>CM034146.1:236206903-237406903 GCA_019776745.2 Taxus chinensis
CTTGAGAGCTGTTACCCATGGGGAAAAATGTCCTCCAGAATCTCCATCATGAAATTCTTGTAACACCCTCTCAATTTGACTTGTCCCAATGCACCTCAATAGAACTCCATTGATGTCCTTTTTAAACAAAACACCATCAACTAGCACATATGGAATGGCTTGTAATCTGAAGTATCTCCTCTTTGCTTTGCTCATTTCTAGAGGGCATAGGCCTTTCTGTAGGAAGTGTATCATATTCTGGGTCCAACAAGGAGCGGGCACGTCATCATTTTCCTGCTCTTGACCATCTTGTAGTACCAAGACAGTCTCTTTTTCATCACCTGCTTCAACTTGCCGACTCAAAGCTAGTTGTTCACATAATCCCTTTCCATGGACCAGCTTAGTGACCTTAATTTCGATGTCATATTCCATGACACGAGTGATAAATCCTACGTGTTTCTCATTCAGATCCTTGTTTAGAAGGAAGTCCTTAACTCCCGCATGAGAGACCAATTATTGGATCTTATTGTTTGAGACTTGGTGCTTGAATTTCTTTAAGCTCTTGATCACTGCAAGGACATGCTTTTCAATGAAAGAGTACCTAGTTTCATATTCCTCCAAGCCTTGACTGAAGAAAGCAACTGGTTGTTCTAATCCTTCCTTGTTTTGTTGTACCAGGATTGCAGAAATGGTGTCTCCACCACCAAAGGCATATAGCATGAAGTCCTTGGAGAAGTCTGGATTGACGAGAGTCAGAGCTTGAGATATAGCCTCTTTTATCGCCTCAAAACTTTCCTTGCCTTCAGATGTCCACTTAAAT
This sequence comes from Taxus chinensis, assembly GCA_019776745.2. NCBI lineage: Eukaryota > Viridiplantae > Streptophyta > Pinopsida > Cupressales > Taxaceae > Taxus > Taxus chinensis. Next base: position 236,207,703 of record CM034146.1, read on the forward strand.
GCTATGCTCTTCTTCAACATCAGCGTTATTGGCTTAACGAGAGCTGAAAAGTTTGGAACAAACATGCAGAAAAAATTGATCCTTCCCAAGAAGCTTTGAAGAGCCTTCTTGTGACTTAGCAATGGAAATGCTCGAATTGCTTCAACTCTTTCTGGGTCAATCATCAATCCCTCCTTTGAAGCAATATGGCCTAGAAGTTTTCCATCGTGAGCCAAGAATATGCATTTTTTGGGATTCAATGATACCCCAAATCTTCTACACCTCTGAAATACCTGCCTCAGATGAAAGAGGTGATCCATTGTATTTTTGGAGAATACAGTAATGTCGTCAAGATATATCAGAAATATTTTATTGATCAATCCCTTGAATGCCATATCCATTGGCCTTTGGAAGGTGGCTCCAGCATTTGATAGCCCAAATGGCATCTTCTTGTAGGCATAGGTGCCCCATTTGGTTGTGAAAGCCGTCTTGAACTGGTCATCTTCTTTCACAGTTATCTGATTATACCCTGAGTAGCCATCTAGGAGAGAGAATCTCTTCGAACTGGATACCACTTGCAATATTTGTTCCATTGAAGGAAGTGGGTAATGGTCTTTGAGAGATTCCCTGTTGAGGTCTTGGAATGCCACACACAACCTGATTTCTCCGCTCTTCTTCCTGACCGGAACCAAGTTTGCAACCCAGCTTGAGTGCTTGATTCGGGAATATAATGCCTCGCCTCTATTAGCTTGTTTAATTCTTTCTTCATTAGAGGCTCAATGTGATGGTTGAATGGTCTCTTCTTCTGCCTGATGGGCTTAGCATTTGGATCTAGTTCTATGGTATGTTGTGCCAAATTCGGATTGAATCCTCTCAAGTCTTCATAGCTCTAAGCAAAGACATCTGGAAATTCTTGGCAAAGTTGTATGAAATCTGATTTCTCCTGCTCAGTGGCCACTTTACCAATTTGAAGTGTTTTTCCTTCCCCAACCAGAATTGGCTTTGAATCTTTTCTCTTGACTTGTATGTTAGCCTTTTCCTTACGAAATTGGTCATTAGGGTTGAAGATATTCTCCAACGTTACTAAACCCTTGGGAAGCTTGTTTGTCTGCAACTGCACTACTTGATCCCCATACTGCTGCTCTAATCTGTCCTGATTCCTAGCTGAGAATTCAACCTCTTCTTGTAAGAAATTGATGATCTGTTGATCGTTCTCAAACACCTGCCATCTTGTGTTATTATCTGGCAATGCTAGCCTCACAATCACATGGATATGTGGCTGTGTTTTTTCCTTTCTGATGTTGTCAACCACATCAAATGTTGCTCCAACTACTGCGAGCCTATCCACAGCTTCATTTTTCTTCCTGGGTATGGACACGATGTTGAAAGCTTCGAAATCCTCAATGAGGTCCCATACCCTATTCTTGTAGTTCTTCAGCAAGTCATTCTTTGTAGCATGTTGTCCCCTGGCTTGGTTGATGATTAGCTTGCTATCCCTGAACACCTGCAAGTTCTTTATGCCCTTTTTCCTGGCCCAATGAAGTCCATGAATCAAGGCCTCATATTCAGCTGTGTTGTTTGAACAGGAAAACTGGAAACGGAAAGCTGAATAATATTTTATGCCTTGAGGTGAAACAAGCATAGCATCTCCTCCTACACCTTATCTGCTTCTTGAAACATCGAAAAATAACTGCCATACTTCATTGTCATCCTCATGGTCTGGTTTGGTGATGCTAGGAATAGGCTGGTTCTCTTCATGTATGCAATAGACTCCTAGCTCAGATTCTTCTACTTCTTGGTAGGGATCAAAAGCATGTACCTTGCTCACCCATTCGTCAAGATTCAAATCTGGGATGCTTCCAACTTTGGTGTCAGCTTCATCTGTGCTTTGATAATCTTCTTGATCAAATGCTGAACAGTTAGCATTGATTTGGCTTGGAGTATGAGGCTCAATATGAAAGTTTGCAATTGGTTCGGATCTAATTGTGACCTTAGTACCATATCTTGTTCTGAACAACATGTGTGACCAGTCAGCAGATAAGTAGCCTCCAATTTTAGCTGTGAAATCCCTTGATAAGCATAGGCCAAAGAGTGGTGGAAAATCTATCACTGAGACATCTTACAAAAAGGTAACGTTGGGGTATGCATGCAAGGTAAGATTCAAACCTTTAATCACTCCCACCGTTGCTACTGCTGTTCCATCCAATTGCACTACCCCCTTTGATATGACTTCATATTGGAGACCCAGCTGATCAGCTATTTGCTTGGGCATGACAAAACTACTTGCCCTAGAATCAATCATGCAATTGTGTACTAGCTTATTGCCAATGATTAATGAAACATAGAATGGAGGGGGCTTCAAAACCTTACCTTGTTGTCCTCCTTGATTCCCTTCAGGCTGAGCAGCATTTGTGAGGAAATTCTCTTGCATATGGACCTGCTGGTTTGAAGTTGACCAATCCTTCATGGCAGCTTGTAGAAGATCTCTTTTTCCTGGGATGGATAAAGATTCCCACATTGATATATTCACATTTGTCTTCTTCATTTGATCGATGATGTTAAATGGGGATGAAATATCTCTCTGTTGTCCTTTAGGTTGCACATTCCTTTCTTGCGTATGGGTAGCAACAACTGGCATTTGAGTTGGCTTAGAAGGTGGTTTGGGTTGTCCTTGCGTGTTTGGAACTGTATTTTGCTTACCAACACCTTGTGGAGTGATGGAAGGTTGTAGATCACTTGGAGCCAATGACTGCCCTTCACCAATATTCCTCTTCTTTGATCTTGTGTTAGCTGCTACACTCTGAGAAATTGTTTGATTCATGCCACAAAAATCCTCAGCTTGCCAATTCGCAAGTGCGGTATCATTTGGAGTTGTGTTTTGTTGAGATGTCCCCTGTTGCTGATTTGTTTCTTGACTCACTTCACCCTCTACGCTAGTAGTTGTCACCATCAAGGCTTGGTTCAAAGCACCATTGAAGCACATAGATTGGTTGTGAGGTTCATTGCATGGGAAACACCAGTCATACTCTTGAGCTATGTTGTTTTTCACTGGCACTAATGCTTTAGAAGCAGATGCAACATTGGGGTTATAGGGCTGAAATGGTCTATTGGCGGGAGGCCTTACTTGGCTTTGATTTGCAGTTGGATTGGGTGGCCTATTGGGTTGGTATGGTGGCCTAGCCTGGTACTGCGCTTGAGGCTGATACGGTCTAGCACTTTGAGCTTGTTGTCTTTTGATAGTCACCAGCTCATTTCCAAGGTTCTGTAATTATTTCATAACCTCCTGGAGTTCATTTGAAGCACTAGAGGATGAAGTAGAAGTTTCATTTGAACTTTGATTTCTAGGAGTGGGAATAGGAGCCAAAGTGGGTGCTTGACTAGTACTTGGATTTTCTAAGTTTGGGTACAAGGGCATGGGAGGCCTAGGAGCCAGCTTACCAGCTTAAATAAGATAGTTTTCAGCCCTAATGACAATGCTATAAGCAGCAGGTAAGGTTGTGCCTCCCATAGATTGAATTAACATAGAAATATCAGAATTCAAAGCTTTAAGATAATATAGAAAAGCACCTTCATCTGTTGGCCTGATGGCCACTGGAATTCTATCCCAAGACCTTTGAAATCTGAAGTTGAAGTCAGTCAGCTGCTCATGGGGAGCTCTCTTGATAGTCGTCAATTGTTCTAATAGAGACAAATTGTCTCCCTTTTCTCCAAACTGCTCATGGAGAACTATGCATAACTGATTCCACTTTTGGATAGTACCAGCTCCAAGGCTCCTAAACCATTGCAATGCCTTCCGTTTGAACGAAGATGCCAGCAATTTGACAACAACATCCATTTCATTTATCTCATGGATTGCACAAACATTAGCAATGTCTTTGACATGATCACCAGGAGTGGTATGATTTTCTCCAGTGAAAAATGGAATGTTCTTCAATGTTGCAATTGGAACTGGATTCTATGCATTAAGGGAAAGTGGGCTGCTACCGGTGAAGTTGACAAAAGGGTTTTGTTGCGCCATTCTGATTGGCCTGAGAACCCTTGTTGATTGGATGAAAGGTCTACGAGGTGGAGGGGTTGATAAAGTCCTGTTAGGTGGAGATGGTGATCTTTGTGGTCTTCTTCCTCTCCTTCCTCTTCTCAGTGATAGTTGCAAAAGGAAAAATAGCCCCTCCTCTCGAGTATCAGACCTGGTTCGAATTCTTCTCATGCGCATGGGCAACTATTGCTGCTAAACCACTGAATTCTATCCCTTTGGAGTCGCCAGATGTGTTAGATAACGAGCTTGAAAATACTAGATTCTACCAAGTTACACACCAAACCTGACAATATTTAAAGTCAAAATTTTGAAAGACCTGTATTTTTGAGATTTTAGGGTTTGGAATTTTATTTGGAATGACAGTCTCAAAAACCCAAAAATGCTAGCCTTTCAAAATACTGAAATCCGAAATACCAAAAACCATGAAATTTTGAAAGTCAAAATCTCAAAAAACTAAGAATACCCTTTTAAAGATTATCCCCTGATCTATCAACTGGTGAAATTTTGACTTGTTTTGAACAAGATAATCCTTTGAAAATTGATTTCAACGTTCAGCCTAGAAGGTGAAAAATCTAAAATTGTAAAACCTATAATTTTTTAGTCAAATTTCATGAAAATTCCTTTAAATCTTGTGGAATGACCTTTTGGTCCCACCGGGCATGCCAAAACTGTTGATGGCGAATCACAGCACCCCTGAATGTCTGCAACTTGATGGGTTGAGACTCTCAGTGCGATTGCATAACATGGAGCTTTTTCCAAGTGTGGGACCTTGCGAAATCGGAAAAGCTCTCCGGATGAAGGCCGGTTCCTATTCCTCTATTCAGATGCACACGTAAAATGCAGAGGGTTTACTCAAAAAACCTAATCTAACTTGCCAAGGAGACAGGGTAAGAAGATGCATAAAATAAACCTAAACTAACAGAGGTGATGTACCGAGGAATGAAGAAACATCTATCTTGCCAATAAACAAAAACCATTAGAATGCACTGCAAGATCATGCACAGATAACAGATTTGGTCAATGAAAGATCAAGAGGATGCAAATGGACACAGAGAGGGTTGAGAACCATCCACAGACATGCATTATTTGCTCCAAAGATTGATACAATACACTACAAAATGGCGTAAGTGGAAAAGTTGCATTACAGTGTTAGATGGGAGGTTTGAACTCCACAAATTCACCTGCCAAAGAGAAGAAGAGAGGGGCAAAACAAGAATGTCCAACCTTGCATGAATCCGAAGCTCCCTGTTAAAATTTATGGCCATCTGAAGATCAGAGGTTAGGGTCAAATGCTAACTTGTCAACCGCTCAAAATGTTGTGCCTCCAAAGGTGCGCCTTGGCGCATCCATATTTGTGTTGATTTCATTTTTACATGCGCCATAGGCGCATCTCATATTTGTGTCGAAATCCTCTTACATGCGTTGAATAGGCGCATCCATATTTGTGCTATCGACATCCTCTTACATGCGCCATAGGCGCATCCATATTTGTGTCGACATTTTCCGAACATGCGCCATAGGCGCATCCATATTTGTGTCAACATCCTCTTACATGCACCATAGGCGCATCCATATTTGTGTCAACATCCTCTGTACATGTGCCTTTATAGGCGCATCCATATTTGTGTCGACATCCTCTTACACGCGCCATAGGTGCATCCATATTTGTGTTGACATTTTTTGACGTGCGCCTTCTACCTGTGCCATGGGCGTGAATTTTGGCATGTCGACATCTTCTTACCTGCGCCATAGGTGCATCCATTTTCATGTCGACATTCTTTGCTGGTGTGTTAGAGGTGCTTGGTGACGTAATAAATGTCAGGCTTTCGAGCATGCAATGCACTTTCAAAACCTGAAATGAAGGGTTTCGATCTTCCTTGATTTCCATATTCTTCTGATCGTCTATATCTACCCAGGGGGAAGATATTTACAACACAACCCTTACCCCTATTTCTAAAAGTCAGGCCGTGACCTATGAAATTCCCAAACAAGGCTACCACATTTTTATTTACATTGACAGTTGGAAATTTATTATGTGGTTTAATATTAATATTATATATATATATATATATATATATATTAGTAATATCAAAGTAATTTTTTTTAATACCGAAATATTATAATTGGATGGGGGATGGGATCGACGAACCTCCCCCGAACCCTTACCCCTATTTCTGAAACTCAGTCCGCGACCTATGAAATTCCCAAACAAGGCTACCACATTTTTGTTTACATTGACAGTTGGAAATTTATTATGTGGTTTAATATATATATATATATATATTCGTAATATCAAAGTAATTTTTTTAATACCGAAATATTAGTATTTAGAATCTTAATACTATTATCAAAAGTAATGGTATTGATAATATTAACTAAGTTTTAGTCTTACACTTAGCATTTCTTTTAAAATTTGCGAGTGTTTTGATAAGATGATTAAAAATGCCAATTTAAATTCCACTTGTTGTTACATTGATTGACATTGGATTTATAAGTAAGTTTATAATAACTTAATAATAAATTTACACACTCCAATGAGGCTAAGGCCTAATTTGTACACAAGTAATTTCTTTACTCCACTATTATTAGGAATTAATCTATTTCATTGGCCAAGAAAATAACAAATGAACTTCAAGTTATTTCCACTTAGCAAAAAAAAGGTTTAAAATTTCTCTGAACCACTATAAGGAAATCAACATTTACTTCACTACCCTATACAATTCATGTAATACAATGGGAATAACTATTTCCTTGCTTTTACAAAATACAATTTTGCAACCATTCTCACAAGCCATTATCACAAGAGTTTCCAATAGTTTTAAAACAAGAACAACACACCTATGAGAGGAAATATATCAACTAAAATGAGGACTACGTAGTTTTATTTTCAATCTAAATTCCATTATACAAAGTCTTAGCTCACTAAAATTGTTTCTCTTTACACTTCATTTCCATTATATCAAACTTGTCTCACTAAAAATGCCTTTCATTTCCACATGCATTACAACTTTAATAACTAATAATCAATAAACATTTTCTTTGAAAATAAATACAATAAATCTTCCACTTGAAGTGGGAATTTTACACGAAGGTAACTACAATAGAGGGAAATTTAGTCTTCTACAAGTGCTCCGAGTATAAAATCTCCAACAAGGCTCCATCTCGTCTCCATTTTATCACAACAACAAAAGGTGGAGAGACAACACTCTCCACCCAACCAAAAATCCAATGAGGAGAAGTAACCCTTCTCATTGGCCCTTGAGCCACAACCACAAGGAAATAAGCAATGGATACACACATGGCCACTATACAATGCTTCCACACTTAATTTCAAGCAACAAATACACAAGAAAATATAACCATAAAAATAAACATTTTTTAAGCACAACCACTCCCCAAACAAAGGCTCTAAAATAGCCAAGTAGAGATAGGAACATTGGGGTGCCCTTTGTGCTTCCCAAGTGTTTGGATGCCCACCTCAAAATCCTCTAAAACACAATCAACCCCAAAATATCTTATGCCTCCCTACAATAACAAAAATATGTCTCTTATGCCTCCCTCTCTCTTATGACTCCCAAAATGCATAAAATAACAAAAGAGAACAAGGCGTGGCATCCAAAACCCACTCCCTCCTAAACACACAAAGAAGATCTTATACCTTCCAACATATTTGATCCCTATTTCACTATCTCAACACAACCTAAAGCCATTTTACTACCAAACACTTCATGAAAGAAAACACATCCATACAACACATAACATATAAGAAAACACATACGATAACAAGGGTGCAAGACCCTACCTTGCCATGGTAAAGCTCCACTTTCCAACCAAGTCCCAAAATATTCAACCACAAGAAATTTCAATCTCCCTTCTACACCAACAAGCAACCACTCCAATAAATCCAAGATCCAAAGCTAAGCAAGTAACCCCCTTTACTTCCAAAAATTTTCAATAAATAGAAAAGGGGAAGAAGGAGATGATGTGGCTCCATGTCGGATGCAAAATTATTTTTTCTTCAATCCACATCACCCAAGTCAAACCCATACTCCAAGGCATAATAAATGGGTGTTTGAGAGGTATGAAAAACCTCTTACACATACCACTCCAATCCACACCCTTTAAGGACTAAAAATTAAACACATGTAAGAAAGTGCAATTAAAACTCACCTTCTACCGTCCAAAACACATAATGGGGTATATTTTTTACCCCCAACCCATAGGTAGGGTTGGTAAAATAAGATAAGACGTGTGGGACAAGTTTAACTTGTCCCAGAAGCCTCTAAAAATGGTCCTTTAGCCCAAATCTGAGTTTTCCAAGTAGGGTGGAGTGTACAACACTCAAAAATCACATACACTCAACTAATAAACACAAAGAACAAAGACCCAACTACTCCAATAAATGACTCCCTTTTGTCACAGATAAAATTATCTTAATAATATAATTAGTTCACTTAATTAAGACACATAACCCAATAATGATAAAAGGGAATTACTTCACAAATTAAATCACATACACCAAAATTTAAATAAAAGAAAGGGAAATAACTATACACCCACCATGGGTCACAATTGGAGGTCATCCCCTGATGGGAACCCCCTAACAAAAATTAAAACACACACAACATAACACAAGTTTTTATGGTGACCATTGTCATATCCACCCAGTATTCTGTTGTGGTTGGTCTACAATCCCCCTTTGATTGTTGTGATATAATCGTGTGTAAATCACACACTACCTCCTTCAACGTTGTGGCCAAATCAAAACATGCAAGATAAAATATATGCTTATAAGTCAACATTCATCCATACATAAATTAAATCATCATCTACGCAAATATTGTTACTATTTTTAAAATTCCAACAACTTCTCAATTCTATATTTCATCAATACCAACAATATCACAAGATTAGTTCATTGCTAAATCCTACTCAATATGAAACAAATGTCGAATGTTAGATGTCAGAAATACATAAATATGTCAACAACACATCATCATCAATATAAAATGTCTCTCTAAGAAATACACATAAATCATACTATGAATCAAAATCTATCAATAATTAAAGTAACTCTATTGTCTAATCATCATCCTAAGCCAAAATGATACAATAATATCGATGTATATAACCAACAGTAATCGAGATCAAAATATAATAAGTGTTGAAGGAAAGTGGGAACTACAAGCCATTATCTTACAAGTGGAAGAGAGGTGATGAAGGTTAGGGGTAAGTATTGGAAATAATGTATGTGAGCCTATTTTATCTTCTAATAAGTCACAAATACACAATGTGTATATTTTATGAACTTTTCAAAGTATAAAGGGGGTGCGATGTAAAAACATTGAACTAATGTACTTTAAAAGTATCTCTAAAAGTGCATCCATAACAATGGGGAAGGAAGAGGGGTGAAAAAGGAGGAGTTAGAGGGTGTAGAAGTGTAAGGGTGGTGAAAATGGAAAGGGAAAACAATTTTGAAACTCAACCGTCCAATTACCCAATGACATTTATGTCAATAGTTTGGATGAGACCATGGTTGTTGTGAAAGGTGATGAAATCATGCATAGTTATCCTCATCAAAAATAGTGATGGCATCAACATTCAATAATTAATGACAAAAAAAGGGACACATGTGCATCATTGAGGATTTTTATTCGACAAGGAAAAGTAATCACCTATATGGCCCACAGCTTGTTCCCATATGAGATTATTCCTCCCCAAGAAATGTGTATAAGGTTCAATTTATAGTTGAGATCTCTCTTGGACTAATAATGTGAGCATTAGATCTCTCTTGGACTAATAAAGTGATCTTGAGGTGGAAAATTATGTGTCCTTCTTTGGTTGGAAAAACTTTTGAATGTTTCGTCGAAACTCCAATGTTTGACAACTTATATGTAATGACCCACAGATTCTTAAACCTGAACATCTACATGGATTGATAAATCCATGAGAAATTCTCTAAGAGAGTATGATCATGCAAAAAATCTTGACATGCCGCATGAAATTCTCAGAGATGCTCTTAGGGGTCAGCATGGCCATATAAAATGGGCAGGTTTGGAGGTGGAAATACATAAGCTGAAATGGTGAGTGTGAAAGGGTGTATGGAGTAGTAACGTGGAATCCACATATATGGAGATGCACGCGAAGTAGCCTATTGTAATTGATGGATTTGATTTTGAAGGTCTTGATAAAGAGAGCTTAAATCCTGAGTGCTAGTAGAAGAGACTTGATGTATATGAGACACGAGAGGTGGAGTGAAGTGATTAATGGGAGTAGGAACAGAAATAGGAATATTAGAAGTAGATGGAAGAGTGGAAGTAGGCAGTTGAGTAACAATGAATGCGGGAATAACAGCTGAAGCATTAAGCTTTGCAAGATTTTTGGCCTCCTCATGAGAAGAAAATAAAAGAAATTCTAGATCTTGAGGATGCACAAAAAGATTATCATTAAGCTCTTGGAGACGGGCTTTCGTAAATTCACCATAGGATTGAGCCATAATGAAAATAAGATAAAATCCATAGAAGCAAGGTGTGTTCGAGTGATGATTTCAAATGATTAAGTAAATATTGAATAAATAGATGCATAATACTAATCTATGCAACAACGTTGAATATGAACAATTAAGTACAAAATAGACCCAAACAAATGAGAAAATAATATTTAAAATCCTAAGTGCAAAGAAAGAGATAAAATGTCTTAGTTGTTTCACTACGATCCCAAAGGTGTACAAAACCGAAGAATTGAGAAATCTGAGGTGTAGATTGTCGTAATGGAGCTCATAAAAATGCAGAGGTGTTAGGATATGCTCGACTGGAATGATTATGTAATTTTTTGGGCACCTGGGGCACTATTAACCTCCTCTAGGGGCATGTGACTGCTCAGAGGGTGTGAAACATTATTTCACAGGGTTGCAAGATGTTCTCTTGTTGTCACATTTAATCTCATGTACTTTGCTGCACTTTATTGTTGTTCACTTGAAACCTACAATTAAAATGAAACACCTGCAAAACCCTCAAACCACATCAAATTCCAAAATGAACTATGCAAAATGAGGGTTCAAACTATCCTTTGTTGTCAAACAAGTGATCTTACGAATGAATGATGCACTTTATTTCAGACCTAATGTAGTTCTAGGTCTGTGTGTGAAAAATTACGCTCTAGGTGGGTCTTGTACGTTTCGCACTTGATAGCGAGCAAATAACTACATGTAAGAAATTTAAGTGGATGTGTGCATGAATTAATGAACTTCTCCTCCTATGCATACATGTCGGAGAATGCATTCACTTTCCCTTGTGTGTGGATGTTAGATGCATGTTTCAATGCTCTTGATAATGCCTTTGGATGGAACCTTAGGTGGTCATAGCTAATGCTCAGTGCTTGGTCCTTTATTATGATCACATAACTTTATATTTATATGATTCCCTTGCTTAAATTTCATAACTAACTCCTAAAAGGAGACTAGTAAAAATATAAGATGCCCAAATGGATAGAAAGGACCCCAAAGATGTGTGTAAAGTATAAAGAGGTTAGGGGCACCTAGCGCTGGCGTCTTGGATGGGCGCTAGTGTCCAGAATGAGAAATGTCAAAGTATAAAAAGACATACTAGGAAAATATTTATGTAAGACCAAGAAGGAAAGAAGACCCCTTCATTGCTTGGATATGATGTTATGCATGGCTCTCCATCGAAGTTAAGTTCTACTCAAAGCAATGTTCTTTTATTCGTTTTGTGTATGATGTTAAGCATGGTTCTCCTTCCAAATTCAAATTTGACTCTTTCAAAAGATCCCCTTCAATGTTTCCATCATACATTTTACGTATGATTGTTAGTATAGGAATTTTTGAGCTCCTGATAAATTTTAATGATTTTAATAGATCTTGATCTAGAAAAGTGTCAAGTAACAAAGAATATTCATACTTTGTGAAAACTATTTTACAAATTACATATCTTTAAAGTTGTTTCATTTGATAGATTTTTGGAAAGAATTTTTTCCTATATTGGACCACCGAGTCTCCCATAGAGAGTACTTAAAGGTGGCATATTTTGAGGAAGAGATGGGAAAAAGAGGCCGCATTGTTTATTTTTCAAACTCATGTACTAAGACATATTCCATTACACACCCACCTTATAATTGATATATTTCTGAGACCATTCATTTTCTTAGATCGGAGCTTTGAGGCACCCATGGTAGAGGTTTGAAGATCACGAGGATTTTTTTTGATTTGGTTTGGTAGGGAGTAGATCCCTATCATTTTTTAGGTGCCTCTTAAGAAATTTAATCCAAATCTACCAATAACAATACATGTGAACACCACCATCACTGCTAGATCCACCACCGTGTTTATCTTTATAACCGTCTACTTTTGAATGAGTTTTGTAACAAAATGAATATTGTTTGTTAATGTTTCAATGTAATTTCATTGATGTGTTTGATAAACGGTGCTTGTTAAGTGTTGGGGTTAATTCCCACCATTCCTTTTTCATTGAAGTTTGTATATTATCTTAAAATCACAAGTAGTTCTTGTTTCATAATTAGTTGGAATTATATATTTCATATTGGCTATAAGTGAATTTCAAATATTATGATCAAAGGGTTTAATCCCACTTGATAGAGACAAGCTATAGTTTTAGCCCCTAATCATGTGTACAAATCTCCATGTGACCCTTTTTTAACAAATTCTCACCCCCCAAATTTATGCCTACACCATTTATCGTTTCATTTTGAGTAGTCAATTTTGGGAGGCTATAAATTTCAAACGGTATAGGATATAGGGGTAATTTTTCCACTCTATGTTTACAATCACTTCATCGTGGTATATTTATATTTAATACTTCTACAACCATATTTTCCATATATTAACATATTTACCTCATTTACAACACAATTCACATTTTTTAAAATTGTAAAATGTATTTTATAGTTTATTCATTAGATTTTGATTCTAATTTTTTTTAATTTTTAATTTTGTAATGTTATATATGTTTTTGATATGAGATAAAAAAAAACTTATATAAAAAAATGTTTTTGTTTTTATTTTCAAAAATTACAATATAAAAATTATACAATGATATTTATAAAGTGCTAGTTTATCTCTATTAGGGGTTTCTTTTTGCATTATTCAGTGTGTACTATATATTATGAGAGAGACATTATTAAATGTGCCAAATATTGTAAACACTACATCATTATGAGTAACATGGGGGATTTATCATCTTGTAGTGTGTTTAAAGGATTCCATATTGTTTTTGCAATGGCTTTGTGCCTAGATCTACACACTTTATAGTCATAAAATAATAATTTTTCTAAAAAATTATGTGAATTTTTTTAGGATACAATATCTTTAGTTGAATAAAATAAGAAAATTAAATATTAAATTTCCTTTCTCCTCTCCCTCAATTCTATAAAGAACACCCTTATTCAATCGATATAGAAGAAATTTTATGTCCTACAACATCATATTAATATGGTGGACATACATTCCCTTCATCCTAGTCCATATACAATTATTAGTCATGTACCTATTGATCCTGAATTTTAAGTATCTAAAGAATAATTATTCTAATGCTCCTACTCTTTTGCTTGGTAATGAATTTTTTGAACATTCTATGTATCCCACTTTAGTCTTCCCACTTATCTATTTTTCTCTTTAGAGAAACATACCACATCCTTCTATTCATGCATGCTCCATTCCATAGGTTATGTTAAAAATAGGTAGTAGAAGAAAATAAAATGTTATTCTTTTTCCCATTCATCATATTGAGTCAATTTTCCATTGAATTAATTATAAAGTAGGTATTTCACTTGGATCACTTGATGAAAAATATATAATTTTTTCTCTCTCTACTCTTTGTGAGCATCTTGACAAATAAATAATTTTTTGTTGCACCTAAACTTAGGTCGGAGAACCCATAAGGATTACATCTATCATGAATGATAAATTTGAAATATTTTCAAATGTTTCCTTTCATGATTTTTTTCACTTCACACAAAATCACATGCAGACATTCTCTTCTACCATATGATTTCAATTAAGATGGATTTTATATTACTTTTCATAATTTGAATGTAGTTATTTACATTAGTATTACATGTGTCATTATTCTAAATTTCACCCACATCATCTGTACACAATTTTCATAATGCATAAAAGTGATTCCTTTATGATGAAATTCTCATATTATTAGTGGTTTATTGTGTTGATATTGGGGTGTATATATTATACTCACATTTATTAATAAATTTCCATGGGGGTTTTCTATTCCTTCCTTGTCTACCTTCATGTATGTTTTTATTTTTGTGCACAACCATTATCTCAGTTGTTGGATAGCTTTACCATCCCATCTCCTATCTACAAATCGACAATATTGCTAACTCTAGAGTGCTACTAGTGTGATCATCATCTATTTTAAGTAATCTTATACATTTAATCTATTTGTGAGTTTTGTTACACATATTCAAATATTATTTTAATATCTTATTAGTCTCATTGTATGGAGCTATTCTATTGCATATAATTTAAATTTTTCAATGTTAAAGTAGTGTATTCACTCCACTCATATAAAATTATTCATCCACTCCACCCATTTAACATTATGGAAGGTGTGTGGTGGTATATTGATTTCATTCAGTGAATTTTTATGTTCCTAATTTCTTGCCCATAGCTCATATCAACATCTCATTCATGTAGTTTCTTGAGTATGTGGAAGTCATTTGGTTATTGTCGGGTGTTCTAAATATAATCTAATACATGAAGTCATTTTGTAGGAGTTAAATGTCTCTTACATCTAATTTAGGAAATTACTTAGTGAAATCATTTATTGTTGACACTTATTTGATAGATTTACACTCTCATTGTATGTATATGTTATTTTACATTTATCTAGTTTCATCTTATCTTCTTTATTGTTTAAGAAGTAGGTTCATTTGTCTCATACAATGCTTAGCTATTGAAATTTTTTTCCATCTTATATTGTAGCACTTATTTTACTTTGTTTACTGATTTATTGTTTCCCATCCAATGGATCTTCAATGATTTATTTCATATCCAATACGTCTTCAGTGGCTTTTAGTCCACCTAGTTTATTTTGTGATGGCTTTATTTCCCTCAGTAAAATATTCTCAAACATTATTGTTAAAAATGAACATTAAAGTTTCTTGGGATTTATTATAAAATATATCAACACCTTCAACATTTTATTGATTTTTTTTTATAAACCAAGGGTCACTTTTTCATATAGATTTTCAATCATTGTACATGGGTAAGTCTCATCAGGACTTGTTTACATGAACCATTTAAAGATATTTTCAGCCTTGTTGTTGTATATAGTATTCTTTAAGTTACATTTAAGGTGGGGATTTGGTGAATTATTCTATATTTACTAATATTAAGTTGACTTAACTTCTAACTTCACTATATCTAGTCTACCTTATGCAAATATCTAGACTAAGTTAATGTTATATATAAGTGGGTCACCTTTAGTAGGGCTAATTGGGAAAGGGTATATTTCTCTTATACAAGCTATTTATCCCCCTTTATATCTTTTTATGGCGTACGTTTTTTTATTTTGATATTCACCTTTGTGATATTTAGCTATTTATTTATGTTTTCACTTTGAAATGCAACCTTTGGAAAATGGTGTGATAACACTCCTAGGTTGTGGGTGACTTGTATGTTTGAGTGAGTATCCAAAGAGATATGGTTCCCCTTATGAAAAACCTAAACTAATTCTATCTCCTAAGGATAACTCTATTCTACCAAATTGACTAGGGAAAGGGAGAAGAAAAGGAAAGAGGAAAACTAAAAAAAGGGGTGGTGATGCACCATAAAGTTTTAAGATATTCACACTTATTTGGATCAAACAGATGAAGCAATGAAGCCACACACACCATAAAAAAACTACAAGTAATTGATTCAATTTGAAAGTGATTAACAAAAGGGCTATGAAATTGATTGTCACTGGACAAGATGGCGCAACAGATGGCTCCAAAAAAAGATCCTACAAAAAACCTGTCAAACATAATATATGACTCTAAATTGAAACAAGAATGTATAAAGGCATGAGATATTAAACTGATAAAACAAGGATAGAAAAGTATCACAAAATAAAATTAGTTTAAAAACATAGTATACACAAAATACATATTGTAGAAGGTAAAACACAACTCCTTTTTTGCTCTAAGAGGTGTAATAAGCACAGATAATCACTCATGACCCTTTCTTTTTCACTCAGAAAGACTGAATTTCTTTAGAGATATGAATGAATAGGAAAAATGATTTTACAATCTTTTTTGAAGCTCTTATAGAAATATGAGAGAGGAAGAATGATAAGAAAATCCTAGACATGCAAGTCTAACTTAAAAATAGAATAAAATAGTGCAATTGTGTGCTTGCTTTGAAAGAAAATCCTTCTATGTAAAAGCATCCATTCTCTCTACTTTTTAAAAATATTTTTTGATCAAAATAAACTTTGCATGTTAAAAATAACTTTCCTATCATTTTTTACATTATTTTATTTTTCTTTTAAATCTTCTAGATGAAAGAAAAGCTACTCTACATGCTTTATCTATTTTAAACCTCTTTCATATTTTTTTTTGTTGCATGGATTTTATTCCAATAGTATTCAATCTGTTAAAAAAGATGCCTAATTGTTGAGTTTGGTGATAGATTTCCAACAAGACCAATTTTGTAAAATTTGGAGTTGTAGATAAAAAGTTATGGCCTTCTAAATATCTTCCTGTTGTAATGCACAAAAAATTGACATGTTTCAGCTTTTAATTTTCTCAAGGACTGATTTTTCTTATGTGTATACCTCCCTGACCTACTGCCATGTGTCTTCCTTTGATTAGATTGCAAATTCGGGATTTTTTCTTTCTCGAAACACAAGCAAATAAAAATACACCACATGTGATTTAACTTTCGCAGTGTCTTCTCAATAAATATTTAACTATGAAGTATGAACTAATCAGATAACTCCACGAAATTTCACCTTTTTAGTATTTTGATTTCTTTGACTTGTCAGTTTGCAAATCTCAAACTAATAAGAGAATACCATGTAGCTCCACCTTTTTCTCGACTGAACACTATGGAATTTTGACCAATAAAAAAGCACCACATACCTTCTGTGTCAGCTTGACATGTTTTTGTGAAATCCGAGCCAATTAAATAACTCCACACCCTTCATAAATTGTCTCTTTGACCAGGTTTTGTGAAAATTGAACCAATAAAAAGGCTCCACGCATTTGCAAATTAGCTTTCCTGACAACTGTGAAACATTGAAACATAAAAAATCTCCATACCCTTAGAAAATTAGCTCTTCAACTGAAATATATGAAATGCAAGTCAATAAAAACGTCCCACGAAGTCTATGGTGTCAATATTATTTAAAATACCTTGTGAGACTATGAAATACAAGAAAATAAGAATCTTCCGCGTATCTTGGATGTCATATTTGAAGTTAAATTGTTGGCTCCATAAGATGTAACCATGTAGCCTCTGACCATGCTAACCGTGATGAACCCAAAATATTTATAAACCTAGCTCATTCCACAGGATTATGTCCAGTAAAGTTAAAAACAATGAGGATCGCATAATTCTGCCATGTAGCCTCTGGTTAAATTGTTGATCTGCTGCCATGTAGCTACCTATCTTGATTGATGAAATTTTACGTCCATTTGAATGTCTGTCAGCTTTTATAAAAACCACCAATGATTTTATACTTGTTTTCCCATGGATTTTTAAAATGCTAATGGCCAGTGCTTTTGGGTAGTAGAATCTGAAGGTTGTCTAGTTGTCCCAAACTTGTAAAAGATGACTAAGTCCATTTTATTCAAAATAAAACCCATTCTTTGTCCAAGATGCTTCTGTTCTTAATGTTTCCAAAAGTACCTTTCAAATTATAGCCCTCATCTCGTGTAATGCATCCATAAGTCATTCCTAGGAACTTATTTTTCCTTTTCAGCCTGCAAATATTCCAAAATCTATATTAATCCAAGAAACAAAGTTTTGAGTTGGCTTCTCGCACATGTGCAATAAATGTAAACAATTTTGGCAATTCTATTGGGTCACCTACCTCTTAGCTGTAATGATTTAGTTCCTTGATGCATCCATTGCGCATGGATTCGAGAAATGAGTATTACAATCTACTTGAGACTCTAAGGACATTGAAAATACCTTATAAAAAAGGAAAACACGTGTCTGCAAGCACTTATTAGACATCACACAAGAAAAGTGCACGAGGCACACAAGTAAAAAAAATAAAAACAACAATCTGCATGAATCACTTATTAGAAAATAAACACAACAATATACTACAAAGGAATAGCATCCATAGTAACATGGTTTGAGATATATCCCATTAAATGGGATGGTTAGTTCATCACCATTCAGATTAGAGAGCTAGAAAGAATTATGTTACTTGTAATCAGTAATAAAGTATGGTCCACTCCAAAAAGCATCAAATTTTTTGTGTCTTCCAGGTTTTTTTCTATCTTCACCCCATTTAAGCACAATGTATCCCTCTTTGAATGTTATAGTAAATGTTTTATTATCAAAATAAATCTTGACTTGTGCTTCATGAAGTTCCATAATTTTCTTTTCCTTGTTCCTTGTTTCTTCCAACTCCATCAACTCTACAAATCTAATTTCCATTGAATCTACCTCCATCATATCCATTTTTTTAATGAGACCCATAGATAGTAATTCATTAGAGATAGGTAACTGTTATCCCAAATTTTCCCACTGGTAAAATTGATCAAACATGACCCCACATGGAAAAAATCGGAAGGGTCAGCTCTGTCCTATGAGCCCACATTTCAAATCTAGCCGTCAGGTAATGAGAGGGACTCTAAAATGAAGGGGTCAGGGTCAGCGAAGGAGTCCAGAGCTTAGCAAAAGGAAAATGGGGAAAGGCTTGAAATTTTTAGACTTAGTCGTATATGAGTCAACTCTGGGCCAAACAACATACTCGCGGAAGGTGCCACGCGTTAGCTCTGCATAGTTCCAAAATTCACATCCAAAAGTGGTTCCCCAAACAAGCGCCAACTCTCCACGTGTCCATAACCCAACATAGTCACTCCTCAATAAGAAGAAGGCACCCAGCCAAGAATCAAAGGAGGAGTGGGCCCGAAATGACTAAGTGCAACAAGGTTAGCGGGGGCCTCCATGCATCCAATTGCCAAATCTTCAAGGTTAAGCCCAAGGGGTAGTCTCCAGAAAAACATGGGCTTGCCATGTGGTCAGAGTAAAAAAGAAGATAGAGTTGGCTGTTGAATAATCTAGGACTGGCGGAAGGAGCCATGCATCAACTCAGTGCAACTTCAAGGTTAAAATCTAGATCGGGTTCCCAAATGTGGGCAGAGCTTCCACGTGTCCCAGGTTTGAAAAAGGGATAGAGCTAGCTATTTAATCAACTAAGTATAAGAGATTCAATGGAAGCCTCCA
Source organism: Taxus chinensis (assembly GCA_019776745.2). Lineage (NCBI taxonomy): Eukaryota > Viridiplantae > Streptophyta > Pinopsida > Cupressales > Taxaceae > Taxus > Taxus chinensis. The sequence goes on from CM034146.1 coordinate 236,227,157, forward strand.
CGTGCCTCATTAGCACAACTTTAGAAGTGAGACCCAAGGGATAGTCCTTGAATGAGCACCAACTCTCCATATGTCTAGGGTCCAACAAAAGTCAAATGGGTAGCAGGCCCAAATCAGCTAAGTATAGAAGAGCCAGTGGACGACGCCACATGTCTCATCAGCAAAAATTCAAAAGGCATGGCCCAAAGAGAGACCCCAAACATGCGCCAGCTCGTCACGTGGTTAGGGACATGTGGCCATATTTTAGGTCAAAGTGGGAAGGTGGGCCTTGGAAGGATTTTTTTGCCAAAAGCGGGCTGGCGGGCCTGGGGAAGACTTTTCAATAAGGTGGAAAATGCGGGCTAGTGGTTTTGGAGATGAATTTTGGGAAATGTAAAGTTACGGGGCTGCAGGAGATTTTTTTAGAGTTTTTTTCAAATTTCATAAAAGTGTAATTTGCAAGTGGGGGCTTGTGAGCCTAAGGAGGCTTGTTTGACAAATGGAAAATGAGAAGGTTGCGGGCTTCCCGGGGCTTTTGGGAAAAGTGAATTTCAGGCCTACAGGGCTGCTGGAGGTTTTATGATTTTGCGTCCTTTCACAAAAAGAATAGTTTGTATCTTCAGGCTTGCTGATCCACTTTGCGAAGATTACATTTTCACCATTTTTGCACAGTCTTGATGCAGAATATCTAGATGGCCATATCTTTTGACTGGAAGCTCGGATTTAACCAAGAGAAGACTTTTTGGAAAGGTCTCGACATCGTCTACACCATGGAAGCATAAAATATTATTTTCAGTAGGATTTGATAGGTGGAAATTAGGAAAACATATTTCATGCCATTAAAGAAGGATCTGATTTCTTCAGCCACCCAGATCTGATCTAGATTTTCCATATTTCCTTCTCCAACATGCCAAACAGACATGGGGAACCATAATTGACAGATTGTATGCGGATTTGTAGGGCATTGATGGTTGGTGGTTGATCTTTAAGAGTAGTATCAAGTTTCTATTGTTTTTCTCTAGTTTTCATCATCTGTATATTGTAAACACTTCTCATTTGAGAGGGGAGACATTCTGGGTGTGGGGAAACTCTATAAAATTTGTTCCCTAACTCTATTTGAGTTGTAAGCCATCTACTATACCTAACAAGCACATTTTTTCCTCTTAACATCCATGTAATGGTCCGTGCACCTTATAGAGAAATAAAATCATGGTTTTGTGGTGTTTTTCAACCCTTTCTAATGTTTTGTTGTTTTTCTATGCCTCTCCATTTCTTGTTTGTTTTCTATGCATATATTTCACATTTGCAGGTGTGGGATGTTGTGTTTCATGGATTTTTAATGGTGGATTAGGACCTAGGTCTGTGTCACTTCTGTCTAACCTCCCTCATCTCCCTTTTCCCCTATTTCACCCCCCCTCAGCAAAGTATCTCGCCATTTCCTTGTTTGGTGTATCACCGCTTAGTGTAGGCTCTCTTTCACTCTCTCTCTCTCTCTCTCTCTCTCTCTCTCTCTCTCTCTCTGTTTTCTTGGAATGGTTAGACTAGGATATATTATCTTTTCCTACACTAGAGTAGCTTGTGGCAGGTAGTTTAGGAAGAAGAAGCCAGATTTCTCCGAAGGGCCATCTCAAATTTGAAAGCCCCACAACTTGAGAGATGCTCGGGCAATGTTGTGCAATCACACTAAATGCCCCTCTCAGAAACTAGGCCATTTGGGGGTTTTTTGATTTTGCACTAACAGTTTTAGCATGCCTGGTGGGACACTAAGGTTATATTTTCTCATCTTTCTGAGGTGTCTCATTATCAACAGAAAATCTTAAGCCACCGTGCGACCACTAATAGCTTTGGCACGCTGGTGAGAAAGGTCTAAAGCACCTTACTACTTCATTTCATCAAGTTGATGTGTTTATGGTGAGATTTAGCCTTGGGAGGCACGTGAAAAACACATATGGAAACTCCATCTAGTCAATAACCAATTCTATGAGTTACATACTTTACTTCTATCCATTTCCACCCATCTTCATTCATCTTCCTTTCCACATCTCCCATTTTCTTCCATTCCATGAAGTTGTGCAATCATGACTTCATTTCCATCTTAGAATTCACACTTGCAACATCGGTGTTATTCAGATCCATCTCCAAGTTACTTCAACATACCTCCAAAAAGGTTTCACAATGAAAATCAACACTATGGATATCCAGGTGAGCCAATATCAAATCATTTTGGTCATTTTCCAAACTATATAGTTTTTATAAAGCATGGATATACATATTTTGGAGGTATTGCCACACCTGAAGAAGATAATTTGTACATGGAAACTCTAAGAATGGAGGCTTGCATGGTACAATCAAGGTCCAACATTCAGATGAAAGCATTCAGAATTGGCTATAGGGCACCTTGTCCATGGGTTAGTCCCATAACAAGACATTATAGCCCTAACGAGAAGGTTCACTTCATGGTTGTGTAGACACCCATAACTACGCCCGAGAAATTTAAATACTTAAATTGCACTAATTATCTCCTTTCTCGCAAATTGGTGACATATCATCAAAATAGATCATCTTCGCTCCTATTGTTGCTAATTAATTAAGTAGCCTATCCAAAAAATACCCTAATTAACGATCTTTCGTTAATAAATCCCCCCTTCTATCAAGACTAATTAATTAGACTCCCCTTTCATTTAACCAATAAATCAATATTTAATTAATTTAATCCCCTTCTATAGTCTAAATCATGCTAATATTCCTCTAAAAGATTTTATAATATAACACATCTATTAATTAAATCCTCTTGATTAATTAATGAGCCCCCTTTGCCCACATGGGTCACTAAAGGACAAGCTAAACCCCCCTTATCCACAACTAACTCAACATATCTATTATCCCACATACAAAGGGATGTAGATATTTCTTTGTCCATTGGGATATATAAAGAGCCCTACTCCTACCTTTAGAATTACACCTAAGTTCCTTGAGAAGACAAAAGCAAAGCACATAGCAAATAGACTATAAGCCTCTTTGTTATTCTTGAGAAATTCACCATTTTGAAGAGCTAAGACTCCTTTCTTGCAATTTCCTAGCCAAGTGCTTGGGTCATATGGGAATAGTCAATGGTTCTTGTAGCCAAGCTTTGATGAGCTCCCATTCCTAGGTTCTTAGATATTAAAACAATCAATTTGATTACAATGGAGTCTACATAGGTCCATTTACTTTTTGTTGGTAATCTAGAGAAGTAGAGGTTTTAATACTTTAGCATGTTAATTCAAAGTTAATACATTATGCTTAGTATTGATCTTGTTTAGCTCTCATCTTTTATGGTGCTTAGATTTTGTCTTAGCTTTGTTATAGAACTATTTAGGTGGTAGTACTTGTTCATCTAACTTATCTTAAGCGTAAATACATGCACACATATGGTACGCCTGGTGGGACCAGATCCTTTGTCCCTTAGTATTTGTAGCTTGAATTATATTAATTTTGGCTAACCCTTTGATACGCACATATAGTAAATAATGTTTAATTTCTTGGGATTTTTGCTAGTATTATATGTGTAGGTTTTCACTTATAGCTATCATTTTAATGGGTTCTTGCTAATTTCAAGCTAACTTGGTAAAATTTGAAGTATTGTGGGATTTTTTTTGTTTTTTTCTATACTTTGGTTGTAGGAGTGGTGTAGGAACACTGATAGGGGCGCAGATACACTTATCATGGTGCAGGGACTTCTCGAGTGGTGCAGGAACACTATCGAAGCTTGAATTTTTGTTAGTCAACCTTGGCGCACATACACTAACCCTAGCACACATACCCTAACCAGGGTCCAGGTGCATTAACCTGGGTGCAACCACTATTTCAAATTGTACCTTCATTGCAACACAAAACCTGTTAGACCAGTGCATACACACTAACCCAGGTGCAGGCATCCCCCTGGTGGCACATGCACTTTTCTGGTGGCGCAAGTGCTCTGTCAGAATCTGATACTATTTTAATATGTGGTGGCGCACATGCCTTTCTGGTGGTGCAAGCGCTTTGCCGATCTTTATACTGTTGTTTACTTTCCCATGCACATACAACCTGTTCCTAGTGCACATGCCTTTCTTGTGGCACAGGTGCACTGTAAGTCAGAAAAACACAGAGTGGCGCATCCTCCCTAACTTGAGCGCTGACACTTAAACAGGGGCACATGTGTCTTTTTTTCTTGAGATTAGGGTGTTAAGGTGATAACTTCCTTATAGTTTTTATCTAATTAATACTCATTTTTACAGGGTGTTATTACATGTTTTTTCTAGATTAGGTAAACTTTGCATGCTTGCTTATAGGAATAAGATCACGTATGCTCTTCCCTCGTGTCCCTTGGGGTGATCTTGGGAATTAGAAATGATTCTTAGGTCTTTTTGAGGCTTTTAAATTATTAGGAATATCTGAATTGGAATGGGTTAACTTGGTGTATTTGAATTAAAGTGTTTTTCCATTAGATATCTTCTTGGATTTTGAAAACATTACCTATGCTCTTCTCTTGCGTCCTTGGACGATCTTGAGAATTAGAAATGATGTTTACTCTTTTTATGGAAAACTACTAAACTCGTTGTGCAGGACCATAACACACGCTTGTCAAAGAAAGGTGGAATCGAAATGAATTCAAAAACTACTAATATAGTTTTCATACAGGTTGCCAAAAGGTGTTCAATCAAATCACCCCTAACTAAACAAGATAAAATGAACATATTAAAAACACAACATTGTAGGTTTCGAAAAAGGGTACGTCCTTATCCGCTCAACTGGAACATAACCCCTTTGGCATAATGCCTTAAGCTACAACAATGGGGGTGGTTCCAGGAACCCCAAAGTAGTCCACGTAAGAGGGAACCTTGTGGACGAAACGGGAAGTTCTCCGCACTATCTACTTAACTAGTGATTCCTTGTGAGATAGTGTTACTAATTGTTCATATGGAAAACCCAGGGAGAGCACACATGGATGCACTAGTTGCCCTTTGTGATCGAAGGGGATAAAGTAAAGCCGAGATACTCCTAATATAGTCAAGACTATTTGGGTAAATCATGCTCACTTAAGAAATATTTATAACACCTAGGGTGATATTCTTTTGCCAGGACCCCACTTTTACCATTTCAGAATAGTGTTGAGTTGTGAGCCATCTTTCATCATGAAACGTGTGATGCATTACTTTCGCTTAGTTTTTCACTTTCTTTAAGGTGAGGTGAAACTCTGCCGAAGTGAAGCCAACATTTTTCATGTCCATTTTTGGTCTACTTCCTTCACATTCTTTTGACACTTTGTTGATCAAAAGAAGGGTGACTACCTTTTTCTTACCAATCGATTGTTTCTACCACTTTTTTGTCTGTTTACGCCCATCCATGTTTGTGGTTGGGTAATTTAAATGTCTAAATTATGCGGAGGCATATTCATATCATTGGTGGCCTTTGTGATCTTGATACCCATGTCAAGATCGTCATTGTAGTTAGGCATGGTTCATCATCTTGGACTTCCATAGAAAGGTTACCTTGTTTGTATCGTATCACTACAATTTTGGTTTTTATGTCTTATTTCTTGTAAGCTTGACCTAAACATCTATATTGTAAGGTTACGCTATACACATTTTAATAATTTTTTAGTTATACTTTAAGCTTTTAGTTCGAATCTATTTTACCTTGATTTTGAAGAGTGTTACATGTTGCCACTTGTGCGTGTTATATGAATATCATCTTGATATCAATACCTTAATTTCTCGTAAAGTTTGGTTAACATATCTTGGTGACATTGTTGTGTCACTCACAAATTGTAATTGGCACTTTTTTGGGATATAGGTATTAATTGAATTTGAGATTCCTTCTAGTATACCTTATTAGGAGGTCATATTAACTTCTTGTATTTACTTACGTCTTGTTCATTCCCTTGAACTTGGCATAAGTGAGGACATCTTGTTAATTATCTTGTGACACCAATCTAATTTTTGAAACAAAACTCTAGGAAGTACTTCATTCATTTGATAGGCTTAGATACCAAACATTGTGTCATTGTTGATTTATCACTCTATCACATTGGTATTCTCACATTGTTACTCATTCATATTCTTGACATTCATTTTTGCATTTCACTTAGGTGTGATCACAAATTATTGACCACATTTACAACTTACCTTAGTGAAACTATCCCAAATCATGGCTCCCAAAACACGATTAGGACTCAAGAAACAAACATATGAGGAACAACAAGCACAAGCTTGAGAAGCCTCAAACAGACAAGGGTCAAACCCTTTTATTGGACATGATCTAGGGCCTTTATTTTATGAAGAAAAAGAGATAGAATACATGGTCAATCATAGTGGTGATGAATTGGAGTCCCCACATGAGGAATTTGAATTTGACCCCACCTTATTAGATGAGTTCCTTTTTAGAAACAAGGATAGGGTGCTAGCACGGGTTGTAGAATTGGGGCCAAAATTCCCTCTACAAATGAAACAATCCCACCTACGAATAACACCAATCAGAAGGAGTGACCTCTTATCAATATGGAGGACATTTTAACACACATACATGCTTCTACCTCCAATGGAGGAAATGATAATGTATTCAGACATAGAATACCCTTTATCAAAGTACCACATAAAATCAGATCAGGACATGAGAATGTTGAAGAACCTCCACAACATGAGGAAGAACAGGAAACTTTGGGAGAAGAGATCACCATTTAACAATAAATTAGTAGCCTTAGCCAACAATTATCCTTGCTAACCTCTCATGTACAAAAATAAGTAGGCAAGAATGTCCAAAAACCAAAGCCTAAGGTCAAAATCAGTGAACTCCATAGAGAAAATCAAGGAGAAGAGAATATAGATTATCATCATGTATATATCCCAACTTCTCCTACTAAAGAACAATTTCTCACACAAGAAGTAAAATCCATGAAGGAAACACTCACAAGAATTCAAGAGTGCAACGTGGGGAGCATTAGAAAGTATTAATATGAAGAACTATGTCCCCATGCTTTTGAAAAAGCTATGACACTTCAACCTTTCCCTAAAAAATTTGACATGCCAAAACTCTACAAATATAGAGGAAAGGGAGATCCATGGGATCATGTCAAATATTTTTATATGGCATGTCAAGAGGTTTCCTATAGTAATAATTATCTCATAAGAATCTTTCCCAAGAGTCTAGGAGGTCAAGCCTTGGAGTGGTTTACTCGTTTGCCTCGCGGGCCTATTTTTACCTGGCTAGAATTGGAAAAGAGGTTTATGCGGCACTTCTCATACATCATAAAAAGTGATATCACCATGGAAGATTTATGTGGCACCAAACAATGCCCTAATGAGACTTTCTCCAACTTCCTACAACAGTGGAGATGGATATCCAGTCGCTTCCCTTGTGCTTTCCCTGAGAAACAACTGGTAAGTATCTTTGCACCCAACCTAAATCCAGACATTGTTTTCCACCTTCAAATGCATTGAGTTCACACTTTTGAGGAGTTCATTGAAAAGGGTGTTTAAATAGAGAAATCCCTTATTGCTAAAGGAACTCTTAAGTCACAATCTAAGGATAATAAAAATGTTAAACCTATGAAGAAGCCAAAAGTATTTAACAAAAACAAAAACGTGGTGGGAGATGGGATCACAGATTCCAAACATGTACAAAAAGTTCAAATTGGTTAACATTTTAAACTAACCAAAGGACCCATTCAACCACACCAAAATGAAGAATGTTCACCCCTCTCAATGAGTCTTTTTCAGTTATATTAAAACAATTAGATGCAGCTCACATGGTGACTTATTCTACAACACAAGCCTTTGATGGCAATGCTCCAAAATTATCATGGTACTCCATGGGCTACAAAGGATGAAAATATTGTGGAGACATCCTTGGACAAATATCTCAACCTTCCTCCTGATCCTACGTGTATGGAGGACTTGTCAAAGTTTCTAGTACATGAAACTATCTATGTAAACATTGGTACAGAAGAGGACCCAACAATAGTCAAATGAGGAGCATCACTCTTGGCACAGGAATAGAAAACATTCACCATGCTGCTATGGGAGTTTATAGATGTATTTGCATGGTTCTATAAGGATATGCCATGCTTAGATCTAACTCTGGTCGTACACAACTTAGTTGTAATGCAGATGCGAATCCTATTAAACAAAAAATCAGAAAGATGCACCCAAGGGTGGCCCTACTGGTTAATGAAGAATTAAAAAGATTGCTTGCGGTCGGATTCATTCAACCCATTGATTACTCTAAATGGATATCCAACATCATCCCTATCTAGAAAAATCCTGTTGATATCAGAATCTACATGGATTTTAGAGACATTAATAAATTTTCCCTATAGATGATTTTTCACTGCCAAATAATGATATGATTGTGGATTCAATAGCGGGATATGAGATGCTATCTCTTATGGATGGATTTTCAGGTTACAATAAAATCAAGATAGCTGATGAAGATCTGCACAAGAAAAATTTTACAACTCCTTGGGGTAACTTCTGTTATCAAGTAATGTCATTTGGTCTCAAAAACGTAGGAGCTACTTATTAGAGGGAAATGACAGTAATTTTCCATGATATGATACATGATATCATGGAAGAATATGTGGATGAAATCCTCGGAAAATATAAGACACGAGAGGGTCAACTGGATATTTTACGATGTATCTTTGAGCGGATATGAGAGTACAAGGTCCAGCTAAACCCGAAGAAATGTGTGCTCGGCGTGCTATCAAGAAAATTACTAGGTTTCATTATATCAAGGAGGGGAATTGAGGTAGACCTTGCTAAAGTGTCTTCTATTACTGAGATGCCTCCTCCTAAAAACATTAACCAATTATGTAACTTGCAAGGAAAAATATAGGCTATTCGCCACTTCATCTCCTAGCTTATCGATAAGTGCCATTCATTCACCCACCTACTTAAACATGATGTCGCGTTCATTTGGGGACTAGAGCAACAAAAAGCCTTTTCCTTGCCTAAACAATACTTGGCTAATCCACCTATCCTCATGCCTCTAATTCCGAGTGATCCACTCTTGCTTTATATCTCTACTACTCAATTTGTTATTGGTGCACTGCTCACCCAATACGACCTTGGTCACAAAGAAAAAGTGGCGTACTATCTCAGTCACACTCTCATCGCTTATGAGCTCAACTATCCCTAAATTGAAAAGGCTTGTTTAGCCATAGTTTTCACCTTTCAAAAACTTCACCATTATCTATTAAATACCTAAACCAAGATTATATCCAAAGTTTACCCACTTAAATACTTGTTTTCTAAACCCGCCCTCACAGGTAGAATGGCTAATTGGATCATTCTACTAAGTGAATTTGACATAGAGTTTGTGCATCAGAATTCTGTTAAGGGATAGGTGCTCATGGAACAATTAGCAGAAACCCCTTTACAAGGCACTGAACCTTTGAATCTAGATCTATCAGATGCCTCATTAATGTAAATTGAAGAAACCATCGAGTGGCAGATACACTTTGACAGGTCTTTTACTTTTCATTATTTAGGTGCAGGTGTGGTCCTCATTACTCCTTTTGGCGACCCCATACCTCAAGATTTTCATCTTTGTTTTCCTTGCACGAACAACATCGCAGATTATTAAGCACTTATCGTAGGAATGAAGCTCGCCATCAAATGGTACATTCACCACATTAAGATTGTGGGTGATTCTCAGTTAATTATCAAGCAAGGTAATGATGAATACAAGGTTAAGGATGAAAAACTCATACCTTACAAGAAGTTGGTAGAAACTCTGAAAGAGTCTTTTGTACGCATTACATTTGACCAAATTACAAGAGCGCAAAATAGATCTGCCGATGCTATGGAAATAGTGGGTTTTATGCTCTGTATTCCACCAGAAAATAATGACATGTCATTTTTTGTGGAAAATCTATGCCAGCCTGCATATGACATGCCATAATCATGCCTGGCTTGTGATATTGTTGGTCCCAATTTTTCGTGGTATGAGCCCATCTTTACCTATCTTAAGGACAACAAGTTCCCTCTCGACATCTCCTGTTTTGAGAAACAAAGCCGAATTCATAAATAGCCCATTATACCCTTTTACAAGGTACGCTTTATCGTCGTGGGTATGATGGGAATTTATTACATTGTCTCGATATGACAGAGTCGGTCCAAGAAATCAAGGAAGTACATGAAGGGGTGTGTGGAGCACATACTAATAGAATTGTTTTGGCCAAGAAATTGTTAAGAGTAGGCTACTATTGGCCTACCATGGAAACTGACTATTGTAACTATGTAAGGAAGTGTGTGCTTTATTCGAAGTATGGAAATTTCATTCATGCTCCATCACAGCCATTGCAACCTATCACCACCCCATGGCCATTTTCTAAATGGGGACTTGATTTGATAGGGAAGATTACCCCTACTTCATCTAATGTCCATACCCACATCATCATGGATATTTAATACTTTACCAAGTGGGTGGAAGCTGTCCCCTTAACCTATGTAACAGGAGCAGAGATTTCCAAATTCATCATGAATCATATTATCTGCTGGTATGGCATTCATGTAGCCATTGTTACTGATAATGGAAATTCATTCAAGAATAAAATGGTAAAGGATATCTGTCATCGGTTTCAAATCAAGTTAAAATGGTCACCATATTATCCCCAAGGTAATGGACAGGCCAAAGCCACAAATAAAACTTTGGTACGAATAATGGAGAAAATGGTAAGTAAGACAGGTCATAATTGGCATTTACAAATCCACCTAGCACTTTAGGTTGAGTTAGAGCTACTAGATGAGAAGTGCATCCATGCCCTTAATCACCTTAAAGTGTATCAAAACAGAGTCTCCAAAAATTACAACAAAAGAATCATACCTCGTCAGTTTGAGGTTGGTGATTTGGTTATGAAGGAGAATCAATTCAACACAAGGGAAGAACGAGAAAAGAAGGGAAATTTCTAACCATATTGTTTGGAACCTTATGTTACTATGGCCAAGTATGGAACATGAGCATATAAACTTGCTCACCCCAATGGTGATGAGCTCCACGAGCCTATGAATGCCATGCACCTTAAGCAGTTCTATGATTAAGAATGACACAAAAATTGAAAAAAAGCAAAATAAAAAACATGGTAAAATAATCAAAATAAAAAAAAAATTAAAAAAAGAGAAAACAGGTAATCCATAAGTGAAAACCATGCAACTATGGTGCTTTAGATAAGTCCCTGGGTGAAAAATGGTTTTCGGCACCTTGGAAGGATTCGTTGTTCACAAGAATCTTACATCGGGGGGTACTTTTACTTAGCGTAGGGCTAGTTACATGTCTACCTCTGAGATTCCCTGTGAGCCCAATCTTGTTAAGCCTTGATCTGACTTTGTCTCCTTTTATCTGTCTATGAAGGGCATGGTCTTTGTTTATTCCCTTTCTTACACTGGGGGCATTTCTACAACTTCACTGTGTTGTTTATAAGTGCGTGGCATCTGCCCTTGTATATTCCCCATCTAACCCTGGGGGCATCCACTCTTTCTTGGTTACCTATGCATAGCCTTGGAAAACTATTGGAAAAACACAAAAACATAGAAAATATCACAAAACACAAAAACAATAGAAAATTGTTTCCCAAAAAAAAACCAAAACAATAGAAAATTATTTCACAAAACAAATCTTGCAAAAACATTTTCTTTAGTTTACTTGCATTGTCTTGTTTCTTGCTTTGCTTGGTTGCTTGTATAGATGTTTCATGTTTGTACATTTTTTTTGTTTATTGCCTTAGCATACTTTGTCATGATTCATCTTTTCTTGATTAGATTAGATTTATTCTTACTTGTGCATATTAAAGTGTGTTTTTGCATGCTAATGAATCATGGTACATTGTCGTATTGGTTCATTATGTTCTTTTTTTAGCATTTGATTGTTTTTGTTTGTTGCATGTGCATTGCTTTGTTATCACATCATCATATTTCAATCAATACCATCACATCTAACATCATCTATACATCATATATCAAGAAAAAACTAAGTATACATCCTACATGAATGCTAAGCTAGTCATCACATATCGTATCATCAAATGGGGGCAAGAGGGATCACAAATATCAAAATCTATCCCCCACACACCCATATCATCATATCATCCAGTACACTAAGTCTAGCACATCACATAAGCAACATACATTTGATATACTCTACGGATCTATCATCTAGAAATCAAAACACATGCGATACATCAACAAATCAGGATGCATATACATGTGAAATCAAATCAATTAACATCAAAAAAACATCTATCTATTCGTGTAATCAATCAGGAAGTAAAAAGCAATTTCCATCTCATAAACACATATGTCATGTAAAAAATGTCCATATAATACATATGTGTGGTATATCTGTATCAAAAATGGATATACGTAACTACGATACATCAAAAATGCCTTCATCCGAGGCATACAAAAAGATGATACATATATCAAAGAATAAAAGCCTTCATTAGAGGCATGTGTTAAAAATTTGGTGCATCAAAAAATCCTTCATTAGAGGAATGTGTCAAAACTACTATTCAAATAAAGAATGGTGTACAAAAATCCTTGATCAAGAGGAGAATATGACGAATACAATCATCAAGGTTGACTCGAGCCCTCAGATGGGGTGGCTGGTCTGTCTCACGGTGGTGGCATAGCAAGAACATCAGGTATCCTCCCTGAATGTCCCCATGGCTGCTTCATTGAGGACTGAGGTCTCTCTGACCTGGGCCCTCTACTCAACTATTGGTTATAGGAAGGTGTTCACCGCTCAACCAGAACTTCCTCAAAGTATAAATATCTGTAATAGGATGCTCTGCCCTCTATTGTAGCTAAATCTCTGTGTGTCCAAGTAGTCACCACTATGCCATCTATGCGTCAGAAGGACACTATCTTTGCTAAAGCTCAAGCAAGCTCAGCCTGGCCCACTACGTGCTCTACTCTTAGCCTATCTCGCTCTAGTATCACGGGCTGTAGCTAGACCTATGTCTACTAATATAGGCATGTCACCTGAGCCATCTATGAGGCCATCTGTCGTATCTACTGAAAGTGAACAACAATATCATCTCCATGGATAGCCTAGGCCCAAGCCTGATCCTACTCTGCTAGTACTATCAGAGTCAGAGTCAGAGCCTAATCTCGCTTGGCTATCACTATCACACTCAGGGCTCGGGCCTAGTCTCTTTCTACTCTAGTCTGGTCTCTCTCTACTAGAGCCTACTGTAACTACTACTGTAGGGTGGCTTTCTATGCCACTGGCTGTGCCACCAGGGCCTATCCTTGTGCCACTATGGAGGACTATCCCTGCTCTAGTACTCTAGGCCTAGGAAGCTATGCAGGTTCCTGTCCTGGTCCCTGCGGCCTCGGTCCCTGTACTTGTGTGGCACCCTTCTCATCATGTGGTAACCCATCAAATGGATCCTCTGGGTCATGGACCGCTGAACCCTCTCTCTCATCACCACCATGATGAATCTCTTGAGGTGGTCTAACACCTGCTACCTAGGCCTCCTCTAGGATAGTCAAGTGTCAAGGTAAAATAGTAGTGTACCAAGTCAAGTAATCTGTGGTAGTGCCCGGATCTCTAATCTATCACACTGTATCCCACACCTATGGAACCACATCTAAGAAACTGGTCCTAGCTTGGGTCACCTGTATGAGTGGCCCCATGGTCGGCCTCTCAGAATCTCGGTGGGTATACCATATGTCGGGTTGCGGAACCCCCTGCACCATGCTTAGTTATCACTGGCATCTGTCTATCCTGTATAGCTTTATGATGTAACTGCGACTGCCAAGAAGGAAATGCTCCACTATGCAAATTTTGAGCTCTACTGCATCCTTCGGCCACTGTATCTTCCTGTAAGGTCTCCATATGATATCCCTATTTAAAATCTCATCGAAATCTTAATGATATCTATATAAGCTTTCCATGTGACCTCGTACATCACCACCTACTGAAACCCATGCCATGTAGGATGGCTCCTCTAGATCTAAATAATGTAGAGTGCCCATGGGGTGCCCAATAACAATGTGGTCCCACGACCAAATCTGTACCAGCAAGGCAGGCCCTACCGTCTTCTGACGGTGGTAAGTAATAAGATGCATGTCCCAGTAAAGGTGTGCTATTATACACTGTCCCCAACAATAGGACTCACCATTGAAGATCCCTTGTACTAGTGTCATCAACCCTCTCAAAAAATACGTCCCCATCTTATCAATGAATAAAAACACATTGATAAGTGCCATAACATATAGGGGCCCTCGGTGTAATGTTAGATTAGCGATACACTCATGAAATGCAACAATTATACCATCATGCGGTATGTCATCTTGATCGAACAAATCCCTGATAGCTACCCTGATCTTCCCAACATTGGAAGTGTACTTGATTAGTGAACCCAGGATGGGCACGCGGAGAATCCACCACACATCCTCTAAAGTACCGGTCATCTCTCCCGTAGGGAGTCGAAAGCACTAGATCTCACTATGCCACAACTTAGCTAGTGCAGTAAGCAGACCATGGTCCAGCGTAATAGAAGGCATTTTTGACATAGGGCCTAGGCCCACTTCCTCTAGAAGAATGGATCTCGCACGCCAGTCTTGCCAAAGTATGCTCCCCTCCAACTCGACGATCTGTAAATGATGCTCTTGCATCTAAAGAACTGGTAGAAATCTCTACAAAATCATTCCATTCATCAGTTACTAACATTTCCTCTAAATTATACCTACCATTTTTAGGGTTAACCAATAAATCCTAAGTTTTCTTCTAAGTGCCATAATTTTTGGCATTTTTTTCTATCTATCCTTGGTTTTCCTAGTGTTCCTGCGAGCCCTTTGGGGAATGTGCGCCATCCTTTCAGAACATGTGCTTGCACGTAACCATCTAAGAGTGCTTGTGCCATCAATCCTGTCCCTACGCGTGTGCGTGTGCATGACCCTTTATGTGTGTGCGGTCACACACATGTGTGGCACATGCGCATATGCGTGTGTGTGTTTGAGTGTTCCTGTGCATGTGCGTATCCACCCTGAGGCACATGCACCCCCAATTGGATGCTTGTGCCACCTTTAGTGTGCCTGTGTACGCACGCACACACCTGTCGTGACCCCTAGCCCTAATTCCTAATCCTAGGGCATTAATTATAAATATTGACAAGGAGGGTTCAAATACTCATAAAGATGCCATTGTCGGTGTGCCACTCGTACCCTCAAACTATGGCTTCCCATCTCAGTCAGTCTCATGCTATAACCATTGTCCTCATCACTATTAGAGCCTCGCGGTAACGAATCAACAACGGTCAGTAACAAATGGATTGGTCGCGGTGATTTTCCACCCCCAGGTGGAGTACATCAAGCTGTTTTTCACCGCTGTGAGTTCCTAGAGACTTGTTTTGACCGCCATTTTCTCCTCTGTTCACCATTGAATAATTATTTTAATTAAATAATTATTTCTCTTTTATTTTTCACCATGTTGGGGCATTTTTTGTTGTCCAATACCCCTTTCTTCTCACTAGGACAATTTTTATTGCTCCTATGTGATTTTTCTTCTTATCCACACTCTTGTAAATATATATTTTTTAAAAATAATTATTTTATTAATTTTTCCACTATACAGGGACATTATTTGTTGCCTGTTGCTTCTTTCTTCCCCTGGGGCATTTTCTCTTGCATCTAGGCACTTCTATTTCTAATATTTTCTTCCATTTTCCACCGCATTTTAGCAAACAAAAAAACAAAAATGAAATATATATATATCACTTCAAAAATACAAAAATAGGGAATTTTTTTTCACAAAATCCTAAAAAGTAAAAAACCTACAAAAATAGGCAACCTGCTTATTACGGCTGAAAATTATGTCTTGCACATGGTATTCTCTCCATAACCTACTGGTTTGTTTCACATCTTCCCCGATTAATACGACTCACGGATCACCGAATTCAAAACCATTCACAAAGATAGCTGCTTGCTTCATTTATACTCTGAGGCATGTCTTGTTCGTTGGTGTTGTTTCATTGTGCATGAAGATTTCTACTTGGACCCAGTGTCGATTATCATTTCCCTTGCATGTGTCCTTGCTTGAGGCATCATTTTTAACAATTTTCATTAATCACAAACATGTGGATCTCTTCAGCTTGATAACAAAACATTTGTACAACTGTGTTGACTGTTGTTGGGTTAGATATGTGTGTTCGTACTTGTTTTCCCTCTTAAATGAGCTTGTTTCCTCCTCATATTGTATTACATTTTGTATGTTGCATGAAGTTCGTATTTTCAGCAATGGACAATTGTTTGTAGTATGGCTTTTCATGTCATTCTACTTTTTTCGTATGTTTATATTTTTCATAAGGACCGATGACATAGATATTTTGGCAATATGATGACACTGAAGTTGTTCCAATGCATAGGCTAGAGGCTAGTTCTTCCCTCCACTTCTCCATATTTCTTCTACATCACTTTTCTCTCACCCCCAATATTCTGTTTCACTGGGGAATTCTGCTCCTACCCATTCTTCTATCTATTTTCTCACCTTTTTCGATTGTCGATTGTCTTCCTTCATCACCCCATCAACACTCAAGGGGGCATCTCTCCCTCCTACTATTTTTTCTTTTATTCCTTCAAATTTTCATTCGTCTACTATCTTTGAAGTGGCATCACTTACGCCACCCTAAAGAGGGGTAAATATAGACACCCATAATTACGCCCAAGTAATTTAAATACTTAAATTGCGCTAATTAACTTCTTTCCTACAAATTGGGGACATATCGTCAAAATACCTCATCTTCTCTCCTATCTTCGCTAATTAATTACACTACGCTAATTAATTAAGTAAATTATCCAACAAATTCCCTAATTAACGGTCTTTCGTTAATAAATCCCCCCTTCTATCTAGACTAATTAATTATTACTAATTAATTAGCCTCCCCTTTCATTTAACAAATAAATCAATATTTAATTGATTTAATCCCCTTCTATAGTCTAAATCATGCTAATATTCCTCTTAAAAGCTTTTATAAGCTTACACATCTATTAATTAAATCATCTTGATTAATTAATGAGCCCCCTTTATCCACATGGATCACTAAAGGACAAGCTAAACCCTCCTAAAGTTGACTCAACCCTATCTAAACCCCCCTTATCCACAACTAACTCAACATCTCTATTATCCCACATACAAAGGGATGTAGTGATTGCTTTATCCATTGGGCTATATAAAGATCCCTCCTCCTACCTTTACACTTACACCTAAGTTCCTTGAGAAGAAAAAATCAAAACACATAGCAAATAGACTATAAGATTCTTTGTTATTCTTGAGAAATTCACCATTTTGAAGAGCTAATCCTCCTTTCTTGCAATTTCCTAGCCAAGTGCTTGGGTCATATGGGAATAGTCAAAGGGTCTTGTAGCCAAGCTTTGATGATCTCCCATTCTTAGGTTCTTGGAGATTAAAACAATCAATTTGATTGCCATGGAGTCTACATAGGTCCATTTACTTTTTTTTGGTAATCTAGAGAAGTAGAGGTTTTAATACTTTAGCATGTTAATTAAAAGTTAATGCATTATGCTTAGTATTGATTTTGTTTAGCTCTCATATTTTATGGTGCTTAGATTTTGTCTTAGATTTGTTATAGAACTATTTAGGTGGTAGTTCTTGTTTATCTAACTTAGCTTAATCAAAAATACATGCACATAGATTGAAATGCTGCCTCACATTGAACAGTGGATTGAATATATTGAGGCATATTAGAAAAGTGTGAGACAACCTTGTTAATGGGTAAGTCAATTACCAGCTCCTTATGTTCCCTTTTCTCCATCCCAAAATTTATCATTTTAGCATGATCAGTTGAGTCAAACCCCTCACTTTCTGCCCCAAATGTTTTTTTCCCTTCTCCATCTTCCGGTCTTCCATCTCATCTCAATTCTTCTACCCTTTTCCCTTCCAAGTAGTCATTCCCTCAAAACAAACAGGAGATTCCACATCCCTCCCGACCACAAAAAATAACAAAACTGGTTGAATCCCAACCTACCACTCCTCATGATTTCCCAAGTCCATGTTGGGAAGAGACTCAAGAATCCAGTCAAGGAGAACAAAAAAGAAAAAAGGAACCCAACATAGAAGAGATGATAGAAAATATGATGAGTTGGGTGGTCATATTTGGATTTACAAAGAACCCTTTGTTGGTTAAGCCTATGGAGGAGGCTGGGGTCAAGCCACAAGTGTTGGAAGCTTCAGTTACAGAACAAATGGAAGAATAAGAATCTACTCCAAATCCAAAAGAAGAGGAGTGTATTCCAGCTATGGATGAGGACCAGGTAGTTTTAGAGGCTCCAAGTGCAGAGAAGGCTACAGAAGAACCTTGAATTATTCCTCCCACTTCATCCCCTTTGATGTTAGGTGTTGATGAAGAGTTTGAACTTCCAAACTTCATGTTTGAAGAAGAGGGGAAGCATGGTGAGAAAGTTTTAGATCAGGAGGACACCATGGAGGAGGTTGAGCACATGCAGTAGGACAAGAAGGAGGTAGATTATCTATCTGACTTGGAGGATTGATTTGATGGAGAGGAGCCCACAAAGATCACATCGATTTATTCTCCATCATCCGCCCTCGAAGAACATGAGCCTTCTGCCATGATAGAGAGCATTCAAAGACAACAGCCTGCACTTCATAACAACCCTCTGGAACCAAGGATGGAAGATATGAATCTTCCATGTTCTTCACAGGAGAAGGAAGGGAAAGAGCAAGAGGATGTCATCATCTCTCTCACACCATCCATCCAGGAAGGTCAGCATGAAGAATCCATTCTTGGAGTTGAAATTCAGAGAAAGGGGCACATTCAAAGGACCAAACTGTGCCCAATTAGGTACTTGGATTCATTAGAGCCAAGGGAGAAGCCAAAACGAGTCATGCCCACTTTAGGGCATGAGGATGAGTATCAAAGTACCAAGGATCAGCTACAATGCCTCTTCAATCCAAATAAAAAGCAACTACAAGAGGTATTTTTCTTATTCCCAGTTGACACCTTGATGATTTGTGTGGAGCATAAGCTTATAGTTAGTTTTTCACTCATACAAGTAGCCATATTCAGTGTCAAATCATTTGCATGGCTTCCCTTTTTGAGAAATGGAAGCTACTTCTCCCTACTAGTTGCAGGATTCATTTGAGTTCCCTTTTGCTCCTAGTTAGTGTAGGTTAGTTTAGGTTTGCTTTTAGTAGAAGAAGTGATTTTGCACACTTTGCATGTTCCACTTGGAGCATGTATGATTTTCAGTTTTGTACATAGTGTGTGTTGTGGTTTTTTGTTGCTCATGCACAATACTTTGGAAATGACATTTGGTGAGACCAAATCCAGTTTCAGTTGTGTTATAAGTGGCTCAGGGATCATATTTTAGAGTTAAAGATCATTATCAGACTATCATTCATGACTCCATGCCCAAAGGATGCTACAAGGAAACTAGTATCTTCATCTAGCAGGAAGAGGTCCCCGTGAGTCGCCAAATTGTTATCCCAAATTTGCCCCATAGTAAAAGTGATCAAACATGACCCCACATGAAAGAAATCAGAAGGGTTGGTTCTATCCTATGAGCCCACATTTCAAATCCAAAATTTAGGCAATGAGATGGACTCGATAATGAAGGGGGGAAGGTTGGAGAAGGAGTCCAGAGCTCAGCAGAAGGAAAATGGGGAAAGGCTTGAAGTTTTCAGATTTAGCTAGATACAAGTCAACTCGGGGCCAAACAATAGAGTTGTAAAAGGTGCTATGCGTCAGCTTGGTAAAGTTCCAAAAGGCACATCGAAAATTAGTTCCCCAAACAAGCACCAACTCTCCATGTGTCTAGAACCCAACATAGTCGCTCCTTAATAAGTAAAAGGGATGCAACCAAAAAATGAAGGAGGAGCGGGCCCAAAATGGCTAAGTGCAACAAGGTCACTAGAGTCCTCCACACATCCAATCGGTGCATCTTCAAGGTTAATCCCAAGTGGACATCTCCAGATAAGAATGGGATCGACACATGGTTAGAGTAAAAAAGAAGATAGAGTCAGCAGTTGAAGAATCCAGGACCGATGAAAGGAGACACACGTCAACTTGACACAACGTCAAGGTTGAAATCCGTAGCAGGTTCCCAAATTTGCATGGACCTTCCATGTGTCCCAGGTTTGAAAAAGGGACACAGCCAGCCATTTAATTGACTAAGTATAAGAGAGTTAATGGAATCCTCCACATGCCTCATCAGTATAAATTTAGAAGTGAGACCCAAGGGACAATCCTTGAATGAGAGCCAACTCTCCATGTGTCTAGGGTCCAACAGAAGTCAAATGGGTAGCAGGCCTGAATCAACTAAGTATAGAAGAGCTAGACAATGGTGCCACATGTCTCATCAGTGTAAATTCAAAAGGGGCGACCCAAGACATGCTCTAGCTCGCCACATGGTTAGGGACCCATGTTTCAGGTCAAAGTGGGAAGCCTGGCCTTGGACAGAATTTTTGCCAAAAGTAGGCCGACGGGCCTGGAGTTGAATTTTGGGAAATGTAAAGTTGCGGGGCTACGGGTTTTTTTTTTGAATTTTTTGCAACTTTCATAAAAGTGCAGTTTGCAAGTGTGGGGCCATGAGCGCGAGGAGGTTTGTTGAAAAAATGGAAAACAATAAGGTTTCAGACTTGCGGGGGCTTTTGGGAAAAAATTAATTTTGGGCCTGTGAGGGTATGGGAGGTTTCTTGATTTTGCATCCTTTTGCAAAAATCACAATTTGTATATTCAGGGCCGTGGATCCGTTTTGCGAAGATTACATTTTCACCATTTTCACACAGTCTTAATGCAAAATCTTCAGACTGCCATATATTTTAACTGAAAGCTTAGATTTGAGCAAGAGAAGAATTTTTAAAAAGGTCTCGACATCCTCTATACCATGGAAGCATAAAATATTATTTTCAACAGGATTTGATGGGTGAAAATAAGGAAAACTTCTTTCATTCCATTAATGAAGGATTCAATTGCTTTAACCAACCAGATTTGATCTAGATTTTCCATATTTCCTTATCCAACATGCCAAACAGACATGGGGAACCAGAATTGACAAATTATAGGTGAATTTATAGGTCATTGATGGTTGGTGGTTGAGATTTAAGATCAGACTCAAGTTTCTCTTCTTTCTCTCTGGTTTTCATCATCTATATATTGTAAACACTTCTCATTTGAGAGGGGAGACATTTTGGGTGTGGGGAAACTATGTAAAATTTGTTTCCCATATCCATTTGAGCTATAAGCCTTCTCCTACATCTAACAAGTGAATTTGTGCCTCTGAGCATCCATGTAATGGTTAGTGCACCTTATAGACGAATAAAATCATGGTTTTTGTTGTGTTCTTCAACCCTTTCTCATGTTTTGTTGTTTCTTTGTGCCTCTCCATTTCGTGTTTGTTTTTTGTGCATATATTTCACATTTGTAGGTGTGGGATGTCATGTTTCGTGGAGTTTTATTGGTGGACTAGGACCTAGGTTTGTGTCAATTTTGTCTGACCTCCCTCAGTAGAGTATCTTGCCACTTCCTTTTCTTGTGTATTACCGCTTAGTGTAGGATCTCTTTCACTGTCTCTCTCTCCATGTCTCCTTGGAATGGTTAGATTAGGATAGATTAGCTTTTCCTGCACTAGAGTAGGTTATGGTAGGTAGTTTAGGAAGAAGAAGTCATCTTTCTCCAGAGGGCCATCTCAAGTTCGCAAGTCCCACAGCTTGCGAGATGGTCCAATGTTGTGCAATCACACCGAATACCCCACTCAGAAACTAGGACATTCAGGGGTGCTACAATTTTTCACTAATAGTAACCTTGCTTCTCTTCCATAGACAAGCATGAAAGGATAATTTCAAATTGATATTTTAGGAGTAATTATAACATCTTAAAGTTAATTTGAGTTTTTTATGTAATGATCTATGGTTTTCTGCCATAGCACGTTTGATGATTTTGAGAATATTTTTTTGTTTTTTGATTCAACCAATCCATTTCCTTGAGGATAATAATTTGAAGAGCCTGATAGATTAATTCCAAGGTTGAATTCTCATGCACTGATTCTTGTTCTAAGGAAATCTAATGCATTATATGAGATGATTGTTGCTAGAATAAAAAACCTTGTGATAAGACCTTCATAAAAATCTAAAACTAATGTCTCATTTGCGTCATAGGCTATTTTTAGGCTCGTGGACGTTAAATTTTTTCTTTCTTTCTTTAAATCAACTGCTTCTTTTCATCTTGTGAGGTATACTGTAGCTATGAGAATCCAATTATGACCTACACTAGAAGGTGGATTAATTACGTCGATAAAATCCAATCCCCATTGCATGAAAGGTTGATTTACCTAAATGGGTTGAAGAGGAAGAGCTATTGGATTTTGTTTTTTTGTAAAAAATGCATAGTTTTCAAACTTATTTACCCATGTATGAGCATATTTGAATAATCTTAGCACCAAATATCATGATATTTAAAGATATAGCTCTTGGTCAAAATGGCCACCAGATGAGCCATCATGAAATTCCTTCAAAACATGCTCAATATGATCTTAGTCAATGTATCTTAAAAGATCTGCAATAAATTTTTTTCTAAAAAAATATATTATCAAGAAGGACATAAGGAATGTAGTGTAATTAGAAATACCTCCTTTTTACTTTGTCTAACCCCTGTAGGCATTGTCTAATCTTAAGAAAATGGATCATCTCTTAGGTCCAACTTTGAGATATTTGGGCCACATTGAATGACTAAAACTTGATCTTTATCATCATGAAAGTATGAAGCTAACCGTTCACATATTCCTCTGTCTCTGACTAGCTTAGTGACTTGAATATCAACTGTTGTTGCAAAATAACAACACCCTTGAATGGCCTTTGATCTAAGTGGGGAAATCGATGTGATCTGCACAACATTGGACCATCTCTCAAGTTGTGGGACTTGCAAACCTGAGATGGACCTCCAGAGAGGGCTAGTTCTTGTTCCTAAACTACTTGCCACAAGCTACTCTAGTGTAGGAAAAACTAATCTATCCTAATACAACCATTCTAAGGGGAGAGAGAGAGAGAGAGAGAGAGAGAGAGAGAGAGAGAGAGAGAGAGAGAGAGAGAGAGAGAGAGAGAGAGATCCTACACTAAGAGGTGATACACCAGAAAAGGAAGTGGCAAGATACTTTGATGAGGGAGGATGAAACAGGGGAAAAGAGAGACGACAGAGGTTAGATATAAGTGACAGAGACCCAGATACGGATCCACCATCAAAACTCCATGAAACACAACATCCTACACCTAAAAATGTGAGATACATGCACAAAAACATATATGAAAGGGAGAGGCATGGAGAAACAATAAAAAACAAGAGAGGGTTGAAGAACACCAAAAAACATGAGTTCATTGCTCTAGATGGTGCATAGACCATTACATATCTACTCAGAGGCATAAAATCCACTTGTCAGGCATAGGAGAGGGATTACAACTTAAATGGAGTTGGGAAACAATTTTTTTAGAGTTTCCCCAACCCCAAAATGTCTCCCTCTTCTAAAATAAGAAGTGTTTTCAATATATAGAATGATGAAAACCAGAGAGAAAGAAGAGAAAATTGATTTTTGTCTTAAAGATCAACCAACAACCATCAATGCCTACAAATCCACATACAATCTATCAATTCTGGTTCCCCATGTCTATTTGGCATGTTGGAGAAAGAAAGATGGAAAATCTAGATCAGATATGGGTAGTTGAAGCAATCAGATCCTTCATTAATGGCATGAAAGGTGTTTTCCTAATTTTCACCCATTAAAGCCTTCTAAAAATAATATTTTATGCTTCCATGGCATAGGAGTTTGATATCTTTCCAACGGTACCATTTTTTTTGAATTTTGAGCACTAGATCGAAAGATATGCCCATTTAAATATTTGAATCCAATTCATACAAAAATGGCGAAAAACCAGTTTTGTAAAATGGATCCGCGGGCCTGAAATTCACTTTGGTGGATTTTGTGAAAAAAATGCAAATTTATAAAATTATCTTGCAGCCCCGTAGGCCTAAAATTCACTTTGTTCATTTGACGAACGAACCTCCTCAGGCTCATGGGTCGACACTTGCAAAATGTGCTATTTTACGCAAAGTGCAAAACTTCTAAAATGCCCCATAGACCTGCTGGTCTGCAATTAAACTTGGGAAACATTTCTTCCATGGCCCCGTAACTTTACTTTTGGTGAAAATTCATCCTCGGGCCTGCCGACCCACTTTTTCCACTTTGGCGAAAAGTATTCCCAGCTTGACAAACCTGCTTTTGGAAAAAAATCCTTCCAAGGCCCACCTTCCCACTTTGACTTGAAACATGGCCATGTGTCCCTGATTATGTGGTGAGATGGCACATGTTTGGGGTCTCTCTTTGGGCCACGCCTTTTGAATTTTTACTTATGAGACACGTGGCATCATTCACTGGCTCTTATATACTTAGCTGATTTAGGCCTGCTACCCATTTGAATTCTGTTGGACCCTAGACACGTGGAGAGGTGGCGCTCATTCAGGAACTGTCCCTTGGGTCTCACTTTTAAAGTTGGATCGATGAGGCATGTGGAGGCTTCCGCCAACTCTCTTATACTTAGTAGATTAAATGGTTGGCTCTATCCCTTTTTTAGACTTGGGACACGTGGAAGCTCCACGCACATTTGGTAACATGCTATAGATTTTAACCTTGAAGTTACGCTGATTTGATGCGTGGCTCCTTCCCCTAGTCCTAGACTCTTCAACATCCAACTCTACCTTCTTTTTGAGTTTGACCACATGGCAAGTCCACGCTTGTCTGGAGACTACCCCTAGTGCTTAACCTTTAAGATGCACTGATTAGTTGCACGGAGGCCTCTGCTGACCTTGTTGCACTTAGCCATTTCGGCCTTGCTCCTTCTTCTTCGTTTCTTGGCTGGGTTCCTTCTGCTTATTGAGGAATGACTATGTTGGGTTCTAGACATGTGGATAGTTGATGCTGGTTGGGGAACCACTTTTGGATTCTACCCTTGGAATTACACCATCAGGCACTTGGTACCCTCTGAGAGTCTGTGAATTTTAAACTTCTGATTCAACTTTTGAGGCTCTAACCATGTGGAGGGTTGACACTCATTTAGGAACCCTGTTTTGGATGCACCTTTTAGAAGTGCCCCCTGCTGACACGTGGAGGCTTCCGCTAACCTTGTTACACTTTACCATTTTAGGCCTGCTACCTTTCTTGGACCCTAGACATGTGTAAGCTCTGCGCTCATTTGGGAACTACCTTTTGGGCCACACCTTTAAAATTATGTTGAAGAGACACGTGGCATCTTCCAATGGCTCTCTTATACTTAGCTGATTTAGGGCCTCGAGTTGAATCGTATGTGAAGTCCAAAAACTTTGATCCTTTCCCCATTTTCCTCCTAAAAGCATCTAGCCTCCTTTGACACCGTCCCTACCCCCTTCATTGTTGAGTCCCTCTCATTACCTAACTGTTGTATTTGAAATGTGGGCTTGCGTGACTGAGCTGACCCTTCTGGTTTCTTCTGTGTGGGGTTGTGTTTGATCAATTTCATTAGGGAGAAAAATTGGGATAACTGTTTGGTGACTCATAGGGACATCTGCTTGCTAGATGAAGAGACCAATAGCTTTGAAGCATCCATTGGGAATGAATTCATGAATGATAGTTTGATACTGATCTTTAACTTTGAAATATGATCCTTGAGCCACTTGGAACACCACTGAAACTAGAGTTGGTCTCACCAAATGCCATTTCCAAAGTACTGTGCATGAGAAACAAAAAACCAGAACACACACTATGTACAAAACTGGAAATCATACATGCTCCAAGTGGAACATGCAAAATGTGTAAAAGAACTTCTTTTGCTGAAAACAAAATCTACTCCTAGTCCTATAGTAACCAGAGAGAAAGGGTACTCAAACAAATCCATCAATTGGTAGGGAGAATTAGCTTCCCTTTCTCAAAAGGGGTAGCAATGCAAATGATTGGACACTGAATATGGCTTCTTGTATGAGTGAAAAACTTAGTTTAAGCCAATCCTCCACCAAAATCATCAAGGTGTCAGCTGGGAACAAGAAAAATACCTCTTTTAGTTGCTCTGTATTTGGATTGAAGAGGCATTGTAGCTGATCATTTGTAATTTGAAGCTCATTCTCATGCTCAGGAGTAAGCATGACCGGTTTTGGCTTCTCCCTTAGCTCTAATGAAGCCAAGTATGTGATTGGGCATAGTCTGGTCCTTTGAATTTTCCCACTACCCTGATATTTAACTCCAAAAATGGAGTTTTCTTGCTAACCATCTTGGGTGGATTGTGTGAGAGAGATGATGACATCCTCTTACTCTTTTCCTTCCTTCTCCTATGAAGAACATGGAAGATTCATATCTTCCAACCTTAGTTCTAGAGGGCTGTTATGAAGTGAAGGTTGTTGTCCTTGAATGCTCTCCTTCATGGCAGTAGGCTCATGTGCTTGGAGGGTGGATGATTGAGGAGAAAATGATGTGATCTCCATGGGTTCCTCTCTATCAAAGCAATCCTCCAAGTCAGAAATATAATCTGCCTCAGGGTTCATTTTAAGACACCCCTATAAAATTGAAGGTGGAAAATACCTGGCGAATATCCCCGTAACCAGTTTCAGCGAAAGGTGAATTTGACAATATTCCAAAACAAAAATTTCACCTGGTTTTTTCATGGCTGCATCATTGACGAGCGACAACAAGACGTCAATAATCACTCCTGACACGCGCCAATGGGAACGTCAATGGTAACGCGTGTCACTGGGTCCAGTTGTCGTGCATCAACAGGCTCTATTGACGTGCATCGACTGATACTATCGACGCGCGACAACTAAATACATTGACATGCGACAACTGGATCCATTGACGCACGTCAATAGTCTTAGATGATGCGCGTCAATGGATCCAGCTGTCGCGCGTCAATAGGCTCTCTTGACGCGCGTACAATAGGATTTATTGACGCACATCAATAGGATTTATTGACGCGCTGTCAACAGTATCAGTTGACGCGCGTAAACAAAACAAATTAATGTGCGACAATTGGATCCATTGACGTGCGTCAGCTAGGACTATTAACGTGCGTCAGCTAAGCCCATTAACGCGCGTCAATTGAATCCATTGACGCCCGATTTAGCCTATAAATACCCTTCAACCCGGTCATTTTCTCTGGTTTTCACCTTCCTGCTCTTAACTTTTTGTAGGTCTCAATCATTGTCAAAGACACAAGTACAACTATAATGTCGACTTCACATGCTTCCCAATTGCAAGTTCAGGAAAAAAAATCAAGAAGAGAATCCAATTCAATCGATGGCCAAGATCAACTACAAGAATCCCTTATGCCCTCACATCCATATTGTTTTAAAGATGTCTTCAGAATATAAAGATTTGATGGATGCGTGTGAATTTACAAGGCTCGTTAATATGCCCCATTTCGAAACAGATCCAGATATTTTGAATTACCTTCTGTCATCCTACAATTCAGAGGATGGCCTTTTTATGTGACTCTGAACGATGGCCGAATGTTCCAATTCAGTATCGAACCAAATGACATCCATCAGTTTAAGGGCCTTCTGTTCAGAAATTTACCAATTGTTACAACCAAGGCAACACTCCTGGAAGAAGACAAGAAATTTCTCGAATCAACGTTCAGTTTCCATGTTGATTGTAAATATAATTCGTTTTAATTCATATTTTTTATTCTGTTTTTTATTCTAATACAATTTGTTGTTATAAAATTTATAGTAATTTTCATTGTTTCGCATTTGCAGCCCATGTCAATAAATCCAGGCGTGGTGTGGATACGTAATCAATTGCACACCACTTTCTTGCTGCAGTTATTTCATTTTTTCAATCCAGAATTTTTTTGCAGGGTCACCAAACAGATATACCAAATTGGGCCATTGCATACATTGTTGCCACTATCCTCAAAACAAAAATTTGATTGGTGCACATATCTATCCAAAAAAATAAGCACTGAACTAACAAATTCAAAACTTTCAGAAAAACCTGTCATTTATTTAACAAACTATCTCCTCGGCCTTTATTATGAGGCACTTTTAAATTTAAAAGATAAAAAAATTCCTACTTGCACTGATGAGGAGTTGATGAAGTTGTCAATTCCATTTGAAGAACAACAGGTATAAACTATTTAGTTTGTAATTGTATTTCAATTTTCAACATTACAGTGCACAGTTATTAAAACTTAAATTTTAATGTTTTGCAGAGAAGATTTATTGAAGCCCTTCCCCGAAAAAAGAGCGTTATCGAGAGGAGAGAGGCCAACAACACGCTGAGGCTTTGGGGGACTCCCAATCTGAAATGAAAGCTCACTCCTCTCCAAACCCTCAACTGTTTGAACTCATTAAACTCCAGAGAAGTATTACCTTCTCATATATTGTTTACAAATTTCAAAGTTGCATATTTATTTTTCAATTTAAATTTTAACCAAATGAATTGACAACATTTAATATTGATGAATTACAGGGACTTTGGAACATACACTTTGTTTCACAAACTCAACCTTCTTCCCCAACTCACTCCATACAGGTCGCATGCCATCTTCGTATCTTCTGAACAAACACTGAGTACAACTCCTACAATGGCCACCCTTAGCACCGAGAAAAACAACCCCCTCGACAACAAGGTACAACTTTTCGATAGTACGTTTAATTTCGTAGTTTTTGACTTTATGAATTGTTTTCCTATTTTTCATTTTTTTTCTTGTACTTTTCAGCACAATGTCAGTCCCTGATCAAACTGCTGGCAGCGACACCCACTCAACCAATAATTTTTAAAATGCCAACCAGAGGAACAGTGAAAAAGAACATTGGTAAATGCATGCCACTTGCTCCGGCCCCTAGTGGGACACTAAACATTGCCTCCTCCTTTCGAATTCCAACTCTCTCACTTGGTGGCTTGCCCAGTGCAATGGGCATATTTGTTTTGAACAATATAAATTTAGATGAAGATTATTTGGGCATTGATAGCAATGACCCAACTAGTTTTTTCAATACCCGCGAGATGATTCAAGGCCAGCAGGTATACTTCAAATTTCAATTTAAATATGCTTTACAATTTTGAATTACATTTCGATTTAAATTTATTTATCTAAATCTTGTTTAATTTTTTCACAAACAGGATCAGCCCACCCAAAGGCAAAAACAAGTAGCAATTGATCTTGCTGAAATCCCCCATACTTCTCCAGCAAGATCATCTTCATCAGATTCAGATAGTGAACAGTTGTTACCTTTTCCTTTGGAGAACTTAATTGGTTATGATTGTCAATCCCATGTCAATGAGTTTATTCTTCCTCATATCAATCAGCTTATAGAATGGGAGAGAAGGGCTAAAGTTCTTATCAATGAGATTATTAGTCGTTATGAAAATTATTTGCAATGGGATAGTTTATACGCTGCAGTCCAGAATCAACCTGCGAAGATGGAATCCTTACTTACCCAAGTAAGAAGTGGGACTGTCACGTATAACAACAACTATAAAGATGACATTTTAGATAAGTCACTAAACAAATTGGAAAATATTAGTGCCGAGGCCCAGGCATATTTTAACAAATGGTCCAAGGACAAGGATTTGGTAGCAATTGCAAATGCCGAAAGAGATAGAGCGGTTGTAAGTACTATTACTTTCAAACAATCATTCTTGTTAATTTGAAATTTTTATTTTTTAGTAATATTTTGTAATTGACATTACTCTTTTTGTGCAGTTGAAATATGAAAATTTGAAGAGTCAGGCGAAGGTATTGCAAGTTCACTTGGAAACAGCAAAGAGCAGTTTATCCGCAGCAAAAAATTTGAAGCAAAATATTGTTTTGGTTAACAAACAAAACAATACACTAAAGCAGATAATTAAAGAGCACGGTTTCGACCCTGACATATTATTCAATGCTAAAGTAGCAGCTGATCCAAATTTGCTGTCGCATGGAGATGCGACAAATCAAGAAGAAAGAATTTTAAAAAATCTGGATAGTGTTGCGGAAGATCTTATAAGTTCAGGGGTTATTTCTGCTGTTGGGGAAAGGGGTATAGCCACAGTGGAAGAAGTCGTTGGTGTCCGTGTGTGTGGCATTTCCTTCACCTCTTAGGGTATTTGATTTATTTATTAGGTGTATTGCCAACTCACCAGGTGAGTCATCTCACTTAGGTGGACATGGATCTAGGTGTCATCTTAGTTATGACAGATTCTCTTACAGAATCTGTCATATGTGTAAGTGTGTCATAGGAGTTACATTCTCATTTGGGAAAGTAACTCCTCTTCTCCATTATGGAGGAATCTTTTCTTACATGGAAGTTACACATTTACTCCCCTATATGTACACACATTTTCTGATCTATGAACAATGGAGTATGGGCCTCTTTTGAGCCATTTTTCCTCAATGCATTCACATTGCTTTTCGGGTGAGTTCTTGCTTCGATCTTGAAGCTACGGCCATTTTCGCGGTTGAGTGCAACGTGTCGATGCTCACGGATTCCCTCCAGATCTTCGTCATTCCTCCAACATGGTATCAGAGCACGGGGATCGGAATCGTGTTGCTCACCTCTGTTGTTTACTACTCTCCGCCTCGTAAGTTTCTTGTGCAAGTTCTCATTCTTGTTTCATGCTCTATTTGCATTGATTTCGGTGTTTTACACCTCTTTTCAATTTTTCAGGTGTTGGTTCATGTTCGTGGGTTTTCTACCTTGCATGTGTATTTAGAGGAGTTTTTAGGGGTTATATTGGTTCAGGTTGTGTTCAGATTCAGCTCGAGTTCTGGCTTAAGCATGAGTGTATTGGTCTGAACGTGAGTACTTTTTGCCGTGTTTATCTGCATTCCAGGCCGTGTTTATTTGCTAAGGTTTCCTTTCTCGTGAACCTTGTTGTGCATTGAATCCGACTCGCATTGGATCGACAGCTTGGTCCACTTTTGCATTATTCGTGAACATCTTTTTGCAACCTACATTAAGCCACCGTATCAGTGTTGAATCCGTCTTCCACTCAGTGCTTGTCTTTTTTATTTTCCTTCAACTCATTCTCCACCATTTCTTTTTCTCTCTAAAGTTTACTCCTAGTCATTCGTGCATGTTTCAGCCTCCACAGCTCGGCTTTTGGGCTCTACTATTTGGAATATCTACTGCGCTCTGCTATTTGTGATCGGTAGTGACTCCTGCAACCAAAAAATGCTATGGACGTTGCACTTATCAGATGTTATGGTTCTGGCGCACTCGAATATGTCGTGAAACGTACTCTTCATTGTTCACTTCTGCTCCAGGTGGTCTGTACCTGCGTTTGGATATCCACGCATCCATTATAACTCACCTACAACTGAGTTTTTCTATGTGCACTAACTCGTGTGGCCTTCTTCTCTCTGTTCAAACAGTTACAATACTCTCTGCTCAGCGATTTCTCTCTGCTCAACAGGTTAGACTTTTCTGGCTCTCACCGTTTGCTACAGTCGACCAATTTCTGCACACTCAGCTCATAGCCAGCACAAAGAACTCTGCAAATGTTTCACTCTTGCATTCTGGGTACGTGGTCACAACCTGCACTGGTCTCCGATGGTTTCTTCCACTTCACCCAACATGTGGTTTCTTTTAACAGTGGTCGTTTCCTTTGCACATGGTCTCATGTTTTAAAACAAGTTTCCCTGCATGCTCCGGTCAACAAACTTGCTGGTATCATGAGTGGTGTCCACGTGGGGCAAGGAACTGCTGGCGATTGACCCATGCATTGAGTAGAGTGAGCAGGTTGCCACGTGGTGGAAGGGAGTTGCATTCAAACCTGGTCTTTTTGGAGTTTTCCATACTCTCCTTGGCATTTTCCATGCTCTCCAACATGCACTTCCAGCTTGGTGTAACCATGGCATGACACTTCAACGTGGGCCCCCTCCTCCACCTCCTTTTTTAATGTTTTAAGGTGGTTAAATAAAATACATTTCATTTCTTGGCATGTATTAATTTATAACGCTGTTTTTGGCTTGTTTAATACCCTCCTACACTTGTCGAAGACGGAGAGCGAGGTCCGGGGTTGGCAGGAGGCTAACACCCCCTCGCAGTCAAAACAAACCCCTATTAAAATTCTATGTCATTTCCAATAGAGTACCCACACGACACCCTTTGCACCCATTTAGAGCATTTTTTTAATGTGTTTACAGTATCTAGTGCAATTTTCCATCCGTTGCGGGAATTGTATTTATGCCATAACTTTTGACTCGCTACTCGTTTTTGAGCACTTCCTTGGTCAAAGTTACATTATTTTTTGCACTCTACGTGATGGCATT
Source organism: Taxus chinensis (assembly GCA_019776745.2). NCBI lineage: Eukaryota > Viridiplantae > Streptophyta > Pinopsida > Cupressales > Taxaceae > Taxus > Taxus chinensis. The sequence continues at coordinate 236,259,407 of CM034146.1, forward strand.
GCCAATTTCATAAAGGCACTACTTTTATAAAGTGCCGCATTCTGGGGGGGATGCGTCACTTGGTTCTACTTCTTATGACGAGGATTGTGCATCCAGTTCTGATGTCGAGAGTACTACAGAGGACTTTCTCTCCTCTTTCTCTCACTATTCCAGAGAGTGTTGCCACATCCCACATCTCATCAGATATCAAGAAGTCTCATACTCAATCTCACACCGCTATTACACTAGCCTCCTTTCCTCTTACCAGTGTGTGAGGCCCACTTCACTCCTCTACCTTCATTGGATGACTCATACCTATCTGACATCGCTCTTTTGTTTGTTGAGCCCCCTCATTGGGACGAGTATCTACCTGACCTTAGTCGTCTTTTCGCAGAGTCTACTTGTGATGATCTACAGGTCCCTCATCCATCTACAGGTGTTTCAGAGGATTTCATCATCTCTGTTGTTGGGAGTGCCCCTTCCGGGAATCATGTCACTTCCACATTTCTAGAGACCTTCATTGATCCACCCTCAGCTGTGGATCCCTTTTCTATTGTGGAGGATGTTCTGTTCCCTTCACATCACTTGGACATCCTTTCTGTGGGTGTTCCTCTTTTTCACTCTGACAGTTCTACGCACGTGGCATTACCTTCGGTTCCTTGGCACTCACTCACTAGACCTATGTCACACTTCAGTGCACCAAACTCAGAGTTCTGCGTGCTGCTGCCTTCGGTTTTCTTTGCAGAGTGGGTGGACTTCCAGCACTCCATTTCTTTCCTTCCTAATGGCAAGGCACATAGTTTGGTACGGGTGGCTCTTCTTCAGTCCAGAGGCAAACGATCTCGTCATCGACATTATTTCGGGAAGACCTCCTAGAGCTGTAGAGTTTAGATCCATCCATGGCATCTTCTACATTTCCTCTCGTCTCCCTCTTCTTCTCTCTTCTTCCTTCTTTCCAAGAGATTGCTTCTTTGTACATGGGTACCTTTTCAGGCTTGTCTAGAGCTGGGACCCATATTTGGCATCTTTCTTAGATTAGAGAGTGTGTTTTGTTCTCTTGTGGTGGATGTTTTTCCCATTGGGTTTTCCTTCACTGCTTAGGACTGCTTTCTTGTACATGGGTACCTCATCAGGCTTTGTGCCGGGACCCATTTCTCATTTCTGAATTGCCGCCTCATCCTAAATTACGATGAAGGTGGGGTGTTGGTGTGTTTGGCATTTCCTTCACCTCTTATTTATTTATTAGGTGTATTGCCAGCTCACCAGGTGAGTCATCTCACTTAGGTGGACATGGATCTAGGTGTCATCTTAGTTATGACAGATTCTCTTACAGAATCTTTCATATGTGTAAGTGTGTCATAGGAGTTACATTCTCACTCCTCTTCTCCATTATGGAGGAATGTTACATTCTCATTTGGGAAAGTAACTCCTCTTCATCCATTATGGACAAGCACAAAAAAGATCTTTGTCTGGGTACATGGGAGTTACACATTTACTCCCCTATATGTACACACCTTTTCTGATCTTATGAACAATGGAGTATGGGCCTCTTTTGAGCCATTATTCCCTCAATGCATGCACATTGCTTTTCGAGTGAGTTCTTACTTCGATCTTGAAGCTACGCCATTTTTGCGGTTGAGTGCAACGATGTCTGATGCTCACGGATTCCCTCCAGATCTTCGTCATTCCTGGAAGAAGCAGTTGGGGAAGGGAGCAGAGGAGTACAATTGGATAAAGAAAAAGAGGGTTTTGAAAACTAGAAACTTTTATTATTGGGGAAACTTTAAATATTGAGTTTGAAAACTTCTACTATTGTCTATTGTGTATGTAGTATGGTATTTGAATTTAATTATATATTTACATACAATCTTTAATTTTGATTGCATTAGATGGTGATTATCGTGAATTATATGTATATTTTTTGTTTACTTGCATTGTCATGAATTGTATGTGGATGTAGATGATGAATGATGATAATTGATAATTAATGATAGATGATGATGAATGAGATGATGAATGATGATAATGATATGATATATATGGACGATGATCAATTTAATGTGGACTATAGATGATAAAATCGTATAATGGAATGTGTTATCCCGAATGGATATAGATGACATTTATGATTAGAATGGATATATATAAGTATTAGAACGAATATAATTGTAATGATATGATTATGAATTGTTTTTTAGAGAAATGGAATCATCACTTTTAATAAATTTAAATTCGATAAATAATTGTGTTAATAATAATTGCTAGTGTTCAGCTTACCTCTTGGATTATTGATAATGATCATGGTGATGATATGATATATATGGATGATGAGGAATTTTATGTGGACCTGATATATTAAAATCCTGTATAATTGTATTGTTTATCCCACATCTTGAAAAAAATATATCAACAGGATCTTTGCACATATAATGTAAATATAAAGAATTAGACCTATAACGTCTTTAATGATAATCAAGAAAGAATCATCACTGGTAAAGAAATTAATCATAATTGCAAATATGATTAGGGTTGAAGCTTACCTCTTGCGTAATAGATTGCTGTGAAATCATTAACTGTAACGTGCTAGATATTTGTCTTAAAAAATGCAACTGACAAAAAATTGATTAGTAGATAGAGGGGTGAGTTTCCTGACATTGTCAATCATGAGAAGTGCCCAGCAACATCTTTAAATATATAGACCAGCAACATCTTTCAAAAAATAAAAAGATTGTATTTAACTATATAGTAAATACATAGACCTATAACATCTTTAATGATAACAAGAGCTGAAAAAATGTAATAGTAACAAACAATAAGATTATGGGGAAAGAAGATACCTACTTCAAAATTGAAATCATCACTGCCACTGGTAATGTGCTAGATCTTTGTCTTAAAAAAATTCAACACAAAAAATGGATTAGTAGATAGACGGGTGAGTTGCCTGACATCGTTAGTCCCGAGACCTGTAACAGCTTTCCTCGATAAAGATAAAAGATAGATAAAGAAGATACCCACGTTAAAGTTCAAAAAATCCATTATCAATAGCTTCATCAAAGTCGATATTGTCTTCTGTAGAATGTGACGAATAGCCAATTAGACTCTGTATTTACACCTCTTCTTTCACAAATGATATTCCAGTGAGCAATTGCTGTGTCAAAAAAAGAATAGTAACAAATAATAAGATTAAGGGGAAAAAGATACCTCCTTAAATTTGAAATCATCACTGCCACTGGTAATGAGCTAGATATGGTGTTTTAAAATTTAAGAAAACCCAACACGAGAAATGGATTAGTAGATAGATGGGTGAATTGCCTGACATTTTTAGTCCCGAGATAGGACCTATAAAAAGATTGTAGTTAAATAAATTTAAATATATAGACCTGTAACATCTTTAATGATAAAGATAAAGATAAAAAAGATACCTATTTAAAGTTGAAACAATCCATTATCAATAGCTTCATCAAACTCGATGTTGTCTTCTGTAGAATGTGACGATGAGCCAATTACACTCTCAAGGTTGGGAATATTTGTACTTGTAGCTGTATTATTCACACCTCTTCTTTCGCAAAGGGAATTCCAATGCGCAATTGCTCTGTCAAACGGAAAGGTTTCGATGGAGTATCGAGAAACATAACACCTCATGCAACTTTCCAGATTTTTATCCAACCTGTTTCTCAGTTTTGATTTTATAAATGACAATGCACTAAAAACCCTTTCATCCTCCACAGACCCCAAAATCATTGTTTGGCATAACTCATATAATCTGAAATATTCACTGATATCTTCTTGTAAGATAGAACTTTGATAGATTCCTCGCCACAGCCTTGTAATAGCACCACTTTCAGAAGGTTGATCTAAATTCTTATATTGGTTCCTCATTGTTGTTGAAAAATTTGTTGACTGAAAATTTAATAAATCGGCATTCAGTATACCTTTGATTTCCATACCCTTGAGCTCTGAAGTCTTTGTAAATTGTTCCATTATTGTACCCATTGATTTATGGAAATGCTTTCTGACAAAGTCTGCACAGCCACCTTCAGTATTCCAAAAATTAGGATTCATCACACCCATGGCTTCCAGAATTTTATCTTTACAGAAACGTTCCCTAATTTCTGATGACAAGGCTTCTGAAATTTTTTTAAGCTTTATTCTTGTTTCAACTATAACAGACTCAAACAAATTACATGTCACGGGAACATCTTCTCGTTCCGATCCTGTAATATCTTGACGTTTTTGCAAAATGTGTAGTGGTATTTCCCTCCCATTAACAGTGATGCAGAGGTGATCGTGGATATTAAATCTCAAAAAGGTGTTAGGATTTTTAAGATCTAATAAAATTTGCAATTCTCAAAAACAAGTGCATCAAAACTATCTTGGGAACAGTACAATATATCAAGACTTTGACATACCATTTTTCTCATCCGTATAAAATCCACAATATAGATTAATCTGCCCTGTGCATGCTTCATCAGTGTATTGATCTCCTTTAACATTGGAAGAATACCAACCAATGTAAGCAATGTCTCCAAATCAGTTAAATGGAACAACAAGTCCCTTGCCCTATCAATTCATGACGGTATTTGTGCATGAAACCAACCAATGAAGGATACTCCTCACGAACTCTGCATGCAGGTTCATACAAAGAGATCCATCTAGTCTCCACATCCTTCAGAAGTTTTTTGCCATCTGTAATTCCAATTGCAAATTTTTGGAACTCGATAAATCGCTTTGGGCTGCTTGACATATAGGCATGAAGTTCTCTTATAAGGTCTTCTAATTTAGCAACATTTTCATGGTTGCTTACCATTTTATACGCTAAATTCATTCTGTGAGCCATACAGTGAATTGGTAGCATATATGGGGCCACTGTTGTTTGTAATCTAACACATAGCCCTGTTCGGTGACCCTGCATGACAGATGCACCATCTGCTCCAACGCATACCAACTTCGTAGCAATTTCATAATCAGTCATTCCAGCAACATCTTTCAAATGAGAAACAACTATTTTATGTAGGTTTTCGGCATTGCAGTTTTCAACCATTTTCATAACACCGAACAGATGAGGTGTCCTTATATGATTTTCTAAAGTATAGATGTGGATACATACCCATGCGGTGTTGTCGACTGCTGTCACTTCATCAATTGAAAGAGAGATAAAGTTTTCTTTTTTTACATTCTCTTTCAAATCTTCCTTCTCTATCATCGAGAGGCATTTTGCCATTTCCCATCCACTACTTTCAGACCAATGAGACTGAGGTACATTCAGCATTCCATTAAATTGATACAAAACTTTGAAATCGAGGAAATCCGAAATCGCTCTTCCTTTTTTAGTATTTGAAAAAGAGTAGAGAATTGTATGAATTTTGCATGTAGATTTGTTTCTTTCATCTTACCAATATGCGATGTGATCGTTCCTCCCTTTTCCAATAGATGTCTGTGTTTTTTCTGCTCTGCCTCATATTCCGCTGCGTATCTAACATGCATGCATTATTTTTCAGTTTTCCACCTATGTGTTTTGATTTTCTGGCCATCCGCCCCCGTTACAGTTAAATATTGTTTTCCACAATGTTTTTCTATAGTGTCCAGCTTCAGTTGCATTTTTTGTTGCTTTCCCAATTTCCACGTACATATTGTACATGTACATTCAGATGGGATATCTTCAGAATTAGATGATTGTACAGGTTCAATAAATGGAAATTTAGCTGCCCAATCAAACTTGTATGTCCTGCCAATGGTCCACATATTCTTGTTCGTTTTCAATGCTTTACTTTTTTGAGTAGAATTTTGAGCAATATCACAATCACCTGGTTTCCTCTTTCTTGGACCAGAGTTTGATTTTGATTTTTGTCTTCCATTTTGCTGAGTGTTTGTATCTGTGATATCTAGATGCACTTCTGGTTGCACCCCAACAGGAACAATATCTTCAAGATCTGGCATATTATCGTAGGTTTCATTTGTTTGACTTTGATACTGTGCAGAATGCATGTCCACCTCAATAATACCTTCCACACAGTCAGTATTCTGATTCTTTTTGGTGGCATCTATATGATTGGTATTTTCAATATCTGTATCCGCAGAGTTTCCAAAATACTTGAAGAGTGATTTCTGAGATTTCTTACTTAATTTTAGGTTATTCGCATTCTTTGAGTTGGCACCTTCCATTATTCTGAAGAGAGTCCTGCGTCAGCAAAAGAACCAAGTAGCGACTGTGTCCACTATCTAGACTCTGAGGTCTCTGTCACGCGTCCCCTGTCTGAGGTCTTTGTCACATGTCAACTATGCACTTGTCGCGTGTCAACAACCTATTCAATGTCTTGTCTATGTCGCACTGTCTGAATAATTGTAGCGCGTCATGCGTCAACTTCCCTTGTCATGCGTCAACTGCTATGCCCAAGTGTGCGCGTCAACACTGCCTTTTTCGCACGTCAGTCAACTACTCTTCGCGTCGTCACATTAACAATGCCCTTGGTGCACGTCAACATTGCTTTTGTCACACGTCAACACTGTCCCTATCACATTTCCACAACAAACAATCATAGGCTAACAGACTAACAGTAATCTGAATCTCTAGTGCTTAAGGGTATGCGAGTTCAAATTTCACAGTATTGGTAATTTGGTAAGCTACTTGAGGTATACTACCCGGTGAATCACCTAGGTTTTTATAGGTATGATGTTTTCAAATGAAGGTGAAGCCAACCCCCCAAAAAAAATATACTATATATTTTAGGCGAACATGACACTGACCCGCTCTGAAAAAATCACCTTTTCAAATTTTCCTAAAATGATATTTTCACCATATTACAAATATTCACTACTAAAATTATCCCTGCTATTGATCAACCTTCATATAATCACATCATAATACATCAATGCCTATTACAATCGCAACATAATTAAGAAAATGAAACAAATTTTAGAAAAAATATCGATGTTTGATACAATAGGCACCACAATGTTGACAATTATAATCTATTTGATTGTTGATGTATGACCTTATCACAACTATCCATGGCCATCTTGTAACAGTGCACACCTATGTAAGAACATTGGGATTCAACAGGTTTTTTTATTGTTTGTGGTGGAGAGGGAAGTGGAACTTCTTGTTTGTTTAGAGGGGGTGACTTCTTGGAAGGGAAAAGGGAAGAAGAATTGAGATGAGATGGAAGACAAGGAGATGGAGAAGGGAAAACAACATTTGGGGTAGCGAGTGAGGGGTTTGACTCTTGACCATGATGAAATGATAAAGTTTGGGATGGAGAAAAGGGAGCATAAGGAGCTGGTAATTGACTTACCCATTAACAAGGTTGTCTCACACTTTTCTCATATGCCTCAATATCCTCAATCCACTTTGCAAGTTGAGGAAAAATTTCAACCATGAAGTCAACCTTCTCCTGAGGGTTGTAATGTCTTGGCATAGGGCCGACCCATGGACAAGGTGCCCTATAGCTAAGTCTGAATGCTTTCATTTAAGTTATGTCCCTTGATTGTACCATGAAAGCCTCCATTCTCAGAGTTTCCATGTACAAATTAGCTTCTTTAGGTGTGAAAGTACCTCCAAAATATGTATATCCATGCTCTATAACAACTGTATAGTTTGGAAAATGACCAAACTGATTTGAATCTGACTCACTTTGATATCCATAGCACTGATTTTCATTGTGAAACCTTTCTCGAGGTGTGTTGAAGTAACCTAAAGATGGATCTGAATATCACTACTACTATAAGTGTGAATTCAGAGATGGAAATGAAGTCATGATTACACAACTTCATGGAATGGAAGAAAATGGGAGGTGTGGAAAGGAAGATGAATGAAGATGGGTGGAAATGGATGGAAGAAAAGTTTGCAACTCAGATAATGGGTTGTTGACCAGATGGAGTTTCCAGATGTGTTTTGCATGTGCCTCAAAATTCTGAATCTCACCAAAGAACACATCAACTTGATGAAATGAAGTGGTAAGATTCTTCATACCTATCCCACTGTGTGTGCCAAAAATATTGTTGTAAAATCACATCACCCCTGAATGGCCTCAGATCTGAGTGGGCCAACCCCGAGGTCTTACATTTCACCAAATGTTAATACGAGTTTACTATTTCCTTTCGAAGTTTTCAAACGTTTATTTTATTGATTTTAAATTAAAATATATATATTTAATCACATAGACATATTACATTTAACTAATCTTGCATAATATAGTGTGTCAATTTTTTTAATTAAATCAATAATATATTTAAACAATTAGAGAGTTACAGCCAACCTATTTTATTTTATTTGTTTTACGCTAGAATAGAAGAAGTGGCTGTATACTAAGCTGAGGGAGGATTGAAACAGGGGAATAAGGGAGATGTGTTTAATTTAGGCATTTATTTGTCACAAAAATGGCATTTTCTAATCCACCAACAATTACTGGTTGATGACTGCAATTTATCCTGCACCTACAAATGTGATGACCTACATGCACAAACCCTCCATGTTGAAAGGGACAGACATGGAGAAATAATAACCCTATTGAGAAAGCCGTCCATGTTGGATGAACACCACAAAGTAACCATGAGTTCACTGCTCATAATAGTTGTACATACCATTACATATGTTCTCAGAGGCATACATTCCACTTTTGAGGCATAGAATTAGGGATCATGTATAGAAGTTGTAGTCGATGAAACAAATTTCATTCCTAGTGTCCCCTCACCCAAAATGTCTCCCCCCTTCTCTAGGAAGTGAGAAGTGGCATGAGGGAGGTACATAAGTTACATATGGAAAATAGTATCCCTTTGTAAATCAAGTGATGACTGCAGTTGGGACAAGGATTTCTTCTACTCTTAAATCTCAACCACCAAACATCAATACCTCTGTAAATTCAACTAGAATTGGAGTGTGGTCGTATGCTCATAGATGAGCAGGTGGTGATTTGGCATGTTTTGGAGTTCCTCAATGGAAAGAACCAACATCCACGATTAGAAAAGGCTAGTTGAAGCAATCGGACCAAGATGCATCTCATTGTGTAAATGACTTTTTCCGAAATTCACTACATCATACCATGCTAAAAATCAATATTTCAATGTTTGTGTGGCATAAAACATGTCGAGATAATTCCAACAGTACCAATTTTTCTGTATTATTTAAATTATTATGTTATTGAAACAAATGCCCATTATGAATATTTAGTAATCGAATCTGTACAAAATTTACATATCCATTAATTAGGTAGGATTTGCTAATCGAATAGCATCAAAGATGGATCTCCAAATTCACTATGGTGTTCTCCTTTTGCAACGTAAGAAGCAATATTATAAACATATCTTAGTATCAAAATTGCAGGGCTAGATAATCACTTTTTGCATTTGGAAATCCTACCATCCTCGGGCTTGAGATCCCACACTTGCAGACTGTCCTATTTTGCAAACAGTATCAATTATCTTATCAAAAGTAGCTCCACATGACCTACTGACCTGCAGTCTACATGTTTGAATGACAAATGGTGTCATGAATGGCCTCACAACTTTACATTTGGTGAAAAGTCATCTCTGGGCCCATTGGCCTGCATTTACCACTTTGTTTAAAGGAAGGGTGATAGTGTCCCATGCCTGCTATGGACCATTATTATTAAGTTTAAAATAACATTCCATATTTCCTTCACCTTATATATTTGACCTCAAACATGGCTTCATTTTCCTAACTATTTTTCGAGCTGGTCCTTGTGTAAGCATCCCCTCATTGTGGGATGCACACCATAAATTCTATAAATAACGATGAGACACTAATTTAAATATTCACGTAAATATTCTATTCTAAATCCTCATATGTTTGTGTCATCCCATAAAAAACCTTTTGACATTGGTGTCATGTATCCTTGACACGTGAAAAAATTGCTCTCAATCAAGGAGCAATTTCATATCGCATGTCTCAAACCTTGATGATAATGTTGCTAGCAGAAAAAGAAATTGATGAAAGCACATGGTAGGCTTCCACTGAAAACTCTTATACTTAGTCGATTAAAAAACCGGATGTGTCCCTGATATTAGAAATAGGTCATGTGGAAGCTCCGAATCAACATGTGGTGCACACACTTTCAAGAAATTAACCATATACATTTTATGACCGATGTCGATACACTTGGCTCCTATCTCGTCTGGTCCTTGACCACTCCCTCATATTGTAAAACCTATAAATGCCGAAATTGTGAAAATGAAAACGTGGTAAGCCCACACTTATACTAGACACCGATCCTTGGGCTTCAACATTTGTTGAGTATTAAGAATATGGACATTTAGAGGAATAAAATGTAAACAAAAAATCCACTTAGGAGAATTCTTGCCAGATGATCCTCCTTCGTTTCTTTCTTAGGTCCCTTCTAGTTATGGAGAATGTGACTAAGACAATGGGTTCCTATACAAGATGGAACAAAATCACCTTACCGGTCACTGTGTTTGTTGAACCACTTATTGAATTCAAGTAATCCATTGGAATTGCAACGATGAGGCATGATAAGCACACTTCCACATGTCCCTATCTCTAAAGTGTCCCACTGACATGCATAAGAAAATTTGAGGCCCTGAAAACTTGGATGTATGTTCTAACTCATGAAAAAAAACACAATGGATTACATTGAAAAACGAAACGTATTGGACATTGGCAGTATGTGTTCGACACATGGAGGCCTTACTTTCTAAGATATCTATAAAGTATGTTGACTCAAAAATATGTTGCTTAATGCCTACTCCCATTCTCATTTAGAACAATTGGAAAAAAAATGGTAGAAGGTTCATGTGTCTTATACTAAGAAACAAGAGTTTGACCTACATATTTTCCCCCAACTTTTCCCTCGACCAGATAGGTAGCTTCTTCTCACTGGCTATCTCCTTAATCACTCAGCTGACCTCTAGGGCCTCATGCAATTGAATTATATGCCTCGAAGTCGAAATTCTTCGAGCATATCTCTATCTACCTCTATAAAAGCACTACTCTCATACAACTGTTAGACTGCCAACATTTCCCTCTATCATTGGCCAATCACAACTCACATTAAATGAAACATGTACTAGTAATACTTGACTAAAAATGTGGGCTTGCATGACTGAGCCGAAACTTCTGAATTCTTCCGTGCAGGGTTGTGTTTGGTCAATATTAGTTCCGAGGTGTTCAAGAAATGTATATATAACATCAACAGCATATTCCATAAAAAATTTTGATCTAACCATTACATAATAAAACTCAACCAGGGAATATGCATTTGATTTTATTATAGTCATGTAACTAGTTGTTGAAAAGAAACCTATTTTCATATGCAATGCTTATTATTACATTATGAGATTGCAAGCATAGGTATTTAATCCACAACTCCTTTATTGATCTAAAATGTTTTTTCAACATCTTTGAAATTTTCAGTCACAACGATGTTTCTTTAACATGTTAAGAAATACTGAATTTCTTCATAAATATGAATGAATAAGAAAAATTATTTAACAATGTTTTCTAAAGATTTTATAGAAATACGAGAGAGGAAGAATGATAAGAAAATCATAGACATGCAAGTCTGACTTAAAAATAGAATAAAACAATGCATTTATTTGCTTGCTTCGAAAGAAACTCCTTCTGTGTAAAAGCATGCATTCTTTCTTCTTTATTTTTATATTTTTTTCTCAAAATAAGCTCTTCATGTTCAAAATATGCTTTCTCTAATTTTTTACATGCTTGCTTATGTTTTTAAATCTTCTAGATGAAAAAACAAGCTACTCGTCATGCTTTATCAAAATTTAAACCTATTTCATAGATTTTTTCATTTTGTTGCTTGGATTTTATTCTAAAATTATTACATATATGAAAAGAATGAGAATAAATTTTATATCTTGGTGAGAGCTTTCCAACGAGGCCAATTTTGTAAAAATTGGAGTTGTAGATAAAAATTTATGGCCTTATAAATTTCTTCCTTTTGTAATGCACATGAACTTGATACGTTTTAGCTTTTAATTTTCTAGGGGACTAAGTTTTCTCATGTCTCCTCCTTTGATTATATCTCAAATTCAAGCTTTTCTTCTTTTTTGAAACATGAGAAAATAAAAATATGCCACATATGCTTTAACTCTCGTAGTGTGAGGCTCAATAAAGTTGTAACTATGAAGTACGAACAAATCAAAGAACTCCAAACACTTTTTCCTTTTTAGTATTTTGATTTCTTTGAATTTTCATTTTGTGAACCTCAAACCAATAAGATAATACCATGTACCTACGTCTTTTGTTTGACTAACCACTATTAAATTTTGACCAATAGAAAAGCACCACATATCTTTGGTGTCACCCGACTGTATTTTGTGAAAGCCAAGCCAATTAAACAGCTCCATGCCCTTCAAAAATTAGCTCTTGGACTAGGTTTTGGAAAAACCAAACCAATATAAAGGCTCCACGCATTCACAAATTATCTCGCCTGACAACTACGAAACTTTTACCAATAAAAAAGCTCCACTCCCTTAGAAAATTATCTCTTTGACTAAAATCTGTGAAATGCAAGAAAATCAAAATATCCCATGAAATTTTTGGTGTCAGTCTTATTTAAAATACCCTGTCAGACTGTGAAATGTGAGAAAATAGAAATATTCCACATATATTGGTTGTTTTGAAGTTAACTTGTTAGATCCATAAGATGTTTCCACGTAGTCTATGACCATGTTGACCATGCCAGACCCAAAACTTTTATAAACATATCTCATTCTGTGGGCTTATGTCTAAAAAATTTAAAAATAATGAGGATCCTGAAATCTTGCCACGTAGCCTCTTGATAAACTGTTGATATGCTGCCACGTAGCTACCTATCTTGACTGCTGAATTTTAAAATCCATTTGAACCTCTATCGGATTTTATAAAACCCAAAAATTATTTTAAACTTTTTTTCCTGTGGATTTTTAAAATGCTAATGGTCAGTGCTTTTGGGAAGTAGAATCTGAAAGCTGTTTAGATGTCCCAAAATTGTAAAATATGACTAAGCCTATTTTATTCAAAATAAAACCCATGTTCTATCAAAATATTCATCTGTTCTCGATGTTTCCAATAGTAACTTTGAAATTATAGCCCTCATCTCTTGCAATCAATTCATAATTCATTCCTAGGAACTCATTCTTCCATTACAACCTGAAAATCTTCCAAAATATCTATCAATCTTAGAAAAAATGTTTTGAGTTGGCTTCTCACACATGTCCATAAAATGTGAAAAATTTCCTCACTTCTATAGTGTATCATCTTAGTGTGAGACTTAAATAGGAAATATATACCTAACAAGTGGTAGCCAAGATTTTTCTAGGGTCATGTTCAATAACAATTTTTAGATCTAGAAAGAATAAAATGACCTTTTACAATAGATACAATTAAATTATACTCAAGTGTTGGATTGGAGTGATTTAATTTTTTTGGAAAGTAGACTTCAATCCACTTATAAGTACACATTCATGATATTTATAATAATATAATGGTAGATTCAACATTTGAAAGTTATTTCTCTAGGATCACTTTAAAAATATCAATTTCTTGTCTCATTACTTCATATGCGCATATATTCTAGGTCAGGTGTTTAAAGGTTCCATTTTTAAAAAAAAATTATATGTTGAAAGCTTCAAAATAAATGAGAGTTCATATATTTTCATTGAGTAGTGAGAGAAAGATGCTATCTAAATTTACATTTTTAATTCTCAAACCCCAAATACAAAAATCAATAAATGAATGATAGGGAAAGGGTTGCAAAATTATTTCCAAACGTGGTTTATGGAATTTTTAAATCTATAGTTGATAGTAAACTATACAAATAAGAAATAAAGGAACAAATACATTTTAAAGTTAATTGTATTGAATGATATGAAGGCACCTTTTAGTTGTGTGAAGATAACTATACAAATGATGGAGAAGAAAAATAAAATGATGTTTAGAGAGAAAATAATGATATTGAGAAAAAGGGTTCAAATGGTTTATTTCTAACGGAGAAAGATACATTATTTCAATTTTATGGATGCATTCAAAGGAATAAGGTCATTTCATCCATAAAAAACTAGCTACAAATAAAATTTCATTAACATGGAAATGGATCAAAACCTATAAATTAAAGGAAATTATTAGGGAAGCTCACATAAAAGGTACTAAAAATACATATTTTAAAGTCTTGAAGCTCACTATGGATAAAAATGTTTTCTATTCAATTTTTTTTAATGTTTTAGATATGTATAGTTTAGATATTGTGCCTATATATCCTTACTTGTTAAAATTTAGGAAGATTTAATATTAATGTGTACAAGAAGTGCATGAAAATTTAGTAAAAGAGAAACATAGTCACTTAATAGGATATCACATAGAAAGGAACCAAGAAAATCTATGTAGAGCATGAGGGTGGATATGAAGATACTGAAGAAGATCATGTAAAAGACTTGTAAGAAGCATAAAATCAATATGAATAAAATGTAAAAGTATAAAATAACATTTATTAAAGAGGATTTACGACATTTTAAAAAGGAGAGGTGGAAAATTCTGATAAATTAAATTAACATATTGTTTAAATTAAAGATACCAAGGTTGATGCACATAGAAATTCACATTATCATGAGAGAGAAAAATCATAGAGGCATATTGAGGAGTGTAATAATAGATAAAACTATGTACATATAGGCAATAATAGGAGAAATCACTATGGATATACATGGAATCAAAGGAGAAACAAACAAGGGATATGTAATCATGAAAGTATCTGCTATGGCTATTCTTGGAAAGAAAACATGAAAAAATATGGTCATGGAAAGAATCAAAGAATTGCAGTGGAAATAAGAACTAAGTTTAGATAGCTATCACTCACCAAAATCACATATGGGTGAATTTGATTATTGTGCGTGGAAAGAGAGTGAAATTATTTTCATTAAAGCCAACTTGGTTTCTTCTCATGTTTTGGGACAAAACATGTTAAAGAGGGATTTCAAGTTATGTACTTAGGGTGTAAATATATAAATTTGAAAACTTATACTTTGTAAATAATGAGTTTGGTATTTATTTCTATAATATGCCTTGTATATACATACAAATCCAGATTGACATATCCTTCTTTCTCTTGCAATTTTATTAACTACACACTCCTTTGTCGTTAAATAAAACAATTTTAATTATCCAAAGTAATAATTTATACTCTGACTTGTTTCTTGGAATATTTCTATATAGGTCATGCATTTCTTGTCCAAAACTACATAATGAGGAACAAGGTTGTACTATAGTTTAGGATGAACCGTATAGTCTTGCATCATACTATGGAATGGCTCTTTTCTTACTTTTATATGTTTATTTGGGTCATTTTGTATCCCCTAGGTTGGCCTTAAATCAACATCCAACCTAGAATAATCCTATATAAGCCAATCAAATTCAGTTATTAAATCACTTGGAATTTACAAACATTACCAAAAAACTTACTTTCCAACAAGCATGTGAGGTTATCCAAACATATATCTAGAGAAGAATCACATCTATTACAGAAATCAAAACATAGTTCTGAAGCACTAAAAATAGGTTCAAGAGCATATCTTCCTCCATTACCAATCCTCTAAAGATTTTATAACCAATTTATATCGTTATCAAGTCACACAAAGCATTTCAAAGTATATAAGAAATAAAGGGAATAAATGTAGCACTTGGAGAACATCATACGATGTACCTACCATTTAGGGTACCTCTCTATTATATTTATAGTTACACCTTCTACTAAATTTGTGTGAGGAGACATAAGAGAGACATAGTGGATCTTCTTAGATTTGTATATATTATTACAACTGCACTAGGATAACTACATGGAGTTTTCTTCCACTTGCAAAAGGACGTATTACAAAACCTATATTGGTTTAATATGGTTGATCTCTAGGTAATTCCATTTCCACCCATACATAGATTTATCATTTTTTAATCTAATTGTGTGGAAAAATTTCTACTATAGGTTTTATAGGGTTATATGTAGTTCAGGTCACTGTAATAAGGTGTCACAAATTGGTGCACATCGATGATAGATAACTAATCATATTTCTATTGACCACTATAAGTTGAAAAATCCTAGCAACTATAGATATAATAGCATATAGAGTAGGACCAAATTAAACTACACCCAAATAAAATATGAACAATTTTTACCATCTTAGTTTGAATTCGCAATTCTAAATAAAAAGCATTTCCATATCTCTATTAGCTTATACATAAAGTCAACACTTCTAGATCACCTATGTACATTTATATTCATATAATTATTCTTCCTTCGTTGTGTTTTAAGAAAATAGGATATCATTTCTACATCATACAATATCTTAAAATATTTATTGTGGTTTTAACATATATGTTTATTAATTAATTAGAATATTCAACTTGTAGAATTATTACACCATATATTAGATAAGGAAATGAAAAAATATAAAACCATTATTGATTTATTTGGGATTTGAGAATTTGGTGACCCTGATCATTTCTTGAACATTACATGGCCCTAGGGCTTATCCTTTTTATTTGGTGTATGATCTTCTTTTGGCCCTTGTTTCTATTCTCTTTAATTGTATTTATGACTTCCCTCCCATCCTCAATTATGGTCTTCCATATTATATCCCTCATATGGTATCAAATTTTGTGGTTAAGTGGTGTTTTTCAACAAAAAAAATCTTCCTCATATTTACACACCCTCTAGCCTTAAGAAGTTGGGTTTAACCTTTAATGATATTACTCTACCCAATGCGCATACTCATGATTCCAATAATGTATATCATTAAGTTATTGGAAACATTACACTCCACAATATATTTTTCCACAAACCCTTTTGACCATATTTCATGTTATTCATGATGATCCTATTTACAGTATCATTTAGGAACAACCTTAGATGTATGTCATGCATATCGTGATCCTATAGTATTTATTAACAAAACCTTATCAAGGTTAACTATATACTCTCCCTACTGAAACTAATCCTTTTTAATATCATACAACACAATAATAGGTGGTTTTTTGTATCCTTGTACTCCTTCACCATCTCCTACTATACAAAATCATCTTAGGAAGTAATTAAAAAGGTTGTCTTTCCTAGTTCAATTCATTCTTAAAAAATTAATAGAGTGTAAAATTGTATCTCTCTCTAGTTAATGAGATTGATAAAACTAATCCTCTTAGTATAAATTTTTACAATAATTCCTATTGTGATTATAAGCTATGTGTTGGTCATCTTACTAATAAATATATTAAACTTACTTATTTCATAAAATATTTGATTGATGAAAATTTTATTTGTTTGTTGGAAATTTTGTCTCTTAATACAAGAAACAGCTCAAGGGACAACAGTCCCTCCTTATAGGAGAGGTTCCCTTATTCATCAAAAAAGGCATATCTACGTATTTACAAATATACACTTTAAACAATATCCCGATGAGGATTTTGGTGTAAAGAAAGTTTTCATATCTAAATATTCTCAATACATAAGAGAGAAAGGTACATGAATTTTCAAAAGAAGAAACAATAGTTTTAATGAACAAGACTAGTAATAATAAGCACAAAGTTCAACTTATCCACCTATCAAGAAAAAATATCTCCATGGTTATGCAAGATCACTCACTATTGTAAGAAAAGGAAGAGGAAAGCAATATGTTTAGATGTAGAGACTACCAAATAACATCTTACTTATGCATGCATGAAACTTAAGAGCACATGAAATATTATATTAGAGAATCAACTAGATATAGATGCAATAGACATAAAGTTCCTTACACAATGATCAAATGAATGAGAAAATAGTTTCTATATTATAATATACTAGATCCAAATTCATAATTGAAAGGAAAAGAAATGGATGGAACAAAAAAAAGGGAGAGAAATTATTCTTCTGCATTGATCTCAAAGCTCTGCATCTTTACATTCAAAACACCAAAATCAAACAACCCCTTTACAATGAGAGAAAATCCTTATATAGGTAGATGGGTAGTTGTAACTAATTCTTATATATTAACTAATTATTATTTAATAAATTTCTACCACTTAATTAATGAAATACACGAGTTAGCTCTATTTACTATTTTATATTTTCAAAATTATAAAACTAACATGAAAACAAAACAATTAAAAAGAAAGAATTAAGAACTAGGAGATGGAGCACTTGTGGACGGTGCAATTGGCGTCTTCACTTTGAACACCCGTGATATGAATTTATCCAAGGCACTAGAAATTTCCATGACTTTTGGAATAACAGTTTTTTCTATATCATTCATCCAAATGCCAAGGGAGTCTTCTAATTCTTTTTCAAAGCCTCCAATTTGTAACAAGCTCTTGGTAGCTTCAATAACAAAATTGTGTAGCTCAGTAACCTCTTCCATATCATCCTTGGTGACTCCTTCACCCTTGAATAAATATTCTTTGAAAAGTGCATTGAATCTTGCTTTGGCCTCATCTACTGGATATCTTTCAATGGATTTATATTTATACATTGGGAATCTATGAGCTTGTAGATAAGCCACTATTTAAGACTTGAAGGCTTGTCCTTTTTAAATTATGATCTTAAGCTCAGTGATTGCCTCTTCAAGCACATGGATTTTCCATTCAACACTAAATACCCATTTATTAGAAATATTTTTCTTGGAATCATCAAAAATTCTGAGAGAAAGAAGGATTTTCTCATCAGTAGTACTCATGATCCTCAAGTCTTGAATACAATTTATCCATAGTTTGAGCTCCTTCTTTGATATTGAAATAACTGTATCAAATTTACACCGGATTCCTATAAGGTGGTCATAGATATTGTAAGACTCATCAATGAAATTCAAACAAAAAATTAGTGTTCCTTCTACCAAATCTTCAGTGGTTTTTCGATGTGAAACATGCATATGAATATCCTTTATAGACTTGACATCTTCTTAAGATAGGACAATGGGAGGAGGAATTGATGAGAGAGGAGTTGGGAAGAGAACCTTATCACTTGAGATGAAAGACTTGATGAAGTTTGAAATAAATTAAACCTACTCTTCTAAATACTCCTAAGTTTGTTTCCCATTTTCAACTCTTTCAATTACTTTAGAAATAATTTATTTCAAATTAAGAACCTCTCCCTCGGGAGTAGATTCATAAAGTGGAACTCTAATTAAGTATAGATTTGAAATAGTGATATCTCTTTCATCCTTTTCTTTCCTTGGATTTACTATCACCAAAAATTGCTGACCCTTTGAATCTATAACCAACCTAGAACTAGTCTTGGAGTTTTTAGTATTAGGAGTGGGAGTTGTACCAAAAAGGGTAGCTACAACATGAAAGCTTACAACAAAAATTTGAGAAGATGCCTTGCTTTTTGTGTTGTCAATCATACATTAGAACCATGTGAAGGAATCACTAAATGGTGGAGTAGAAAGTGGGCCTAATGAAAGTGTAATAAGAGAACTAATAGTTTTTGTAGTAAATACATCTAGAGTGGGTGTCTTAGTACTAGAAGAATATATTTCCTTGATTGGTGATTTAAGATTAGGAATACTCACCTTTCTATAGTCTAGTTTAACAATCTTCACCTCATCTTCCTCATTTTCTTTTTTCTCAGTGCTTCCACCTTTATAATCAGTTTTTGTATGCTTCTCTTTTTCCTTTTCTTCTTCTTCTCGAAGCCGAGTTATATATTCAATTTCCTAAACATATTTTGTTGTTTCATGAATTATTACTTGTTCTACTTCCATTTCAACTATTCCTTAAATCCTATAAATATTTTTAGCCTTGTCCTTCTTAGAGTATAACTTAGTTGCAAATTCCACATGTAAAGGAGAAGGATTTGATTGAGTTTGTACCTATGTGAGTAAAATATAAACCTCCTTATGTGATGATGAAGCCTCATAAAAGGAATATTGTGTAACACCTGTCCTATATGCTTTCATATTCTTGTTGAACCAAATCTCTATCTTTACTAGGACTGGGTTAATTATTTCCAAAAGATCATATTTCTCCTTTTGAAACCGATTAATGGTGAAAAGAGGCATGTGTTGAATAATTTTGATATATTCAAGAGAATAGAGATCTTGATTATCATCTGGAAAATCCTCTAGAACTTTTTATATTTTAAAATATTTGATCTTTTGTAGAGAAATTCTTCCAAAATACCTCCTTCTTACTTCATAATCATCAGAGAAATCCTCCCAATGGTCTTCAAGAGTGGGTAGGTGGTAGTAATTCATTATCAAATGGTTATAGACAAAACCATTTGAATGAAAAGAAGACCTCTTTTGAAATGAGTATAATTTGATGTCACCAATCGTTCTTTATACATTTTGAGCATCCAAAGTTGTTCTGAAGTATAATTCCCCAAATAGATTGGGAATTGGAAACCTATGATTTTTTATCTCTGCATGTTCTGTGCAACATTTCTAGTTTTCTGCAAACCTCTACAAGAACTATATTTTCATTGTAATACATAGGTAGCTTGTTTGGTGTAGCTTCTAATATAACTAACCTGATATAGGAAAATCTCCTAAATTGAATGAATAGGTTGCCATATGTTGAAATCAATTTATTTTCCTTAGAAAATACCCTCTCAGTTGTGTTTCCCTCGAAGAATATAACTATATACATGGTAAAGGAATCATTCTTGTTATCATTCTGTGAAGACAAATGTATCCATTCCATGTAAGATGAAATTAAGTACTGTTGAAATTTTTTTCACTTGTGCAAAAATGGGCAACTCAAAACTTCGTTATGACAGATGGAATTGGTGAAATGATCCTAAGCTAGGGGGGTTTCTTTTAGTGTAATATTTTTTTGTTGGATTAATTAATGATTACATGAAATTTTCAGCTATGTGTGTTGTTACAAAACATAACAAATAATATAGTCTACAATTTCATGATCATATTTAGCAAAGAACACAAAACCCCAAAGGAAAGATGTGTTATCTTGATGAAGACATGGAGTGTAGAATAGATGAAGTGTTAAGTTTTGGAACAACAATCATAATTGTAGATTCCAGTAGTCAAAGTTCATTGTTAAAAGTTACATGAATTTCAAATGTTCCCACAGAAGCCATGGGATGTAACTCAAAAAAATTAAAGTTAGTAAATTACTACTGAAGTAAGAGGTACATATGCATGAAAAAATAAAGTAAAGGAGTATGAAAGAACCCATCATTTCCTTGAAGTTTCTTTCATTTCAGTTGATGCATTTCCAGCTCCAATTTGTTCCATCTTCATCCTCACTTGCTTGGACAAATGGAACTGCACCTGAAAAATAAAAAAGGAAATATTGTCAATATTGAGCTCATGTTTGATCCATATTCCTATACTATCCAAATTCATCCAGGTGGATCTCTTAACAACATGAGGTATAAACTACATGAGGATCAAAGGCACAACTGATAAAAGCACTATTCTGTAGTAGCATTCATGATTTATTCACTCACAAAGAAGGAGATAGAAGAAAGAAAAACTATGGAACAAAAGAGAGGCCAAAAAGCCTAATATTTTCTAACTAGTTTATCTAAATGTGGAGAGTACAGGTTAAGAAGAAAGAAATAATACATGTCTTACAACTTGACTATTAGATAAGTACAATTCATTTTAGTTCAAACTTAAAGGCTGAAGTTACACTGAAGATTGAGATAATATTACAAGTACAAACAAAATGAAAAAGGAAATCTGTAGAAAAATATTAACAGGGAAGTTTTCCATGTAAAATGGATATTTTACAGCTTTCCATCATGCTATTTAAAAACTAATACATGCTTGAAATATGTATTTAAATCAAATAGTAATGCAGAAAATAGATAATGCATGGCATTGTCAAAGATAACAGTTATTAATTTCAGCTTGCAACAATAAGCCATGAAAAATAGATAACATGTAAATTGTACATACCCAAGTTTCATGTAAGCAAGTGCATTAACTTTTATAGATTTCAGAGCTTGCTACTCAGATAATGCTATCAATACTTCAAATATGAATCACAACTATGAAGAAGAATAATTAGATGTCAAATATAGAGTTCTAGAAAGGAATATAGTGAGTCAATGGGGTACAAGTTCATGAACTATGCAAAGGAAGATGTTCAACAATACAAGTTAATACAATTTTACTCAGTGTATTGCCTCAAAAGCTAGAAAAGATCACGTAACATGAAATTTCAAGCACATCAACATACCATAAATTGAAACCTAGTAGCTCAGTTCATCTCAAGTATAGCTACACTTTCATTGATCAAGAGTGAAGACTTTGAAGCATGTCATGTAATTCAACTTAAGTTCAAGAGATTGAAGTTTCAGGTAATCATACAAATGCAATCATTGTTGAAGTATCAATATAAATAATTATAGTATAGCTTAAAGAGATCATAATTATATGCAACTTCAAAATACAGATAGAAAATATCTAAATTAGCAACCATGCAGAAGGATAGACAAAGCCAAATACAATGGATATCATGCTTTTTCACAAATCTTAGATTGTTCAACAGGTAGAGTTTCAAAAGATCCAATATTGGAAAAAGTCACAGAACTTGAGAAGGTATCAGAAGCTTTCATTTGAGAACAAAACAAGAATTAATGGTTCATCATGAACATATTCATATACTCTCAGCAATAAAGCTCAATATCAAACTTTAGAACAAGGTTATCAGCCATGAAGTACAAAGATAGTTTGACATAGTATTTCAAAACAGATAGTGAATGGAGATCTATTAACTTGTTTTATAAAAGATTAAATAACAATGACAAATAAAGGCATTCAAGCATATGTCACATTTCATGCTACCCTCAAAGGTGTTGAAGTGAAAGATCAAAAAATGAGTTGAGGACCCAACAAGGCTGAATTTTGAATAGCTAAATCCATGAAAATCTCCCCATGACAATGCCACAAGTAGGTTAATTACCCGACTGGAGGCCAATAATGGTAAAAAATAGAAGACTTACATCCTTTAGGAAACAGTGCTTACATCAATTTATACTAAAGATCAGAACACATTGGTAAAAAGCTTTAGAGCTTTTAGATCTAACTTGGAAATTGAATGCATGGATTAAGCCTAAATGGATAGCTTGAAAACAAATAAAAAATTCGAAGTTCATCAAAATGGAACAAGTCATGTTTAAACTTTCACTAAAGTTCATTATTTTCTAGATCAAGTTGAAGCAATCGAATTGTAGTCATTTCATAGGCAACATGGCCCATCAATTTATGCCTTAAATGACAAAAAATCCAAGTGAAGTTACAAAACCCCAAGAGATCAAGAGTAGTTTCACTCACACAGCTTCACAGACTGCAAAACGATGATTTTACTTAGAAGTTGAGGTAGAACAGAGCTCTAGAAGTTTCACTCTAAAATAAAAAATTCTCTGATTTTTATACAAGGGCTGTAAGAAAATCACCAAATTTGAGAAACAAAAATGATCAAAGTTGAAAATACGTATACAGAATATGATAATGCCTAGAACTGATAAGGGTCTAAATCAAGAGTCCTAAGGAAATATGTGTAATATAAATGTGACTCAAGATAAAATCAGACAAAAGGCTTAAACTGGTTCAACTTTCTCACATCAATGGTGTTTTGAAACATCTACCATATTAAAAAGGTCAAAAACCCTAACCGAGGGTGTAACCTGAATACACCAAGAGGAGTGTTGTGTTGTAAAAACATGGTCATAGATACAATTATAATTATCAATGCACTAGAATTTTAAAGAAAACTCGAATGCCAACTTATGATAGATTCATCAACATTATTACGAGTGAAACTGGATGCCAAGGAGTACTGAATTAATCAACATTAGAGATGGGGCAAGCCTGGATGATTATCTATGCATTATCATTGACATACCTGAGGTATAAATTCAAAAGTCAATGAGAATGTAGAATCATAGTAAAGGAATGCCTTTCATGATGTTATTCCGACTCAATAGAATACTTTCACCCAAATGAGGCAAAACTAAGTTTGAACTCATAAGCTCAACAGATGATGTCCATTCATTGTAAGAAAATGCCAATGACCAAGTCAACCTTACAAAGGATCATCGCATAGACACTTCTAAGGTGGCTGAGTAACCTGATAACTTATGCACAAAGTGAACCAAAATCTTGACAGATAATTTAACTCATGACTAATGTGCTAAATCAAGCTTAAGGGTGGAAATTTCATATAGGATAGTACCAAGCATACATTGAAAGGTGGTCCCAAGGCCAATGATATAGTAGATGTCAACATCATATTCCAAGAACCTCTTATGAATATTATTCTCAAACCAGTGAGTATTAGGAGACATAAATAAGAATTAAGACAATTTCGTGCACATGTGATCACAATGTGGTCCCCACGGTGGATTGGAGTCTAATTTTTAAAATGTATAAATCAAAAGGTATATATTTTTCTCACACAGGGACATATTATTTTGCATCGAAGAGGTAATCTAAAATGTTATTTTTACAAGTGGATTAAAATTGTAGATGTCACATCAAGCACTAGAAAATATAAATTTACATGCACATTGGAGAAGACTTGCTCATCAAGCAAGGTTTATTATTAGCACAGAATTATTCACCCATGTTTTTTTATTAAAAATAGAACAATCAACTACAGTTTGACTAGTTATATTTTTGTAACAAAGGCTATTAATGCCTCATTGTATTAGTATGTTTATTTTTATTCATTTATTAATTCATTGATAATAGGATAAAAATGGGGTGCATGGGTGCAAGTAAATTTTGGATCCTATTTTTAGGAGGGGTGGGATGAATAATTTTTGCTATATATTGTGTGCATTAGTAAAGCACAGAGGAGTAATTTTAGAGACAGGAGTGCCTGAAGTAGTTTTTCCAGTTTTACCCCTTGAATGAGAAGTAAATTTTTCCTTTCCAATTATTTGTAGTCTTGTGTATGTCTTATTAATTCTTGTGAATGTAAAATTCCCTAATTAATCATCCTACCCTGCTGCAAAATTTAGTAATTTCTACATGATATTAAGTGTACATGTGTATCTTAATAGTATTATTGTGAAACTTTCCCTCAATACATCAAGTTTTTACCTTAATATTCTGCTGAAAACTATTGGTTTGTGCATCTAGAATCCTTTTCATATCAATTATGCATGTACTTAGTCAAATACCTCAAACAAGTTTGGTGTATCACCCCATTTTTGAATCCATTTACAGTCATATTTTACCCTCAAATCCTAGAAAATTAGTTTTAGGATACATCAATAAGGAACTAACCTTGATACTGGAGACTCACCTCAAAATAGGTATACCCACAAACCTGAGGTGTTTCCATTGTATCTACGAAAGAGAGAGATCCATTTTTCAAGCTTAGAACACCTACAACCATCTCTCTACAGGGTGCACTTTCGAGAGATAATAGTTTTTGGCATGCCCGGTGGGACAAGGAATCAGATCTATGAGAAAATTATCAACAATTTATAACAGATTTACAACAAGGCAAAAGTTACTTTTTGAACCTACAAGCTGAAGAAATTTATTATAAAGATTTAAATATTTATTTGGCTGCAACTCTGTAAAGCTGATTTTAGACTAGTTTTGTAACATGTTCCATGCCTAAAGTTACTACAAGATCATTGGTAAGAGGAATTCCTTCTGATTTTATTTCTTTACCTTTGAATTTTGTAAGAAGAAGAAGAGTTGGTAATACCCTACCTTATAATAGACCTACTTTTGACAACCCTCCTCCTAATATTCCTTCACCACGTATTAATTTCTCTATTCATAATTCCAATTTTTCAAATGGCTATTCAACCACCTAGGAATTTTGTGACCTTTACTAATGGCAGCCCATTAGTAATTCCAGTTTATCATGATATCCCTAATGCTACCATGAAAACCTTGCCTTCCATTCACTGGTTAAAATCAAGTTACACCTACAGAGCACATCAAAGATGTTGCAGCCCTAAGTGCAGTACTATAATATTACTCATGAAGATGTGTCTTTGACACTTTTAGCTACATCTTTTAAGGGGAAAGCCTTGCAATGGTATATAAATTTAGAAATTGGAAGCATAAGAACTTGGGATGATTTAGGTGGTAAATTACTGAAAACAATTTCAAGATAATTTAGATCATTATATACCTCATAGAAAACTATCTACTATTAGGAGATGTCCTCATGAATTTATGGCCAAGTTTTCAATATTCATTTTACTAGAAATTGGGAAATAATTCCCAGCAAGTGTCAAGCCTCAAGTCTGACCATGCTTTCCATTTATACTATCTTAGAGCATTAAACAATGATATTTCAACAATGATTCAGTCTATGGGAGGTGATACTCTCCAGCTAGCTTATGACATTGTTATAAAGGCTGAAAACAAGTCTTATTCAAGATGGTAAAGTTAGCACCAAGGCCTTTAATGCCATTTTTAGCATATTTTGGCACTATGTCCCATAGGCTATCACCATTATAGAACCTGCCATTGTAGCCCCATCAGATGAGGTGTTTAAAACACTTTGTAGACTATGGGAAATAAGATGACTTTAATTGAAAATAGACTTGCACTACCTAGTAGGGCTTATCAAGATCCTTATCAAAAAAAGGGTCAACAAAATAGGCATCCTTATCAGCAAAATCAAAATTATAGGCACTCTTATCAGTAAAGAAAGTTTGACCCAAAGGCTGCCTAGTTCATCTAACACTTTAGTCCCAGTTAATATGGCTACAAATGAATGGTTTCAACCTTGTAATCAACCTCATTCAGCTGAAAATTGACCAAAATACATTCCCTGAATATAAGCCTTGTTGCACAACCTCATCCTGAATGACATTATCCATGTCTCAAATGGAGGGTGGGCAAGAAAGATGCTCATACTCAGAAACCATCCAGGATAGAAATTTGGTTAGCTTTGGAGAGGAATGATTTTACTACAGTTACAACTATGGTTCAAGAAAAGGCTCCAAGATAGTCAGTAAACAACAAATTAGGCCTGTTCTACCCTCAATCACTGATACAACAACAAATATAAGCCAAAAATCAGCTAATAGTTTTGTTTTTCCACAAATAACAGTAAGTGTTTCAGCTAGTAATGAGCTCCAAAGATATCTACAGACTGATCCAAGAAGGTTATTTCTACCTCAGATATCAAAACCAACTAAAGGGGAATAAGTTTTTCGCTAAAGCCTATTCTAAAATAGTAGAGTCGGTTTCTAAAACCGTTGTTTCTTTTAACGTTGTTGATATAATGAAAAAGCATAATGTTAACATCTCAATGTGGGATGCTCTAAGTATTCCAGGATAGTAAGAGCTACTTTCTCATGAACTTGCTAAGATGTAGATTTCTTCAAAAATAATAGACAAGGAAGTTCAAAAAATAGATATGGTGCTTTGAACAATGGAATAGGTCCACATTAATGAAATTAAATGGATGGTTCAAAAGGTTTTAAATGCTCAAAACATCAATAAGAGACCACCATTTTTTTTTTCACTGATTATTGGAGAGCATCTTGTTCATAACTATATGGTTGATAGCGGTGCAAACAACACAGTTATGCCAAAAGCAATTACAGAAAAGTTTATTTTTCAATATGAACCTACATAGAAGTGTGTGCTATAACTTTATGGGAGTGCAACAAATAAAATTTTTGTCATAAAAAATATGGAGATAACATTACATGCTTTTTCTAATGTTTCCATATTGCAAGATGTTACTGTTGTGGATTTACCTCCTTACTTTGCTATATGCTTATTTAGAGATTTCACAGCAAAAATAGGAGGTTATCTTTCTTTAGATTGGTATTTTTTGATCTAAACTACATGTTATGGGACCAAGGTTACCATCAATTCTGAACCATTGGCCATATTTCACATCGATCCTCACGCTTCTAATACATTAGCTAATTATGCAACCTTAGACTAGTCTGATTTCGATAATACATTTCATGTTTCAGCACTAGATGGTGTTTCTAATATGTTTATGGATGAAAAGACACATGAAGAACACACTCATGATCCTTTCAAAGAAGTTGAAGAACATTTATTTGATCTGTATTGCCTTAATGAGGAAAACACACCAATTCCCTTGCTGTCCAAAATAGAAAATGCAGCAGAAGGGATTTGTAAGCTTCATTTTCAAGGAGCTAAGAACAAGAAAGGACGAGGAGCAGGTTTGATGCTCACTTCCCCCACAAATGAGAGGTATTTCTTAGATTTGAGTCTCTAATTTTTTTTCACATGTAATGTAGCTAAATACGAAGCATTAATTCATGGCTTACATTGGGCCAGAAAGAGAGGTATTAATGTGTTACATATGTTTGGTGATTTTGAGTTGGTTATCAATCAGGTAAAGAATTTTAATGTTTGTAAGAATACGTTAATGAAGTCTTATAGAAATAGAGATTCAAACTTAATGAAATATTTCAATGCTATTAATATCCAGTCCATTCCTAGAAAAAAAAACAAGCATGCAAATAGACTTGCATCAATTTGTGCTAGTTTTGAAGTGTTGGAATAGATTAAAAAAAATGAGATTCAACCTCAAATAAAAAAAAATTCAGTCATTCTATACTTGATAATGATTTGAATTCATAGGTTTTTGAAAATGATGAACAAATTTGTAGTTTTTTACAACAATAATTTTAATTTTCTGCAGTAAATCAAGAGAAATTACAGCACTTATATGGTGACCACATTGTTCAATTGAAGACTAATAAACTACCTCAAGGCTTGGTCACATTATAAGACATATTTAGCATTGATTATAATTTTAGGAAAGATTAAACAAAGATCTCAACACATGCTGACAATTATGAAGAAAACTCAGTTGATGAAGGAAAAAATTTATTTCTCTAAAAGGTATGTTCCTTAGCTAAGAAAATTTCTTTTATCAATCTTTGTAAGTAATTTAAGGATGTTTTCACTCGGAAATACCAAGACCTGAAAGGGTTTGATCAAATTTTGGTGCAACATACTATTGAGTTACAACCAAATTCCAATCCAGTTATCTACTATTGGTGCAAAAGAGTTATCTAAGTTGATCGAATTAGGTATTATCTTTCCAGTTAA
Organism: Taxus chinensis; assembly: GCA_019776745.2. Lineage (NCBI taxonomy): Eukaryota > Viridiplantae > Streptophyta > Pinopsida > Cupressales > Taxaceae > Taxus > Taxus chinensis. The sequence continues at coordinate 236,288,369 of CM034146.1, forward strand.
GCATTCAAGTTGGGCAGCCAATCTTTTTAATTTTCCAAAAAATAATGAAGAAATCAGATTATTTGTGGATTTCAGAGATCTTAATAAAGCTTCACTAAAAGATCATTACCCACTGCCAAATATGGATAATATTTTAAGAATAGTTTCTGGTTATGATAGAATATATCTTCTGGATGATTATAGTGGATAGAATGAGATTCTAGTCCGAGAAGAGGATAAGTACAAAACAAATTTTACGACTAAGTGGGGTACTTATGCTTACAAAATAATGTCTTTTGGTCTTTCAAATGTTGGTGCAACATTTTAACGTGTAATGGACATGGATTTTCGTATCTTGTTAAATAAATGCATACTAGTTTATTTGGATGATGTTACCATATTTTAAAAAAAAAGAGATGAGCATCTAATACATCTAAGGCAGAATTTTTAGTTTTGCGGGCAGTTTGGAATATTGAATCCCAAAGAGTATATCTTCTCAGTACATCAAGGTAAATTACTTTGTCACATTGTTTCTAAATGAGGTTTAGGAATTGAGCCTTTCAGAATTAACGCCATATCACAGCTATCATTGTCTCATCACAAAAATGTATTACAGAATTTTGTGGGAAAAACAATTTTGTTAGAATTTTGTTTGAGATTTTGCAGCATTGGTTAAACCATTAACATCTACGCTGAAGAACTTAGAGAAGAATTTTTCTTTGACCAGAGAAGAGAGAGAAGGGTTTGAAGTATTTAAAACAGCCATTTCTCAAGCTCCTACTCTTGCAAATTAAAATTTTGATAAATATTTTATAATGTATGCACTTGAAGGAGCTGAAACAATCTCAGTCATTTTAACATAGGTTAATGATGAAAATATTGAGTAGCCAATTGCTTTATTTAGACAAAGTTTACATGATATTGAAACAAGGTACACATTTCTTGAAAAACAAGTACTTTCAGTAGTCAAAGGACTAAATAATTTTAAGTACATGGTTTCAAACAACAAGATACATGTTCTTGTTTCTCATCCAAGTGTAAAATCTTTCCTGTTAAATAAATAATTGAATGAGAAGAGAGTAGGTTGGATAACAAAAGTCATGGAATTTGATGTTGATATTCATGTTGCAAAGACAGTCTGAGGTAATGTCTTGTGTGAGCATCTAATTACTGATACGGAAAAAATTAGGCTGAAGAATCAGAAGATCTAGAACAACATGATGAAGTTACATATCAACAATTAGATAGTGTGGTGCAACCAGAAAATCAGCAACCTTAAATTTTCCAAGAAGTTTAGGAATCAATATGGATGATTGATTTAATTAACTATCTACAACATGGAGCTTATCTTGAAGGTATGGACAAGAACACATAAATATATTTTAGGTTACAAGTTCTACATTATGTCTTTATTGATGGTGTTTTATTCAAAAAAGATATAAACAGAATCTTGTTGCAATGTGTTGATTATGATACAATGAAGCAATTATTATCTTAATTCCATGAAGGACCTGCAAGAGGTCATTTTTCAACACGTACCATAGCCTTAAAAATTATGAAATATAGTTACTATTGGCCCAACATATTCAAAGACTACTTTGAGTGGATCATAAAGTGTAAGAAATGTGCTTTCTTTGTTGGAAAAGAACAGTTAGCTTTGTTTCCCTTATATCCTATTTCATTTTATTGCCCTTTCATGAAGTGGGGTCTTGACTTTATTTACATGATAAACCAACCTTCTTCATAAGGAAACAAGTGTATTTGGAGTGCTACATATTACTTTACACATTGTACTAAAGCAATAGTGTTGAAATATGCTAATGAAACTTCTATACTATCCTTTTATGAAGGTATAGTTTGCAAATTTGGTGTTCAAAAAACTATTATTTTAGATAATGCTTTAGCATATCTTGGTGCAAAAGTAACAGATTGGGATCTCAACAACAAAACTTATTTAATTACGTCATCTAATTATTACCCACAAGGTAATGGGTTAGCCGAAACTACTAGCAAGAATCTTTAAAGGATCATCAGAAGAACACTCAAAGATAACCAGTGAGCTTGGCATCTAATGTTGAATTCAACACTTTGCGATGATAGAGTGACTCCTAAAATATCAGTTGGCAATTCACCATACAAGTTTTTTTATGGAAGAGAAGAAAGAATTCCTATTTAAGGTGAGTTACCTGCATTAGATTAGCTCAATCAGATGGATCTGCTTGAGAATGAACCATTGTAGATTCATTATGTAGAATTAATGGAATTACAAGAGTTGAGAGAACAAGCTCATGTGAACATGGAATAGAATTAGAAAAAGACAAAGAAAACTTTTGATAAAAAGGCTAACTTTAGAATCTTCAACAAAGGAGACGTTGTGTTTAAATGGGATGTTGATCATACAAAGCTAGGAAATCACACGAAGTTTGACACAATATGGAGTAGTCCTTACATAATTTCATCTTGCAAAGAACATAATTATTTTTAGGTCTCAAGGCTAAATGGAGAGGAACTTCCCATTCCTGTGAATGGTATGTTTCTAAAATATTGTTTATAAAAATCCTATAGTGTATGTTAGAGTAGGATTTCCCTTTCAATAATTGAAGTTCCTACACATTGTAATGTTTTCAAATTCAGTAAGTGCATTGGTGCGCGTGATCTATTTTACCAGGCCCTTCCCAGGTTTAGTTCATTTTGGAAGGGTTGGACCTTCAGAGAGGCAGATTTTGATTACATGCTTTACACTCCATGCCTAATGGACAAGAGCAAGGCATTGGTCTACAAGCTAGTAGGCAGCTTTCCCCTCAAGATCACTAGAAATGTTGACAATTTTTGCACTTCTGTAAAAATGGGTAACTCAAAACTTCATTACAATGGATGGCATCAGTGAAATGAACCTAAGCTAGGGGAGTTTATTTCAATTCAATATTGTTTATGTTGGATTAATTAGTGATTACATGAAATTTGCATCTATGTGTGCTATTACAAAATGTAACAGATCAAATAGTCTACAATTTCATGATCATCTTCAGCAAAGAAAAAAATTCCCAAAGGACAGATATGGTATCTTGATGATTACATAAAGTCCAGAATAGATGAATTGTTAATTTTGGCAACAACAATCATAATTATAGATTGCAGTAGTAAAATTTCATTGTTAAAAGTTACAGGTATTTTAAAGATTCTTTCCTTCATGATTAATACATTCAATTATGTTATTGAGTTGTTTAATTCATTATACAATCCATATACAAAATCTGAAATGTAGAAAGAAATACACAACTCAATTTTAGAATTCAATTTTTTATTCATAAGGAATTTCAAATGTTCCCACACAAGCCATGGGATGTAACTCAAAAGTAAATTACAACTACTGAAAAGTAAATTACAACTACTGAAGAGTAAATTAAAACTACTGAAGTAAGAGGTACATATACATGAAACTGAAAGTAAAGGAGTATAAAAGAACCCATCATTGCCTTGGGTTTCTTTCATTTCAGTTGATACATTTCCCGCTCCAGCTTTTCTACGTCTTCATCCTCATTTCTTAACAAATGGAATTGTACCTAAAAACTGGAAAGTAAATATTGTCGATATTGAGGTCAGGGTTGATCCATATTCATGCAGGTGGATCTCTTAACAATAAGAGGTATAAATTACATGAGGATCAAAGGCACAATTTATAAAAGCACTATTCTGTAGTAGCATATATGATTTATTCACTTAGAAAGAAAGAGAGAGAAGAAAGAGGAAAACTATGGAATAAAATATAGGCCAAAAAGCCTAATGTTTTCTAACAAGTTTATATAAATGTGTAGATACATGTACGAAGAAGGAATTAATACATTATGTAACTTGAATCAGCAAAGTACATTCATTTCAGTTTAAACTAAAGGCTGAAGTTAACTTAAATTAGATAAGATTACAGCTGAAACAAAATGAAAAAAGGAAATATGAGAAATTTTTGATAGGGTTTCGTCATGTAAAATGGACATTTTACATATTTCCATCATTTTATTTCGAAACTAATACACGCTTGAAAGTTATATAAAACTCAAATATTAATGTAGAAAGCAGATAATGCATGGCATGGTCAAAGATAACAGTTATCATATTTCAGCTCCCAACAACAAGCCATGAAGCATCTAAATGAACTGTTACAGTGCCAGATTAAGTTACAAGTGCACACTTTTAGATTACATCAGAAATGCTACAATACCAGTGGAGTACAACTATGACAAGAAAAGTAGAGTCAATTTTCTGAATATAAATTCATAACAACCATGCAATCAAAGGAAGATTCAAGATACAAAGTTGATACAAAGCCTACATGGTTGCAGAACACGTAAAGAACTAAAGTAACAATTTCAGGGGGCATATCATAAAGTTTCATGATTTACAATTATCCATTCCAATCATGTGTAGCTATTTAATTGATCATTTAAAACTTCAGGTCTTCATGAATTCAAGTCAAGCAAGTGCTTCCAGTTTTAACATACAAATGAATTGATTAAAGAGTAATAGAATATCATATTCACATAAATAAATCAAGAATATCAACTTAAAAAAAATGAAAGAAAGAGATCAACTAGATGAGAAAATAAAATCCTATGGCTTTCATATTTTCTAACAAATTTATAAGTTCACAGGTATAATTTACAAAAGATCACATATAAAAGTGGAAAAATCATCAAACTTGCAAAATAGAAGTTATCATTAGCAAGGTAAAGCCTGAATCATGAACACCATGAGTAGCTCCAACACACAGAAGATCAATAGCTCAAACATAAGAACAACTTAGCCATGAAACAAGGATAGGTTAATTTTTATCACAGACATGAGAGATCTGTTAACATTTTACAAAGATAGCTTACAGATATAGTCAACAACTCACCATTTTAGGTTGTGTTTCATGAAAACCTCAAAGAGACGAAGTGAAAGAATCAAAATCATGAGGACCTAGAACGAATTTTGAACTAAAATGTGCCAAAAAACAAAAAATGCAAAGTATTAGTTCTATGAAGTCAAGAATGGTAAAAACAAATTAGTTATAGCCTAGGAAACGAAGGATTACCATCATTGTTATTTCTATCTTTTCATTCTCTTGAGAAATAGATAAGGGTTAGGGCTAGGAGGAATACATGTTGAGTGTTGGGAAGGTGTGCGTGTACCGTAGAGAAATCAGACTGATTGTGAAGAGATCCTTTTTGTTTGGGAAGGACTACCTGTAAATAAGAATGCAAGACCACTAGATTTTCGTTAAACAATAAGTGAGGGAACTGCCTTGGGCCCAGGAAATATTAGACTTCCTTTCAAAGGTGGTCAGTTCCCTTTTAATACAAATTAATGCAAATGATAATAAAGAAGCTATTGCGAAATCACGATTTAGGTACCTCGTTACTAAAAGCAATAGAGACTAAACTACCAATAATAAAATGTCATTCTGTTTGTTTGGTCACTGGTTATTGATACGTTCAGATCAAGTTACAGGGATAGACAAGGCTGGATATGAGATTGTTTGGAGGTAAATAGGTGAAAGGTTGGTTTTTGGTATAAGTCACAGTGACCGATGCCAGTCACTGGATAACCAACCGCGGTTATAAAACCAGTACCGGTAGGGGATAACCGATATCGGTAGGGGAAGTGATTTAGGGGATTTTAAATGGAGGTTGGTTGTGAGGTGGTTACTGGGTTTAGAAGGTTGGTAGATGGTTGAGGGGTGTAGTAGGGTGATAGAGAAGACTCAGAGAGTGAGAAAGATGTCTTTGGGGCAATATAGAGATGGATGAATGAAGGTTAGGTGCAGGGTGCTGCCGGGTGGTAGATCCAGGAGTGAGCTTATAATCACTATGAATCAAAAGTTCACAAAGTAGTGTCTAGAAGCATATAAGGTAATAAAAGAGACTACTTACTAGTTTCTGATGTGGATGCAGGTCCAAGGAATGCAGTGGCGAAGGCAAGGCTCAGTTGGGATGATCCGGTAATCGGAAGTGAGCTGATGAAGCTATCCTCCGACTCTCCCAATGTTTGGATGAGTGTGACCGTGATCTAGTTGCTCAGTTACAGTCTTGGGCTCAATACTCCTCTCTGCAACCTCTTCTCTCTCTCTCTCTCTTGTCCCTCTCTTGCAAAATGAATTTGGATCCCTTTGTTTTGGTTGGGGGAGGTCATTTACAGGGAACCGATGGTGGTTACCTAACCGACACCGGTCGCGTAGGGACCGATGTCGGTTAGGTCAAAGTTGGCTATTTTTAGTAAAATAGCCAACTTTCCCTCCTTTTCTCCCGAGGGGTCAGTTGTGGGCTTGGTCAAGTCATTATTAGGTTCATTTTGGTGTGGGTGAGGGGTGATGAGTCATGGGTGTGGGTCTGGACCAAGTTATAGGTCTTAATTAGGTTAGTTTAGGGTTAGGGCTAGGTCATGGTGAGGTGGCGAGGTGAGGTGGCAGGGTTGGAGATGTGGATTTATTAATTATAAGGTAATTAATAAATAATTAAGTGTGTAAGGTTTAGATGGTGAGGTAGGGTTAGGTTGCGAGACGAGATGCGGGGCACAGGGCATCGTAACACCCAAATTTGGTGTCTAAATTTGCCCCTTGTTGTCATGTAGTTTGTCTTATAAAGCTGCACTGACAATAATAAGAAGTGGTTGCCCCAGTTAAGGGTATAGGTAATCCCCCTCAAATCTATCATAGATTGAGGCGACGTGAAATCAGGGATAGGGTTGATAAAGGGTGAATGATGATGAGATGATGGTAAGATGGTGGGGTAAGTTCAAGGAAGCAGACACATGTTGAAATGCAGTAGTGCGACCAGGGTACACGATTTGAAGAGCAAACAAGCAATTCATAGGCAAAGGTCGATAGTTTATCCAAACAAGGTTGATATAATCCTGGTATCCAAGGCATAGGAAGTAGCTCCAGGGGATATAACGGGTAAGGTACCGGAACATTTAGGCATGTTCGGTAGTACCAAATGGTTGGTTTGGTTGAGATAAACGTCACGGTCTCAGTCTAGGCAAAGCTGGTCGGCTGATCAATTCAAGTATCCTAGTCATGCTAAAACATGAACAGGTGAGCTCGATTGAACAAATAGCTACATGATGGGTGAATAAAATTGTAATGTGCGGGCCTCGGTCGAGGTACTTAATTGGTGTGATCTTGGGTCAGGCCGATTGGTTGGTTGGGTGCAGCCGTGGGTCAGGCTGATTGGTTGGGTACGGCCGTGGGTCGAGCCAATTGGTTGGTTGCGGCCTTGGGTCCGATTGCGGCCGTATTGAGTTGGTTGCGGTGTAGGCCGATTGGGTCGGGCCGATTGGCCTTGGTTGCGGCCGGGCCGATTGATTAGTTGTGGCCTTGGGTTGGGCCGATTTGATTGGTTGCGCCTTGGGTCGGGCCGATTGGTTGGTTGCAGCCTTGGGTCAGGGCCGATTGATTGGTTACGGCATTGGGTTTAAGATAAGGCCGATTGGTTGGTTATGGCCTTGGGTAGAGCCTGATTGGTGAGTTTAACATCTAAATAAAACTGAATATGTATGTTGATTTGAGTTATGATAATAATAAGAATGTTTGTGTTTTGAATGTTTGGATTGATAAATGACAAAGGTGAGTGTTATCAATATAAATACGTGAAAATATTTATATTTTTAAGGAAAACACAACACATGATAGGTTATGGTAGGGGACGGTCGAGCTAACCTTGGGAGACCCCATGTCTCCTAAGTGCTGCCTACATAGCCCATTGCACAAAGCAAGGAGGGGCCTCAGACTGATGTAGTTCTCCCTTAGGACCAGGGAGAGGTGAATTCAGGAAATTTAGTTGTGGTTAGGCAATTTGTTGGTTGGTAAAAGTTTGATGTTGGTAGGGTAATGTTGTTGGTGTTGGTAAGGTATTGGCGGTGTTGGTGTGGGTATAGGTGAAGCGAGGGTTAGCTTACCTAAGCATAGGAAACCGTGTCCTGATTAAGGTCAACACATAATCCTAGATTTGGATAAAAGAGGCAAAAGTGTCCCATAGTTGGAAAGAGCTAAAACAAACCACGTATTATCATAGGATGAGCTTGAATCCCTAGGTACCTTGCATAGGCGAGAAGTCGATAGGTGAAAAGAGTTGTATAATCACAATATATCGGATATACGTCACGTCCCTTGAGTTTTGTTGTTTTGAAGAATGGTGAGGTGAGGTGGATGGTATAGCTAGGGCGCAGAGAACTTGTTATAAGGTGATTATTCTGATGAAAGAGAACCAAACCTAAATAGACAAGTCCATGACTCAAAAGTGCTTTTGAATACTTCTTTTATTTTTCTGGATATAGACTGATCGATGTGGGAAGTCTATATGGGATATGCATTTTGTTGTTCTTGAGGTCTTCACGAAGCTGATCAATGCGAGAAGCTTCTGATAGAGGCTAACTTTGTATAGTTGTCCTTCAAGGGAGCAGTCTACTTATAGTAGCAGATGTAGCTTTGTATATAGCTGTCCTTCGAGGGAGAGTAGTCTAGTTTATAGCTTAGAGGTGTAGATGTCTGTTTGGCATGAAGCATCTAGTTTTGCAGGAAGTTTGACTCAAGAATATCCTAGAATTGTATAATTGAGAACTTGTTATTTTGATACTTTTAAGTCATGGACCAGACTAAAAAGGGGAAGGCATCTTTAAGAGGAGGTGATGATCAAACCACGTGAGTTTGATTCTACTTTGAGATGCATGAAACAAGGTGTATGAGGTGGTAAATGAGCTGCAAGGGATGAGCACAAGGTAGATAAGAAGTGATGTAACACTAAATTCAATAGTAGAATGGTCGGAGATGCAAGACATTAAGGGGTTCAGGCTCAGGTTTACCATTAAGTGAAGCTAAACGATAAGTACCTAATCCATAAGTGTGAGTGATAATGTAAGGCCCAATCCAATTAGGAGCAAATTTTCCACGTTTTCTCTTTTCTAGTTTGGTTACATGTTGATTCTCTTTGAGGACAAGATCACCAATCTTAAAGGTACGCTCATGAATTCACTTATCATAAGCACGCTTGATGCACTTTTGATAAATTTGAAGGTGGTCAAGAGCTGTAAGATGACGCTCGTCAAGAAGCTCCAATTGGGCTAACCGCTCTTGGCGGAAGTCATCATTGGTGAGAATATCCTGGAGAGATATTCTGAGGGAAGGGATTTGTATTTCGAGAGGCAAGACAGCCTCGGTACCATACACCAAAGAGAATGGTGTGGCATTAGGTGGTCCATAGGAGATCACCTCCCCCACACGACAGTCGTAGGTAGGATGCGCATGTAACTGTCCATACTCTTGTGGGGTATGGAAGGTGCTAACGTTGTATAGGTGGTACTCCCCCAGCGTAAGGCATTGAAAAACACCTACCAAGGGATCCGAGGTTGGGATGTTGTCCATGGGGAAGGAAGATTTATTCACGTCGGTGGTTTCATTGGTCGAAGGTGTGGGTGCGGCTAAGGTGGATGGTTGAGGCGTGGTTGAAGTAGATGGTTGGGTTGGATCAATGGGTGCCTTGACTGGTACAAGCACATAATTAGGGCGGTATAACATATTGCAGGTTTTGAAGGGGGAAGCGTCAGCTGTGACGGTGTATGACTTCCCCTCATACTCAAATTTTATGCATCTATGTAAGGTGGAGGGAATGCATCCCATAGCCCGGATCCAAGGGCGGCCTAACAACATGTTGTATTGGAACTCTCCCTCAAGGACATAGAAGAGTTTAGGCAAGGTACGTGGCCCTACACAAATGTTAAGGATCATGGTGCCTAGGGTAGAAGTAATAGCATTGTTGAATGAACGCAACATGGTGGGGTTGGCACACATGCAGCTAGGAGGGATATTCATCTGTTGGAAGGCTTTGGAAGAGACGATGTTTAGGCTAGCGCCCCCGTCGATCATAACACGACGTACTCAGATGTCTTGGACGTAAGTTGAGATGAAAAGAGTGGGGTCAGGATCTTCTGCACCAAAGACGACAATTTCTTCTTTGGAAAAACTGACAGCAGCGGCTTGTTGTACAGGGACAGAGGTGGTTGTGGAGGTAGGTTGTTTGGTGAGAGAAGTGACGTGGTTGGGTGTTAAGATGGAGGTGACGGGAAGGGTTTCATTAGGTAGGACCTCTATCCCTTGGAGGATCTCAATTAGAGCTTGCCAATGAGATTCAGATGTTTGAATGAGATCATAGAGTGTCATTTTTACAGGAGATTGGTGAAGTTGTTTGATCATGGTGCGATGGGAAACTCCATCAGAGACTAGATAGGCAGGTCCACGAATAACCACTTTAGGTGGTGGTGCGATCGGGATGGTGGAAGGAGAAAGAGAGGCCGCAGGTGTGCTCTCTTTAGCTTTTCCATTGTTTTTTTGACCTCGAGTAGCAATGCTAATCATGTTGATCTCGTGAATACGAGATGAGGAAGATGGCAGGGATAAGTCATTGTTCTCGAGAGGTGGGGTTGCAATGATGATAGATTTTGGTGAGGCGGGGACAGGTGGTATAGGAGAAGGGATCGAAGCTAAGGGATTTTCCCTCTATAAGTTTTCTTTCTTAGATTTTCTATCCGAGATAGGCAACTGGTGAAAGATGGCTTTCAAAGCTTTGCATCCTTCTACATTGTGTCCTGGTGTGCGGTGGTAGGCATAGATTTTAGATTCATCATAACCTATAGGTCGAGGTTTAGATGGATCATAGGGTCTGAGTGGGGGTAGGGAAATGGTCGCATCCCCTACCAACATATCAAGGATCTTGGCGTAAGATCCTTTGAGCGGGTCAAATTCAGATGAAGATGAGGCTATTGATTGAGTGGGTGAGATTATTGATTGTTTTGGTAATGGTTGGGTACGAGTGGTTCGTACGGGTGGTGGTTTAGGCAAGGGATTTTGATGATTGGGTTTAACTAGGCGTGGCTTCTTCTGCGCAGAAGTCATGTTTAGCTGGTTAGATGATGAGGCCATAGATGACGTGGTGGCAGGAAACAACCACGGGGAAAGAGGAGCGACAACAAACAAGTCCTTCGATGATCGAGTTTGCTTAGGGTTGGTAGGTAGGTAGGATACTTGGGGCGACGGTGTTGAGATGCCCATGGATTTCTATATGGGTGCAGAAGGTGCAGGTCGTGTTAAAGAAGACGTGGGAGGCATGGTGTATTGAGGCAAGGTGGAGGGGTGAGGCCCCAATATAGAAGGTAGGTGTGACGGTGAGGGTTGAAACCGTGCCTGTTGTACCGGTGTGATCAGGGGTGAGGGTTTTAGTTGTGGCGGAGGCATAGATTGGACTCGAGGAGATTGGGTCTGTCTCCTAGGTGGATTGACAACTTTATTTTTGGATAAATCTAACCGTTTAGGTGGGTGCATCAGGCTGGGTATTGGTGAAGTCCCAAGCGTAGGGGAAGGTTTGGTTAGGTTGATAGAGGTGGATGAGGTATTCGGTAGAGATGAGGGGGGTGAAGGTGAGGACATAGGCATTTTGAGCTTTTGTAAAAACTTTGAGGCATATGGTAGAGGTGTCTGGATTAGTCATCTACATTTGAGTAGAGCATGGTGTACTCAAACGTTCCCATAAGACTCGTCTATCTTCTGGGGGATGACAATCTTCACATGTGGACGGGAATTTTGGTATGGAAGAGAAGTGGGCTGTGATTCTGGTCCACTGTGGGTGTGATACAGGGGGCGAATGAGGTGCTGTATCAATGGGTGTTAAGAGGTCAACCGGTCACTGGAAAGATTTAGGTGATGAAGAACTGATAGGGAGGAGGGCATGTTCTAGAGGATCCGTCATGGTTAAGGAGTTTGGTGATGTAGGCTCGAGGGGTTTCTCCTCTAAGGATGACAGAAAAAGTGGTGATCCTTCTTCTTTTGCAGCAAGAGTGGTGGAAGGAGATGTTTGGGAAATAGATAGGTTGGATAACATCCGCTCACAGTCTTGCAGGGATGTGGTGTAAGAAGGCTCTTCTGTGAGAAGAGAACTCTGGGTGGTTGATTCCTTTATGGGTAAAGGAATAGCGGGGCTGTTCCTCTTGTCCTGATGAAGGAGAAGGGGGTGAGGACCCCTGCATTGGTGAAGAGGCTTGATTTAGAATTTCCTCGATGGAAGCCCTTGGTTGGGAGTTGAAAACTGCATGGATCTCATGCACACTCTTCTCCTCGGCTGAGGTTTCTTGGTTTGTGTTACTGTTAGATGAATGGTTTGGAAATGGTTTGTTGAAGATTTTTAAATTTCGATTAGCAGGGGCATTAGGATTATCGAGGGTTATATCCCCTGCATCAACCATTTCCTGCACTATGTTTTTCAACATCTTGCAGTTTTTGTGGTTGTGTCCCTTCACGCGATGGAAGTTACAGAAGTCATTTTCTTTATACCAAGAAGGTATAGCGCGGGTGGAATAGAGTGAGGTTTAACAGGAGGCAAGGTGAGAGCTCCTGCTTTAAGTAATTTGTCCAAGATCACATCATAAGTTTCTCCCAAGGGAGTGTACTTGATGGGCTCGGCTTTATACTTATAGGTGGATTTCGGCTAGGTATTAGGCAGTGCTTGAGATTTGACCGTCACTAAATGTATAGCTCCTTTTGATTTCGAAGCAGCTGATGTGTGAGAGTTGGTGGTGTTGGGTTTGTTGGTGGAGTCTTGGGTTCGAAAATTTGAGTTTTTGTTGCGCAACTTCAATTTCTCCTCCTCTAAGGCTCGAATCTCTAGTTTCCGAGCCATAGTAAAGGCCTCATCAAAGGTGCAGAAAGTTTGAATTTGGAGGGTGGGAGAAATGTGTTTAGCGCAGGCTTGCGTAAAGAGTTTGATGAGCTCAACCTGAGGTAAGGCATAAGTAAGTTTGTTGATGAGGCCCCGCCATCGTCCAACAAAATCTGTGATAGACTCGTCTTCAAATTATCGGATGGCATAGAGGTCAGTAATGGATACTTTCTTGGAAATATTGATGGAGAAGTGATCCAAGAAAGATTGGGCTAACTGGTTAAAGGAGAAGATTGAGTGCTGGGCTAAAGCACTGTACCACTCCAAGGTAGGTCCTGATAAGGACATGGGGAAGGTACAGAGTAGTAAGGCATCGTCATGAGAAATCAGATAGCAGGCATGTCTAAATGATCACAAGTGTTGTTGAGGGTCCTCCTTACTACTAAAGCAAGTAAATTTCGGTAATTCCCATTGAGGAGGATATGTATGAAGGGGGACAAAAGAATGAATAGGCTCCCGAAAAACTTGCTCATATGTTAGGGTGTTACGGCTTCCTGAAACAGAAGCCTCAAGATTTTGCATCTTGTCCATCATCTGTTTGATTAAATCATTGGTTGGGTCAGATGATGGTGCTGTCGTCGTAAACAGAGGAGGATTGGGCCAAGAGCCGCTACTAGACAATGGTGGGGTTGAATGTTGATAAGGTAATGATGATGAATGTGTTGGGATGGCCGAATAAGGGTGTCCTATATAAGATGTTGAGGCCAACGGATGAGTCTGGAAATGAAAAGGTGGGCGGAGCCTGAGAGGGAAAGCTCGTGTGGATAGATGGTAGAGAGCGAGTTATGAAAGAGGCAATCTGCGGGAGAGATGAGGTAGGGGAAGTGGACGGTAGTGATATGTGGGGCCCCAGATTAACCAAAGGAAGGCCAATTGGTGCAGTATGAAACACCAAAGCCACTGAGCTGGGAGATGGGATTAAGGATGAAGACGGTGAGGTGGAGTTATTAGGTGGGGAAGGGGCTAAGTGAGTGGCTATACTAATAGGCATACCAAAGAGGAGCTAACCATCGGGTGTAAGGTAAGGGGTATGAGACAAATAATATTGTACGGCGCTAGGATTAGCATCCAAAAATTTGGCAAAGTCTGGATCTCCTACAAGGATCTTGGGAAAAGCACTGGTGTCCATAGGATTCCCCATAGGATGCAAAGGGGGTGAATCAGGCAAAGACACGGAACAGACATGTGAAACCATGGCTGCAGCTTGTTTCTAGGTGATAACAACCATGGGCAATAGGATATAGTAGGGAATTAGTCAATCAGGAATAGAAACAACAACAAAATGTTGGAATTGGTAGGTTGCTGGTTTGTCAGGAAATGTGAAACACAGTAACCGATATCGGTCTGGTAACCGATGTCGGTCAGACGGTAGCCAACGTCGATCAGTGTAACTGATGTCGGTAGAAGAGGACCGGTGTCGGTCACTATGAAGGCAAAGAGAGAATGTAAGAGGCTGTTGGTTTGGGGATAACAAGGCTTAGTATACCCACCAAACTGTCTGAAGTGATCACTGAGACAGGGTATAACAGAGAAACATAACTGAAAGAAAAAAAAACAAGCAAGATACACAAGCAAATCAAGAGACTAACCCTAGGATTAGTTTTAATCACTTTGGGCTTATGCCTTAGATGCAAGATGATGTCAATTCTAAACAAAATACCTAAGGGAGATGTCAAGTTTGTTTTGGCTTGTAAGGCTACCTCAATCGGATGGAGGAATACCGCGGGAAGGGGGGATGTTTGAGATGTTGTGTAAATTATGATGTGATTTGGTATGTGTTGTGCAGTGAGAGTAAGATTAATTTCTCATCAATACCATGGATATCACCCCCACGTGTACGACCTGTTACTTAATCTACGTTCACTAGAATTAAAAACAGCAAGCAAGAATGTGATGCACATGTTTTAAACCCAAATCAAAAATGATATTTGATGAAGCAAAGAAAGAGAAGAGGTTAAGAAGATGACTTTCACTAATGCAAAGATGCGAAAGAAAGACAAGTTATTTTACCAAAATGAAAAAATATTTTGTGAATATTTAGAAGAAAGAAACAGCAAGTGTGCTCCCTATATGAAAACAAGCTAGAAAGAAAGAAACCCGAGAAGGGTCCCACCGGGTGTGCCAAAATGTTTCGCACATAATTTTTCACCAGAATAGAGTTATTTCTATCTTTTCATTCTCTTGAGAAATAGATAAGGGTTAGGGCTAGGAGGAATACCTGTTGAGTGTTGGGAAGGTGTGCGTGTACCGTAGAGAGATCAGACTGATTGTGAAGAGCTCCTTTTTGTCTAGGAAGGACTACCTATAAATAAGAATGCAAGTCCACCAGATTTTCGTTAAACAATAAGTGAGGGAACTGCCTTGGGCCTAGGAAATATTAGACTTCCTTTCGAAGGTGGTCAGTTCCCTTTTAATACAAATTAATGCAAATGATAATAAAGAAGCTATTGCGAAATCATGATTTAGGTACCTCGTTACTAAAAGCAATAGAGACTAAACTACCAATAATAAAATGTCATGCTGTTTGTTTGGTCACTAGTTATTGATACGTTCAGATAAAGTTATAGGGATAGACAAGGCTGGATATGAGATTATTTGGAGGTAAATAGGTGAAAGGTTGGTTTTTGGTATAAGTCATAGTGACCGATGCCGGTCACTAGATAACTGACCGCGGTTATAAAACCGGTACCAGTAGGGGATAACCGATATCGGTAGGGGTAGTGATTTAGGGGATTTTAAATGGAGGTTGGTTGTAAGGTGGTTATGGGGTTTAGAAGGTTGGTAGATGGTTGAGGGGAGTAGTAGGGTGATAGAGAAGACTCAGAGAGTGAGAAAGTTGTCTTTGGGGCAATATAGAGATGGATGAATGAAGGTTAGGTGCAAGGTGTTTCCGGGTGGTAGATCCAGGAGTGAGCTTATAATCAATATGAATCAAAAGTTCACAAAGTAGTGTCTAGAAGCATACAAGGTAATAAAAGAGACTACTTACTAGTTTCTGATGAGGATGCAGGTCCAAGGAATGCAGTGGAAAAGGCAAGGCTCAGTTGGGATGATCCGGCAATTGGAAGTGAGCTGATGAAGCTATCCTCCGACTCTCCCAATGTTTGGATGAGTGTGACGGTGATCTAGTTCTCAGTTACATTCTTGGGCTCAATACTCCTCTCTGTAACCTCTTCTCTCTCTCACTTGTCTCTCTCTTGTAAATGAATTCAGATCCTTTTGTTTTGGTTGGGGGAGGCCATTTATACGGAACCGATGGCGGTTACGTAACTGACGCCAATCACATAGGGACCGGTGTCGATTAGGTCAAAGTTGGCTATTTTTAGTAAAATAGCCAACTTTCCCTACTTTTCTCCCGAGGGGGCAGTTGCGGGCTTGGTCAAGTTATTATTAGGTTTGTTTTGGTGTGGGTGAGGGGTGATGAGTCATGGGTGTGGGTTTGGACCAAGTTATAGGTCTTAATTAGGTTAGTTTAGGGTTAGGGCTAGGTCATGGTGAGGTGGCAGGGTTGGAGATGTGGATTTATTAATTATAAGGTAATTAATAAATAATTAATTGTGTAAGGTTTAGGTGGTGAGGTAGGGTTAGGTTGCTAGACAAGATACGAGGCACAGGGTGTCATAAGACCCAAATGTGGTGTCTACAAAGAGCTTAAGAGGAACAACAATGACGGAAAACTTCGAATAGAGTCTTAAAAAATGATAGAAAACAAAACTCATAGATTTATTTCTTAACAAAGAAGTTGAGCTCATGATCTCAGAAACAATGGCCACATCAAATGAAAATGACAGAGAATCCAAATGTCTTAAAAGCATTAGAGAGATCAAATACTTTCACTCATAGAGCTTCACAGAATCATAGAGGCTGAGTTTGCAGAGTTTTCAAAGCTCCAAGATCAAAACAAAGGCAGTCTGAATTTTTTTGCTAGGGCTTCGCCACTTAGAACGAGCAACAAAAATGATCAAATAATGAAATCGATAAGATTTTTGAAATCCTAACTTCGACATGGTTAAAGATGAGTCAAAGGATTGACGGTGCGAGATCAGTCAGTACTCAAGATCAACGATCAAAACCATAACCACTTCCAACTACCTCACTAACCATGGTTTGAAACATCTACCATATTAAATGTAAGGTCAGAAACCCTCACTGAGGGTGTAGTGAAATCAATAGAAGAGAATTGTGTTGTAAAGATCATATGATCCAGATACAATAGTAAGTCCAATGCACAGTGCCACATAGTGATCCATATAAAAACCATGTGTATTATGCAATAATTACCACCGAACTTGATGCCAAGGGTCATCTCAACGTTGGAGGGGGACCGAATTTGATTGATGAATCATTTTTTTATCGACCTACCTTAGGTCTTGTTCACATTTTCTGTGAGAATAATCATAGTAGATAATACCTTTGATGATGTTATTTCAGTACCAAAGAATTAAATCAAATGAGGCCAAGGAGTGGCCATTCAACAATGGTTCGATTCACCATGGAAAGGGGCCAGTCCACATCATTAGTTGAAAATGATTTCTTTTGATCTTCTAAGGTCTAGAAATCCTAATACCACAAAAAACAAAAGCCAACAATATTATAACTTATGTCTATGCCAAATCAAGATGAAGGGGCATATTTTTATATAGTGAAGAAATATTGAAAGGGGTCAATTATATAATGTGGAAATATTAAATTGACCCCATGTGTATTCTAAAACCGTGGTATTATGCCAAATCAGCAAAGGAGGAAGACAAGTGTGCACATCAAAGGTGGTCCCTATGCATTCGGTGAATTTTGTAAAATGTTAAATTAAAATAAATATATTTCTCTCACACATGGAGATATTATTTTGCATGGGCATCCAAGGAGGCAAGTGGACCAAAACTGCAGATGGCACATCAAGTACTATAAGAAAGAAATTGCATAAACATGGGAGAAGAATTTCTCATCAAGCAAGGTTTATTATTAGCATAATTATTCACCCATCTTTATTAAAAATAGAACAATCAACTACAGTTTGACTAGTTGTATTTTTGTAACCAAGACTATTAATGCCTCATTGTATTGGCATCATTATTTTATTCCTTTATTTATTAATTGATAAAGGATAAAAATAGGATGCATGGGTGAGTAAAATTTTTAGTGTAATTTTACGAAGGGTGGGATGAATAATTTTTGCTATATATTGTATGCATTAGCAAAGCACAGAGAGGACTTTTGGACATAAGAGTGCTGAAGTAGTTTGCCACTTTTTCCCCTTGAATGAGAAGTATATTTTGCCTTTCCAATTATTTGAAGTCTTGTGTATGTCTTATTAATTCTTGTGAATGTAAAATTCCCTTATTAATCATCCTACCCTATTGCAAATTTAGTAATTTTTGCATGAATATTAGTGTGCATGTGTATCTTAACATTATTGTTTTGAAATTTTCCCTCAATGCATCAAGTGTTTACCTCAATATTATGCTGAAAACTATTGGTCTGTGCATCTAGAATCCTTTTCATTTCAATTGTGCATATACTCAGTCAAAGACCTCAAATAATTTTGGTGTATCACCCCATTTTTATATCCATTTATAGTCATCTTTTACCCTCAAACCCCAAAAAATTATTTTAGGATACATAAAAAAAGGAACCAACCTTGATACCAAAGACTCACCTCAAAATAGGTATACCCACAGACTTGAGGTGTTTCTATTGTATCTATGAAAGAGAGAGATCCTTTTGCAAGCTTAGAACACCTGCAAAAAACTCTCTACAAGGTGAACTTTCGAGAGATACCAAGTACATGAGATAAGAGGTCATGTAGAATGTATTTCATTGCTGTATATTAGCTAACTAATCACGTAGATTCTCATAGACAATTTCTCCCTAGATTAGTTTTTTTTTTGCTTACAAAATGAGATAAGAGGTCATGTAGAATGTATTTCTTTGTTGTATATTATCCAAATAATCACGTAGATTCTCATAGACCATTTCTCCCTAGATTATTTTTTTCTTGCTTAAAAATAATATTGATGAAGACACTCATCTTAAATTGAAACTCATTTTTAGAGGGGATACACATTAATCTAGAAAATAAAGTGATCATATCAAATAATTCTTCTTTCCAATATGATATATACATGAATATTGATAGTTTTGAGGCTCTTCTCTTTGGGGTTTTAAGCCTTGATTTGGATATCATTTCCTTGTAATTCTCCTTGTCTTGTTAAAAAATATTTTTATCTCGGGCCTTAGATACGATGACACATTTTTCCATGACTGGGATTCTAAGGGATGCATTATTACAATTAATATCCAAATTGGAAATAAATTTCCCCTCAGGTTATTTTATTTCCTTAGTGTCATGATCAAAATGAGAAGCATAAGCCAAGACAGTATGTAAGCACTGAACAAAAATGGGAAGGCGGTAGCATAAAAAATCCCACTTTACTTAATACGCAGGGCTACAACGGTAGGGGTATCTCCATATACATGGTCCCAAAAAAATATAGGTTCACATGTCATATCTCACTATCCCCAATGTTAGGCACAAAGGTTTCAAGAGAGGACATACGCTCATACCCCCACTCTAGAATTTCATTGTGGTAGTATGGGAAGAAAAACACTCAAAAGGATAGGAATCAAACAATGGTTTCAAAGATTAACAAGCTAGTAAGACACAAAACAAAATTTTACACCAAATAAACACAAGAGGATCTTGAATGGATTACTTTATCATATGAAGAATTAAAGTCTCTTCAGGATCCCAATCCACTTTGAAGTTTTGAAAATGAGTGAAAAACAAGAAAGTTACGGATAAAAACATACTTGAGGGCATGAGAATAGAAGGAGCACAGTGCGCAGTTAAAATTCTTGAATTGAAATGGTAAAAATAAATCTCTTTACCCATTTTTATACCTTTTAAATTTAATAAATGAGGCGGTGAATGTATTGCACAAACTGGGAATGCTTGTGGAACCGTTTTACTCAATTTTTCTTTGTATTGTGAATATGGCGGAGATGTAGAGAAATGAGAGCCCGATGGAAGAAGATTCGTGAGAGGCTCAGACTCCCACACTATTCAAAGTGCATACAAAGGCATACAAGTGTGGAAATAGCTGGTATGCGGGGAATAATAGGCCAAAAGGAAAATGGTATGGGAGTACCTAAAACATTTTAAAATTCTGCAACATAAAGGGTTTAAGGAAGTGCGGGTAAATTGGGATTACAAAGAACTAGAGGCCCAGAGGAACAAGGGTTATGGGTTATATGAAATTCCATAATTCCTTTAATACAAAGGATGTATGTGCAAATCTTGTGAATGAATAGTGAAAGTGGGGAACAAGCAGATGCATGAAACAATGACTATGACAGAACAGTTCCCCGGGGAACACTAAGACCCATAATACACAAAGAATCAATACAGTGTGGCCAAATCGAGGATGCGGAGGATTAAAGGATGATTGGAAAAAGTTCCATATGTTCCTTTGGGACCTCAAATTATCACAATTTAAATAATATTTAAGAACAATTCCATGAAACATGAAAAATTTACATAAAGAAGAACTAGAGTATTGTGGGTAAAGCGAAAATGCAGTGAAAAGAGGCCCGAAGGAACATGTTCCACTTGTTCCTTGAAAATACGAAATCACTGCAATACTAAGGATTTGACCCAAAAAATTTAAAATGAATAAAAGGACTTTTCCAAAAGGGGTCACTTTACCAAAAAATTCAATTTTTTTCAAAAATTACACATTTTTCTAGGTAAGCAACAACAGCTGGCTCTTCCTAGGGATTGGACTAACTTGAAACATAGTGAAAACAAGACAGAGAAAAGGACCCAAAAATTTCAACTTATAAGACAAGTGCTTTATCCACTAGTAAATTTATACATAATGAGAGTATACAAAAGAATAAGAAACACAAAGACACAACACATGCCAAAAACAAAGACTGTACAAGACTATTTATAGGACTATATACAAAGGATTGTTGTTTTCTTCAAGAATGGAAAAAATTCAAATATTGGCCACTATATGGCAATGGAAGTGAAGTTCCATCCATATAGTTTATATAGTATGAATTTTCACTAGCAAAATGATGAATTTTGAAAGGATCAAGCCAGAGTGAATCAAACTTCCCATGGATTCCACATGGTCCACACCTCTTGTTCCCAATTTAGGATAAAATCTCATATATGGAAGTCCCTAGGTTTGGTTTTCTTATCAAACAATTTTTTAAACTTTTGCTAGTGTGTAAAAACTCTTTCAATAACCCGCAGTCTTTCTTCATCCAATTTCTACAGGTACATCACTCTTTTCTCTATAGAGTTGGTGAACTCCCCATCTTCAATTGCTTTTACAAGATGAAGTGCATGAATCTCTAGTATCAAGATAATTTGAGCTTTCATCCCATATACCAACTGGAATGGAGACATCTCGATATCTCTCTTCGGTGTGATCTTATTTTCCCAAAGATTATCATACATTTTATTATGCTAATTTTTGTGTGATTCATCTACTAGATTTATGATAATTGTCACGATATTTTTATTTTCTGATTTATCTTTCCCATTACCTTGTGGATAGTAATAAGAAGAATGTGAAAGAGAAATAAAATATCCATAGAAAAAATCAATCAGCTCATGGGAAGAAAATTTTGGGGCATTATTTGTGACAATCTTGCTTGGAATTCCAAACTTGACCAATATGTTCTCCTTGATGAAATCACATACTTCCTCAAAAGTGGTCCTCTTGATTGGGATTTCTTCAACCCACTTCATTAAATATTTAGTGCCTATTCAAACATGTGCATGTGCATGTGGATTTTGAGTTCCTATAATATCTAGCCCTCATTGATCAAAAGGATCTTCAATAACAACTAGTTTAAGAGGAAATGTGGAAAAATCGGGTGTTACCATAAAGGTTTGATATGATTTTCACTTAAAAACACACTTAGTTGCATCTTTGAAAAGTGCTGGCAAATAATACCCTACACGGAGAATTTTATGAGATGTCACTGAGAAAAAAAAGTGACCTCCACATGCTTGGTCATGAAAGGATCTCAATAATATTTTTTGTTACTCCTTATCAACACATCTAAGGAACCAAGCATCAATTCCTATTTTGAAAAATGAATAATCAAAAAGTAAATATTGAGAAGATAGAATCTTAATAACTCCTTTTTATTTAGCAATTAGATGTTCCAAACATTCTCCATAAGGAAATGAGTGATGTCTGCATACCACTCATCAGTAACACTAAGAAAGAGTACAATGGGAAGAATTTCATATTTCCTTTTCGATTAACTCACTCCTTGGACCATTGGTAAACAACTCACATAGACCCTTACCTTGAACAAGCTTAGTTGACTTGATATCAAGGTCATACTCTTGAAAATTTTATACCCAGCTTCCTCATTTCGATCCAAACTCCTGTTGTGTAAGAATGGAATTTACTTTTGTATATGTTACGAATATAGTGGAATGTGAATTCAAGATATAGAAAGGAAACTAATTTACTATTTTCATCACAACAAATACATTTTTTCCATTTAATAATATTTTAATTCATGAGCTCTCAAGGCATAACTCATGAATACAATAGGTGCTTCACATCCATGAAAATTATTTTAGACCATAATTACTACTAGGGTGTGCTCAGAGGCATAAAAATATTATAAAATCTTTGTCAAAATCTAGAAAAGCAAGAATAGGATTATTAGTGATAGATTTCTTGATATATTCAAAGGTATTCTTTCCCTTAGTAGTCCAACAAAAATATTTCTTCTCTTTCATCATATGGGCTATATCTGTCGTTAGCTCTAAAAAATTTGGAATAAATATTCTAAGGAAATTAATCTTTCCAAAGAAGGAATACAAACCTTTATTATTTGCTAGAAGTGGAATCTTTTGGATTTCTTGAGCACATTCGGGATCAATCTTAATCATATCCTTAGATACAATATAACTAGAAAATTTCCTTCTGTTACATTGAAAAGAGAATTTTTTGGATTCAAAGAAATTCTATGGTCTCTACATATTTGAAGCACTAATTTTAGGTGTTGAAATTTATCTTCTCTTTTCTTTGAGAAAATAGTCAGATCATTAAGGTAGATCACTATACATTTGGTCTTGAGATCACCAAAGGCCAAATCCATTTCCCTTTAGAATGTTGCACCTATGTTAATAAGACCAAATGACATTCTTCTCTAGAAAAATGTTCCCCAATGAGCTATAAAAGCAATTTTATGTTGGTCTTAGACATCTACTTTGATTTGGTTCTAGCTCAAGAATCCATTGAGAATGGAAAACATCTCTAAACCAGTGACAGCTTGCAGAATTTGGTCCATCATAAGGAGTGGATAGTTATCCTTAAGAGAAGCCTGATTCAAGTTTCGAAAATCAACAAAAACCCAAATATATCCACTCTTCTTTCTCACTGGCACAATGTTGGCAACCTAGGTTGAGTGATGAATATGGAAAATTATCCTGACTTTCAACAATTTTTGTATCTCTTGATGAATGGTTCCAACAATATTTTGGTTATATTACCTCTTCTTCTAACAAAATGGTTGAATACTTTGAATACTATGCTACATAGCACTTCGTTTGAAAGTATTTAAATCATCATACAAGTAACTCAGAACATCATCATAATTTTTTAGCAATTCAATCATCTTCTTTCTCTCTTCACCAGAAAAAATTTGCCAATATTGATCAATCTGGGATCCCCTCACTCCCTATGTTGGCCTTTTCATACTCAACTGATTGGTGAAATTATTGTAATACCTTAATTTTTATGTACCTATCATGCTTGTCAAACATGTTTTCTAGACTCACAAGGGCCTTAGGTATCTTGTTTCACTTAAGCTTGATACAACCATCTTGGTCAAATTCCTCCTCAACTCCTCCTTCAAACATAGAGGATGAAGTAGATTCACAATAGTTTTCTTCAATCCCTTCAAAATATAACTAGATAAAGTTATCTTTCTTCTCAAGAAAGTAAATCTGGTGGTGGTCATCATTGAAGACCTGTTAGTTATTTACATTATCTGGGACACGAGGTTTGAAAATAATTTCCACTAAAAATTTATTCTGGAAAAAATCTAGGCGAGGAATAAGCAAGGATTGGGAAATGCTAGAGAGTATTCTCTAGTATTGCTTTCTCTTAACAATAATGTTTATTGAAAACGTATCTAATAACTCAAAAAAATCCCATACCAGATCTCTATAGTGTTTCAGCCTTTGATTTTTTACTTGAAAACCTCCTCAAACCTGTTTAAAAATAAGTTCTGCAAGCCCTTGAGCATGGAGGTTCTTTATTCCCATTTAGTTTTCTATCACCAGGCTGAGAAAAATTGCCTCATACTCATGTTTTCCAATTTTTCCCCTCAGGAAAAATTGGACAAATAAAAAATTACATGCAGTTAAAATGGAGGATTTGATTCAGTCATGGAGGCTTTCATTTTGAGTGGGGTGAATAAAGTTAAAATGGGCTGAGCAAATTGCAGAGAATTTCAAGAAGAGAAGAAGCTCTAAAGTCTAAAATTTTTAGACTTCTGAGGTAGAGTGTTTTGGCATTTTAGATATTTAGGTGGGTGAAAAGGGATAAGAAAAGTTTGAAAGTATGAAAGTCTAAAATTTTGGACTTTTGGGTTTTGGGGTTTCGGAGGTTTGGCCAGCCAAATGGGAAAAAATGAGAGAAAAGTTCTAAAAGTCTGAAATTTTAGAATTTCGGGTTTTGGAGATCTCGGCAAGGAAAAGAGTCCAGAAATTCTGAAAGTATAAATTTTTAGACTTTTGGGTTTTGGAGTTTCAGAACTCTCAAGAAAAGTTGGTAGATGAATAGTGTTTCAATCTCCCTATCACAATAATGAAGGTATGGGCTTCCTTTCTTTCCCAATAAAGAAAAGTACATGGAGGAACGGGTTTTGAAGTAGAACCCATCATTGTTATTAGAAAATTTAATGCATTTTAGGGTGGTTGGAACAAGTATTTGAATTCTTCTATCCCAGTATCTCTCATTATTCATATATTGTCAGGAGGGGCATTTTTCTAGTACTGGAAAATTTTTCTTTGCACCATCCCTTCTTCTCTTGTTTGTAAGTGGATTTTTGGAGTTAAAACCTCCCATCAAAACTGTAATGAAAATCTTGCCTCTTGGCCATTATACTGTACTTAGCAAGTTTATGGAGCAATAATACATGTATGTGGATGATTTTCAACCCTCTCTTGTTTTCATTGCACCTCTCTTATCTCTCATTGAATCATGGTTATGTATGTATGATGATTGTATTACATTTCAATGGCTTATGTTTAATGGAAAAGAAAGTGTTCAACATTCCTTTGGTTCATCACCTTTTTTATTTTGGGTTTACTTTCTTGCATCTTCTTAATCCTGTCTCATTGGCAAGTTAGAGTAGATTTTACAGCTGATCCTATACAATTTGTATGTGTGCATCAGAATAGAGGAATAGGAACCAGCCTTCATCTTGAGAGCTTTCCCGATTACAAAGTCCCATACTTTGGGCAAATCCCCATGTTATGCACTCAAACTGAGAGTTTCAACCCATCGAGTTGCAGAAATTCATGGGTGTTGTGATTATACATCAACAACTTAGAAGTGTTAGTAGTATTTTCAAATTATAGCTTATAAGAAAAGGGCGGAGCTTACCATCAGGTGAGATTAAAACAATTCTTGTGCCATAACCAGATATGAAACAACTTCTGTAGAACTCCAAAGTCCAAATGCCATTAGGATCATTTTGAACCACATTGGGATTTTTAGCCTCAACCTTAGACATCACCATGTGATTTCCATGACCAATATCTTCATAAAGAATTTGGGCTTTAGGGTCATTAGTCTTTTGGACAATATTCTCATCCTTTCTATCTGGAAACAACTTCTTCATCTGTCCATTGACTGGAATAAGAGCATGAGACCAATCCATCTGAATCTCTCTTCCAACCTCTTTGTAGAAGTTTATACTTAAAAACATACCATAAGAAGGGGGAATGTATGCAACCAATATTGTGGCCTTGATTTTTTTATCTGGGAACATAACAAAAGCTACATGAACATAATTTATTCTCTCGACCAAGGGCACCTCTTTAGTCTCCATTGAGTAACATAAACCGAAGGTTTGGGTTAAGGTGAGGCCAAGGGCATGAAAAATTTTAGCAGGCATTAGATTGTCTAATGATCCTAAAATCAATAACACAATTACTGAGTTTAGGCTTTGAGCAGTGTGACATAGAAGGGATCAATTTTCTCAAAAGTGCAATGTACAAAGGACATAAATTATGTGGGCAAGGAGAGATGGGAGTAGGAAAAAGGAATTTGGAATTTTTGGGTGATTGAATAAACTTATATTTGAAAAATTTAACCACTTGAGAAAAGGATTCATGATGATTTTGGTAAAATTCAGCTTCAGAAATCTGAATTCTGGTGTTTTTTATGTGATCAATGATATCTAAAGACCCTGGCATAGGTGGAGATTTTTAGTTTGACACAACACAAGTTTTGTGTTTATCATATTTTGGGGATGAAGGGGTAGCTGGTGTAGTTGTTTTGGATACAGGAGAGGAAGTGGAAGGAGCATTAGATGGGGAAGCAATACTTATTTTTTTAGCAGCAGTTGTAGGGATGAATGATCCTCTTTCTGAAAATACAGGAATTGTGACTAGAAATTCATTCAAATTCTCCTTATTTGTAGGATACACAACATCCTTATTCTTATTTATTTGTTGTTTAGTCATGACAGCATATGATTCTCTATTCATATCTATAATTACTTAATCAAAATCATCATCATCATCATCATGATCAATTCCCTCAATAGTCACAAAATTGACTCAAGATTCCTCTGCATCCTCTTGAACCTCTTCTAGTTCCTCTTCAGTTTCCTCCATTTCCTCATCTTCTTCTTCATCATCAGGCTCTTGGACTTCACATGTTGCATTTATCGGGACTTGGATAGGAGGAGATTCTATTGCTATCTTTAGTTGAACAGGAGGGAGATAGTTTCTCGGTTGAAAATTTCTTCAAGTAATGTCTTTGTAAGGTACGTCCTGATAAAAATACTTTTTGATTACATTCATATCACTTGCCAATTTTTAGACCAATTCATCATAATATGTTGTTCCTAAAATAGAGGCTTTGGCCTTGGATGGTTACTTACTTTCCTGAAATTATCGGATCATCTTCCACGTTTATGGTTAACCATTGATATTCATCTAGAGTACAAAGACCAAATATTTTAGTGTATAAATTACCTCTTGAAACTAAGAAATCAGGAAGAAACACTTCAGATATTGCTCAATCAGTTGAGTAGTAGCTGGAATTTTACCAACCAATTTGTTAAATTTTGCAAAAAATTCCTGCATAGGATCATAAGGTTCCTTCTTGATCTGTGAAAGTTACACTAAGAGAGTATGAACTTCTTGATCAGGATTGAATCTATTCTAAAATTGAGTCTTCATAGTATTCCAACTGGTAATAGTACCAGCTGGGAGATTATAGAACCAATCTGAAACATTATCTTGTAAGGACTGGAAAAAAAGTGTGACTGAAACATCCTCGTTCTTTACACCAAGAACTCCACATGCCACAATAAAGGTTGTTATGTGTTCATCTGGTTGAACCTTACCATCATCATGAAACTTAGTTAATTTTTTTTATTTCCTTTAGATAGATCATACAATGCCTATGGAAGGGTAAATGGTCCAAATCATTTTTTCCAAGACAAAGGTGCAAGAACCATTGTAGGAAAGATAGTTTTTAAACGAACAACAATATGTGCTAAAACAAAATCTTGAGCACTAGGAATTACTTATGGCTGGTGTCAACGTCTACTTGAGAGGATGAAAAACCTCGATCATTTATAGGATGGGTGCTCAAAGACCTTTTTCTTCTACCTCTTCTTTCTGGAGTTAGTTGAAAACCTTGTTATTCTAGCAACTGAAAATTAGGATCCTTAACACCTTGGGTTGTTTTTCCTCATGTGTGTCTTTTTTCTGCCAATGTGTTTTTATTATTGGGTTGCTTTGAATATTTTCTAGTGGGAATCACATCACTTTCCCCATGTTGGGCACCAATGCTTATTGGTTGGAAAATTTGTATCTTAATACAAGCAATAACTTACGGGAAAAGAGTCCCTCCTCATTAGAGAGGATCCCTTATTCACTAAAATAAACATGTAAATCTACTTATTTACAAATATACACTTTAATCAATATCTAGATGAGGATTTTTGTGTAAGGAAAATTTTCATATCTAAATATTCTTGATATAGAAGAGAGAAAGGTATATGAATTTTAAAAATAAGAAACAATAGTTTGAATGATAATATTGGTAAGAAGAGACACAAAGTTCAACTTATCCACCTATTAAGAATACAAGTATTCTCCTTGCTTATGAAAGATCACTCACTATTGTAAGAAAGGAAAGAGGAAAGAAACACGTTTAAATGTAGAGACTGGAGAATATTATCTTACTTATGCATGCATGATACTTTAAGAGCACATGAATTAGTATATTAGAGAATCCACTAGATATATATGCGATATATACAAAGTTCCTTACACCATGATCAAATTAATGAACACATAGTTTATATATTCTAATATACTAGATCCACATTCATAATTGAAAGGAAAAGAAATGGATAGAACACACAAAAATGGGAGAGAACTTCTTTTTCTATATTGATCTCAAAGCTCTCTATATTTACATTCAAAACACCAAAATCTAATAACCCCTTTACAATGATAGAAAATCCTTATATATGAAAAGGGGTGGTTGTAACTGATTATTCTATGTTAACTAATTATTTTTTAATTAAGTGCTATCACTTATTTAATGAATTGCATGAGTTATCTATATTTACAATTTATATTTTCAAAATGAGAAAGCTAACTTGAAACTACAACAATTAGAAAGAAATACTTAAGAACTAGTAGATGGAGCACTTTTTGACGATGCAATTGGATAATTCAATTCAAACACACAGGATCTAAATTTAGCCAAGGAACTAGAAATTTCCATGACTTTTGGAATATCATTCACCCAACTACCCAGGAACTATTTCAATTATTTTGCAATTCCTCTATTTTGTAACAAGCTCCTAATAGCTTGAATAAAAACATTTTGTAGCTCAACAATATCTTCCATCTTCTCCTTGGTAACTACTTCAGCCTTGATTAAATATTTTTTGACAAGTGCATTGAATCTTCCTTTGGCCTCATCCATTGGGTAACTTTCTCTAGAATTATCTTTATACATTCGACATGTAAGAGCTTGTAGATCGACCACTAATTAAGACTTAAAGGATTCTCCTTTATTAATTATGCGCTTGAGCTATGTGATTTCCTCTTCAAGCACCTTGATTTTCCATTCAACGCTGAATACCCATTTCTTGGAATCATCAAAAAAATTCTGAGAAAGGAGGATTTTCTCAATAGTAGTACTCATGATCCTCAATTCTTGAATACAGACTAGCCTTATTTTAAGCTTGATCAGGAGATCAATTTTAGTGTCAAATGTTCCCTAAAATTCCGTAAACCATGTTATAATGAAGTGTATCCTTCAGACAACTTTCTGATGACTATACAAATGTGAAACATAGACACTTTGAGCTCCAGATACGTCTGGTCAAAGTTGGTCAATGGGTGGTCAAAGTTTGTCAACTTGGAAAATTAATTGTCTTAGAATCTCACAAAATCACTTCTATTATGTAGAGTTTTTCATTATATTTCCGACACATTTTGAACAGATCAAATCTGAGTCCATATGCAAAAGATATGGTCAGTCAAAATTCTAATGAAACTTGCAAGAAAAAGTGACGTGGCAAAAGGTGAACCAATCACATGATGACACATGGCATAACTCCATTTGCAAATGTGGACAACCAATTTTGGTAGAAAAATACTATGCATAGCCATTCCAAATGAAAATAGGATGGTTTAGCCTTATTAAAAGGTTTGGATTAAATTATCTCTCGTGGACTATGGGATTGATTCCCATATAAGGATACAAGATTTCCATTTGCTATGTATAGTGGATAATGCAAGGGACTCATACCCTTGACATGTGCCAAAATAATTGAAAGACTTACCAATCTGATACCTTTAGAAATGTGGTATGAAGGGAGCTTATAGGCTTTTTTAGAAGACAAGTGACATGTTTGTGAGAGGGTAGAATAGACCTACTTGCAGAAAACCTGACTTTTGAGACACTTCCAATCAAAACTAGATCTTGAGTTATATATGAAAATTGTTCAAAATTTTGAGAAGATCACAATGGTATAATCATTTTTCCAATTTTGAGATTTTGTGAGAGATTTAATTTTTGTTAACGTCACACAAAGGTGTAGAACCCAAGTGATACACAACTGCAAGTGGATTAGGAAGGTGAAGGAAAATGAGTGAGCTTCATTAATGTCCTTCAAAAGTACGATATAATATTTTTTAAGGTTTTGATTCATTATTGATTGAATGTAAAGGTTATTGTATTTTATTTTTAATATTATTAATGGATCGGTTCACCACGAACCTGTGATGTAGGAATTCCGAACCCCGTAAACATTCTGATGTTGTTTTTTTATTTTGATTTTAAATTTCTAATTATTTGAAATAATTTAAGTTCATAAAAATAGTGTGGATGCAATGATAATTAGTATTTGACAACTTTGGAAAATCGATTAAAATTGGGAAACAATGAATTTTGGGCTTTGATCAAGTAGTGAGTTTTGAATAAAAAGGAATTTAAATTTCAGTTTGAAATTAGTCCTAAATAAGAATTTAATAAATTTTTGGATTATTAAAGACTTTAAGTTGATTAAAAATTAATGACCCTTGAAAACGATTAAAAATGGAAAAATGAAAAGAGTCTTTTTTGGGATCAAGTTTTGGTACCAAAGCAATTAGATTGCCATATTAGCTTCTAATTATGTTTGAAAATTTGACTTCAATTTCAATATTGGTTTGAGTTTTTAGTTGTGTAGAAATTTTGGGCTTGTTCATCTTCTTTTGTAGTGTGTAGTTTTGGAGTTACAGGTTGTTTGCAGGAAACAAGGAATTGTGGGCAAGTCATCAAAACAAGAGCAACTGGATGAACTTAAATCCATTAACCTTCAACTCCAGGAAGAAAACACTTTCCTGAGAAACAAATTCTATTCCTTAGAAGAGGAGATTGAATAGTTAAAATATGAGCCACAATACTCTATAACCAAGAAAGAGGAATATGTCAACTAGATACTCGTACAGAGAAAGAAGTTGATGGATTTTTTCAAAGAGTTGCTTGAAGAAATATGGACCAAGGATTCTCTCTTGGAAATGATGCAACAAGATGAACACAAGAAGGAAAAACTTTCCTCTTCAGATGCATGTACTATGAATCAAGAGTGCATTGTAAGTTGTTCGTATTATTTTAGTAATTCCTCACATGTATTTTCCGCCATTCCTTTGGGTCAGTTTTAAAAACGTAATAAGGGAATTGAGAGTAAGCTAATGGTTAAGATGGGATTTAATGAAAAGGGCCTTGGTAAAAATGGACAAGATGATGCTAACCTAGGTAGAGAAACAACGTCGGTTTGCAGGTTTGGGTTATTCTAGTGGGAATATGGAGATTGGAGAAAGTTCTAAAATAACTAAAGGATGTCAAGATTCCAACAACCAAGGATCTACATGGCTAAAATTGTAGGATTCCATCATCAAGAAGAATAATGAAAGGTGTAGGAAAATAGGTAATTAAGCTAATGAAATTCCACCTCCTCCCACTTACACTAAAAATAACAGTTAGGGGAAATTAAATCCTAAAACTTCTGAAACATTATTTCAGTATGAACAATATAGCTTTGGTAGACTGAAGTATGCTTTTTCTTGCACGTTTTGTGAAGGTACTAATCATTTTGCATCATATTGTTAGAAGAGGAAAAATATGATAAAGAAGTTAATGCCTTTTTTGAATGATAAGGAAGGTGCTAATGACTAATCTCATCCTATTGAGATGAGGCATGGAAAAAATGTCACCTCTCCTAAATAAAGGAATTATTCTCCTAGACATGGATCAGGAAATGGAAAAATGGGAAAGACTTCTAAGAACAAGGAAGTTAAATTTTGTTCCCATTGTAAAAGAAATGGTCATGATAGTAAGATGTGTTGGTATGTTCCCTCAAAGCAACATTGTAAAGTTGTTAAAAAGAAAAATAATGTCAAACCAACAGTTGGGGATCTAACTCATGTAGATGCTCATTTGGGTACTGGAGAAGTAAAACCACCTAAAAGGAAAAATTCAAGTAATTGGTTGGGTAAAATATTTCTCAATTTTATGTTTGCATTGTAGTAACTTTTGATAGTATGCAAACCAATTTAGAGCCAATTGTTGGGGATTATTGATGTATATTGAAGAATGGAAAATTTTCCCATATGATAATATTCAACTTTAAATTTTTTTATGGAAACAACCATAGGGAATATTTGAGTGATAATTTCATCATAATCACATTTTCTTTTCACATTTTGGTTGGAAATTCCATTGCTAACAACAGTATGCAAGGATATGGGCATTAGTAGCATGTCTAATTTTGAAAATTGCACTTTTATAATTTTGTCATTTGTGCAAATTTATGGATGCTTATAAGACCCATTCGGGCACCTATTTGATATTGTAAAAAATAGACAAACTTGTTGTTTCCACATGTGTTATTTGTATTAATTTTTAAGACCCTCATTTTGGGGAAAATTAATTTTTGTAACTATCAGATGTGGTTGCAATTAGGGTGTAAATTCATTACACTAACAAATTGGTTTACAAGTTTTACTAAGTGATCATTTTTGTAGATTATGGCAGTTCATTGATTTGGGTAAGCATACAATTTGTTATCTATCCTTCTACAATTGATTATGTATGGATAGAATTGACAAATTCACGTGGATTCAGTTTTTGACTATAACTATTTTTAGACGTTGATAGTCTAATTTATTCTTGATAGTGAATATTTGTAGTTTTTACAGTTTCAGATAGACAGTGGGAACTAGCCTAATTGTGGGTAATTTAAATGTTTGGTATATTGATCTATGTTTAAGAAATTGTAAGTTTTGGTAATCAGTCATATCACAAAGTGAAAGTTGAACACTAGCATTTTGTATTAGAATGTTTGTTATTATCTGGTCAGTTATTTGTGATGGCATTACAATGGGGTATGATAGTTCACAGTTGTGTGTAGAGTTGACATGGTTACAACGTTTTAGTTGAACACTAGATTAATTGCATGTTATTATCTGATCGGTTATGTAATTATCTAATCAAATATTTGCATTTTATTAACATATAATCATATGTCGAGTTTTTAAATGTGTTTGGACAATGCAGGAAGAGATAGCATGTTTTGTGGGTTGATACACAACTTTTTGTGGAAAAAAATCCTTCTCAGTAGGGAGGATTGATCAGGGGATCAATTTCAGTCTAATGTTCCCTAAAATTCCTAAAACTATGAAAACATAGTAGAGACTTCAAATACCTTTTTAATGACTATAAGAACATGAAAAATAGACACTCTGATCTCCAGATACGTCTAGTCAAATTTTGTCAAAGTTTGGTCAACGGGTGGTCAAAGTTGGCCAAAGTGAAAACTTAATTGTCTTAGAATTTCAAAAAACCAGTTGTATTGCGTATATCTTGTCATTGTATTTCTGACGCATTTTGAACGGACCAAATTCAAGTCTGTATGCGAAAAATATGGTGAGTCAAAGTTCGGGTCAAACTTGCCGAAAAAAGTGACGTGGAAAAAGGTGAACCAATCACATTCTAACATGTGGAACCACTCCATTTGAGTAGGTGGAAAACTAATTTTGGTAGAAAAATGCTATGTGTAGCCATTTCACATAAAAATAGGATGGTTTAACCTTATTGAAATGTTTGGATAAAATTATATCCCATGGACTATTGGATTGATTCCCTTGATTCCCATATAAGGATAAAATATTTCCATTTGCTATGTATAGTGTATAATGTAATTAGAGGGATTCAAACCCTTGACCTGTCCCAAAATATTAGGTAGAATTAAGAACCCACCACCTTTGAATAAGTGGTATAAAAGGATCTCCCAAGCTTTTGTAGAAGATAAGCGGCATGTTTGTGAGAGGGCAAAATAGACCTACTTGTAGAAAATTTGATTTTTGAGGCACTTCCACTCAAAACCAGATCTTGAGTTATATATAAATTTTTTTTAGAATTTTGAGACGATCATGAGGGTATGATCATTTTATCGATTTGGAGCTTTTGTGATAGAGTTGTTTTCTATTAAATTAACATGAATGTGTAGAACACAAGGGAGACACAAATTCAAGTGGATCAAGAAGGTGAAGGAAAATGGATAAGCTCCATTAATGTCCTTCCAAGGTATGATATCAATTTTTAAAAAGTTTTGATTCATTATTGGTTGAATGTAAATTTTATTGTATTTACATTTTAACATGATTAATGGATCGGTTCACCACAAACCCGGGGACATAGGAATTCTTAACCCCGTAAACAATTTGATTTTTTTTTTTTTTGATTTTTAGTTTTTGATTATTTGCAATAATTTAAGTTCATAAAGATAATGTGGATGCAATGTTAATCAGTATTTGAAAACTTTGCAAAATTCATTAAAATGGGGAAACAGTGAATTTTGTGCTTTCATCAAACAGTGAGTTTTAAATAACAAGGAATTTAAATTTCAGTTTGAAATTAGTCCTAAATCAGAATTTAATTAAGTTTTTGAGTATTATAGACTTTAAGTTTATTAAAAATTAATGATCTTTGAAAATTATTAAAAGTGGAAAATATTAAACATATGTTCTAGGATCATAGATCCTTTCTGATTCTGAAATAACTTTATCAAATTGACCTCAGGCTCTTGCAAGGCTGTCATATATCTTGTAAGATTAATCAATGAAACTAAAACAAGAAATTAGTGCTCCTTCCACCCAATCTTGAATGGATTTTCCATATGCAACATGCCTATGAATATCCTGTATAGACTTGAAACATTCTTTAGATAGGATAGTGGCAGGAGGCTTCCATGAGAGAGGAGTTGGGTCATGAAGCTTCTCACTTAAAATGAAAGACTTGAAAAATTTATAAAGAACTTGAGCCTACTCTTCAAACTGTTTTTCAGTTTGCTTCCCCTTTTCAACTCTTTCAATCACTTTAGAAACAATTTATTTCAAATTATGAACCTCTCCATCAAGAGTAGATTCACCAAGTGGAACTGTAGTTAATTCTAGATTTGCAATAGTGATATCTCTTTCATAATTTTCTTTCCTTGGATTTTCTATCTCCAAAAACTATTGAACCTTTGAATATGAAACAAACCTAGAAGTAGTCTTGGCATTTTCAGTAGGAGGAGTGGGGGTTGTACCAAAAAGGGTATCTACAACATCAAAACTTGGAAAAACAAATTGAGAAGATGTTTTCCTCTTATTTTTTCAATCATGGGTTCGACCCATGTGAAGGAATCACTTGAAGGTGGAGTAGAAAGTCGGCCTAATGCAAGTGTGTTAAGAGAACCAAGATTTTGGGAACTTGATACTTCTAGAATGGGTGTCTTAATACTAGAAGAAGACATTTCCTTGATTGGTGATTTTAGCTTGGGAACACTCACCTTCCAAGAGTTTGGTTCACCAATATTCACCTCATCTTCATCCTTTCTTCTTTCTTGGTGCTTTCACCTTTATAATCACTTTCTTCATATTCATTTTTTTCCTTTTCTTCTTATTCTAGAAGTTGAGTTATATGTTCAATTCTTGAACCTCTTTTGTTGTTTTATGAATTCTTACATGTTCTACTTCCTTTTCAACTATCCCTTCAATTCTCTCGATATTTTTAGCCTTGTACTTCTTAGAGTATACGGTAATTGAAGATTTCACATGTAAAGGAGGAGTTGATTGAATTTGTACCTCTGTGTGTGAAACATAAACCTCCTTATGTTATGATGAAGCCTCATGAGGGAAGAATGTGTAACAGATGTCCTGTACGCTTTCATCTTCTTATCTATCCAAACGTTTTTCCTTATAAGGATTAGGATAATTATTTACAAAAGGTCATATTTCTCCTTTTGTAATAAATTAATGGTGAGAAGAGGCATGTGCTGAATAGTGCTGATATATTCAAGAGAATAGAGATTTTAATTTTCATCTAGAAAATCCTCTATAACTTTATATATTTTGAAATATTTGATTTGTTGTAGAGAACGTCTACCAAAATACCTCCTTCCTACTTCATACTCGTTAGAGAAATCCTCGAAAAAGTCTTCAAGAGTAGGAAGATGTAAGTAATTTATTATCAAATAGTTATAGATGAAACCATTTGAATCAAAAGAAGACATCTTCTCAAATGAGTAGAATTTGAAGTCAAAAATCGTTCTTTCCACATTTTGAGCATCTAAAGTTGTTTTGCAAGTATAATTCCCCAAAGAAATTAGAAATTGGATACCTATGATATTTTTATCCCTGCATGTCCTTTGCAACATGTCTAGTTATCTACAAACCTCTACAAGAACTACCTAGTCATTACAATATATAGGCAACGTATTTGGTGTACCTTCAAATCTAGCTAAGTTGATATAGGAAAATCTCCTGAACTGAATAAACATGATGCCATATGATGAAATCATTTTATTTTCCTCATAAGATACCCTCTCAACTGTGTTTCCCTCTAGGATTCTCACTATATTAATGTTAAAGGCATCATTGACTTTTCTATGATGGTGTTTGTTTTTTTCAAAGGTTAGTTGTGGGTAAAATTCATATACAGGTCCATTGTTCTTATCATTATGTGGAGACAAACCTATCCATTCCTTGCAAGCTATAATTGAATACATGAGATAAGAGGTCATGTAGAATTTCTTGCTTTGTTATACATCAACCAATTTTTCACTAAGATTCTTATAGATCATTTATCCGAATCTTAGGTTTTGTTTTCCCTTACAAATAATATTGATGAAGACACTCATCCAAAATTGAAACTCATTTATAAAGTTGATGCCCACTAATATAGACAACAAAGTGATGATATCAAATAATTATTTTTTGAAATCTGATCTATGTAGATGACTTTTGATGGTTTGGAGGCTCTTCTCTTTGGGGTTTTCAGCCATGATTTGGCTATCATTGCCTTGTATTTCTCCTTGTCTTGTTCAAAAATATTTTGAGCCTGAGCAATAGATAGAAAGACAGAGTTTTCCATGACTAGAATTCTAAGTGCTTCATTGATACAATTAACATCAAAATTGGTAATAAATTATACCTAAGGGTATTTTATTTCCTTGGTGTCGAGATCAAAATGAGAATCAAAATCCAACAAAGTATTTGAGAAATAAATAGAGAGGAGGAATGCGGTAGCATAAGCAATCACACTATCCTTAATACACTAGGTTGCGGCAGTAGGGGTATCTTCATATCCACAGTCACAATAATAATTTAGGTTCATATGTCATATGTATTTGTCCCTAATTTAAGGAAAATAGGGTTTAAGAGAGAATATATGTTCATACCACTTGTACTGGAATTTCATGGTGGTAGTACGGGAAAACATACAATTAAAAGGATATGAATCAAACAATGGTTTTAAAGAAAAAGAAACTAGTAAGGAATGAAACTAAATTGAACACAAAATAAACACAAGAGGCTCTTAAATGGCTTACCTTTTTCATAGGAAGAATGGAAGTCTCTTCAGGATCCCAATGCATGTTGAATTTTTGAAAATGAGTGAAAAATAAGTAAGTTACGACTAGAAAATACTTGAGGGCATGGGAATGGAAGGAGCACAGTGCACAATTAAAATCCTCAACTTGTAATTGTCAAAATGAATAAATTTACCCCATTTTTATACATTTCCCATTTAATAAATGATTCGACTAATGTATTGTGGAAAAAAGAAGGATTGTGGAACCGTTTTACTCAATTTCTCTTTGTATTGAAGATATGACAAAGATATGAAGAAATGGGGGCCCGATGAAACAAGAGTCATGAGGGGCTCAGAATCCCAAAATACTCACACTACAATCAAAGGCATATAAGTGGAGAAAAATTGGGTATGCGGAGAAAAACGGGCCAAAAAGAACACGAGATGGGAGTATCTAAAGCATCTAAAAAATCTACAACATAAAGGGATTAATGAAGTGTGGGAAAATTAGGCGTGTAGAGAACTGGAGGCCCGAAGGAACAAGGGTTACAAGTTATATGAAAGTACGTAATTCCAAAAATATAAATGACTCTCTTGTGAATCTTATGGATGAAAATTGAATGCGGGGAACAAGAAAATGCAGGGAATAATGACTTGGATGGAACAATTCCCTAGGCAACACCAAGACCCGCAATACAGAATGACTTAATACATTGTGGATGAACTAGGGATGTGGAGAACCAAAGGCCTAAAGGAAACAATTCCATCTATTCCTCCATGACCCGAAGTTTCTGCAATCAAAAGGACTCTTTAAGAACAATTCCCCTAAACATGAAAACTTTTACAAAAATAAGAACTAGATTATTGTTGGTAAAGTGATGATGCAAGGAACAAGAGGCCTGAAGGAACATGTTCCATTTTTTCCTTGAAAATCCAAAATCACCAAAATACAAAGGATTTGACCCAAAAAATTTAAAATGACTAAGTATTTAAATTTTTTTTTACTCCTCAGGACTTCACAAAGACAAAAAAATTTGATAAAGGGGTCGCTTCACCAAAACTTTCAATTTTTTTGAAAAATTGAACATTTTTTTGGGTAAGTGACACCACTATTGAATAGGATTTTACCATAAATAATATAATTCCACTGATGATAATTCTATTCATAACTTTTAAAATAACCAATATTATATTCAAGATACTACTAACTTAGAGAAAGTGCTCATCCACCACTCCTGTTCATAGTTATGGTATGATAAAAGTGTTTACCATCTAAAGTTTTCTCTTCTAGAACATCTCAGGGTCCATTCATACCTAGTTGAAGAATCATTGAGCCCCTCAAGGGTAGATACTCCACCTATAAAATAAGGATTCGAGAACCATCCAAAGAAGGAGCCACAAAACTTTAAACCTCTTGTCTCAACTGAGATAACAAAAGATTCTTCTACCCAAGAGGCCATTGTTGAATCTATGATGTATTGTTCCCCATTTCCCCTCATTAAGGGTCACATTACTATCAAAAATATATAATTTTTTATTTCAATATTTGCAGAATATGGTAATGAGCATTGG
Source organism: Taxus chinensis (assembly GCA_019776745.2). NCBI lineage: Eukaryota > Viridiplantae > Streptophyta > Pinopsida > Cupressales > Taxaceae > Taxus > Taxus chinensis. Next base: position 236,327,307 of record CM034146.1, read on the forward strand.
ACGGTGGTGGATAGGAGAAAGGAAGGACATGCCAAACTAAAACCCACCATCTTTTTGGACAAGGATTGAGTTTTGTCCTATTTTTGGTTTTGATTTCTTTATCTAGGTTGGAGGCCTACTGTTTCTGGGATGTTTTTTGCTGAGATCAGTTTGCTGGTTGGCTGTGGGCTTGTTTTGTTGTTGTTTGTATTTTTTGGGTAGTTCATCTTCTCCTTTTATTGGTGATTCGTTGCTTATCTAGGTTCTTAGACCCTTTTCCTTTTGCACTCTTTTGTTCAATCCATGTTTTGACCCTTTTCATGTACTAGGGTATGGTCCCCAATCTAAAACCATTTACCATTAATTAAAAAAATATACTGCTAACTAAAATTTAGATTCACACGATGCTTTTCAAGTGCTCTCTCTCTCTCTCTATCCTTTCTATGCTCATTGGCTAGACTCTGTGATTGGTACTATTTTGACTCTGCATAATCATAATATTGTAGCCTTGCCTATATCTTAAATAATGAATCTTGATGGTACCTCTATTATTTCCACATCTATGGTTTCTATTTATTTATAGAAATTATTACCCTCATGAAAAATAGCATAATGTCCATGGATTTTCAATTGTTTACATGGAAAAAATTTAGGCGTGTCTCTAATGATATGGAAAATGATAAAATTATTTGTGGTAATCTTGCTAGTATTGATAAAATAGATTATTATAACATAAATGATTTGTATATTTCTTATGCCTTGATATAAATAGATCCTTCGTGTCATGTTAACCTTGTGGTAGGTCACATGCTTTATCCTTGTCCACATCGAATGTTCTCATTGAGGATTTATCCTCTCTTATATCCATACATACCATGCCTATGCCTAAAATTCTTATTTTTTCAGGGGAAAATGGTTCCCTTCTTCATCCTAGAACAATTTCATATTTTTTTGGCTACTACCTCCCCATATACTTGATACTATGTATATACCCATGGGTGAACCTAATACTTTTAATACTTTTTTTAATCTCATCTATCACTTAAATTTATATTTTTATCTCTATGTATTTCTGAGGTTGAATCCAAGAAATCATCAAAATACATATGTTTATTCTAATACCTATGTTTGAATACTATAGATGTGTTTTACATATTATAACTCACTAGCTGAAACATTTCTATAACACCTAACGTCTTACCGATGCACATGGAGTTGAATTTAACTTTCCGCCAAAAAAATATAAGCATGTTGATGATAATAAGAAACGTCAGATCTGCAATAATTCGAAATAAAATTTGGAAATGCACCATCCTTATTTATTGTCTCATATAATCTCCTATTATACATAGCACTTCCTTTTTTGCATTACCTCCAAATCTTATTTTTCATCATGTGATATTGGGACCCACAAGCCCTACACTTATATGGTTTCCTCATTACTCCATACGCTAATAGTTTGTATGTTTATATTTCCTTTTGGACATATATGGTCACATAATACAAGAAATTTAAATATATTTACCAAAAAAACACAAAACCTACATATTCAACATGATAGTGTATCTCTTTACTTTGTATATGTCATTTTCATATAGTTTGATAGATAAAATCTATTTTATATACTATTTAAAATAATGTGTTCACAAGTTATGTTGAGCTTAATGCAATACATATATAAAACCATCTATGAGATGAAAGGTAGCATCTTATACCCTTCCCAATTGACCATGATCTTCTAGGAAAATATTTCAAACTAAACATGTGATTTTTAAGTATAACTACTCTACTTACTCATTATGCTAAATATATTATATTGTGTGTATGTTATTTTTTGTATTAATATTGCTAAAACATGTATTTTTTAGTTCTATCTTATCTTTCTCTATGTGCCTCATGGTTAATGTTTTCTTTACTATTCACTTGTTTGTTTCTTGTATGAAGATTACTCTATATGTGACCATTGACAATCTCTTGTCTTTTGACACTTGTTGTGTCCCTTGTTTGTGGATTTTATAGATTATTTCACATTATTGTGTGTTTGACATCTCTGGTTCCCTTGTTTTCAAATCAATGCAACTGATGTGACTAACATATGTGACATTTCTTCTATTCTTGTTTATTGGATTACTTATCTACTTATGTTCCTCTATGTTTATGTACTGATATATGTGATTGTTTTTCTTATTATCACTTTTTTCTTTGTTCCTATGTTTTTTTTCCATAGTTTCTACCATGTACACCCCTTTGAAGGAACATGATTCCAATTATGGCTACCAATCACATCCATCCATGTGATCCAATATAGATTATCAAATACATATATTCAATGGGGTAAACTACACATATATCAGTGACACAAAGAATATTTTATATTAATGTACATAGCTATACATGTTGGAAGAAAAATGGACTTGGGGGGGGGGGGGTTAAATCATTCATATAAATATTTCAATTCATTTACCAATTATCATTCATCATCATTTATACAACCATTCTATCAACCATGAACCATAGATGTGTTTACTTAAGCATAAAGATAACCATACACATGATAAATAAATAAAAGTGCACATGAACACAAAACTTAAGTGGGAAACCACTGAAACATAAACTTTATTTATCCATGCTTCAAATTTAGTGAGGCACTAACCCCACAAGGAGTACCAAACCTTAGTTTAGTACAACACCAAGCGTATAAAGAGCACCAACCCCTAATTTAATGAAGCACCCACTCCACAAGGAGCCTAAAACCCCCTAGGATGAATAAAAACCAAATCATCCACTAGAATATGTTTGATCTCTGATTTTGTTTTTCCACAACTGATGGGGATATCTTATTCAACTCACAAACCCTTGCTCAAACCCTAGGTCTTCAATAATGCTCTATCTTATTCTTCTTGATTTTGATTTGGATATAAAATCTTGCACAAATTCTCTCAATAATTCCTTAAATTTTTATGCTCTTCCTCAGCCTTCAAATCATGCACTCATACCTGAATCAATCTCTCCTCTAGGTCGTACTTTTCCCTCTCAAGAAACTAGTTCAAAAATGGACTAAAACATCACCTTTATAAGACTTTATTCCTCATAACATCATCATAGGTCAGTACTATACCTATTTCATGACCAAATAAATTTAATTAAATCCCCCTTGAATCATTTAAATGGTCACATATGACCCATTATTATTAAAGATAAAAACTTCACCATACGTGTGTAATATAACATTTAAAAACCATAGATTTTCAGAGTGTATATGAACTAATAAAATTATTTCCTTTAATGGGCCCCCTAGATCATTTCCTTCTCAAAATAGTTGTCTCCAACAACTTGGTTTTAAATTTGGGCATCAAGACCCATGAAGATGAACTCAAATATGGAATTATGAACACTTTATGGAAATATTAGAACATTTATAACACTTCTAATAAATTTATATCTCATGAGACAATCACATGTTCAAACCACATCAACATTTCCCTTTACTGAATCAAACTGCCAAAAAACACCTTTTTCAAAATAAGTTAATAAACACCATTTATGATACATTCAAGACCTCTAAAATAATTCAATAGATAAAAATATCATTCCTATTTACTTTATAGGTTGTATAAAGAATAAAATCATCCATTTTATGCTCAGATAACCTCAATATTTCAGTAAGAACAAACCTATCCTAAAATCCAACATAAAAACTTCTTCACAAATTGACCTGAAAGAGACATCAAATAAAATAAACATGAGACAAGACATAAATTACTGTAAATTTCTCTTAATAAAATTTCTATAAAATATTGTTACTTTTTCCAACTCCAAGTGGAAATCCTTCAACCAAGTTTCTCTTTGAAAACGACATTTTAACCCTTCTTAGACTCAATAACTGACTATTTTCCCAACATGGTCCATCATCACAAAAAAAACTCTCCAAGCTTAAAAAAATAATGGAACAAACTTATAAATGATTCCTAAGCACTCATAAACATAAAAAAATATTGAATACTTCAGAATCATCAACTTACCTCTTGTAGCTACTCACACCCTGCTAGAACAAGCATCCTTAAAAATTGACCCTACAAGAAGAGATCATAAAATTTTCATACCATGTAAAATCACAATTTTGATATACCAATTGAAATATATCTAAAATTTATTCTAATTTATTTTTATGGAGTCCTAACTCCCCTTGTAGCTCCTGTAATCTCAATTTTAATACAAGCTGCTCCAAATTGCCCCAAAACCATTCAACATAAATATGGCACTTTTCATTTTTTCAATGAAACCATGACCTAAAAACTTCATTAAAAACTATATCAACTCCAGGGATATCATAAATGGTAATTTAGTTTTCACCACAATTGGAGAAAGTTTCCTGAAATTGGAACTCTTAAGAAACAAGAAAATTCAGGTGAGGCCCACATATCACCACATTCTCTAAAATACCTTTATGCAAACATGGGAGAGTCATGTACAACATAGAATCATAATTTTTTTAACTTAAAAAAAAAGGGGTTGATATACTCACTTTTCTTCAAGCTTCTCCTAGCCATGGTTTTGCAAGGGTTTAAACCACTTTACCTTCCTAACAATCTTTCATAAACGTGTGATGATAAAACCACCTCATTATTTTTTTGAAACCTTCATAAATGGCGTAAGAAGCTATGCAAAATATATAAGGTCCCCATTTAAAGAATTCAATTCTCAACGAGCATCAAAAGGTCCTACTTTTCTTAAAAAACACACAACTTACCCAGTTTTGCTAAAACTTGCATAACTTAAAATTCCTTCGTCACTTTGACATGAAAATTTTCATGAAGTATAATGAAAACATCAAATAACTTATAAAACTTTCCACATATCAAAAATGTGTCTCAAACTCTCCAGCCACAACAAATTATCTATGATTACCAATATATTTCTCACTATTTTCTTCCCAAGGGCATCATAGAAGCACCAAACCTTTGAGTACTGACCTAAAAACCACCATACATGCCCTGTATATAATCATTGTGTTTTAAAATGCTTGGAAAAGAATTTTCAAGTCTAAATATTATACCTCTATCTCATTTTACTTGCTCCAGGGGTTGAAACAAGCCTGTATTGATCCCAATAAACACCAACAACTCATGAATTGATCCTTCTGACATCATGCAGAATCATATAAATATTTAATAAATTTCATAAACCATGTATAATCTCATGAAAACCTTCACACACCTTGAACTAACTCATACAGTGACTCGGGTCGCTCAACAATGCTCCAAGAGAATAATAAACATACCAAACTTGGACACTACTAATCAACCTACATGTTTGACACATGAATAACATCGCATGAGGAGTCAAACCATACCATGACATCATTTTCCATCAACGTAGTTGACATAAATGATAACACAAACACAAAATGGCCAACAATATTCACCTTTTTCACTGATGGTAACCATCTTTAGAAACATGGATGGAAACGATATGACCAACTTACCAACAAGACTCTTCCCATGTTTATGATGCTTCTCTCCCCCTTTTCCATCTACGAAAAAAGGCTAAAATGAATCTATGATATGGAAAATGACAACACATAATGGAAACAATTCAAAACTTGACTTGAATAATTATCTCCTCATGGAACTGAAATATTGATCATTTGACTTTAACAAATGCAAAATTGATCCTCTGGACTTGATATTAACCTCAAACCAACTCCCCTTAAACTGACACATTTGTTATTTTTCCTTTATTATTATCATGCACTTATTTCTAGGCCAAAATCATACTCAAATCATCAAATCTACTTCTAATACTAGTATATCCACTTTTAGGACTATTGTCCCTATGCATCTACTTCAATGGAAAAATAGCCAACTTCTGAAGCCTCTATAATCTATTACCCAACATATTAAGCACCTTCAAATGTCCCCATGAGTTGGTAACACCCTTATCAAACTGAAATTACAAGAAATTGAAATCTTATGTTGGCTTGAATTCATGTGGAGTGTTAAATCACTAAGCCTCATCTCAATGAGAAATTTGTCCTCCCAAAATATGGGGTAAGAAAAATAAATTACCATACTTTTTTTTTTCCAACAACATCATTATCAGCCCATAACAAGGAAAAATGCTACCCTCATAGATGTTCCTGCCTAGTTTTTTTATTGTTTCCGATGTTAGAAATGTTTTACGCTACCATATGTCAAAAAAAATCTACTACAATGCAAAAACGTAAAAATACTACCACACGGAAACAAAAAAATGCTATTGCAATGCATTGTTTTTACGTTACAACACGACAAAAAAAAATTGTTATCGCATGGTAGAATTTTTTACGCTACCGTGCATTAAAAAAATTATTACCACACGTTAAAACAAAAGAGATACTGTGCAGAAACGCAAAAATGTTGTTGCATGGTATAGCATTCTTGTGTTACCACGCGGTGGCATTTTTTTTGTTTTTTCACAAGCTTACTCACTTTTATCTTTTTCTTCGACTCAAGATATCAAGCTTAATGAGTTATGGATTTATTTTGTATTACTAGAGTATGGAGAATTAATCCTATATATAACAGTACATTATAACATAATGGTGAATATACCAACATTGGTCGGCCCTTACTGAAATAGACAGGTGAAACTAGGGTCAAATTTAATTATGACCCATAAAATTTTTCTAAACCTACTACCATACAATAATGAAAAAATCCCCAATTTTAAATTTCAAAAATCCTGATATTCGCCATTTTAGGAATATTCGTCCCTAAAATGAACCCTGGTCTATATTGTCTTTCTCTCTAACATCTTTCATTTTTGTGCCCAATTTGAGTCAGGTCACAGGGATGCCTATCTGTAAGTCTTTTCACATATGTTGTCATTTATCTCTGGACACTAGTGCCCAAGCATTCCTGTCCAATCTAGGTGCTCCCATCCTCTTTTTTAGTTTCACACTTTTTGACATATTTGGTCAACCTTCCTAGTTTTCTTTCCCTTATCCCATGCTCATAATCAACCTTTTGGGTCAAGAGTGTCGAAATTCAAACAAGAGATCCATATATACACACAACATATAATCTATTATTCTGGCTAAAAATTATTGGGGGAGATCACATCTACATACGATCAATACCATCAAAGGGACTATATTATTGGGCTGCATACACTGCAAAAGAAGGGTAAGTGCTCAATTCTATATCACACATTTTCATATTATCTAGCTCTAAACCTGATATTTTGGCATCATCAGCACAAGGGAAAGTTAAGAAAATTATTACACACAAAAGCACAAAGAACTACATGGATTTTTAAATGTTGTGTAACACTTAGTCATAAGTTCACTCATCGGGTGACCATTAGGCTCACTTTGACTTCACATATTGAATTTTCATTACAATTTTTAATGTATTTGTTATAGACACTAAATCACACACTTTGGGTGCATTTCTAGGTCCTGATCACATAATCCTAAGTGAGAAAAGTATTGATTGACCATTTTTTTGGCCTCTTTTATTTCTTTATGGTTTCCTTGTTAGTTTTACACATCCTATTACCAAGTCTGAATTTAAATACTTTAGATTTTTTTATTTTAGACACCGGCTCCTAACCAAGACACCAGTGTGTAGAAGCCCTCTTCCTCTCTATGTGATACCGATCTCTTTGTATCTTACTCACCTCTTTTGGTCCTCTTCTAGCCATTGGGCATCTTGTTTTCTTATGGTTCAACCTTCTAGTGGTTAACTATGAAATCCAAACAAGGGAATAATATAAATACAAATCTATGTGACCATAATAAAGCACCAAGCACAAAACATCTATTACTATTACCTAAGGTTGTATCCAAAGGAATTTCAAGAGATTCAAAGCCTCCATCTAACTTCATTCAAAGGACAAGTGACTATTATTTCTACATACACTTCATAGGAAGGGAATTTTGTTTTAACATCCACACATCTATCTACATTTCTACATCTAGCTAATATTCACTATTCAAGTGTGTATGGAACAAAAACCACCCAAGACATGATTCTAAACAAACACACACATAACTAAATGGAGTCTAAAATGTAGTGCAATTCCCAGATCGTAATTTCACTCTATCGGGTGATTGTCGGGGTTAGTTAGAGACCCCATTTGCATATTTTTATTTTTTATTTTTTGATCTGTTTTTGGGTTTTTGTAGGTGCTCTTTCTATTTGTAGGTTACAGGTGGATTCCACGGGCATAAAGCAACACACAAGTCATCAAAAATGAAGGGAATCCACATAGAAGATACAAAAAATGAATCAATTTCCAATAATTCTCACAGTCACGTGTGCTCGGGAGAGGTCTACACTACCCAGGTGCCCCACTCCCGACATTTCTAACTTTACTATAATTTTTTGGGTTTAGCTATGATAGATTTCTCCTCATGTTAAGCATTGTTCCATCTTGGCATATTTCAAGAGAGATTGCGAAATCACCTAAATATCTTATTTTCTTTTTTCCACCTAGGATTCCAATTTAATCTAGCTTATTGCTTATCATCTAGGAGAATCATCTCGAGTCCATTCAAACATGTATTTGTTTCTAAAATGAGGTCAAATAGTTATGTGGATTCAGGTTTGAGAGAGAGTAAGATTAAGGGAGATTAAGAATTCAACTGAGGGATTTTCTCTCCAAAATGCAGTTCAAATTGTAAAGCCAGATCTAAAAATTATTAAAGGTTGTCAAATTGTAAGTGTCTAGTTATGTCATAGAGTGTGTGGTAAGTAATTATGAAAGTGGATAGTTGAGTCTATAATAGGTGTTAGTATACGTATTAAGGAATGTTATCGGTTTATTAAAGTTTGAAAGTGTCTTGTTAGGTGTTAAGTGTCCTTAGGTGGAAATGGGAGTTAGGAAGTGTGTAAAGATAATGTAATAAAAAAATGTAATGATAGTAAATCTTCACGAGAGGAGTTACATATGAAAAAGGAATTACACGGAAAGAAAAATTTGAATATGGGAGTGAGTTAGTGGGCTTTGCAAGCTCACTCTTCATATAAGAGGATGTAATAAAGAAGAAAGAAGAGCTCATTTTTTGTATGAAGCATATATATATATAATACACTCACACATATACACACACGCGTGCACACACACACACACACACACAAAATCAGTTAACATGTTATCTTTCTTGGGAATGGTATTTTAAGAGCTTGAATCATTTAATTTTTATCCCTCTCCTTATCAGTGCATGTAATTATAACTTTAGATGTCTTAATAATGTTGGTTTCAAGATAAGTTTACATATACTCTTTTTCATTATGCATAGAAGCATAAAACCGTATGTGCAAAATCATACCATGATAGTTTGATACTTGTTACATTGAAATATTTTTATACCTTGATTATAAGTAAAGAATAATTTTCATTTTGTTTGAAATTATACTCTTATGGTGACTTTTTTTGCATGTCCAAATACCTTAATGGAAATACAAACTATGTGTTCTAAATTGTGACTGTAAATTAATGAACTGTTTCATACAAGTTAACATAAATTTTTAATTTTAACTCAGTTTGCATTGAAATTTATAGCACAATCAGACTAAGACCTTGTGCAAATGGGTTTGAAATAGTTTTTCTTTATAATTATTAACTTGTGAGGTATGACAGGATTTCCTAGCTGTACTGAGGATGCACACAAATTGTTTGACAAAATGTCTATCATGGTATAATAAGTATATCACACGTTTGTTGAAGATTTAGTTATTAAAAATTTTATGGTATGAAGATAAAACAATTTTTCAAATTTTTTTGTAAGGGTTTTGTGATTATAAATCCATATAAGAATATATGAATGTAAGAATGTTGTTGTAGATTGTTCGGAAAAAAAAAATACAGTTTTGATAAAGATAATGAAGGATAGTGTCTTGATTGTTTGAGTTCATTTATTTAGTGAATTTAATAGTGGTTGAATTGAATGAATAGGGTATGTTTTTTATGATGCATCAAGGAGGCTATATTTCTAAGTTGCACCCTTGAGAAAGGTAGCGAGTGAGCAAGAAGTTATGTAAGAAATTACAAGGTGAGTATACAAAGAAGTTTTTACGATGTTTTGTTGAGTTGATGAAAGAATGGAAAATTAACGAATGATGTTGTGAGAAGTATGAATAAAAGGGTATAAGGAGGATATTTCCATTCAAGGTTTTATTGTGTCAGTTTAGTCAAAGTTTGAGAAAATATAACATATTTTAGCCTTTTAGGCTTACAAATGATCCTCTAGTACAGAGCTAGAAGTGAAGTTAGTTGTTTAAATATTTTTGATGATTGAATATATGAATGATAATATTTTTTTATTTGCGTCATTTGGTATCAGAGCATGGATAATCAAGTTTTTTAGTTGTTTTGTTATTGAAAGGAAGTTATTATGAATGCAAGTTTTGTATATATGTGAAATTTTGAGTGGTTGATGGTTTAAAGTGATCGAGGTGAACTAATTCCTTCTTTTGAAAGTGTGTATGTGAATTTTATGACATGTTTCTCCTTTTAAAGTTTTAAAAAGATTAAAGTGAAGAAAAGAGAAATTGAAACACCAAAAGACCTTGTGAGGCCATGGTGAGGTGTGTAAAAATTGGCAAGTTAAGGAGGGCTTAGTTAGAAAAAGAGATGCTTATGTGGATGAAGAATAGTGAGAAGAGAAAGAAAGAATAGAAAATGAGAGAAGAAGAGATAAAAATGAAGTTGTGGGAAGAACAAGAGGTGAGATTAATAAGAAGAGGATTGGAGCAACTTGATGAGTTAGAGAGGAAAGTAAAAGAAACGTAAAACAAATTCATAAATAAAGTGAAGAAAACCATCTTGAGGAAGATGGATAAGTGGTCATTGAGGTCACTCATGAAGAAGGAAAAGATATTATAGTAGGAGGAGAAGAAAGAGGAAGAAGATGAGTTGAAAATGATGAAAGTGAAGGCAACTAAGCAAGAGGGAGAAGAAATCAAAGTTATAGTGAAAGATGAATACATGAAAGAGTAATTAGTTAATGAAGGGTATGAGGTAAAAAATGCTTAGATTGTATATGTGAGTAGAGAGTAGCTAGAGGTATAAATAATTGCACTTGAATGTGCTTTGAGAGGTGAAAAAGTTAACTATGGTGAAGAAAAAGATAAAAATATGGAAGAGAAAATTGAAAAGAAAGAATAAATTGAAGGAAAAGCAGATGAAGAGGCTCAAAAGTCTCTTATTTTTGAATCTAAGTTTTTGTATGTTTATGAATGTGTAGTTATGATCAAAGTAATTGAAAGATAAGCTCACTTGAGAGCTCAACTTAAGAGAAAAGAGAATGAAGATCTCATCTTTTAGGGTAAAAAGAAGATGAAGAAGTTAAAGAAAAATATTAAATATCAAATGAATAATGAAGCTAAGGAAAATTCATGGGATCCAGGTGGATGTAAGTAATTTAAATACATTGGAAGCAAGAAAAGAAGACAAAAGAATCGATGTTAAGGATGAAAACCTTAACAAGCAAACAAAGTGTGGGAACATGTTTTTCTCCACCTTGGGAGTATAATGCAAGAGTGTCATTTGGAGTCCATTCAAATGTAATTGTTTTTAAATTCAGGTCAAATAGGTATGTGGATTCATGTGAGATATAGAGTAAGAGTGAGGGAGCTTAACAATTCAAATGAGGGATTTTCCCTCCAAAATGCAATTCAAATTGTAAAGGTATATCTAAAGATTATTAAAGGTTATCAAGGTATTGTAAGTGTCAAGGTATATCATAGCATGTGTGGTTATTCATTATTTGAGTGGATAGTTGAGTCTAAATAGGGGAATTCTAGGGGTTTATTAAAGTTTGAAAGTGTATTGGTAGGTGTTAAATATCTTTAGGTGGAAATGTGAGTTATGAAGTGTGTAAATATAATATAATCAAAAAATGTAATGATAGTAAATAATCATGAGAGGAGTTACATCTGAAAAAGGACTTACATGAAAATAAAAAATCAAATATGGGAGCGAGTTAGTGGGCATTGAGAGCTCATTCCTCATGTAGGAGGATGTAACTGAGAAGATAGAAAAGTTCAGTTTTTGAATTGAAGCAATATGTTAATAAATCCATATATATATGAAAATGGTTTACATGTTATATTTCTTGGGAATTGAATTTAATGATCTTGAATGGTTTAATTTTTATCCCTCTCCTTATCAGTGTATGGAAGTATAATTGTAGATGTCTTAAGAATGTTGGTTTCAAGTTAAGTTTACATATAGTCTATTTCAATATGCATAGAATCATAAAACTGGGTGTGTAAGATCATACCATGATAGTTCGATACATTTTGAATTGAAATATCTCTGATATATTCATGATAAGTAAAGAACAATTTTCATGTGGTTGGAAACTAGAATCTTGTGGTGAATTTTGTTGCATGTCTATATACCTTGAGAGAAATACAAATTGTGTGTTCTAAACTGTGACTGTAAATTAATGATCTGATTCAGACCAGTTAGCATACATTTTTCATTTTAACTCCAATTAACTCGGAATTTGAGAAAAAGGATTACATAATTTTTCAGATTGGTTTTCAATAGTTTTTCTTTATGATTAGTAATTTTTAATTTATGACATGTTTTCCTAGTTGTATTGAGGATGCACACAAATTGCTTGGCACAAAATTTGTCATGGTAAAGTAAGTATATCGCCCTTTTTTTGAAGAATTAGTTTATGAAATATTTATGGTAGGAATATAACAACCTATTTAAAATGGGTTTGTAATGTTTATGTGATATGAAATCCATAGAAGAAGATATTAATGTCAGAAGGTTGTTGTAGATTGTTAGCACAAAGAGAAAGACAACTTTAATAAAGACAATGAAGGATAGTGTCTTGATTGTTTGAGTTCATTTATTTAGTGAATATAACTGTGGTTGAACTGAATGAATATGGGAGGTTTTCTATGCAGCATCAATGAGCATAAATTTCTAAGTTTAACCCTTTAGAAAGGTAGCTAGTGAGAAATAATTTATGTAAGAAATTGCAAGGTGTGTACATAGAGAACTTTTTATGAATTTTTGTTGAGTTGATGAATGAATGGACAATGAATGAATGATGTTTTGAGAAGTATGAAGAGAATGGTATAACGAGGATAAATCCATTCAAGAATTTATTGTGTTAGTTTATTCAAGGTTTGAGTAAATATAGCATATTTTAGCCTTTTTAGGCTTATAATTGATCCTCTAGTGCAGAGCTAGAAGTGAAGTTGGTTGTGGAAATATTCTTGTTGATTGAATATATGAATGACAATATTTTTTCTCTACATCATCTTAGATTAGATATGTATATCATTTATCATTATTTCGTTGTGACTATTCAATTAGGATTTCTAAAAATTCCAGTATTTGTTAAATCATTTGGTGAACCTGATGTGAATGAAAAGTTTACACAGATATTTACATGCAACACAGATGTTTGGCACTGTAACTCTTACTAGTCCCATAGCCACTCTTGGGGGAATCTATTTTTATACACATCATAGGTTGTACTATTTCATTTAATACTATTTCATATTCATACTAGCACACTATCTTATATCAGATCCTACAGGATTTGACATACTTTTTATCTTTCCAACATCGTAATGGTTGCTTCATGTGTAAGTTTTTTCTTGTACGAACTATTTTCTACCATAGTTGCCTATTACTTTTCTTACTATTTTTTTTCATTGTTTTCCTTTTTCTGCCATTTTTTACGGGATTTTCCCTTTGTCTTATGTGCACATTGTATCCTTTTTTCCGCTTCGTGTCTAATTGTCTTACGACACTGTGAGTGATCTCCCATGTTTGAAACCTAATTTTTGCAGTCTACATTGTCTTCTTACTTGCTAGATTACATTTTCTTCCATATGTGTATTTTTTTTATTTGCACTAACACATGTTTCCAACCACTTTGTTTGCATTTCCCTTTGTTTCTACTAAACACATTTCCTCCTCTTACAGGTTATTTATTTTAGATCAATTTTCAGTCTTCTCCTTTGGGATGCATCATCTTAGCGGCGTTGCATGCATCCAAATGAGGGGGCATAAATTGGGTGAATCTGTCACCCCGTTTAACATTTCACGTCACAGTATATCACATTTCAATATAGAATCATCACATTATACAGTCTCAAAAATGACCCAAAATATGACTTGGGTATTTAGTATATCATGAATGCCAGTGTCCGGATACACACATGAGCCCCTAGGTGCCCAAGACCCTTCCTAGGTGCCTATGACTGGGGGAAATATATAGAGTTTTTATCAGATTATAATGAGTCTACACAATAGTTTTCTAAGTACATGTATAGTCATCTAGAAATTAACATGCATGTTTTCTCAAGTTTTCTATTTACATTGGATCAAAATAAATTTAAATAGATTGAAATTAAATAAATCAGGATGATACCATCTGCAGTGATGTATCAATCATCGGGATGAAGTCAAAGGATGAAGGGTAACACTAGACATTTCTCCTTACACTTCTTCTACCATAGCTTGAGATCACCCTTAAAACTCACACTTAGTGTGAGATCTCCCAAAAAACTCGTACTTGACATGAGATCTCCCAAAAAAAAAACTCCAAAAAAAAAACTCTTTTATAGGTTTTAGGAAATTTTCTATCCTTTTCACTCACCATGGATCAGGTGCACATCTTCCTTTTCCCATTTTTACATAATTTTTGCATACTTGGATCAAATTTTTCATATACATGACTTTAACAACTCTTGTCCTATTCTTTTTGTAGGTTCATCTTTATAAGAAGTAGCAGTCTCAAGCACAAAAAAACATAACAATGAAAGAAGGTACAATATGATACATACATTACACTTTTCACCCCTAGGGTCACTTGCTTTTACCTAGCTTAGCTTCTACATTTCATTTTTATCACTCCATGCTTTTCCTTGTGTCCTTGGCATGCTCTCGCCATCGATCTACATGGTTATCAAGTAAAAATTTCTTATCTACTTCATGTTATAGAGTATTCACTCAACAACATAAAGTGGGGGAAAATGTAGACACTAAATCATGCACTTTGGGTACATTTCTAGGTCCTGATCACATGCCACTATTCATATGATTCCTAAGTGAGAAAAGTACTAATTGACCAATATCTTTAGGCTCTTTTCTTTCTTTCTGGTTTCCTTTTTGGTCTTACAAAACCTACTTCCTAGTATAACTTTTGATACTTTAGCTTTTGTGATTCTAGACACCAGCATCTATGTGCCCTCATCCCCTCTAGTTGACATTCACCTTTATGTATCTTACTGACCTCTTTTGGTCCTCTTCTATCCTTTGGGCATAATTTTCTCTTATGGGTAAGCCTTTTAGTGGTTAATTACGGAATTCAAACAAGGTAAGGATACAAATACAAAGCAATGTGATTATAATAAAGGACAAAACACTAAACATGTATTATTTTCACCTAAGTTTTCATCCAAAGGCATTTCAAGAGCATTAAATCATCCATCTAGCTTCATTTAAGGGACAAGTGTCTTATATTTCTACATATACTTCACCGAAGGGAATTTCATTTTGACATCCACCCATAACATTACTACATATAGCTATTTCTCATTATTCAAGTCTATTTGGAATAAGCGCTACCTAGGGAATGATTCTACACACACACACAAAATTATATGGAGTCTAAAATGGAGTGCAACAACCAAATCATAAGTTCACTCTATCGGGGTCATTCTGACTCCCCATTTGCATAATTTTACTTTTAGGATTTGATGGGTTTTGGCGTTTTGCAGGTGCTCTTTCTCTTTACAAGTTATAGGTGAATTCTGTGGGCATAGTGTGACACACATGAAATCAATAATAAAGGGAAATGACAAAGAAGAAATATTAAAGAAATCACTTTCCAACCTTTATCACATTCATGTGTGTGCAACAGAGATCTACAAGGCCTAGGCGCCCCTTACCTAATCTAGGTGCCCCATTCCCTGAATTTATGATAGTTCTATAATTTTTTTGGTTCGATTGTGATAGATTCCTCCTCCTATTTAGGAGTCTTCTACCAATTCATTATTGGGGATCGATTGTAAAATTAGCTAAGTATCTTTTTTTGTCTCTGGCACATAGGGTTCCAATTTTATCCAGCTTATTACTTAGGTCGGATCTATAATTCATTTCACATTATTTCATTATGACTCTGCATTTAGGATTTCACAAAATATCAATTTTTCGTTAAATAATTTGTGATCTTGTGTACGTAGCTAGGGTTTGTGCAGCAAGTTACAACTACCCTCAATGATCGAAGATTGAATACTATGAGATTAATATGAAGTGATAGAGAAACCCTAAAAATGCATTAGAAAGCATATTTTGACCTTCTATGTAGTCACGAGTTCCCTAGCCCCCTGTCTTACCCCACGCATTTGTTTTCGGTATTAATCTTATAATCTAGATTTTACATAGAGTAGTTATGAAAAATTTCTGACCCTATTCAATGCTTTACACCACCCATATCAGTTTTAGATTGCACGAGATTAAGATAAGTCATATCTCTCTCCTATTTACTTACAATGTCATAAATAATGTATGCAGCTGGTGTAAAACTAAAATCAACAACACATGCCCACATATTTATAGAATTTACGAATAACAAACAACATTTATGAATATGAGTAGTTTCTCTACAATTTGGGTATGTGGTGTCAAAATTTAGGAATAGAAACTGGCCTTTCTCTGGAGAGATTTCCCAATTGCAAAGTCCCACATTTTGGGAATATATCTATGTTTTGTAATCACACTGAATGCCTCATCAAAAACTAGACCATTCAAGGGTGATGTGATTTTGCATAAATAGTGTTGGCACGCCTTATGGCACAAGGAGTCAGTTACAAAATATTTGATGGAATTGTCCAGAAATTCAAACTTAAAAAATTGTAGATTTCTAATTTCAGACTTTTCACCAAAGGAGAAGAGTTGGGAAATCTATTTTTAGAGGTTTGACCTTAATTATTTTTATTTCTAAGGTCTTACCTCAGGCACAAACCACTTCTTTCCTTTTGGGTGCACAAGTCTACAATGTTTATTCGTAGATGATGTTTTCAAAGCTCTTACTCTTTACAAGTTATAGTTGGATTCCGTTGGAATAGTGTGACACATAGGAAATCAAAAAATAAGGGAAATGTCATAGAAGAAACATTGAAGAAATCACTTTTTGACATTTTTCACAATCATGGGTGCCCAATAGAGGTCTACAAGGCCTAGGCACCCCTTACCTAATCCAGGCGCCCCATTCTAAGAATTTATGACAGATCTACAATGTTTTTGTTTCGATTGCAAAATATTCCTCCTCCTATTTAACAGTCTTGTAGCAATGCATACTTGGGGATCAATTGCAAAATTAGATAAGTAAATTATTTCGTCTCTTGCACCTAGGGTTCCAATTTTATCCAACTTATTACTTAGGTCAGGTCTGTAATTCATTTCTCATTATTTCATTATGACTCTGCATTTAGGATTTCACAATATCTCAATATTTGTTAAATAATTTGTGATCTTGTGTATGTAGCTATGGTTTGTGCAGCAGGTTACAGGTACCCTCGATGATCGAAGATTGAATACTAGGTGATTAACACTAAGTGATAGAGAAACCCTAACGATGTAGTAGAAAGTAAATTCTAACCTTCTATGTAGTCACCAGTGCCCTGACACCCTTGTCTGACACTACGTGTCCATTTTTGGTATTATTATTATAATTCAGATTTTACAGAGAGTATTTCTAACATATTTCCAACCCTGTTTAATACTTTACACCACCTAGATCAATTTAAGATTGCACAAGATTTAGCTACATCATATCTCTCTCTTATTTATATATAGTGTCGCAAATAATGCATCCAGCCGGTCTAAAACTAAAATCAACAACATGTGCGCATATATTTATAGAATTTATGAATAGACACTAAAATTTACAAATATGAGTAGTTTCTTTGCAATTTGGGTATGTGGTGTCAAGATTTAGGAATAGGAACTGGAATTTCTCCAGAGAGATTTCCAAATTGCAAAGTCCCACTGTTGATGGAAAATTCCAACACCCCTGACTGTCTGCAACTTGATGGGTTGAGGTTCTCAGTGTGATTGCATAACATGGAGCTTTTCCCATGTGTGGGACCTAGCGAATCGGAAAAGCTCTCCGGTTGAAGGCCGGTTCCTATTCCTTTGTTTAGATGCACACATAAAAATGCAGAGGGTTTACTCAAAAAACCTAATCTAACTTTCCAAGGAGACAGGGTAAGAAGATGCCTAGAATAAACCTAAACTAACAAAGGTGATGCACCGAGGAATGAAGAAACACCTGTCTTGCCAATCAACACAAACCATTAAAATGCAAATGCAAGGATCATGCACAAATAACCAAATTTGCAGTGAAAGATCAGGAGGATGCAAATGAACACTAAGAGGGTTGAGAATCATCCACAGACATACCATTATTTTCTCACAAATATTGATACAATACACTACAAAATAGCCAAGAGGCAAAGTTGCATTACAGTTTTGAATGGGAGGTTTTAACTCCACAAATTCGCCTGCCAAAGAGAAGAAGGGAGGGGGCAAAACCAAGAGAGTCCATTACATTTTGAAAGAAGCGCCTCCTTACAATTTATAGGGAGAAAAAAGAGAGGGAGAAGAGAGGAATTCAAAAATCTACCACCAACCACCCCTAGATTGCACTTAATTCATCTCATTATGCCAAGTAGTAGTACTTATTTTACGTCTCTTGCACCTAGGGTTCCAATTATTATTCACCCTTATTACTATAGGTCCAGGTCTGTAATTCATTGCTCATTATTTCACCGATGAGCTATCCGAAAATTCCAGGACCTTTCACAAAATCTCAGATATTTGTGAAAAGTTATGGCCATTTGAATGTTCCTTGTGTCAGGGTCTGTGTGCAGTCAGGTTACAGGTTGCTCATTCGCATCTGCATCGAAGATTGAATACTAGGTGCCTTAATACTAAGTGATAGAGAAACCCTAACGATGCAGTCCAGAAACCCAAATTTTGACATTCTATGTAGTGTCACTAGTGCCCTGACACCCCTCTCTGAGCATCGGGACATGCCTTGTGATTTTCATGCTTCATGTCTCATTTTTATCGAATTCCAATTTTATAGAAAGTCCTTTGTGACGGGTATTTCCAACCCTTCTCCGACATACTTTACACCACCCAGATCGGGTTTTAAGATTGCACAAGATTTAGCTAAGTCATATTTTCCTTCTCTCGGGTTATTTGAACTTATAGTGTCGCATATTAATGCATGCAGTCTGGTTCTAAAACTAAAATCAACAACACGTGCACATTATCCTTGTATAGAATTTATGAACTATGCTTCCGCAAATTTATGAATATGCAGTCAGTTTCTTTGTAACTTCTCTGGCATATTTTCCTGGTGTCAAGATTTAGGAACTAGGAACTGGACATATTCTCCTTGAGTCAGTTTTCCTAATTGCAAAGTCTCCGGCACTTGGGGAATATCCTTCCATCGTTGTGCATATTCACATCGAATGTCAGTTCATACAACCAAACCATTTAGGGGTGACTCAACGTGATTACATGCCTACTAGGTAGAAGATCAATGGTTTTTCAGCGATCCTAGTGGCACAACTAGTTAGTTCCACAAGCAATAACCTGAAGGCAACCTGATCATCTGAAATCCCTCAGACTGATACCAAAAATCCTTCTCCGAGAGCATGCTAAATTTTTGAATTTTCAACCTAGCAGCAAACAAACATGTGCCAAAGCAGTTAAGGAAACTGAAATCTAACTATTTCATAGACAATGTTGCACCCTTAATTATATTTGAATTTACAACTAGGCTAATCTTTCCTTAGGGCACAACCCACTTCCTTCCTTTTGGGTTCAGCAATGTTTACAGGTAGATTCTGTTAATTGGAATAGAGGATGTTCTTCAATGCTCTTTCTCAATGTAGACAAGTTATAGGTGGATTCCCCTACCATAGTGTGACATCACATGAAATCAACAACAAAGGGGCCAGTCCACATAGCAAGAAACTTTGAAGAAATGCAGTTCTTGGACCTTATTCATAGATCATGGGTTCCTATTTCAGAGGTATACTAGGTCCCCTTTTTGGAAGGTCCATGACTCTGATCCAGGCGCCCCATATCAAACCGGATCTTTATGACTAAGCTCTATGCTTTTTCTCAATGGTTTGAATTGCATGATTCCTCCTCCTATCTTACAAGTCTTATCAGACTCTACATACTTGGGGATCAATTGGTCTGAAATCAGCCAACTGTATCTTATTTCATGAACTCCAATGCACCTACATTTCCAATTTTATCTAGCTTATTACTTAGGTCTGATCCTACAGATTCAGATTGTAAGCTCATTATTTCATTATAGACTCTACATTTAGTGATATAACTGTCATCTCAATAACAACTAGACCATTTAGATTGGTGATGTGATTTTGCATAAATGATTTTCATGGCAGAGTCCTAGTGATGATTCAAGGAGTCAGTTCCAAAAGCTTGTGGACTCTGCATTGTCCAAGACCCTTTGGACTTAATAATTTTTTAGAGGGTGCTCAGTTTAAGATTCCATTCTTGACAGCCCATCCTGTAATAGGAGGAGAGTTATGAATGTCAATGCATTATCTGATATGATAGTGGCCGACACACCGAATTTAGTCACTTTTGTTTTTTAAGATCTTACCTCAGGAAAAAACCACTTCATTTGCCTCTTTGGGTGCTACAAGTCTATAATGGTCCACTTGGTAGACAATAGTCCATCACCGTAAAATATCTTTCTCTTGTACAAGCCTATAGGCTGGATTCTGCTGGCATAGTGATGACACACGAGGAAATCCAATCCCCATTTCACAAAGGGTAGTGACATAGAAGCAACATTGGAAGAAATGGAAGTGCTTCTAGTCATTTCTTTACCAGTCATTGAGTGCACATTTCTTAGAGGTATCTTATGGCCTATGTATGCCCCCGTCATTGATCACAGTGCGCCCCATAATACTCTGCAAATTTATGGTAGCTCTGAGTGCTGTTACTCGTTGGGAAATTATGTCCTCCAGATTCCTCCATCCTGAAAATCTCGTAACACCCTTTCTAGCAGTGCATACTTGGGGATCCGATTGCAAACTAAACTAAGTACTCCATTGATTTCATCTCCTGCACCTAACTTTCCAATTTCATCCAGCACTTATGGACTTAACCTCTAGATCTATAATTCATTTCTCATCTATTTCATTATGACTTTGCATTTATGGATTTCATAAAAATATCAATAGGAAGTGTAAATAATACTCTGAGTCCTTCAAGGAGTAGGTACGTCATAGGGTTCCTGTGCTTGACAAGTCCTATAGATACCAAGACAGTCTGATGATTGATCACCTGCTTCAATACTAGGTGATTGATATGAAGTGATAGAGAAACACCTAGTGACTTTCCATGTACTAAAGCTAATTATGACCTTCAATGTCGATGTCATCAGTCCCCTAATGACCCGTGTTATGACATCCAGGCATCCATTTCTCGGTATTAGATCCTTATTTAGAATGTAGATCCTTTACTCCCGCATTAGTTATGACCAATAATTGGATCAAGCCCTGTTTGAGACTAAGTGCTTGACCATTTCAGATAAGCTTTTAGATTACTGCAAGGACATGCTTTAGCTAAGTCATATAGTCCCCCTAGTTTCGTATTCTTCCATAGTGTTGCAAATGAATGCATGCAAGTGGTTTTAAAACTAAAATCAACAACCCATGGCACATATTGTACCAGAATTTACAGAGATAGTGTCTCCACCACCGAAGGCATTATGAATATGAGTAGTTTCTTTTAGAATTCTGGGTATGTGGTGTCAAGATTTAGGAGCTTGAGAAATGGCCTCTTCTATAGCCTCAGAGACTTGCCTTGCCAATTGCAAATGTCCACTTAAATGCCATGCTCTTCTTTAATATCTCCATGTATTGGCTAATTACGACCTAGCTACCCAGTTTGGAACAAACTTGCGGACCATTCAAGGGTGATGTGATCCTTGCTAAGAAATTTTGATTGGCACACTTCTAGTGACTTGGCACAATGGCAATTCTTCAGTTGCTTCACACTCTTTCTAAAGGTCAATTGTCAAGAAATCCTTGGACTAATAAAATTGCCTAGATTTCCAATTTCAATCTTTTCAGCCATAGAAGGATGCAGTTCTGAAATCTATGGGATTCAGATGGTTGACTCCAATTATCTTCTACATCTTTGTAATCTCTTTCCTCGGGTGACAAACCACTGATCCTTCCTATTGGGTGCATTGAGTCTATAATGATGTCGTCAAGGTAGATCAGATGTATTTTATTGATCAATCTCTCTTTACAATGTTATAGGTGGATTGCCGCTTTGGAATAGTGTGACACACAGAAAATGATAACAACAAATGGCATCTTCTTGTAGCGACATAGAAGCAACATTTGGTGAAGAAAGTTGTCTTGAACTGGTCCAACCTTCTTTCACCAGTACATGGGTGCACAACTGAGTAGGTATATAGGAGCCTAGAGAATCCCTCTGACCTGGATACTACTTGCAATATTTGCCCCATTCTCAAGGAAGTTTATAACAGTCTCTGAGAGATGCCCTAATTTTGGTCTCAAAAGTCCACACACTACCTGATTCCTCCACTCCTATTCCCTGACCGTAGTCAATTCTTAAAATGCATACTTGGAGATGCTTGATCAGGCATATAATGCTAGCCTCTAGTAACTTGTTTAACTCTTTCTTCATTGCTCCTAGGGTTCCAATTTTATCCAACTTATTACTTAGGTCAGATCTGTAATTCATTTCTCTTTATTTCATTATGACTCTACATTTAGGATTTCATAAAATCTCAATATTTGTTAAATAATTTGTGATCTTGTGTAGGTAGCTAGGGTTTGCGCAGCAGGTTACAGGTACCCTCGATGATCAAAGATTGAATACTAGGTGATTAACATGAAGTGATAGAGAACCCCTAGTGATGCAGTAGAAAGCAGATTTTGACCTTCTATGTCGTCACCAGTGTCCTGAATCCCCTGTCTGACACCAGGCGTCCCTTTTCGTTATCATTCTTATAATCCAGATTTTACATAGATTAGTTGTGACATATTTCCAACTCTATTCAATACTTTACACCACCTAGATCAGTTTTAGATTGCACAAGATTTAGCTAAGTCATATCTCTCTCCTATTTACTTATAGTGTCTTAAATAATGCATGCAGCAGGTGTAAAACTAAAATTAACAACCCATGCCCACATATTTATAGAATTTATTAATAGCAACTGACATTTATGAATATGAGTAGTTTCTCTGCTATTTGGGTATGTAGTGTCAAGATTTAGGAATTGGCCTTTCTCCTGAGAGCTTTGCCAATTGCGATGTCCTCTACTTTGGGAATATCTCTATGTTGTGCAATCACACCAAATACCCCATCAACAACCAGACCATTCCGGGGTGATGTGATTTTGCATAAATAGTTTTGGCATCCTTGGTGGGACAAGGAGTCAGTTCCACAAGGTTTGAAGGCAGTTTCAAGAAATTCGCACTTAAAAAATTGTAGATTTCCAATTTCGGACTTTTCACCACAAGAGGAGAGTTCCGAAATCTATTTTCAGAGGTTGGAGCTTATATATTTTGTTTTCTAAGCTCTTACGTCAGGCACAAACCACTTCCTTCCTTTTGGGTGCACAAGTCTACAATGGTCATTGGTAGACGATGTTTTACTTATTTTGGTGCTAGGAGAAAGAAAAACGTATAGTGTCTCTTCTTGGAGCTGTGACATGGAGAAATAACAGGTGAATACATTAGCATTGTAGTATTATTCCTTTGTATAAGGCAGTTGTGTCATCTATCCGATGTATCAGCTTATAGAAGATGTGGGTATTTTCTTGAAACATTGTCGTTGTCTTTTCTCTGTCTTATCTCTTTCTCGGGGGCTACTGCGCCATGTTTAGATCCAACATACTTGAAGTTAAATTTTTTTATTTATATATGGCTTTCGCATGGGTTTCAATATGAACTTGGAGATATGTTATGGCATACAAGTTGTTTGACTGACTGTCAAAGAAAGCATGGGGAATGGAGGGAAACAGGTATGCGTAACAGGTTGGACAGCCGAATAGTTGTCCTGGGGGTACATTTAAGAATCCAAATGCAATTTTCAACGGATCACTATGTTATAGTTATGCAGACGTGGACGCGTATGAAGGAAAATGGGCTATTTGGAACAAGGCGGCAAAGAGATGGGGTCTCGTGGAATGCATCGACTGTTGTTTATGCATAAAATGGCTTGTTGAAACGACCTCGGAAACTTCAAAGCACCACTAATAGTAGGTTTAAAACCAAATTTCTCATCCTTTGAGTAGCATCATCCCTGTTAGTGCGGTAAATGGGAGTTTAGAGAATACACACCTGTTGTTTGACAAAAATACCTTAATAAATGCGGCCAATGAACTGCAATGTTTGCACGGTATGCATAGAATGGAATTTTAAAAGGATAGGAATATTCATGCATTTTCCATGGCAGGTGTAGAGACAATTTCCTACAACGTTTGACAGCACTCCTTGCCTGTACCAAAATGGGAGCTTCGGAACACGTTATGGACTTCATAAAAGCAGCACGGACAGGCGAATTTGTTTGATGTAGTTTTTGTTGTCCTAGTAGATATATATTAAAAGCACAGGATAATAGGCAAGGCATGCAAACCGTTTGAAAAAATGTAGTCTCCTGGAATGATTTGAGTTCTCGATATGCACAAATGGTTGGATAAGAAAGTCTTAGAAGATCCCAAATAATGCATGCAGCTGGTGTAAAACTAAAATCAACAACCCATGACCACATATTTAGCATTTATGAAAATGTAGTAGTTTTCGTGAATGCATGCAAACTATTTGACGAAATTCCTCTTTGAGCTGTGGAACCGAAGCTCCAAAACCTTGACCGTTTTCACTTCCTATAGGCATGGTCTTTGTACCTTTATTCTCCATAATTTTCATATTTTAAGTTCTTCATTTGCAACAAAATAGAAATATAAACCCTTAGATTATTATACAACTAGTTATTTTAAACAAATTTGTAGTGCAAATTAACAATAAAACTTCACCTCATCTTTTAGACAACCTGATTTATACTTTGACCCACAACCATTCTTACAACTACAATCTTGTACATTGTTTAAATAAGGTATTATAATTAGATGTGTGTGATGCTTGTAGCGGTGAGAGTTAGATGAGTCTCCAACTAAAACAACAATTTTGTTACCTTGTAAAGTTATAAAAAACGTGGATTTTGGAGGCTCATAAAACGTGCTTCCAAACTCCGAAAATGAGAAGTCGAGTTTTGTTTGTGTGCCTTGTCATCATGAGATGCTATAAAAAACTTTCACAGTGCCCTAAACTGATTGTTTGATCATTGGGCGTAGTTTATTAGGAGTCTTGTCTATAATATCTTTAATTCTTCCACGAACTTGTTGCAACAATACATTGAAGAAAATATCATATATGATATTAACTTATCACATATTCATTGAAAAAATATTTATCATTGACCAAGTATATGATTAAAGCATGCTTGAGTTATCTATGTTTAGTTATAACATGGAGTATTAGATTCTTGGGAAATTTTATTTCCCCATTGTTATCACAAAAAAAAATTCCAATCAAGTTGAGTCTTTCTGAAATAAAATAAGTGTTTTAATACCACATAGCTTGTGTGAAATATGATTTGAGAACTTTGCATATTCATCTTTTGTAGATGATAATGCAAATATAGAGTGCTTATTTGATTACCATGATACCAACCCACTTCTTAATCTGATAGAATAAAATGAAGTAGACTTCTTGTCATCAGGAGGACCTCCCCAATCTGAACATATGTATCTATTAGACATAATTGACTGTTTCTTCTTAAATTAATACCATGATTATAAGTACCTAATGTACATGTATAAATATGATTCAATGATGGATTTCTTGTAAATATAGAAACTAGTGAAACCCCATAACTAATATGAATTATTTTCACATTGAGATATATAAAACCTCCAAAAATGATTCTAAATTATTTTTAATAAATAAAGGAATTTCATTCCCTATAATAAGATTTTATCTGCATGTAAGTGGAGTGTCCATGAGATTACAATCTTAAAGATTGTAATTTTGTAAGATGTCTTGAACATACTCAGCTTAACGAATGAGTAATTTCTCTTTTGTTTTTTTATGGAAATAATGGAATGAACACATAATTATTCATATAAATATTCTAAATTTTTAAGAATGATAATTTTTTTTTTGTTTCAATAGGATACCCACATAAACTTAGTTGCATAATCTATGAAAGAAATGAAATAAAAATTCTTACCAACATTGTTGCAAGACATTGATCCACACAAATTTGAGTGAACCAACTCCAAATATATTCTTTGTATAAATTTTCTGATATCGAAAAGATCCATATGATGTTTCCAACAAAAAATCACTTGCCTATTGCAAACCTCTTTGATTATTGATACGGGAGCATAACTCCTTAAGGCCATAACTTTTGATATGACCATTGTATCATCTTGAAATTTTCCATGGTGATAAATAATGATTAGTAAAATGTCATGGCCAACTATTAGATAAATTTTGTTTCCATGTTGGTATATTTTTCAGGGCCGAATTCCTTCGTCTAGTAGACAAAACTTGGCTCCAAATGTTTTATTTTACTTTTTCCTAGAACTTAGATTTTTAATACCTTTTTTTTATGCTCTATATAATAAGCCAAAAACAATTGTGTGCCTTCGTTTATGAATGAATACTTTTTATGTAAAATTTGGGGCCCATCCGAGGTGTTTTACTTGTAGGTGATTTTTGGCATTTTAGGGTTTTTTATAGCTAATGTGAAATAAAAGGAATATTGTGATGATGTAAAAGATTAGTGTGGATTCTAGAATGAGATGAAAATTATTTTGAAGATTCTAGTTTTAAACAAACAATTTATGTTTTTTTGGAGGTATTTCAACCTCTTATAGCTGGGTTGATTTCCTTATTTTATATAAACATGACTAGATGAAATAGTGGAAGTTATTCCTAGATGAATAGGCATATGTAAGATCTACATAGAAATGTTTCTGAGCTCATAGGAGAAGTTACATGCCTTAGAAAGAGACATGCAAATGAGGTTGCATACCTAATTAGTGATACTGAAGAATTAACTCCATTAATGAATTCAGGAGGAAATCCTACTTATGATGTGTAATTTTATATTTTGTTTAGGAATTAAATAATTGAAGACATTGCTTGGTAGCTAAGGAATTTGTAAACACAAAGAAGAAACTAAATAGAAGGAATGCAAAGTGGGTTTCATTTTTGCAAGAATATTTTTTTTTCTTAAAACATAAGTTGGGTAAGAAAATTAAAGTTATTGATGCCTTGAGTATGTGTGTGGCACTTTTGATACCAATGGAAAATGAGGTAGTAGTGTTTAAGGTAGTTAAGAAATTGTTTGAAGGTGATCCAAATTTTGGTGATGCTGTGAGACAATGCAATGACCCTACAATGGGAAGTATTTCTTCTGACTATTTGATGTAGGATGGTTATTTATTTAGGGGAAAACAATTATGCATCCTTGTCGATTCAATGAGAAAATATATTATAAGAGAATTGCATAATGGACGGTTGGTTGGACACTTTGGTATAAGACAACTTCTCTTGTGGTAGAACAATATTATTTAGCCAAAGGTAAAGAGGGACATAAGTAGGATCATAGATAGATGTAGAGTGTGCCAAATGGATAAGGGTCATACACAAAATATTGGGTTGTGTATTAATTTAGATGTCCCTACAAGGACATGCGTTGATTTTAGTATGGATTTTGTGTTGGGACTTCCTAAAAAATAACTAGGGAATGATTCTATCTTTTATTTTATTGATATATTCTCTAATATGGAATTTTTCATTTCTTGTAAGGAAAGTAATGGTGTTTCCAAAGTTGTAGATTTGTTTTTCAAAAGTGGTTACGTTGCATGGAGTTCCAAGAATGATCACTTCAAATCAGGACACAAAGTTTTTGAATAACTTTTGGAAGACTATATGGATGAAAATGGGGACACAACTACTATTTAGTAATGCATATCACCCCTAGAATGATGGGAAGAAATAAGTAATGAACAAATCCTTTGGAACTCTCCCACATTACATAGTTGGAGAAAATCCAAAGCAATGGGATGTGGGTTCACCACAATATGACTTTTCTTATAACAACTCATTAAATAGGTCAATAGGGAGGTCTCTTTTATAGATTGTATATGGTAGGAACTCCAAGGTATTTATATATCTTATTGTGCTACATGGTGAGGATAAAACCAATGATGATGAAGAAACATATGCATAACACATGCTAAAATTGCAAGAAGTGAGGGTAAAGCCAAAAGTTAGTAATGCAAAATATAAAGCAACTACATTTGCCAATAGGAGATTAAATGTATTTTACAAAGAGGATATGGTTATGGGTCATATTAGAAAGGATAGGTTTCAAATGGGGAAATATAATAAACTAAAGTATAAGAAGATTGGGCAATGTAGGATTCTGAAGAAAATGAGTGATAATTCCTACAAGGTGGAGCTACCTAACAAATTTTCTATTTCACTAGTTTTGAATGTTTTTGACTTATACAAAATCACAAGTTATGAGGAAAATTTTGTGGAGGAAAAATAAATAAATATGGAGGAGTAGAAACTGAAGAAGAAAAAGGAAAGGGTAATGCATGTCTTGGACCAAAATATAATCACTACTAGACATGGGAGCTACAACAAATATTTCATACAGTGGGAAGGTTTGTAGAAGGAATAAAATACTTGTATTCCTGAGTGGGAGTTGAAGAATATTGACAATGGAAAATTGGTTGAATTACATCAACTAAATTTGCAGGAGTATAATCATTTTCAAGAAGGGGAGAATGATGCGGGAGCATAACTTCTGAAGATGATAACTTTTGATCCGATTGTTGGATCATCTTGAAAATTTCCATGGTGGTAGTTCTTGGCTATTAATATTCCATGAATAATGTTTTCATAAAGTGTGTTTTCATTTCAGCATATTTTTTGGGTCGAATTCCTTCGTATAGTGGTCTAAGGTTGGCTCTGAACATTTTGTTTTCTTTTGACTAGAACATAGAGTTTTAATACATTTTTATATGCTTTATATAATAAGCCAAACTTTTGCATGCGCCTTCATTTATGAAGGACTATTTTGTATGAAAAAGGTTGGGCCCATTTGAGGTGTTTTACTAGTAGGTGAGTTTTGGCATTTTAGGGTTTTTTTTAGAGCTAATGTGTAATAAAATGAAGATTGTAATGATGTCAAATATTAGTGTGGATTCCAGAATGAGAAGAAAACTTTTTGAAGATTTTGGGTTTTCTGCAAACATTTTTTGTGTGTTTTGGAGGTATTTCAACATCTTGCAACTGGATCCACATCAAATATAACCTACAAAGACCTCTTAGCATACATTTGATCTCCAGAATATGTAAAATTTTATAAATAATAATGACCATGTATTTAATACAACATGTTAAAAAAATCAATAATGGAGAAAAAATATCCATTCATCATATATAACCTCAATGGAAACTTCTTATTATTTTCCAAATATATTTTTACAATCAATCTATTTCTATATTTTTTAATTAAAAATTGGATAAACACCATCTTCAAATAGTAATTAAACACTCTTTTCAACTAGTTAATCAACACTAATCAAATTATGATTGAAATTTGGAGAAAGGTAAATATTATTTATATCACCCCTACCTTCACTTGTGTTGAATTGCATGATTCCTTTTACTTTAACATGGATGCAATTTCCATCTCCCAAATGTAAATTGTTCAAACCCTTTTTTGTGACTTGTCATGTGATTTAAAAACCTGAAATCAAGGAACCATGTAAATTCTTCCCATATTTTGCTTCCACATTGCATGTGAATAAATAATTTGATTCATCTCGACCCTTACTTTGTTTAGAATGAAATTCCTTCTATTTACGTTTTGTTAGTCTGATTCTTTGCTTCCAATGTCTTGTAATATTTCATAAAATGACCTAGTATTTTACAATAATGAGAAGTAAGGTTTCTCTTTCCTTTACTTATGTGGTTACCTTGATATTTCGTCTTTCAATTTTAGTTTTTAAAACTCACTTGATTATTATTTATTACTTAGATATATTTGGTCTTTGATTTATTTGTTTTGGTTGCAAGTTCGTATTATGGGTATCTTGCATATAATTTCATTTTATCTTCACAAGACACAAGAGATCCAACCAAATTTTCAACACTTATAGTGTTCATTTCCTTAAACTCCTCAAGATGTATCACAATATGCAACTATATTTGTGTCAAATATCTCATGATTTTACTTTATATAATATTGTCTTCATTGGTTTCCCCCAAAAACATCATTTTATGAACTAAAGCATATATATTTGAACTCGTGATAAATTTTAAGGGTCTAACCTACAAAAAATATTTCCACTATTGTTCTCTCATTTGTTAAGAAACCCTAACCATAAAACCGAGAAGATTATTTTTGTTTCCTCCTTCATATGGCTTGCGTTTCCATTTCCTCACTACCCACTTCTTCCTCAAACCCTAAGTCTAAACCTTGGAAGATCGTGGCTGATAGTGACAAAATTTTGTAGTGTTTTGAGACTATTTTTTCCTCCATGAGTTTGAATGGGTTTGATGGAAACTATTTGGGTGACGACGATGGTAGATGATATCCCTCTTCCTCCTTAGGTGGCAAGGCTAGTGGATTCCTTGATTCATGCGATGGCGGCCATGGAGGTATTTTGCAGAACCCTAACCCATATCCCAATTCCTTTTCCAGCGGAGGTGGCGGATATGTTTCTTTAGCCCTTGTTTTTAAGGCAGGGGAGATTCTAGATGTTGGTTATGGTAGAGACATGGGTGTTGGTGACACTGGGTGTAGGACGAACCTTGGTTATGGCCATGCTATGCCTTTTGGTTTGAACAAAGGTTTCATCAGCCATAATGGCTTTTTCTATGGACCATTGCAAGGTTTTAAATGGGCCATTTCTTTCATGGAAACTTCCAAATCTTGTGGCTGCTCTCCTACTAAACATATGGCCTATGAAAAATCAATGCGTATGGTTTCCTTCGAGGATGAGATTAAAAAACTATAGAGTTATACCATAACATGGGCTTGATTTGTAGGTTCAATTGTTGTTGCCCTAGCGTCCCTACTCTACATAAGTTGATTTATAAACAATGGCGCCCTCTCATTGAAGGTAATGTCAATATTTATCCCTCTTCTCAAGGAATTTTTATAAATGTGTTTGACAGTACTAGTGTAACACACCAAACCATACCAACACAAGGACAACACAGTGAAATATAGGATAACTTTTTTTTTGACTTTCTTTGACACAACACGACACAACATGTCATCACAAGGTTACAACCAATCACTAGGAACCACTTGTTACGGGGGAGACCACAAGGTCAGCACGGAAACGTTCACACCTATCAAGGACAATGTACTCTTCTTTTGACAAGACAACATGGAAGTCCAATCTACCTAACACACTCACAGCTAGGGCATCCCATGAGGAAATTTCTTGTTAAATTTTCTTGTTTACTAAAGTGTCTCTTAATTCTTAACTTACATTCTAAAAAAATTTCATGTAATGATTCACACAATTCTTTTCACAAGGGAGAACTTCTTTCTTTTCAACTATTGACTGAATAGCTTAAGGCCAGGCTTTCTATACTAGGATCATCAATTTTATGTCCAAAGATTTTTATTCATTTGATTTTAGAACATTTTCCATTTCTTACAAGGTTAATTAATCTATTCAAGCCACTAACACAAGTACCACACCTCTGTTGTACAAGTGAAGGCATAAGTTCCGATTGAGTGAAAAGTACCGCTTAGGGTTCATAACAATAGCCTTCTTGTTTAAAGATCAAATTTTGACCTTGCTTAGGAAATATCATCATGAATCATGATAAGGGTTAACGGAACAGGACAACAAAATTCAGCTTCAAGGTCACATTGTCCACTATCCGTCTTTTATTGAGCCTAAGAGTTTAACAAGATTGGTTAAGTGTTCCATCTAGACTTTACTTTCTTAAGTTTGACAAGGGAGAACATTTCAAATGATAGAGAGATATTTAAGGTTTTATTAATCAATTTCCCTCTTACTCAATAAATCCTATCATCTTCTAAAATCTAACCATTGATTTCACCATGAGATCATTTAAGGTTTCACCAAAAAGATAGTGTTTATTAGTTTAGCTCGGGAAAAAAAACAAGTAATCATATTTTGTTACAAAAGATAGATTCCTTTTGATTGTTCCAGGTCTCAAAGGTTTCAAGTGGATCACATCTACATTAATATGTTCATATACATAAATTTTCGTTTAAATTTTATAAGGAATATCCAGTCCACTTTATAGTGCTTACAACTCATTGCTACTATGCCTTAGTAGGATTTACAACTCAACATTTTAACTCAAGAGAAAAGTTTGACAGTTACAACAACAATATTCTACAATACATTTACTAAGGCACTGACCCATCTTCTAAAATTTTTCCACTAGATGTTATCAATAGTTTAACCATAAAAGACAACGTACAAGCACCAAAGTGGATATCATCTATGCAACTACAACGACCACTTCTTTCATACTTGAGCTCGGAAAAACAACCTGCAAAAACATGTTAGCTTTTGTCAGTTCAAAAGAACTGGCATGAGCATGCATTCCCTTTTCCTAGATATTTCATCATATTAATTGAATGACTAGTGCACGATTTCCATCCCAAGGCATAATCAAAAGTGATTTGTATGAAGGTAAACAAAATAGATATCTAGTTAACAAAAGGCACACTGCAGAACATATGAAAGCCAAAATTGTGCATTTACTATCCAAGGTTACCCTTACACCCTACATTCTAAATTATAACAAATTTCCCACATAATACACCTTTTTATTTTCCTTAAGTAAGATAGTGATAACAGCATCACATTCACAAAACAGAATAAAGGAATCGTACTACAACCACCCGATATAGAAATAATAAATTCTCCTGATAATGTCAAAACAAAAGTAACAATATTTATTAT
Organism: Taxus chinensis; assembly: GCA_019776745.2. NCBI lineage: Eukaryota > Viridiplantae > Streptophyta > Pinopsida > Cupressales > Taxaceae > Taxus > Taxus chinensis. The sequence goes on from CM034146.1 coordinate 236,360,410, forward strand.
TCCGAACATCCCTACTCAGAGCAAGAATGCCACATAAGTCCACTAAAACTCATACAGCCTATGAGGGGGGGGGTTATGGCCACTCAAGGACCCAATTCAAAGATCATGTAAAAAGGAATGCATTGCATTTGCGTACACCTTAAGAAAATGTAGCTGACGTTTTTGATTGCTATGCCCAATGTTTAATTATATATTCAAGATTAACAACGTCCACGAATGATAAGTTGAAACTTTGAAGGCTCCCTTAAGCCGCTAGTGCCAACTCCGCACATCCCTCAACGAAAACCCCTTTACTCCCAACATAATAAAATATTTCAATGTTATACACTACTAACTTACTTACCGATATGACGAAGAAGGTCTCATAAAACATTGTTGCTTGGGGGGGGGGGGGGGGGGTAAATGTAATTAACCTTTCACGGGTCCTCGAAAGCATCTCAAGCCTCAGACTTAATTCCATGTTCACCACATCCAACATATACTTCATTGTTTGTTGCTCGGAAGGGGTAAAACACTGTTCATGCACTCACTACCATGGGGGCGTCCAACAAGGAAGGGCTTTTCTTATATCTAACCCTCGAATTTTCCATCACAAAGAAGTCGGTGGACCTTTCGTAAGACCAGTTAGAGAGATAATACAAATGTAGGACTGACGAGGATATCCCTTGGCCAGGGTACTAAATTTTTTTTTTTTTAAGGTCATCATAAGCTAGGTAAGCAAGTTAGATTTGGCCAAAACATGTTTGCATAAGACGGTGTCGAAAACCCACTATCTAGTCATAGTCAGTCACATCCAACAAGCATAATACATAGTTCGTTAAAGCTTCTAGAAGGAAATCGAAATTTACAATGTTCCAACCTTGTAGTCGACCTCCTAGGGATGAAATTGGGCTGAGATTATACCAAAATTAGATTGCTAAAAAGGAAAGAAAGAGCAAGGGTCTCTCTAGTACCATTTCCAGGACAAAATTAGTACCAGATCTGATAACATCAAAAAGGCAATAAATACACAACTTCTCATGAGGTAAATATTTTTATTCATTTATTATTATATATATATATATATATATATATTATTTTATTTTTTATTTTTTAAAATAGGACAAAACTTAAGCAACCAATAACTCATTGCCACGCTGAAGATGATCCAATACCAGGTCGAAAAAGGACAAAACTACTCCTACAGGCATAACATAGATGTATCCAGTAAGACTCGACGCACACTTTATCCCAAAAGAGAAAAAAAACTACAATCTTGCGGGAAAGGCGCACCACAACCACACAACATTTCAATTGATATTTTCACACACAAAGCTATCCCAAAACAAAAAAAATAGCACACATTTACTAGGAGAACAAGCAATAATCATGCAATCATTATAAAAGAAATAGCTAGAAAAGGGGAAAAACAACTCATGCCTGTTCCTCCTGGTTCGACTTTGCTCCTGGCTCTAAAAGGAATCTACTGCAAATGGTAATTAAACCTTTTCCTTCATCAGATTTGAGGACAGTGTCAAACTCTCGGTGCAAACACTTCAGCTGTAGCTTATAAGGTGTGATAATTCCAACAGAAACCTTTATGCCTGCCAAATCAGTGACTCGTTGAAACAACTCATAAAATTGCAAGGTAAAGTGTGCTTCATGAATAATCTGATATGAAATAGGTCGGCCTCTATGAGGTTCTCTTCCATGGTTTACGTCGTAAGACAACAAGAAAACAATAGAGACTTAATAATAAATTTCATCAGGTCTTCTGGTAATACTCCTACTGTCACTTAATCGATTTTGAAGGACACGAACTCAGTGCATGCTCTGGATCTGAAGAATATCCTACTACCTTCATCTCCCAAGACATTTTCTCCAACATTGCAAAGATCTCCTGTGCCCGTGGGTGTGATCTGCCACTTACACGAAAGCATGCACCATTTTATTGCCTTTAAACCAACTACACCCGAGTTTCTTTTTAATTCCTCTACCCTTCATCGATCCCCTTCATGCACCCTCTCTCTCCTTTCACCTCTCGCCATGAGAGCCTGCCTCACTCCTACTGTTATCCCACACTTGTGAATAAAACTAGCTTCTGAGCTACAATGCCCATCACAAATCCCAAAAAGGACGCACCCTCCAACCTCACGCGGCCAGAACACGGCAAGAGCAGGTAAGAAGACAAAATCTCAGAAGATTTAGTAATAACATCCCATTTTGAAATGCAAGTGGCTAGCAGAAGAAGACAACGCTCCTTTCTCCCCCAAACGCATCCAGAACAACCACGAACCACGTCTACCTGAGCTTAGCAGCAGCACATATAGGTGAAGACTATTTTCTTTAGATTGAAGCTTCATCTAACAAAAACGTGCACAGGGAGGAACTAGGGAGGAAAAAATGCCAGGAAAGAGCAGGTTTAACTGGCCTCTCACCCACTCCACACGTAGCAACCAAGGCAAGGAAAAAAAATGTGCCAGGAAAGAAGAAAAAAAATGCACAAGGAAAAACAAACGCACCTAACCCCCACCTGCACGCATTGAAAGAGGATCAAAAGGAGATCACGGCGAAGAAAAACGTGACTCCGCTCACACCTCACGCAAGGGCAGACAAGACGCTGGTCAAATCTGCAGGCCGGGTGGTTGGGAGGAGGCCACGGTGGCAGTGGAGGCCGATGCCCACGGAGCATTACAACTAGTGATAAGGAGGTAATTTTTTGAAAAAGATCGGAATTTTAGTCTCATCTCCTCTCGATGTAGACATGCTTCCCTCACTTTAATCCCTTAACACAAAATTTCAATACCAAGCCAGTGTGGATAACGTTTCCCTATTTGCCTCTACATATCTAGAGTGTAGATTGCTTCAGAGCTATGGGTAAATTCTTAGCTCTAGATCACAAAACTAAATTTTATGATACACCACTTATGCCCACATTTTGGTGGATATGGACACTACTGTGGATTTCCTAGCTACCATGGAGCTTAAATTCAATGATACAATATGGACAAAAAATTTAGATTATGAAGGATTTCCTTTTAGAAACAGAACATGTTTTGTTCTAGGACATTCAGCTTCTGAATGTCACATTATTAAAAAATAAATTAAAGGTTGGATTTCTTGGTGGAAGGATTTTGGTCTGGATCATCTAGTTGTCAAAGGCCTTGAGGATAGTGAAATTGTAAATGAATTAGTTAGCCATGAGGACAAACAGGGGTATAATAAGGTTGAGGCTAATCCCTCTCCCACTAGTCTGGTTATTTATTTAGAGCATATTGTATAAAATGGTGCAGTATCTTTACCTCATCCTTCTAGCTCCATATAGGCTCAGAGCCCTAAAAATAAGGAGAAAATTGAAATTCGTATATCGGTCCACCCTGGTAATAACGTGAATCCTAATAAGGGTGATGGATGGATGTTAACGAACAATAAAAAGAAAGGAAAAATTGGAAATTCTACTCTGAAAATGAGCCTTAGATCTCAAAGGGTGAAGGACCATGGTAGATGGGTCATCTCCTAGTTGGAGGTCAAGTAACTTTGAATTGATTGGTTTTAGGGGTTCTTTCTCCTTTTGGTGTTTCATGCTTTTTGGTTTTGGCTTGTCATTTTTGTTTCATATTTGGCCTTGTTGGGCCTTGTTCTTTGATGTCTCTCTTTTGGGCCTTAATGCTTATATTTTGGTTGTATAGAGTTCTTGATCCCTTCAAAATCTATTTTCTTACCTTATCTAATAAAAAAATATATCTTTGAACTCCTTCATTGTTTGAAATTCTCAAATTTTCAAAATTAATATTAAGATTTAATATGTTTTCATCTATTACCTTTGAATATCCTTAATTGTAATTCTCCAATTTGTTCCATGCATCATGGTAATAATTTCGTCCAACACTTCTTGGATAAATACTTGGGTCTATGGCTCTGTAGATATAGAAGAAAGTGTTTGCATCAACCTTTTCTTCTTCCTTTTTTAATCTATTTTGATCACGAGACAAATCATTCCAATATATATGTGGAAGTTATCTACGAATAACATTCATCAACACTCCCTTAAAAATGAGAATCATCTTTAAATTCTCTCTCTAGTATTCCAAGTTATCTTCTTTGGAGATGAGACATTCATGGAAATAAAATTCTTTGAGGTTATGATTCTCTTGATGATGGATAAAAACTGACGTCTAAACCTTTCATGAACAAGTATATTAAATTAAATTAATGTTTTTGAATTGTGTATGGAGTGAAAATATGATTTAAAATATCTTTTAAATGAAACTGGTAATCCTCTAATCTTGCCCATTATTACTAGTTTTCAATCTAGTATTGCTAAAAGTGAGATGTATGAAAAAATATGCATTGTTTAATTTCAAATAATAAATCCATATCTTTTTTATTTTACATGTGTAACTACCTACTAATAAAATAAAATATAAACTCAATCTAAAAAGCATATACACTTGAAAAAACTCACCCCACTATCTCTTATTCATTTAATAAAGAAACAAATATAATACTACCATAACTAAAAGAGTTGTTTATTTTTGCATGAAAAGTAAAATACAATAATAAGAAAATTAAATCCATTATTTAAGTATCAAAAATATCTAATTCTTGGCAAGTTATAGTTTCCCCAAGCCCAAAATCAAACTCTAAGAGGAGTATTCACATAAAACATAGCGATGAAAAACATATTTTTGTCATGACTAGCGGTGCCTAGAGAAAGGCTGTGGCTAGAGTGTACCTTCAGATGACCATTAATGGTGGTGGAGGGGTGGGAATCCCTTACTTGATTGTTTTTCATAAGGAAAATGGAGGCAATGGTGAGGAATAAGGGTGATCGTATGGGATATGTCTTGTCCTGACTGAGGACAAGTGCTCTTCTCATATCTCAAGTAGTGGTGTTTAGATGAACCTACAAAACAACAAGGATTAACCATGGTGGTAAGATAACCTTTTTTATTGTTGTTTCAAATATAGGAAATGTTAGGGGTTTTAAATTGGTGAGGAATCCCTTAAAGCGAGAAAATAGTACGCATGTTCTCAAACTTGAGGAGGATTTGCTCCAAAACGTTCTGGGTCTTGATGAGGATTATGGTAAACTTGGAATCATAGTCCACTTCAATCAATTATTGCAAAATATATCACAGTTACATGAATGGATCCCCAAAATATGGAGGCGTAAAATCAAGGGTGAGGTTGAACTTTATCCCTTCTCTATTGAATATTTCATTATTGTTTTCGAAACTTTTGAAGATCGTGACATTATCCATAGTTTGTATTGGGTCTGAGGGATTATGGTCTCATGAATAAACCCTAGTATCCTTCTTTTGATTCATTAAAATACTCTTTTGATATACTTCCTATTCGGGTCTGACTTTTGGGTCTTCCATTATAAATATGGAACAAACCTTGCATCAAAGCCATTGGGAATATTTTGGGGGCTTAGCTATTACATATTATTTATGCTCAAATATTAGTTTATTTATATGCCTCCCTTGATCTCCATGAGTAGATTAACTTGTCAATTGGAGAAAGGATATGGACTTAGCAGCTGGACTATGAAAAATTGGCTTTCCGTTGTCATGGATGCTTTAAAACTAGACATTTGATTAAGGATTTTCAGAAATGTAAGAACAAAAGTGTAGTTAATATGGCATGGTGGAAGGATTCTTTTCCTTTTCATTTCACCATTAGTGCCCCCTATGATCGTGTTGATGATACTTCTTCACTATTTTCTACAAAGTTCCCCTTAATGGTTGAATATACCCATTTTATTGATGATATTCTTCCTAAAGTTCCTCTTCACTATCTCTATCCTTTAACACATATCCCATGGGTCTCTTATGGTATAGTTAAGGAGATGGAAACACCCTCTTCTCCTTCTAAGATTTTATTTCACCCTATCAGTTCTATTGAAGTTCTTCTCCCATGTGGCACTAATTCTATAGAAAATATTAATAAAGAAGAGTGGAAGGTTGTCCAAAAAATGAAAATAATTCCTTCTAAGATGCACATAGCCCCATTACAATAAATCTCATATCTCAATCTTATTATTTTTGTTGACTTCCTTTTTCATGTTTTTATGTTGTTGTATTGTTGTAATTCTTTTTGTCTACACGATAGTTATTTTGGCTTCTTGGTTTTTTCTTTGCTACTAGGAAGTAGTGATTCTTGTTGGCTCATTTAGATTTAGTGTTTTATATGGGATTTGGCCCGTATTTTCTACCTTGGTAGGGTCCCATCCAATATTTTTTAAAAATCCTTATCCAAACAATAAATTAGAAAAACAAATCTTAGTTGAACTAAAGTAAACTAAAGATAACTAAATGTATACCCAATATGAATAGTACCATCCACTAATAGTATACGGTCAACATGCAAGAAACCATTATGAGTTGTGTGACATATGCACTCCCATCAAGCATGCTACTCAAACTTTGTATCCCAAACATTCCTAACAATCGAAATGGAATGATATTATACTTAATTAATTCAGCTATACAGAGAAATAGAGTTCCATGTCTAGGGTATGAAATGAAAATTATTTGAACTTGAAGAAAAGTGCACATCTAGTTAGCCGCACTCTAATTGGTAGTTCTAGTTAAAAAATAGATGTTTAAAAATATATTATTTTCACATAACATACAAAAATTTCTCAAAACTATCGCAAATGAATCCCTAAAATTTCTAGACTTGGTGCCCATCTTGGCATCATACTCAACAATATGACACGCTTAACATCCAACATTTATATTCATTTTGTAAAGAGATAAGCCCGAGTTGCCCAGTTTTTATAAAGGCAATTGATTTCATGGTGTTTCAAGAGTAAACTAGATAAATTGAGACATAATTATGTACATTACTGCATGAAGAACACATTCACTGAGTTAGTTCAAAATTTGCACATTTAACGTCATTTCCATATCATAGTTTCCTTTTTTATGCCGCATGAAATTAGTCACTATCCCACAAAAAATGTTTAATAACATTTTTTGATTTGGTTTCTTTGGGAATTGTTTATTGCAAATGTTTGCATTTTTTTGTAAATTTACTTATAGTGATTACGTCAATATTTATTATTTTGAATTTATTTATGTCTCCAACCTTGATTCCCTAATATTTTGAAACCATTCTACTAATTTACAGTTTTCTTTACGATCTAGACAATGTCTTTTGGACATTGAAAACTACATGTTTTTATTAAATTTGAATCATGTGTGCTTCTAATATTGATAGTTTATTTAGTGAATTTTCTAATGTAAAACTACATTCCACGCCTACATTTTTATACGTTTATCATGATTTATACTATATCCCTACATAATCAAGTCTCTGTTATCGATCTATAAGCCTACTAACATCTTAATTGTAGGTAAACCCTCTTTTCACGGTGAGACCAACATGACCATACAATTTGATATGATTAATCTAATAAGTAGTACATTATAATCTAAACTAGTGGTTTCTCCTTGGGGAGAATGTCTACGCCGGTAGTGGTGTGGTTGGAAGTTTTTTGTTTCATGTGAAACGTTGCTATTGTTTGTAATATTTTTATTCTACTTTATTTTTTTCTCTAAGGAAGGATCGTATAAATACATAAGGGGGTTTAGTGAATGAGGTAACAAAGAAGAGATGTTAAAATATAAGGAATGAGTTGCTTCGTTATAGTAGATTATTCTTGTATCATGGAAAGGAGTAGAGCATGATGGAAGCATGAAACTTTGTTTGGCAAGCGTATGTGATGCATTATAAAAGGGTTAGAGAATGATAAGTGTAAGGTTTAATTTATTTCAGAGAAGTTAGTGTGGGTAACTAGAACAAATGCATTTTTTTACCATTTCTATTGATGGAAATGAATGATACATATATTTATGTGGTTGTAAGTTGTTGGTATATACATGTGAAGGCTTGCAGAGTTGTACATTGTTTGCAATTGGTTATTTAGGGGGTGGGTTTATAGTACTGCGCGTAAAATTGTTCTCTGAGGATTGTTTGGGCATCCTCAATTGTAGTGGTTGTCTGTTACAATACTTGTTGTGCTTGCTCTAATTTTTTTTTTGTGAGCAACATTGCATAAACTATGTATTTGTCTATAGGTATTGTACCTCTTTGCATTGGTCTTGCACGCATTCAAAGATCAAGTGTTGTATGTAAGTACTGTCATGGTCAATACCCACGGCTATGTCATAGAAATTGTTTTCCATCTTAAGCGTGTCTGCATAAGGGGTGGAAAGAATGTGTATATTAGAATCACATGGTGATGACCTAAAAGGAAATATTGTTAATGTATATGGTATTGTAATAAATATAAATGTATGTATATTGAAGTTATTATAATTTATGGGAGAATATGAAAGTGGAGAGCATATTAATAATATTTTGTGTGTTCTGATTATGCTTAAATAGTTTTTATAATGAATTAATTTTTTGACGAGTTTATTCTTTGTCTATTGAAAATAGTAATTACCATTTAGTTATGAGTAATTTCTATATTTAAATTCCTAAGTTAATGTCTAATGAAAATTCAATTACATAGTTGGTGTACCAGTGGAGTCCTCCTTTTTAAGATAAATGTATAAGAGTATTGATTATATGGAAGCAAAGATTATTTGTAACGTAGGAAACACATATGCAGTAATTTAACTAAGTGGAAAACAATGTAAACTAATATAGAGTTAAACTTAAACCTTTTGGAAACTGAATGTGTAAAAATCATGTAAACAAATACACACATCAAACAAGTTTAGAAAAAACCTAGTAGAGGGTGGTGGATATATTTTGCCCATTATTTATGATAACGTAATGAATATGTGAGTTGGTCTTGCTACGATTATCAAATATAATAAGTGTCCTACCCTACTTTTCTCTCCAGATTGAAATAATTCCAAAGATATAGTAGCAGAATTTTGTGGCCAATCACGTAGCACTAAAGAGTGAGGTACCCCGTATCGATGTTTCTATTCCATATAGGTGGAAATAAATAGACCAGTTTCAGATGGTCAAATCTTATTGTGCTAGAAGAATACATAAAATCAACTTTATCTCATTAGCATGGAGAGCTTTCTCAAGGTACACTAATAATCCAGCTTGAATTGGGAGGAAAGGTTACTTAACACCTTTATAATCCCCGAATGGTATATAAGATATATTTTCTGTATTACAAGGTCTTCTATGAGAACAAGGAAGTCAAACAGAGATACAGCTAAATGCTCGATGATAATGCAATACAACTGGAGAAAGTTGGTCTACCAAAAATGTGCACCAAATAGAAGTTCAACAATGAAGGATCCTTGATCATGAAGTGAGACACCAATATCAACAATGAAGTTCAGAGTAAATAGCAATTCTTATGCGTCACTCGCATAAGAAAGTTTCAGTAATGCAACGGCCCTTTCATTTGATAAAGTTTGTATTCAAAACTTTGGTCACATTATTTTGTGAGATCAAATCAGCCGCTCCACAAGAATTTGAATTCGAATCTAATAATTTTTCTGTCCCTTAGTTAGAATGGAAGAACGTAACATTATCCTAAAATTGGTAAGCATGAGAGATGAGTTGCGGCTATGTATGCAACAAGTATGTCTCATGGAAGTCTGTTTTTGTGATAGGTTTCCGGTCAATGAAAAGAAAGCATAGTCATGTAAGGGTATTGTAATTTTTTGCTGTTTTCTTACATTTTTTTGGCTTGTGTAGCAGCATAGTATCCTTCACTGTGCTATCACAAGGTCCAAGTCAAGCCATTCAGGGCTTAAAATACTCTGTTTAGCCCAGGTTGCAGGGAATTGTGGATGGATGTTGGATCTCAGGACAAATCCATTTCCGATTCATCTCATGTGAAACAATTTAGTAAAGTACTTTGAGGCAGGCCGACGTTATGTATGTTATATTCCATCTATGGACATATTAAAGATTCGTTCGAAGTTGGGAAAGTGTAATACTGACATGCAAATTAGATCTTACATCAGTAACCGTACAGACAACCACACTTTTGAGTATGATATATACAACAACCTTGACTGACATGGTGCAATTTTTGTTGTGAATAATCCATTCCCTCATACCAACCACAAGAAACATGCTCAATTTCAAAATTTGCATAGCGAAAAAAAAAGTGGGAATATATCTGAATGTGACAGGACATAAGCAGAGGTAGAAGGAAACAATGCCAACCATGAAAGCAGAGTAGGAAGCAACAACTTCCAGAAAGGAAAACAGATGCCGGGAAAACAAAAGATAACCCAAACCCAAACTTGGCATCTGCAGACACCTACAAGGAGGTGCCCACTCCTGCAATGGGGACTGGGCGATAGGTGGCTGCACCATGACAGGAAGGTTGAAGCTGGTCAAGTATGAGAGCATCATCATTAGAGGTCTATTGCACGGTAGCCACGCCTCCTGCGTAATAATATACTAATTTTAAAAAGTTTAACAAAAACAAGATTTAAGAAACATCTTTTATATTTAAGACAATCGTTTTTAATATTTTTTTTATTTCCTTAGAATACTTTTAATTTTTAGATCATCACCCATAATGATTATTTTCTAATAATTTCCTTATACAAATGAGGCAAATGACATATTTATGAATTTCGTGTATGCTATTGGAAATCCCTCTCATACCATTATAAACTTTATCAACATGATGTAGAAATCCAACGTTCAAGTCCACTAAAAATAGTTAACTTATACCTTATCCATGTCATTTCATTATCATGATAAATGTTTTAATATTCGTATGTATTACCTATTTTTATTTATTTTTGCCTACACTATTTCTAGCTTGTTTTATTCGTGTCCTTTTTCTAATGAAACTACTACTGTTATAAATCTTCAGGTAGGTTAGATGTTTACTTTGAGCATCATTTTCAAAAAGAAAATGATAAACCTCAATGATTACAGTATAATTCTAAAAAAAATGAGTTGATAAACCACTATTCAGAATGTTAATAAAAATGAGATAAACTAGCCAATAACATTAAAAACTGATTGTCAGGAGTAATTACATATTTTTTTATGTATCTTACAAAGTATTTGTTGTTTTCTGTAGAAGAAATATGTATAGTTTAATTAGAAAGGACGAGTGTTTCCAATTTATCCAAATTCAAATTGTAGATATAATTTTAGTGGGTTGCAGTTTAATAGTGAGAATGTTGGTGTAAATGGTGTTGTCTCATTATTTATAGAGATACAAATTTTAAAAGATACCAATAAAAAAGAATGAAATTGACATTGAGAAAATTTGGCAGAAAAAAATACCTTTCAATCCTTAACACTAATCCAAAATAACATAATTTGACATCAAACTCATGCACACTTAATTATTCAATAAAAAGATTTTATTTAACTAATTTAAAAAACTCGTTGCAACTATGTTTAGATGTTTATATTAAAAAAATCAAACCAATAAACATTAATAACAATGATATATAATAGGGTAATCAAAGAGTTTTTTAATATGTAAAAATCATTTCAACTGTGTTTGAGTGTGTACCTCATTAAATATGCGAATTCCTCTATAAAACACATCATTTTATAAAACTCAAAGCTGATTTGAATTACAGTTGACAACATTACCAATGGAAATATCTTCAAAACAATCATTATCCAAAAAGTTAGATGGCAAAGGGTTAATCAAGGATTTTTCCAATCTATTAGTGGTGCAATCATCTAAGAAAAAAATCCTTAAATGTTTATTAGTACAGATCAAAGGAATTATTAATGCCCTCCATGTTTAGGCTTCTTACTCCTAACTTATAATTCATTTTAAGTTGTTCTAGTCTAGTAATTGTTATCAATGTGATATTAACAAGATTATAATAACTTGTGGAGTGAATAGTTTAATTAAATAATTAGTTTTGTGGGATTATTTTAATATAATTAAACATGTTAATACTATTAAATATGTTATGAAGGTCACTTGGTTAAAAAATCAAAATATTTATTACTAAAAGCTTGAATATCATAATATTTTCATTTTTTTTTTGTAATTTTTTGTTACTGAAAATTTATTATTGGAATTTGGAACCTCTTTCACTCTACTATATCTATTTTATGTAGTTTATCATTTCAAAATACATAAATATATAGTACATTATGTATATTTACATATTGTTTTAACTAGCATAATTTTGCGAAAAACCTAATATATTTTACAAAATAAGTTAATTGCTTCACTAGTAATTATTGATTATTATTTCATATTAGTCTCTTATTAGCATATAACATTTCCTTATTTATCCACTCAACTTGTATTTCATACATCAATAACCATGTCTTGACTTCCTTTGATGTCTTTGTCACTTTCTTCTCCTATCTTTCCCATTTACCCATGTCTTTTTCATTTTTTGTCACTTTGACAATAGTTTTCCTCTTTCAAATGGTTTCCTCTCTGCCCCACAATTTAAACACTCCACAATAATGGTTTCTTACACAATTTTTTTACCCATGCCATGTAATTTAATTGATTCTTTGTCTTTTTAATTTGGTTTGTTTTCCCATATATTTTATGTTTTCTTTCTGACCAATGTATATCTCTAACTTGAAATCAAGAAGCCTACACGTGCATTTAAACATATATGAATAATCACACAAAGATTTATCCATTTTTCATGAGATTGATATTGAATTTATAATATCACAACCAATTTATTTATTAGGTATCACCATACCAAAATATGAATAAAGCATTTAAAGATAATTTCAAGTTAATACTTTTTATTATATGCATGGAAAGATAGGGTTTTAAAAATTTCCATACAAAGATCGATTATTGACTCACATTAAATACTACTTGAAATTATGTTAAATCCTAAAATATCCATCTAATAATGAAGGGATAACCAAACCCATTTACTATCCTTATTTTGATAGGTTTCATAATGAGAGAAACAAAAATTATGGCTTTACAAAATGAGACTAGTACAAAATCATGAACCTAGCATCTAGCACCAAATGTAGGAACAAGAAATAAATGATGAAGAGTGTCATGTAAATAATTTATAATATGAATTTAGAATAAACAAGTGAATAATTTGTGGCATAGGAATAACTATATGAATCATTTTTAATATGCTCTATTTCAATAAGATAAAGACATTAGGTCGAGTAGTGTCCACAAAGTATCACAAGTACATGCATTATGCTTATTTGCATATTTAGTAGTAACATTATCCATAGAAATGTGACATTCAATATTACCATGTTATTGCATTGATTTTATAATTTTCAATTTAAAGACAAGATAAAGACTCAATGCAACCAATTTTTATTTACCATGTATAATATGAATAGAAGTATCAACATGACCAATGTTATTAGAATTCTTAATATATCCATCATTAGAACTGAAAAAAATAGTAGAATGTGTATCATGTTAATGCTTTAGATGAGGTACACTTGTTTTGTGACAAGGAAAGCATTAGTAGGAAAAGAGGGACTGGGAATTTGTAAAGAGACTTAAATACTAGAGGTTTGACTATCCAATTATTGTGTAATAATGATGTTATATGGTACAAGAATAATAGTTATTTAATTAGAATCAATACACTGTAACTTTGTAATATCTATAACCATTCATATTTGTAGAAAGTTTGTACTTGATGCTACCATGCATATATGTAATATTTGAATAATAAGGGGATGATATGGATCCTATAGCATCCACCTATGGCCATCCTAAGAGAATATTTAAAGGAGAGTCATCTAGAATGTGAAAGGTAGTGTTGATGCAAAATCACAACACCCTCGAATGGCATGGTTTTGTGTGGGGCATTTGGTGTGATTTGCATAACATTGGACCATCTCTCAAAGGTTGTGGGACCTGCAAACTTGAGATGATCCTCTAGAGAAGGTTGGGTTTTTGTTCCTAAACTACCTACCACAAGCTACTCTAATGTAGGAAAAAATAACCTATCCTAATCTAACCATTCCAAGGAGACAGGGAGAGAGAAAATGCAAGAAAACAGAGCCTACACTAAAGTGATGATACACCAAAAAAGGAAAGAGGCGAGATACTCTACTGAGAGAGGATGAAACATGGAGAAAAGAGATGAGGGAGGTTAGACAGAGGTGACACAGACCCATATCCTTATCCATCATCAAAAATTCCTTGAACATGACATCTTACACCTGCAAACGTGAAATACATATACATGAAGCAAACATGAAAAGGATAGGCACAAAGAAATAAAAAAACATGAGAAAGGGATGAAGAACACCACAAAAACATGATTTTATTGCTCTATGATGTGCACAGACCATTACATGGATGCCCAAAAGCATAAAATCTGCTTGCCAAGCATAAGAGAAGGCTTACATCTCAAATGGATTTGGGAAACAATTTTTACAGAGTTTCCCCACATCCCAGAATGTCTCCCTCTTCTCAAATGAGAAGTGTTTATAATATATAGAATGTCGAGGAGAGAGAAAGAAGAAAACTAAAACTCTGCTCTTACTAACTAAAAAATTTCATTAAATGGTCTGAAAAAGTCATGGGAAACTTGTAAAATACATTACCCAATGCACTCAAGTTTGCTGGAGAAGAAACCAGGCGATACTGCATTAAATGTTTTGTGGTTGGGATACATGAAACTATACTTTTATTTTCGAGTCAGAGACGTTTTCCAATATTTCACCCACCTAACCATGCCAAAATTCAAATTTTAGGATTCCATGGCATAGAGGATGTCAAGATCGTTCCAATTGTATCAATTTTTTTGAATTTTGAGCATTGGATCGAAAGTTATGCCCATTTGAATATTTGAATCGAATTCGTACAAAAAAGGCGAAAAAACAAGTTTTGCAAAACGGATCCGCGGGCCCGAAATTAAAACTTGTGACTTTTGCATAAAAATTACAAATGTGCAAAAATTTCCCACATCCGTGCAAGCCCGCACCTTCACATTTTTTATTTGATGAACAAACCTCCCTGGGACCGTGGGCCCGCACTTGCAAATTGTGCTTTTCGAGAAACTTGTAAAAAATCCAAAGTTTTCCCCATGGCCCGCCTCCCCACATGTAATTTAGGCCTAACACATGGCTTCTCTGGGTGTGGGTGGAGGTGTGGTTTACTTTTATACTTTTACACTTTTCAAAACAAAAGATAAAATCCCAAAGTTCCTCCGATGACTTGCCTTCCCGCTTTGACCTAAAACATGGCCACGTGTCCCTTTGCGGGCATGTTCAGTATTTTTTTGTTTTGAGTAATTCCCTCTGTTTGGAAAAGGCTTTGTATCTGACCTAGGACACGTGGATACTTTCCTCTCATTGGAAACTTAGTTTGGACCTGACCTTCAGAGGTGTGCCGATTGGACACGTGGAGAGCTAGCACACGTTCGGGACCTAATTTTGGATTCTCCCCCTGAAAGAGTGCCAAAAGGACACACAGATATTTCCATTGGTTGTTCTTTCCTTAGCCAATTCAATGGCTGGTTCTTCCCATTTTGACTTCCATTAGACCCTAGACACATGGAAAGCTTGTGCTTGTTTAGGGAACTGCCTTTGGCTTCGACCCTTAAAGGTCCACCAATGAATTACGTGGTGTCATCCACTGACCTTAGATTTTTCAAAGGCCGATTTAAATTTTTGAGGCTCTAACAACGTGGAGGGATGGCACTCATTTGGGTTCTATCCCTTGGGTCTCACTTCTGAAGTTGCCCCGATGAGGCACCTGCAGGCTTCCCCTGACCCTCTTATACTTAGCCAATTAAGTGGTTGGCTCTGTCCCTTTTTTGGACCTGGGACACATGGAAGCTCCACGCACATTTGGGAACCCACTCTGGATTTTTCCTTTGAAGTTGCGCTGAAATGATGCGTGGCTCCTTCTGCCGATCCTTTGCTTTGCCACGAGTCGACTCGCATGCGAAGTCCAAAAACTTTGAGATCGTTCTTCAATCTTCTTCTGTGAGCCTTTTTCCTCCTTTGAAATTGTTTGCTCCTCCATTGTCGAACCCACCTGCCCCTTAGATTTGGGATCGATTGTTAGACCGCTGGACTGAAATGACCCTTCCAATTTTCTTTTGTAAGGTCATGTTTGACCAATTTTTCCAGGGGGGCAAAATTGGGATAATAGGTAGTGGGGACCATTTTTTCGGCCAAAAATATACATTTTGTGACTTTTCTATGCATGCATCCTGATATATCATCAAATCTTGGAATAATAAGGGTAATATTATCAATTACTTTCATAAAGACCCATTTTTTGTTCATTTAAACTATCTTTAGACTCAATTGACACACACTTTATTAGAAAACAACCAAACTATATAGTAGTAAGAAGTGGTAGACATAGATGATGGGACATGTTTGAAGAATAATTTATATTAAGAGGTAGAAAAAATGACATCATAGGAAAAGAATTATCATAGTTCTTTTAGGTATAATCAAAATAAATAACATCAATGTCAATAAATTCTTAGATAATATGATAAATATTAAAACAGATGTTAGTGACATGTTTGAGATATTGATGATAATTTGAATAACCCCGAGTATCAAAATTTTTGTTAGAAAATAAGTGATAAAATATGCAGAATAATCCCTCATAGAAGCGCAACAGTAGAAACTAATATGCAGAAATTATTACATATCTCAAATAAAATTACAGAATAAAATAACACAACACAAAGAGACAATATTTAACGTGGTTCACTTAATTTGGGCTAGGTCCACCAAGAATCACTCACTCAGATTTTATTACAAGTCACCGCTTTCTCAATACAATACCCAAATCCATTTGGAGCTATGCTCAGCAAAATCTACAGAACTCACAACCGAATTCAAAGTACATCTACAATGTTTTTCATTATGTCCTACCATATGCATAAAACCATATAAGTAGGCAACTGCTTAAGTAGTTTTACAATACCGTGGGTATCAAAACCATGGGCCAAAACCAGCCCAAAATTCTATGGGTAAAAAATCTCACCCATATGAGAAGAGCACGTTTCCCAATATGTCGGGTGTATTTTTTCGAGGGAAAAAAAAATTACACCCAAAAAAATTGTACAATACTCTTAGTGTACAGTCTTCAACACTTTCACACATGAAAAACCTAACAATCTCCCACTTAGAGACTAGTTTTCCTCTGAGTAAGCTTCTCAACCCTTCACTAGTTTCTATGAAGACCAACCAAAGCTGAACACAGCTTCAGTTTTTCCCTTGTGACCACCTTGGTCATCATGTCTGTAGGATTCTAACTGGTATGAATCTTCTCCAACTTCAACTTCTCTTCCTCCAAAGTTGTCCTGATGAAATGGTACCTTAACTGTATATGCTTTGTCCTAGAGTGGAAAGCATATTTCTTAGCTAGGTGTGTAACACTTTAAATATCACTATGCAACTTTCCTTCCTCCTACTTATGCCCCAACTCCTCAAGTAATTGTTGTAACCAAATCATTTCCTTTCTTTCCTCTTTGGCAGAAACATACTCAGCCTCCATGGTTGACAAAGCCACCAACTTCTATAGTCGTGAAATCCAACTTACTGTTGTTCCACCTACAATGTAAACATAACCTGTTGTGCTCCTCATGCTGTCTACATCTCCAGCCATATCTGAATCTACATAACCACACAAAGTGGTGTTTGATCCACTGTAGCACAAAAATATCCCCATGGTCCCTCTCAAATACTGAAGGATCCACTTTATTGCTTGCCAATGATCTCTACCTAGATCACTCATAAATCTACTCACGGCTCCCACTGCATGGGAAATATCAGGCCTGGTGCACACCATGGCATACATCAAACTGCCAACCGCTGATGAGTAAGGTACCTTGGACATCTGGTTTCTCTCCTGCTCTATCTTAGGACATTGTTCCTTTGATAACTTGAAGTGGCTTGCCAAAGGAGTCCTAACTAGTTTAGCATCCTGCATATTAAACCTCTCCAAGACCTTTTTAATGTACTCTTCCTGAGATAAATTCAACTTCCGTTCCTTCCTATCCCGAGATATCCTCATACCAAGAAATTTTTTTGCTCCAACCAAATCCTTCATAGCAAAGGATTCACTTAGCTGCTTCTTGAGTACTTTTATTTCCTGCATGTTTTTACCTGCAACCAACATGTCATCCACATACAGACACAGGATAATATAACTGCCATCCTCAAATTTCTTTGTATACACACAATGGTTAGAATGACATCTAATATAACCTTGCTCCATCATGAAGCTATCAAATTTCTTATACCATTGACGTGGAGCTTGTTTCAAGCCATACAAGCTCTTCTTCAGTTTACACACCATCTCCTCTTTACCTTTGACCTCATAGCCCTCTAGCTGCTGCATATATAGTTCCTCCTCCAAATCACCATGGAGAAATGTAGTATTTACATCAAGTTGTTCTAAGTGCAAGTCTTCTACTACAACTATTCATAGAACAGTTCTAATAGAAGTCATTTTTACTACAGGAGAAAAATTCTCATCAAAATCTATATCTTTTTTTCTGTGCAAACCCCTTGACCACCAACCGGGCCTTGTATCTTTTCTTGCCTCCTTCTTCCTCTTTTACTCTGAACACCCACTTGTTCTGTAATGCTCTTTTGCCTTCAGTTAGCTTTACCAAATCCCATGTCTAGTTCTCCATGAGAGCGTGATGCTCCTCATCCATGGCTTGCTCTCACTTCTTCCTAGCATCTACCTGCATTGCTTCATCAAAGCTCTCTGGCTCTCCACTATCATTGAGTAATAAATAATAAAGAGAAGGATAAAAACGTTCAGGTTCAATTCTTACCGTAGAAGATCTCCTCAATATAGGAGTTTGGGGTTCCTATTGAGGGGGTTCCTAAACTAGTTCATGTGTCACTTTCGCATCCGGAAGATCCTCTACCACTACATATTCTTTCTTGGATTCTTCCCTATTTTCCGGTAACTGTCGCTTATAAATGACTTTCTCATTAAAGTAGATTGAATGATTTTCTTGTCCTTAATACTCCAACATTTATATCCAAAGTCATCACCACCATAACCAATGAAAGTACATTTTTATTATTTAGCCTCTAGCTTGGTCCTATCATCCTTGTCTATATGAACAAACAACTCACATCCAAAGACTCTAAGGAATGAATAATCAACTTTCTTACCATACCAAGCCTCCTCAGGTATGCCTCCATCCAAGGCACTTTAGGGTCCTCTGTTTATCAAGTACACAATTGTGCTCACTCCTTTTGCCCAAAAAGAAAAAGGCATTCATGCATATAACCTCATGCTCTTAGCACATTCCATTATTGTTTTGTTCATCCTTTCTGATACCCCATTCTATTGCGGAGTTCCTGGAGCCGTCTTTTTCCTACAGATTCCATTCTTAGAACAGTAATAATCAAATTCATTGTTGTAATACTCCCCTCCATTATCTGACCTGAGACATTTTAGCTTAAGACCTATTTCATTCTCTACCAAGGTTTTCCATTAAACAAAAGTGTCAAATATATCAGATTTGTTTCTAATACAATAAACCCAAACTTTCCTTGTTGCATCATCAATAAAAGTAACATAATAACTTGAACCCCTAAGAGATGATACCTGAACTATCCCCCACACATCAGAATGCACCAGCTCTAACTTACTCTCTTTCTTTGTAGGTCCAACCTTGAGAAACCTTACTTGCTTCTGTTTCCCATATATGTAGTCCTCACAGAACTTCAAACCTATTTCTGTATATCTAGGAAAATCCTTCTTTATGATCTCCATGCCCTTATGGCTCATATGACCAAGCCTATAGTGCCACAATGTTGTATCCACTTCTGAAGCCACAAGATTACAAACATTAGTGCTATAAGTGGTTAAATACAAGGTTCCAACCTTCTTACCTCTTGCCACCACAAGAGCACCTTTGGTAACCATCCAAGAGTCCAGTGTAAATATCACAGTACAACCATCACTTCCCAACTACCCTGCCGATATCAAATTTCATCTTAATATAGGCACATGTCTGACATCCTACAATAACCAAGTATTCTCATTTTTCCTTTTAACCTAAACAGAACCTTTTCCAACTATGTTGTAAGGCTCATCATCACCAAGAAAAACATGCCCAAAATTTCCTTGAACATAATCAACAAAATAATGCCTATATGGAGAAGCATGGAAAGAAGCCCCCGAATATAAAACCCAAGATTCAGTAATATTGTGCAAAAAAAATTCAAAGCATCCTGACATACATTACCCATTGCCACATTTACCTCCTTGTTTTCTTCCTGTTGTTTCTTCTTGTCCCGAAGCTCCCAACAGTCCTTCTTTACATGCCCAGAATTTCCACAGTGCCAACATACTATCTTGCTTTTGGATTTTTACCTTGCCCGATCCTTTGATTTTCCACAATTTCCTCTATTCTTCTGTCTCCCTCTAGTTTCCACTATCAAAGCATTACCTAAAGTAGAAGATTCACCAAAGCTTTTTCTTCACATTTCCTCGCTTAGAATCACCCCTACAACATCCTCAAACTTCAACTTTGAGTTAGCTGGAACTAAGTTGCTTACCACCATTACCAAGCTATTCCAACTCTTAAGTAAAGAGCACCGAACTAATAAAGCCCTAACTTCTTCATCAAATTCTATTGTAGCTGAAGCTAGCATATTTACAACTGTATTAAAATCATTTAGATGATCTTCCACTGAACCATTCTCAGACATCTTCATATTAAACAACTTTTTCATTAAAAATATCTTATTAGAGGCAGAGGGTTTTTCACACAACTTCCCTAATACATCCATCACATCTTTTGTATTCTTTTCCTTTGAAAAATTAAATAATACCGAAGATGCAAGACACAGCTGGATCGTCCCAAGTGCCTTCCTATCCAGCAAATCCCATTCTGCATCTGTCATGCTTGAGGGTTTGTTCACCTTCTAAGACAACAAAGTATAAAGATCCTTCTGATAAAGGTAATCTTCCATCTGCATCTTCCAAATACTGAAATTCTGCCCGTTGAATTTATCAACCCTAGATCTTCCATCATCTTCCATAGCTCCCACTCAAGATAAAAATTTCCCTGCGATTCAACAATTCAACAAACCAAACCAGGCTCTAATACCAATTATTAGGAAATAAGTGATAAAATATGTGGAATAATCCCTCACAGAATCGCAACAGTAGAAACTAATATGCAGAAATTATTACAGATCTCAAATAAAATTGTAGAATAAAATAACATAACACAAAGAGACAATATTTAACATGGTTCACCCAATATGGGCTACGTCCACCAAGAATCACTTGCTCAGATTTTATTACAAGCCACCACTCTCTCAATACAATACCCAGATCCGATTGGAGCTATGCTCAACAAACTCTATAGAATTCACAGCCAAATTCAAAGTACATCTGTAATATTTCTCATTATGTCCTACCATATGCATAAAACCATATAATTAGGCAACTGCTTACGCAGTTTAACAATATCGTGGGTATCAAAACCATGGGCCAAAACTAGCCCAAAAATCTATGGGTCAAACATCTCACCCGTATGAGAAGAGCACATTTCCCAATATGCCGGGTACGTTTTTTCGAGGCAAAAAAAAAATTTATGCCCAAAAAAATTGTACAATACTCTTAGTGTACAATCTTCAACACTTTCACACATGAAAACAAGTTCCACAACCTAACAATTTTTACTTCGAAACTTACTTGCATCAACCTAGGCAAACAGAGGGAGAAATATAAAGTTGTACTCATGTACGTTGTAAACGACCAAATGGGTTGAAGAGTAGAATCATATTAATTTTCTTTTAATCAAGTAATACATACCTAACTAAGGGGGAACATAGTATTTCCTCATATATTAAGTCACATTAGACGTGGAAAGCCCGTATATATGGCTAAAGACTTAGAGTATGGCTTAGAAGTGCAAGTATAAGGTAGTGCATAGTAAGATGTGAAAACATGAAGGACAAAAAATCCTAATGTGAGATAAAGGATCATATACTAAGGTGGAAGAAGGAACCCTAAGGCAGATATGGTTTGAGAAAGGCAAGAGATTCAATAAATAGTAAAATTTTCCATATTATTCAACCATAAAAAATATCAAATAAGAATGTGGGGGAATATTAATTTTCATTAATCTAAACATCATAGGGTTAGCAACATATAGTATATTCATACTAATTCATAAACACTAATACATAAATAAAAATATACTTTCATTAGAAATTTATAAGATAGTATATGTAAATCCTTCCTATAATTTTAGGAAGTTGATGCAATTATATGATATAGATGTAAAAAAGTAAAATGGAAGTTTTGATTGAGTGTACAAGATGAAAATGAATTGACATTTCTTCTTATGCATATATATTACAATACTTATAAGGTATCAAAATTTCTAGTGTGTACAATGGTGTAGTACTTATTGGATGCTTTTATAAGGTGATGTGATGTCATTCCATAACATCAACATGTCCGCTAATGAATGTTTTATGAGATTCGATATGAAACCTTTGATATCACACATTTGAAAAACCCTGTGTGTGATGGGAAATATATTTAAACCTTAACCATGCATATAAGACCATGAAAAAAGGTTAGTGTTGGGTTGAAATGTATTACTTGAACTAACTACACTGGTAATACTCTAAAGATGCGTTAAACCACATGTAGTTCTCCACTTAGAATGCATTATCTATATGGATGAAACTATTTTGACAAGTTGATCACTTGGTAGTGAGGAAAAAAGACTTGGTGTGCTTATCTTAACTTGGATTCAAAGTTCTCTAGATTGAGATACATGATTCTTGAAAATTTTTGGGAGTTCTTGAAACCTATGGTTGGGTTCCTTCTAGAATTTAATTTTACTAAGAATGGGTTTAAGAATTATTATAGTACTTTTGGAATATATTTTGCAAGTATCATATTGAAATAGTTGGGTAAATTAAATATATAAATTATAATTGTTAGTATAATTTTTATATTTTCATTTTCATATTAATGCAAACCTATATGATATGAAATGGTCCATGAGAATATATCAATTTGGAAAAGTGATGGATTGATGGAATGGGATGAACTATATGACTTTGGACCAAACCATTGGATGGTTTGGTCCCAAATGGATGGTCTAATACAATTAATGTGTGGTCTTTTGTAAAAATTAGGAATAATATTTGGGAGGAATATACTCCATTGGACTAATGAAAGTAGTTCTATGAGTGGATGAGAGATGTGAGTAGAAAAATCAATTTATGGAGGAGACATTAATATATGTTATCTTGTCTTGGAATGTGCATGTACGTCATGATCTATTGATACAACCAATATTTTTAGTGCCAAATTTAGGTGTCTATAGGAGAAAGAGTAGGGTTAGATTTAATTGACCAAATGCAAAAAATTATAGAGAAGGTTTGTGAGAAGTAAAATACAATAATATATAAAGAGTCTATAAAGAATATTTGGTATATTGGAAAGGAAAAGAGATACAAAGATATATATACATAGACTGATGGTAACAAAGGCCACAAGAATAGGAGCTCATACAAAATTTTCCTACTTGAGGTGTATGATGTAGGGGATTCCAAATTCAACGTAAATTTAATATAGTTTTAAATTACATTGTTTCCCAACACCACCAAAAGGGTTCAAAAGGTTCATCGTATAATTTATATATTACAAAAGCTAGTATAAGTTAGCACAAACATTCATTCAATGTGAGCACATAGAAATTGAGTTCACCACGTGAATGGTACGCATGAGAAAAGAAGTTTGAAAATTCATCATCACCTCTTGCACTATTCATTCATCTTGATAAAGATGGAGCAAATATTTACGTTCTCCACACAAAATACAACTTTTTGGTGATGGACAAGGAGACTTTAGATGGTTGAAGCCTTTATCTCATGTTTTCTTCATGCATAGTATCACATATTACAGATTTAAAGGCGTCTATTATAACCACATACTTTCTTTCTCTATGTCACATAAAACTAGAATTACAAAGTTATAGTATAGCACATGTGCCTTAGATATTAAGGATCTCAATTGTTTATATTTATATTTATTCATGGACATAGGGAATGTAACTTTAAGGAGACAACAAAGACTCACCTAACCTAATATTATGTTTATCGATGCAATTCAAGTTTATTTGAGTTGTGTTATTCCTGTAATGAATTATTTTACATTTTGAGTCATATTATATAGTGGATTGTGACACATTCAATTTGTGCTATGGTAGGCCCGAGGAGGATTCCGATTCAATAAATATAATAAAGGTAAAATGCTACTTAGGGAAATATTGTAAATATGTGGTTCTTACTACAATAAGAACTTCCCCTTACATCTAACGTACTGGGTAATTTTAGAATTTTATAACTTTAAGATTTTTATTAGAATTTGTAGATCAATCTAATCAATTCGATTAGTTATACACTATAAGAGTGTATTTATTTCCCATCAATCTAAAATGTGTCTAATTTTTTCCCCTATTATATCATGTAAAATGTTGTTTATATAGATTTTTTTAATGCATAAGGGATGCTAAATAGGAAAGAGGTATTATTGTTTAAAACATCACACAATCTAAGGTTCTTCGTAATTGATTTCCCTAACTGAACTTACATCATCACACAAAAATGTTATAATTTTAATACCTATTTTTTTATGAATTAATTATTTTCAATCTAATTTAGATTTGCACTTATCATTATAAATATGTCTAGACCTTATTCTTTATTATTTTGAAGACAATTATTGTTTTACAATTCCATAATTCCTAAGTTACTTCATTTATACAAATAAACTATTATTTATTGATTAAATATATATGAAGTTTGATTGAATTATTTTATTATTATTAGAGAAATGCATTTCCCAATATAAAACCACATTTCAAACCTACATTTTCCAATAGATTGAAACCGTTGTTTATGTAACCACATATATGTTATTAATGCGTGTATGATTAGACCAATTGTGTAGTGCCCTACTCCATCACGTATGGTTTAAAAACCTTCTCTAATGCAATCGAGATCATTGATGGTTGCATTGCATATGTGTGGTGTTAAACTATGCAATCAAACCTTTTTGTGTCATGTCGTAAATACCAGTTGGTGAGACATTTTGAACAAATGTTGAATTGAAATAAATAAAATAATATTTATAAACGTGTAAAAGAATTATACATTTATATAGGTATATATCAATCAATATATATGAAAGAAAATACACACACACACACACAAGAAAATAGATCAATTAAAAATATATATAAAATAAAATATATATAATAAGAGTAAAATGGATTTAGTAAAGTGAGTAAATTGAAAATGGCAGTGTAGGAGTTAATGTGTGTAGGTGCATATTAATGGAGACATGGGGGGATTATGGCGTGTGGATAATCCCTGACAAATAACATGGGAGAGCCAACGTTTTCATAGTTCATGAAAGTGCATAAAAATGTGAGGTGGATTTCGTACATATGTTTTATATTTCTCTATGAGGTTTGAAGGAAGTTCTCGAACGATCTCATATGGCACAAGAATTTCAACGTTGGAATGACTATTTATCCATATTGATATCTTTAGTCTTCGAGATAGGTAAATCTATAAGATGGTTTTGAAGTTGACTAGGGTTTGTTGGGAGAGGATATTCTACCCATTGGCTAAATTTCCTCTTCCACCCATTACAAATAAAATATCATTTTTTTCATCCCTCTCTATCAATACCCAATTGAAACAAGGTGACTTATTGTTTAGTGCCCACTCCTCTTCAACACTATTTTATCTTGATATTGATACTATTGGACTAATACTAAGACATTTGATTATGATACATTAATAAGTAGATGATAAATTATACTGATATTTGGATTATTGACATTATGATGTATACATTTTATTATGATGCATTAGATAGTGACGCTAGATAGTTGGGTGTATGTTGATTTTCATGATGTATATTTTATACTAACATGTTATGTTTTGAGATGTGGATTAAAATTATAATATCATGGATGTTAGGATTATATTTTGATATATTGATGGATATTAGAATTTGCTAATGTAAAATGTTGGATATTGATTTTATATGAGATATTGTTGCGATGTTGTTAATACGGCCGAAAGGCCAAAAATGCATTTTGAGGTGTGCAGGATTTTGATCACATACATCGAAGGGGATAGGGGACAAATCACAGAAGGATGTCAGGTGTTGAGCAACAAGGCCAAATTTGACAAGTTGTGTAATGTTGCTTAGTGTGGTGTTTTTCTTGTCTAGTTTAGAGGTATTCCTTGGGGGTTGACTTCAGATATGTGGCCATGGGATGAATTATGTTGCCTTTCTTTAACTTTTGTATGTTCTTTATTTATGTTTTGCGTATTTAAATTTTTGAAATTTTGTCACTTTTTAATCATGTGTAAATGTGTGTTAATTAGACTTAACCCTTCTTGTTTTTGTTAACCAAATTAGATATGTGAAAAATAGTTATGATGAGATTTGTCAGTCCTTGTGTAAGTAAAATTTATGTTGATTTAGGAGTGTTTTACTCCACCCCAAGATTTAAATTTCGATTTTGACTTGGGGGCACTTTTGGAGGCTTGCGGGACAAGCAAGACTTGTCCCATGCCTCTTTAATTGACCCAACAACCCTAGCTATGGGTTGGAAAGCTTATTTTTGACTTCTTTGTCCATTTTTGAGTGTAAAAGAAGGAAAATTATTGCACTTTCTTTCTACCCTTGTTTATTATGTCCCTTGAAAGCATGGTGTGAAAGTTTTGAGCCACATGGGTTATCATAGTCCTTGTTTGTGCATTGATTTTTCTTGGTCTTTGTGTGTTGAATTGAGTGTGGGGATTGGGAATGATGAAGTGGCATCCTACATGGAGCCACCTCATCATCATCACATTATTTTTCTATGTATTGGTGATTTTTGGTTGGAACGGGGGTTACTTGCTCATTTTACTTCTTGTGCACTTTTGGATTTTGGTGTTTTTGGAGTGCTTGGAAATTGTTTGCCTTAGGATTGAGGATACTTGTGGAATGTTTTTCAAACTTGATGGAGAGGTAGGCCCTCCACCATTGTTATTATATTATTTTATATTTTGTATGCAATGTTTTGCTTGTTAAAATTGTTGTTGTTTTGTGAAATCGGTTTGTATGTTGGTTGGGTTGTAGGATTTAAGATTGGGTGTGGGAGAAGGGCACATGGAACTACTGGAGAAGGAAAAGGGAGTTTTTTGAGTAATGAATTTGGAGGGAGGGTGGATGGGAGTCTTACCTACGAGGAGTGAAAAGGAATTTGTTATTTTGTTTCATGCTTGCAATGGAGAGATAAGGGTTTTGTGTCATATTTTGTGCACTTGGAGGCTTACGGTAAGAATCCCACTTCACTTGGGAGGAATAAAGAGGTGGTCTTCCATAGCCCTTGCTCTATTTGGTTTTATCTTCCAACATTTGTATTGTTGTGAATGTGCAAACTTGTTGATTTTTTTGTATTGGTTGAGTTAAATGCCTTGTATGTGTGTGTTGTGAAGCCACTTTGTCTAAAGTTGTCATTGTTTCTCAATGTCCCTCATGGTTCCTTGGTTGGGGCTCGGGGGACATTAATGGAATGGATTCTTCCCTTAATAAATTTAAATTTTGGCGGAGAGTGTTTCCTACTCCTCCTTCCTTGTCTGGTGATCCCTTCATGAATTCTAAGAAAGCTAGAGTTGGAGCCACCATCGTGATAAAGATATACATTTTTGGAAACTTATAAAATTGGATTTTTTGATAGCCTTGTTGTAATTTATTCAAATTTATGCTTCTGAGTTGAGTGGATGTTTTCAAGTTGTAAGATTAAGAGAAATTTTTTGTATACTTGGAAATCCATTGATCTTGTAAACTCCCTTTATGGGTGTTTGTTTAAGAGACTTAAAAATTCAAATGTGTTAGTCATGATTAAAATAAATTCTAAATTTTTAATTCATCTTGGTGAAAGGAAGATGTGAATATTTTTGGAATGGATATATAATCTTTTAATACAAGTGGTTTCTCTTTCATTCAAATGTGATATGCTTTCCATTCAAAAAATATATATTGTAAAGTTGTTTGACTCCATTCTAAAAGAAACAAGTATTTTGTTGGTTGCTCTTTTCTTGTGAAATGGAATTATTATTTTGTACCTTAAAAGAGATAAAATTGAAGGTCCTAAACTATACATGTAGCATTAAACTAGTTGAAGGAAATAGTAATTAAAATCGCAAGCTTGAAGGAAAGCAATTTTTTCTTTTATAGTGAGTTATGTGGGAAAACTCGGAAATATATTGACTTAACATTAGTGGTATTTTTGCCACTTGCAATTTGAAACAGATTGTTATGCTGGTTCTAATTTCGTAATGTGTGGAATATGTTCATGGGATGCACCATAGATTGATTGTACCTATGGACCCACTTCGTTGTATGGGGGTACGCCCCAAGGAGTTTTAGATAACTAGCGGGTTTTTGAACCAGGATTTATTATGTCACTTGGGTTTGGGGTGTCTAGAGTCTATGTGCCTTGGGCCATAGTGTGACTGATCCATTTGAGGGATACATAAGAGACTTGAGAGAGGCATAAGAGACTGGAGGGAGACATAAGAGACTTGAGGGAGGCATTATATACCAGAGGGAGACATAATATACTGGAGGGAGACATAAGAGACTTGACGGAGGCATAAGAGACTGGAGGGAGAGATAAGAGACTTGTGTGTGTGATTAGTGCACTTGGAGTATTAATTTTATGTTTGTGGCATTTTTGGAGGCATATGTAGTTGTTGGTGATGTTTTGGAAGGTATATAAAGTTGTTTTGTGATGTTTTGGGAGGTGTATGGTGTTGGTGTTATGATTTATGTGTACTCGTGTCAGTCCCGATATGTTTTTTGATGTTAATGATTGATGTTCCTGATTGAGGGTATGATTTGACCCCTTTTTTGACATTGTGTAGCTACAATTATTGTCCCAAGTTGTGTGAAACCTTTATATGTGTACCTATTGGGAATTCCATGTTGTAGTAGTCTTCTTATGTTATGGGTACTATTTTATCGGGCGTATGTGTGATAAGTACTATGTTGTGATGTGATATAGTCATAGAAGTATGTAGAGATATGTCTTGTCGATTGTTAGTGTTGTGTTTGGTTCTTGGGTCGTATCGTGATGTTAGTATCAGGTTAGAAGCCATGAAAAATAAATAAAATAAAATCCTAAGAATTGAACCACTAAGAGTTTGAGATTAAGAAATACTTGTTGGTGTAAAATCACAGCACCCTTGAATTGGCTTAGACCTAAGCAGGGAATTTGGTGTGATTTGGATAACATTGGACCATCTCTCAAGTTGTGGGACTTGTGAACTTGAGATGGACCACTAAAGAAGGTTGGTTCCTACTCCTAAACTACCTGCCACAAGATATTCTAATCCAAGAAAACTATCTAATCCTAATCTAATTTTCTAAGGGACCAGGGAGAGAAAGTGCATGAAAAGAAAGCCTACACTAAAACGGTGATACACCTGAGAAGGTGGTTGTTGGTCACAATCTCAGATGCCTAAAATGGAGAGAGGTGAGGAAAGGAGAGGGTGGACAAGATGCACCACAGACCAGAGATGAAGTTCACATGGAACACCACTTCAACCCATTAAACACAACTCCCAAAACCTGCAATAGACATCAGAAGTATGTACATTATACCTTGCAATGATGAAAGGTGAGAAGAGACAATAAAATAAGAAAAGGATGGACAAAATGCATCATGAAACAAATTTTTATTTCTCCAAGATTTCACATGGTACACCATCAGTGGGAAAGAGGCAAGAAAAAACCATTACAGAGCCATGAGAGGAGGCTTAGAATCCACTTTCCACCATAGGGAAGAAAGAGAGATGGCAGATGAGAGAAACAATGACCAACCTTTTGAAATATGCCCCTCCTTTACAATATATAGAAGAATGAGAGAAGGAGAGAGAGATAATTTGAATCTTACTTCAAACATCCCTATAATGCATTGAATTCACCTACTCCAACCACTCCAGAAAGCATTGAAATCTTCATATAATAATGATGGGCTTCACTGCAAGACCCATGCCTCCATGTGTTGTTCCTTGCCGGGTAAGAAAGGAGTCCATTCTTCATCATGCGACAGGTGAGAGACTTGACAACCTCAAAAATGGCAAACCAGATCATTAATGGTGGCAGGTGAGTAGTAGGTACCAAGAGCTTTCCAAAACATCCCCTCCCACTCAAATTTGAGCTCTCAGTAAAAACTTATGACTACCTGAAGGTGCTTTGGTTTTGGGGTCTATTTACACAAGGTCCACATGACATCCCCGCACATCTTAAAACTTTACCCCCTCCATTTACTCTTGAATTTGTGCCAAAGAGACATGTGGTGTCATCTGGGGGCTTGAAATATTTCCTTTGTATTCTACCTAAGCCCCTCTTGTTGGCAGAGACACTGTGCTTGACCCGAGACATGTGGAGGCTCAATGCACATTTTGGACCCACCTCCAGATTTTACCTTTGAATTTGCATTGGTGAGGCATTGTGGATCATTCCACAGGATTTTGGATTTTTGAACGACTGACCTTACCTTTTTGGACTCTGACTACGTGATGGGTAGGAACTAGTTTGGGACCTACCTTCAGATTTTCGCACCTTTGAAGATGCATACATGAGACACATGGAGGCTTCTGCTCACCTTTTACTTAGTGATTTGGTCCCAAGTCCTTTATGTTTGACAAAGGATTTATGTTCAATCTGGGATACGTGGAGACCTATCGCATGTTTGGAAACCCTGTCTAGACCTGACCCTTGGAGGTGAGCTGATTGGACACGTGGAGGATTTCGCTGGCTCTTCTATACTCAGTTGATTCAACGGCCAGCTCTGCCCCCTTTTTTGACTTCTGGCCACTTGGTGATCCTACACTTGTTTGAGGTTTGCCTCTAGGTTTTTCATTTTAAAACATGCCGAAGAGACACGTGTAGGCTCTCACTAACACTTGGACTTTTCAATGGCCAGTGTCCCTTTTTTGGAATTTGAACACATGGAGGGTTGGATCTTATTTGGGACCTACCTCTGGATTTTACCTCTGAAGTTGTGCCGAAATGAGGCATGGATCCTTCCGCCGGTTCTGGAATTTTCAACAACTGAATTTGTCTTTCTCAAGCCTTGGACACATGGAGGATCTGCGCTAGTTCAGGGTCTTTCTTTGGGTCGTGCCTTTGAAGCTATGCCGATGAGACATGTATAGGCTTCCACTGACCATGTTGTACTTAGAATCTTCAAATTGGGACCATTCAGTTCAGGACCACGTGGTAGCTCATTTGGGAAATCTGATTTGCTACCTTTTGGAACGCCTATTGACCACGTGGCCTTGGAAGTATCCATTGGCCCAGTGGAGTCATGAATGAGAAATTTGACCTTTCTCCAATTCATTTCTTGTCCTCTAGTCTCTTTTAACGTTGTTGATCCTCCTTTGACCTACTCCTCCACTGCAAGCTTGGTGACCCTGATTTGGGATCGATTGTGAGCTCGTAGGACTAAGTTGACCCTTCCAATTTTCTTATGTAAGGTCATGTTTGATAAATTTTACCTGTGGGGGGAAAAAATTGGGATAACAGTTTGGCAACTCACATGGACATCTACCTACTATAGGAAGAGACTAGTTGCATGGATTCATGAATGATAGCCTGATACTGATGTTGTCCCTAAAATTGCGAGCTTGATTTCTTACAGTTGGTGACCCTGAACCTGTCTCACTGTCCACACTCTCAATTTTCATAAGAAAATCTTAGAAATGAGGTTCTGAGAGTAGAAAATTGTCTTGACCTGGGGCCTTCACCTGTCCCTTGAAATGGACTATACAAATCACTGAAGGTACACTGAACATAGTGATACAACCATGGAGCAACAAATCACCACAACACCGCTATGTACAAAAACTACAAATCATACATATCCCAAGTGGAACATGCAGAGTGTGCACAAGCACTTGCTTTACTGAAAGAAAATCTACTCCTACTCCTACACTAACCCTATCAAATAAAAGCTAAAAAAATCCTACCACAAGTAGGGAGAAACAACTTCCCTTCTTTAAAAAATGTGGCCATGTATATGATTTGGCATTGAACATGGCTCTTATTATGAGTGAGAAACTGAAAAGAGGCCAATCTTCCACCCAAATCATCAAGGTATCAACATCAATCAAAAATACCTCCTCAAGTTGATTGTCATTGGACTCCTGGAGATGTTGATGGTGACCCTTGGTGCTTTGATACTCATCCTCATGCCCTGAAGTGGGCATGACTAGTTTTGGCTTCTCCCTTGGCTCCAATGAAGCCAAGTACCTAATTGGGCATGGTTTGATCCTTATGAATTTGCCCATTGCTATGAACTTCAACTCCAAGAATGGAGTCTTCCTGTACAGACCTTCCTTGATGGATGAGTTATGTGAGAGAGATGGGATCCTCGTACTCTTCTCCTTCCTCCGTTGTTTCTTGAAGACTAACTTGCTCTTAGATAGCCTCTTCCTCTAGCATGAAATTTTTCAAATCAAAATCTTCAATTTTCTGCTCTAGAGGACTATTTGGGGTAGAAAGGTCTTCTTGATAGCTCTCCTCCATCATGGATTCATCAATCAAATCAGGCCCATCAAATGAAAGAAAAAAATCTTCAATGATGCTTTCTTTGTCAAGTGGCTTCAACTCTGATTTGATCTCTTCCATCTACTCCTTTTCAATGGGACTTGGAGCTAGTTGTTCTTCCTCTCTCTTGACCGGTTTTACAACTTGGATTAGATCAACATCCTCTTCAGAAAAAGTGCCATTATGGACACTGCATTCAGAGCATACAAATTGTTGATCTTCTTCCTCTTGTTCTTGTTCTTCTTCTGCTGCAAACTCAGCTGCCACCACTTGTGGTTTGACCCCAACCTCCTCTGAAGGTTTAACCATCAAGGGGATTTTTGTAATCCCAAATCTGAGAGCCAAGCTTACTAAGTTCTTGATCATTTTTTCTTTTTTTGGCTCTTCTTCCTGATGCTCTCCTTGATTGGTTTTTAGAGTCTCTCCCTGACATGGGCTTACAAAAGTACGAGGAGTAGTGGGTGGGGTCTCCACCCATTTGTTTTCTTGTTTGTGGTGGAGGGGATGGTCACTTTCCTTTGGCTTTTGTGGAGGTGAATTGGATTTGGAAGGGAAAAGGGTAGAAGAATTGAGGTGAGATGGAAGACTACAAGATGGAGAAGGAAAACAACACTTGGGGCAGCAGATGGGAAGCTAGACTCATGACACTGTTGTGATGATACTGATTGAGGAAGAGGAAAAGAAAAGCTATGAGGTGGTGGACTTACCCATTGATAAGGTTGTCTCGACACCAAGCTCGTAGGCCTCTATCTCCTCATTCCACTATGCAAGTTGGGACAACATCTCAACCATGAAGTCAAACTTCTCCTACGGGCTGTAATGTCTTGGAAAAGGGCCTTCCCATGGACAAGGTGCCTTGCAACCAATCCTGAATGCTTTCATTTGAGCTATATCCCTAGAATGCACCATGCTAGCCTCCATTATTTGAATCTTCTCCAGAAAACCAACATTCTGCACATAACTGTTACCATTATATGTGTCCCCTTGTTCTTGATAATCTCCATAGACAAACTGGATTTGACACTGCTCATATGGGTAAGCATAATGGTTCTGAATTTGATCATAATATTGATCTGGAGGAGTTGAAATACATTGGAGGAGGACTACACTTATTGTTGCTGTAAGTGTGGAGTTCCAATATGGGAATGAAGTCATGATTACACAACTTCATGAATGGAAGAAGATGAAAGATGTGGAAGAAAATGGATGAAATGGATGGGGAGAAGGTATACAACTTCATAGAATGGGTTGTTGACCAGATGGAGTTTCACAGATGTGCTTTGCCTCCAAAGGCTAAGTGCACTCAAAATTGAAAGGAAGTGGAATCTTCAAACCTAAGAACATGCCAAAAACACGGTGCTTAAGATTTGTTGTTTGAAATGGTAAGGTGAAAACTTCAACCTCAATGTCCCACCAGGCATGCCAAAACTGTTGATACAAAATCATAGCACCCCTGAATGGCCTTAGATCTGAGTGGGGCATTCAGTGTGATCTGCATAACATTGGACCATCTCTCAAGATGTGGGACTTGTGAACTTGAGATGGAACCCCAGAGAAAGTTGGTTCCTACCTTTAAACTACCTGCCACAAACTATTCTAATGTAGGAAAACTATCTAATCCTAATCTAACCTTCCAAGGGACTAGGGAGAGAAAGTGCATAAAAACAAATCCTACACTAAAATGGTGATACACCAGAGAAGGAGGTTGCTGGTCACAATCTCAGCTG
This sequence comes from Taxus chinensis, assembly GCA_019776745.2. Taxonomy (NCBI): domain Eukaryota; kingdom Viridiplantae; phylum Streptophyta; class Pinopsida; order Cupressales; family Taxaceae; genus Taxus; species Taxus chinensis. The sequence goes on from CM034146.1 coordinate 236,394,685, forward strand.
CCTGAAATGGAGAGAGGTGAGAAAAGGAGAGGGTGGACAAGATGCATCATAGACCAAAGATAAATTTCACATGGAAAACCACTTTAACCCATTAAAAATGGCTCCCAAAACCTGCAATAGGCATCAGAGGAATGCAAAATATACCATGCAATGATGAGAGGTGACAAGAGAAAATAAAATAAGTAAAGGATGGAAAAAATGCATCACGAAATAGATTTTATTGCTCTAGGAGTTTACATGGTACATCATCAGTGGGAAAGAGGAAATAAAATTCCATTACAAAACCATGAGAGGAGGCTTAGACTCTCCTTTCCACCCTAGGGAAGAAAGAGAGAGGGCGCAGGAGAGAAACAATGACCAAACTTTTGAAATATGCCCCTCCTTTACAATATATAGAAGAATGAGAGAAGAAGCGAAAGGAAAATTTGAATCCTTCTTCAACCACCCCTATAATGCATTAAATACACCCACTCCACCCACTCCAGAAAGCATTGAAATTGAACTATAACAATGATGTGCTTCACTGCAAGACCCATACCTCATTGTGTTGTTCCTTGATGGGAAAGAAAGGAGTCCTTTCTTCATCATGGCAATAGGTGAGAGATTTGACAACCTCAAAAATGGTGGCCTAGATCATTAATGGTGGCAGGTGCATAACAGGCGCATAGAGCTTTCCAAAACATCCCCTCCCACTCAAATATGAGCTCCTAGTTGAAAGTTATGGTTGTTTGAAGGTGGTTTGGGTTTGGGGTCTATTTTCTCAAGGTCCTCATGATATCCTCTTGCATCTTCAGATTTTTCCCCCTCCTTTTACTCTTGAAGTTGCGCCAAAGAGACACGTGGCATCGTCCACAGGCTTGGTCTATATCCTTTGTATTTTTCGTAATCCCCTCCTGTTGGCAGAGACACTGTGCCTAACTCGAGACACGTGGAGGTTCAATGCACATTTGGGGACTACCTCAAGCTTTTACCTTTGGAGTTACATTGGTGAGGCACGTGGAGGCTTCCGTAGGCTTTTGGAATTTTCAACGACTGACCTTACATTTTAAGACTCTAACCACATGTCGGGTTGGCACTAGTTTCGAGACTACCTTTTGGGTCATTCCTTTGAATTTATGCTAAAGAGACATGTGGTGCCTTCCGCAGCTTTGTTCTACCTTCCTCGTGTTCTTCCCAATTCCTTTCTATTTGATGAAGGATTTATGTTCGACCTGGGATACGTGGAGAGATGATGCATATTTAGAGACCTTGTCTAGACCTGACCCTCAAAGGTTTGCTGATTGGACACATGGAGGCTTCCACTGGCTCTTCTATACTTAGCCGATTTAATGGATTTCTCTACCCCCTTTTTTGAATTCTGGCCGATTGGCAAGCCTACGCTTGTTTGGGGTTTTCCTCTAGGTTTTTCCTTTTAAGACACACTGAAGAGACACGTGGAGGCTCCAGCTAACACTTGTACTTTTCAATGGCCGGTGTCGCTTTTTTGAAATCTAAACATGTAGAGGGCTGGCACTCGTTTGGGACCTGCCTCTAGATTTTACCTCTGAAGTTAGGCCGATCTGACGCGTGGCTCCTTCCACCGGTCCTAGACTTTTCAATGGCTGACTCTATATTTCTTGAGCCTTGGACACATGGAAGGTCTGCCGTAGTTCAGGGTATTTCTTTGGGTCGTACCTTTGAAGATACGTTGATGAGACTCCTCAATGACTAGTGCTACATTTCAGACTTTTACCACGTGGAGGGCCAATTCTCATTTGAGAACTCAGCTTTGGATTCTTCCCTTAGCATTGCACCAATGAGGCATGAGGTCCCTTTTGCCGGTCTTGGACGGTTGGCCCCAAGTAGACTCGTATGTGAAGTCAAAAAACTTCATTCCCTTTCTCCAATTCTTCTCTGTTGAGCCTCTGGTCTCTTTTAACATTATTATCCTCCTTTTTCTACCTAACTCCTCCACTGTTGAGCCCTCCTGCCCCTCAGATTTGGGAACGATTGTGAGCTCATAGGATTGAGCCGACCATTCCAATTTTATTATGCAAGGTCATGTTTAATCAATTTTTCCTATGGGGGGTAAAATTTGGATAAAAATAATTTAAAAGGAAAATACTAATTAAGTAATAAAGTAAAACAGAAATGCCAATCTATACAGAACATTCAAATTTATGATATTTCCAAATTTAGTTTGCTTCCTTGTGATCATGTTGTATCGACAAGTTGTTTTGTTAATCAACATGTGTCATTATTCACTTTCTTTCCAACCTACCCTTTGATCTTCAGTATTGTGTCGAATTGAGGATGGTTCTCTTTTAAGGGGAGGGAAATGTAGTGCTTAACATTTATTTAAAATAAAATTTTTAAAAAATGAAATAAAATAATAAAAAGTGGGGGAAGCGTTGGGGAAGGAAAATTTTGGACTGGTTGATATGGCAGAGGAGATTAATGGATGGCGGTGGAGTGTGGCAGGAGGGTGGGTAGGTTCATCGCTTTTCAGACCTATCATCTTCCTTCCACAACAATACAAAAACTTTATTTGAGACCCTAAGGAAATAAACATATTAAAATCCAAGTCAAAGTTATAAGTTTACAGTAATGGGATAGTTGTAGTGCCAATAGAATGGACAAGGGACTGTGCTAAATGGTGCTCTCCCTAATAGTCATCCAAATCAATTTGATTATGGGTTGAAACGACCCTGCGCATGGATGAAAATAAGTATGCGTCTTTCTGCAGGTACCAGCTATATATTTTATAAAACTTTATTTTCACCACATTGTACATGTGTATATCTTCTACATGAGGAAAAGAGGAGATTTTCATGACCATTGATGAAATGGGTGGGTGTGAATCCATGAAGAGATTGTGTATATCATAGGTTCTTGACTAGAGATTGGCACCCACTTGGCCATATGATGAGAAAAAATGGTAAAAATAAAAAATAAAAAATTCTTTCCCTCCCACCCGTCTCTATTTTTTCTTTCTTTTTCATGGCTGGAAGTTTCTAAAGAATATGTTTCAATAAAAAAAAACAGCATATGATATCAACATACCCATGTTTAGATGTCCTTATGTGGGTGTTGATGTTAGGATGGTAGATTAGATCTATGTAGTAATGTCAAGACTATCTAGAGTACTTCAAATGATATTTTCTTTATAGGTTCATGAACACCCATCAAAGCATAAAATATAGAGGAATTTTTTCAGATGTTGTAATTGCAAATTCTCTAATAGACATGCATGAATAATGTGGAACATTACATAAAGTAAGGTGAATTGTTTAATAGAATGTTTTACAAACAACATGGTTTTGTGTATAGCAGTAACCATAGGATATGCATGAAATGGTTTCTTTTTTGGGTAAAAGGTCAGTGAGAAGGTTTAGGAAAGGAGCTTATGAGATTATTTGAATTTAACAATAATTACCATTATGAGATGAAGTTTGAGTTTAGATAATCTCTTGAACTCCACAAAAATATATGCATGATGCAGCCTGTGCATTGTACTAATGAGGGGTGCAGTGAGGTATTTTATGCAGAATTTGTACAGCTACAATTTTTCTTTGTTCTCCAATATCTAAATAAGTAGGAAGCATCTGTTAGAGATCTAATGCATCATGTTGTATTGTCTGGAGAAGATCACAACGTGAAGCACTCTATTTTTCCATTCTAAGTTCTATGTTGAAAGGGGATTGGCTGCTAGGAGGGCTTAAAGTGGCTGGTTGAAAAGGCTTTAGAAACTTCAAATAAATATAGCCATGGAATGTCTTATTTGTAGGATATGTACAAATGGTGTTCTAAATGAGGTTGTAATTTTCCCAATAAAAGGCCCAACCAAGTGTGGCCTCATGGAATGTAACCATTTCTCGGTATGTATGTTTGGGGTATATTAAAAAAAAATTTAGAAACTTTCAAGCTGATGTAATCGTGGGAACTTAGAAAAGGCTATCGAATGGTATTTTTTAAATGGGGATACCACAACCAAACTTGTTCAAATAGCTGATATTTGTGGAGAATGCTCTAATCATTTTGCGGAATGAGTATAAAATCCTTCTAGAAAATGCAATGGTGGAATTGTGGATGCACATGGATTGTTTGGTGGAATGTTGAAAGTGTGTGGGAGTCTTGTGGAATGCAGGTAAACCCTCCTGGAGCACCACTTGCACTAGAGACATTGGTATTTCCACGCATGGTCTCCTTACCTTTATCTCTTATAATTTTCATATAATTTGGTTATTCATTTCCAATAAAGTAAAAGTATTAAACTATTAGATACTCAAACAATTGGACATTTTAACCAGACGACTAGTGTTATCAATAAAACAACACCTCGTGTTTTGCTACCGACTTATAATTTGACCCTCAACCATGTCACGACCACAACCTCATATATTGCTAAACGTAGGGTTTCAAAACATGGTACTCGTGTCCATTTGTTTTTGCGAGAGCTAGACAAGTTAACTAAAACAAGCATTTCTGTTTACCTTGAAAAGTTAGAAAAAATGCAATTTCCAAAGACTTGCAAAACAACACTTTGAGCCCAGTAAAGGAGATGTCAAATGTGGTATGTGTTCTTTGTTAGGTAGAGAGTCACATAAAGCATTAGCTTGAACTCATTGGACCATTTGTGCTCTCTTCGTCGCTCCTCTAGGAGCCCTATTACTTTGTTTCACACTTTTAGGAAACTGCCAAAACATAAAATGTTGGATTTTGTTTTGGCTCGCCATGTGAACCTTGTGCAATGAAAGACTTTCCCGCCTTCGCGAACCTTTAATATTTTTACTATATAATTACCTAGAACCATCAGTTTGGAAAAAATCACTCTTCTAGTTAGTTTTTCAATGGTATTTTGTAGGCCTCCAGTTGCCATAGTTTGACTAGGTAAGACTGGACTAATTATGATCGGTGGCTCCAAAAAACCCATTGCTGTTTGAAGCCCATTTACCAGTTCTTAGTCCCATCAACTCTGATGAATTATCTATATATAGGGGAAATTGTAGGAAACTTCTCATTGCGCATGTTCATCCATCGAATCATTAGTTTTGGATGTGCTTTTCTGAGCCCTTGAGCTAACTTTTGATTATTTGCAACTAGTCCAATTATGACCGATGGCCTTGGAGAAATGGCCGCCAATTGTAAACCCTTCGCCACTTCTGAATTCCATCAATTCCTGTGAAATTTTGGTGTATAGGGGGACACTTAGAAACTTACCCATGGGTGTTTTTCTCATCAGAAGGCAACATTTGAAAGTGGATTCTTATAGCCTCTGCAACTAGCAGGAAAAGGTAAAAATAGAAGTTGTAGGACCCTCATTCGGTTACCCAGCTCTCGTGGAAACCTGTTAACACTTGTAACTAACTGTTTGAAACTCTATCATGTGACTTGTGTGAAATTGAAGTTTTAGCTAAATAGAGGTTATCTCTCTCTCCTTGTTTAAGAAATGAAGTGAAATGAAATGAAATAAAATGTGTCTCTAACACTCTCCTTTTGAATGCAAATTATTATTATTACGTAAATGAAAAAACTAAAAACATTAATTATGATGGATCTATGTGGATGTCATGCCAATGATTTATCATTGATTTCATGCTCACATGGTTTTGCAAAATGGAAGTAAAATGGCGAAAAGGCGTGGTGTAATTCATTATTATTATTGTAATTTATATATGTTATTGGAAAATGTATATATGTATAATGTAATTCCCATGTAATATAAAAGTCTATATTTGAAATTTGGTAACATGTATGAGATGCTAGTTTTAAGGATGCCTTAAGAAATGTGTAATTAATCATAGGTGTCATTTTGATTCAGATTTATGTATAGTAAAAAGGTTGGATATATATGTTAAATGAATTTGAATTTAATATGTTGTAGTGCTTTTCCAATGTGCAATAGATGATTAAATAATTGGTGTTGTGTCTCTTACCTTGAAAATCTAATAAAGGATTCTAACCACAACAGTCAACCCTAGAATAAAATTTGTGTATAATTACTCTTCCTCTGTGATTTCTCTTAGAATAGAAAACTAAAACCTTACAACAAACTAAAATCATTACACTTGATAACACCATCTAGATTAAATAAATAAGATCACAAGTATGAGTTTATCATCATAGCTTGTATGTTTAGTGTCATCCTCGCAAACCAGATGAATAGGCACGACATGGTACAACATTATCCAAAGTATGTGGTTCCCTTCCAGGATTGGAAAACATGTGTGTAGTAAGGAGAATGTGATTTTTATTAAGGTTGCTCTCATGGGAACCAACATTAAACATAGAGTAAATCCCTCTTGGACCGACACAAATGGAGCTAGTGAAATAGTTATCCTATGATTTAAAATTTTTTAATGATCTCTTTACTTCCTCAAAGATAAATGGGTTACCTTGATTACTAGAATAATCACACCTTGGTCTATCATGAAGGTTTTTTAGCATATGTTTTTCCTCTCACCTTAAAATCACATATAGTTGGGGCATTGAACCTTTGGTATAATTGGAATTAAACCAAACCTTGGATGATTAAGGGGTTAAATATTGGGTGGAAATTGTTCATAACTCTTAGCAAATGCAATTGTATTTTAAATTAAGTTGACTTAAGAGAAATGTAGAAACAAAAAAAAGGTCTCATTACCCCTTATGCCTAGTTTCCCTTTATACCCTAGTGAGTGGCCCAAAACCGAACAAAGGTAGTAGGTGATATTCCTATGAATGATCTCATGGTGGGATTTAAATGACACAAGTGGATGTATTTGTTGCAACAGGTTTTTAATACTGCATGGTATAAGAGCAAAGAAGTGGGATGTCTTGTGGTAGGTTACACTCCTTGTAGTAACGAATCTATTAGCGAAAATTATGTAATATTTGTTTACAATTGTTATAAAATAATGCCAATAATGAGACCTTAGTGAAATTTAAGAGTAAAGCATATAAGAGTAAAACGAGATTCAAAGTAAGAAATAATGTCACTCTTGGAGTTCTTGTAACTCAATTATACATTTGCATATGTTAAAACAAATATGAATTTCCCTTGGTTAGATCAGACTTTGAGAAAACAAAAGGTATATGTAAATCCTAATAAAATTTCTTGATCTAGAAATGTTGAATGGATTCAACAAGTTACTGAACTATATTAACTATGATAGGGAAATAAATATACCATGATTGGAGAATGTTTGTAGGAATAGGTATCTTTAATCTAAATCTCCCTTAAGTCCTAAGATTTCTTTCTTAGCATCAAGTCAAATTCACTTATGTAGCAAGGGTAAAAATTAAACATTGAATAAACATTTGACAAACATAATCTTAACATAAGAACGAGAGAATTAAGAACTTTTTATGCAATTTTAAATATGGAAAGTAATTATGTAAGTTATGGAGATTGTCGTAAGGGCTAAAGAGCCAAATTCAATGGTAGAACTATAAGTTAAATGTAAAATGAATTTAATAATCTGTAGGTGAAAAAAAGATAACATTATCCTTAAATAATAATGTTTTTTGGAATGTTAATCATAACTAAGATATAATCATGGAAATGATGTGTTGTGGGTTTGTCAATCTTTGGTTCACTTTTAATGGTTGGGTCATTGCTAGCATTCGTTCATTAGGGAAAGTGTGGTATCAACATGTATATGGTGTTTTCATGTGTCTATGTGAGTCGATGACTTATGTAAGTGTCTTATGTGGTGTAAAGTTTATCTATTAGAGCCCATGTGATGTTGTGCAATGAGCATTTCAAGTCAAAAAAAAAAAATTCTGGTATTTTTATTGTTGTATTTGTGTGTCCAAATTGTGGGAGTTATAGAAAGTTGTTGTATACTTGAAAATCCATTGACCTTCTAAACTTCCTTTATGAGTTTTTTTTTAAGAGACTTAAAACCTCAAATGTGTTAGTAATGATTAAAATAAATTATCAATTTTACCTTATCTTGGTGAAAGAAAGATGTGAATATTGTTGGAATGGATATGTAATCTTTTAATCCATGTGGTTTCTTTATCTTTCAAATTTGATATGCTTTCCATTCAAATAATAATAATTTGTAAAGTTGTTAGACTCCATTTTGAAAGAAACAAGTATTTTGTTCATTGTTCTTGCTTGTGACATGGAATGATTATTTTGTACCTTAAAAGAGATTAAATTGAATGGCCTAAACTATAAATGTAGTATTAAACTAGTTGAAGGAAATAGTAATTAAAATCATAAGATTGAAAGAAAGCATTTTTTCTTTTATAATGAGTTGTGTGGGAAAACTTCCAAATATATTAACTTAACATTAGATGGATTAAACAAAAAAAATGCATATACCTACATTTATTCTTAAATGTAATTTTGGTTTAGTCTTATAGGCCTATTTTACAAATTTTTCCTATTTATTTATTAGACTAATATTGAACTCCTTTAAAAGAGAGAGAGAGAGACCTAGTTAGGTTGACTATCTCAATTTTATTACTGTATTAATATAATTAATACATTAATATTCTTTTTTTAAATGAATCATTAAAAAAATAGATATGATCCTAATCATACATCTACATATTTATACATTTAATTTTATTCCTAATATTATTATTAAATTATTATAATTATTAATGATAAATTTTAATATAATTATTGTTATAATAACTAATAATGAATATAATTGTTAATAAAAAATATTAGTATAAATAATAATAAATTATTATTATTAATAAAGTTATAAAATAAAATTAAAAAAAAGAAGAATATAGTTATTGCTATGTAGCCGCGACCATGGGTTAAATGGAAGGTAGTTTGGGGTGGGAAGGGGTCGCCGACACCACCCTGACCCCAGTGGTATATGGGATGGGGGGTGGGGTCAGTGACCCCTCTACCCCACAAAACCTTGTTACCTTGTAAACAATAAAACCTGAATTGGAAATTTATGCGGCCACTCCCAAAGCAGAGTATGCACATATATATAATATCTATATCAAACCTATATTTACCCAATTTTGGGTATATTGTGTTATAAGAAATTAAATATTTACAAATATATATTTAATATACATACACACACAAGTGTGTATATGTGTATTTATATAAATATATTTGTATATATAAAAGGAAATTTGTTTGTGTATATCTACTTACATTAGGAAGGAAAAGAAATTAAAAACAAAATATAGATCTATTGGAGAAATGGAAAACACCCAAATGGGTGTTCTATGGAATTTTTCTTACAATAAAGGAATTATAAAATTTAGAAACCCTTGAAAAGGGTAGAATAGAAAAAGAAAGATAAAATAATATGTATTTGGGATGTGTATATCTATCCCCAATCTTGACGCTTGTCATCCTTTGCTTCCTCCTCTTCCATCTTCCTTTAAACTGCAAAACTAGAATGAATGAAATAAGGAAATAGATGAATAAAAAACTTCCTTAAGAGTTTTTAGGTTTTCTTTGAAATCTTCCAATATAATGGCCAATATTTGATTCATCCAATGGCCAAAAATGTCTCCTACAAATGTTACGTGAAAGTAGGTGAGATCATCATTTGATCATATGGGTCTTCTTTTCAATGGGGCCACTTGGGTGAGTTGAAAGTAATTAAGTTATTTATTCTTATCTTGATTTAATTTAAATAAACTCTTCCCTTATTAGTTTAGACTACTTTTTATTGGAGAATTAAATTATTAGTTTTGTGTAATCGAAGGAGCTAGTTTAGTTACGGACTTTAAGTTTAATTATTGTATGACCTTAGGAACCACTGTATTAAATTAATTCAGGATTGTTTGCATGAAGTATGTTAAACCTAATCATAGAATAAATCAATTATTTCATTTATATGTTATTATTTAATTAATTTTGTGACAACTGTTTATTAACCTAGAGATTAGCTTAAAGTTACATTCGTCCTTTAACAAAAAAAAAAAATCCATAATTTTTCTAGTATAACCTATGTTTGGTTTTGGGTTTTGTATATGAAAATGTTTTGGTGTCACATTTGGTATTAGAGCCATGGATTAAATGATTGGACCCTAGGCACACTAGAAAACATGAAACAAAAATAAATAAACCTAGTGTAACTTTAAACCTAGTACACACAACTATGCAAGGTGTTTTGAAACATAGAAAATTTAAAAAACTTAAAACAAAAGCTTAGATGATTATAAACTCTTGCCTTGGTCCGTGTATGAGGCGTGGAGTAGAAGAGGGGTTCATTCACATGGAGTTAGACCTACCATCCCTAGATCAGATAGTAGTAACCATTCTACCTTAGTTATTGTAGACGTTATAGGAGGTTAATGCCGCTATACGTGGAGGATCGATAGGACGATGACCTAGCAGGTATGATAGGGAGCCATCAGTGGAGGATCATGCACCTTCATGTCATAGTACAAAGGAGAGGTCAGAGAACTCCCACGTGGAGCCAGTTAGACATGAGCCACCTCTTAGGGAGCTCAAAGATGGAGATGTGATGCAGAGAGATAGGTCTATGATCCCTAGGCTGGGATATGAGTAGGTAGAGAGGCCTAGAGGGTGACAGTCATCTACAGTGGAGAACATTAGAGAAATACTGAAGTTACACCCACCTCATTTTTCTAGAGACATAAGCAGATTTTAAGCTGAGGCATGTTTGGTTAGCTTGACCAGATGCTTTAAGCTATGCCATTTTTCTATCATCACAAAAGCTTGTGTTTCCATCCACCTTCTAAGAGATGGAGAAGGAGAAAGGTGGAGGACCAAGGAGTAGACGATCTATATAGATTCTAGGAGAGTCACTTGGGAGATATTTGAGGAGCATTTCAAGAGCACATATATTTCTAGGAGGTTCATTCCACAGTGGATCGATGAGTTCCATGATCTGCGTCAGGCCTCCATAATGGTACAACAAAGTATGAGGGACAGTTCCTAGATCTACTTCAGTATGTAGACTACATGTTGGATGAGCAGGTTTGAGTTCAGAGGTTCATCAGGGGCCTAAACATGGAATTGGGTTGGGCAATGTGGATCCATTTCTTGTAGAAATTATCATAGGCCATGGAGAAGTCCTATATTATAAAGGAAATGAGGGGGAAGACTCAGTAGGTATGTGACAAAGTGAGGAGCTGCATATAGGAGCTACAGGATAGTAGATCAAGAGGATCAACTCCTCGTCGTCCTGGTGGACACACTTCAACACATTCTTCCTTCAGGCCTCCTCCACCTCCTCACTAGTAGAAGTAGAAGAATCGACCGCCCTCTCAACCTCCATAGTGCCTTGATTCTCAGAGAGGGCATAACATGATACTTCTATCTAGGGGGCCAAAAGGACACGTGCTCCACCTCGAGCACAGTCAACATGATATCATCTACCGCAACACCCATAGAGATGTATTGTAGGGTCATCATGTCCTTCAGCTCGTACTAATGGGCCACCTGGAGGACTATCTGCACAATGGTGAGGACCAGCAACTTATTATGGTTGCGGAATACGTGAACATCATTGCAAAGAGTGCCCTGAAAACCTTGTTAATTAGGGTAAGGCACCGGATTTCAAGATTACTGTTGGCAACATCGCTAGGAGCCACATGATATATGCAGTGGTCGAGAGCCACCTGGCAAAGAACAAGGGCATGATGATAGAGACCACATGTAGCATTGGTGGTATTTTTATTCCTATTTTACTTGACTCAGAATCATCAAATTCTTTCATTTTTCCATCTTTAGTAGATCATTGCAGGTTGATGGCACTTAGGTAGGGCCTTAGTTAGGACATCACAATGGCTTCTAGATCCAAGATCTCAGTTGACTCCTTAATCAAGGAGTGCGTAGTGGACTTAGGACCCTTTACCACCACCTTGGATCTTTTTATCCTTCCTTTGGTTTTTTATGGAGTGATTTTGGGTATGGATTGATTGTCTGTGCACAGATCTAGAGTTGATTTCTATAGTAAAATTATATCATGTGCAGCTGATTTGGGAGTGGATTCAGTGATTATTAGAGTCAAGAGAACCATCTCTATCCACACTATTTTGGTTATGCAGTTGAAGCGGTGTGCGTAACGGGGTTGTCATTTGTATGCTATTACAGTTACTTATAGGTCAGAGGATGGGACTAGTGGACTTCACTTGATGATCACCCCATTTTTCAGGAGTTATCGAATGTGTTTCCTAGTGAGCTGTTAGGGATGCCTCCCCCACGTGAGATACATTTTCACATTGATTTGGTTCTAAGAGTGGAACCTATCTCATGCGATCCTTATAGGATGACCACACCAAAGTTATGTGAGCTCAAGTTGTAGCTGGAGGGCCTTCTTGAGAAAGGCCTAATCCATCCTAGTGTATCCCCTTGTGGTGTACCAGTTATTTTTGTGAAGAAGAAGAACGTATCATTGCATTTGTGTGTGGACTATCGTCACCTGAAAAAAGTAACGATCAAGAATTGTTACCCCCTTCCTTGCATCAATGATTTGTTTGATCAGATGAAGGGGGAAAAAATGTTTTCTAAGATAGATCTTAAGTCAGGATACCATCAGCTTAGGATCACAGAGGCATATATCCACAATTCAGCTTTCTACACAAGGTATGGCCACTATAAGTTCTCTATTGTGTCATTCGGTCTGATGAACTCCCCTGCAATGTTCATGAGTTTGATGAACGGGGTTTTTCAGGACCTTTTTAGATCATTTTGTACTCGTGTTCCTTGATGAAATCTTGACATTATCACGTATGCATGAGGAGCACAAGGAGCCTCTTTGTCAGGTTCTGTAGTGTCTTTGTGAAAAACAACTTTACAGGAAGCTGGATAAGTGTGCATTCTTTCAGTCAAAGGTGCAATATTTGGGTCACATCATTTCTAGGGAAGCTATCACAGTTGATCCTTCCAAAATTAGATCCATTATGGATTGACCAACACCTAGTAGTGTGACCAAGGTGCACATTTTCATAGGGTTGGCAAGATACTCTAGGATATTTATTCAGGACTTCTCTTGGGTAGCACACCCCATCACTTTCCTTCAGCAAAAAGGGAATAAGATCTTCTTGTTAGATAAATGTGAGAAATCCTTTAGGACTTAGAAGGAATTCCTTACAACAACACCTATTCTTACAGTTCCATACCCTCAGGTTGAGTTTGTCATTTACACAGATGCTTCTTTGGAAGGTTTAGAAGGTGTTTTGATGCGGGAGGGCCATATTGTAACTTTTTGGTATAAAAAACTCAAGGGTTATGAGCTCAATTATCTGACTCATGATCTTGAGCTTGTAGTTGTTTTTCATTCCTTGGTTCAATGGAGACACTTTCTTCTTGGCTAGAGATTTATAATCAAGAATGATTACTTGAGTCTTCACTACCTATGCACGTAGCCCAATCTCAACACTCATCAATGGAATGGGATGGAGTTTCTTTGCGATTATGACACAAAGATAGAGCATGTGAAGGGGAAGGAGAATGTGATTGCCAATGCCCTGAGTTGATGGATACATTTGGCTATAGCTACCTCAGAGAGTATAAATTTACGGAGCAATATTTTGTAGTAGGTTCCTCACGACTAACTTTTACCTTGCTTCCAGATAAGAGATTAAGTCTCAGAGACCCCTTGAGGGGAAGTTTGATGGATTCTAATTAGAGGCATATGGTATTGTTACACACTGAGGTTGGATATATGCTCCTAGAGATGGAGCCTTGAGACATGATATAGGCTCATCGTGCACCTTATTCAACCCATCTAAGGGTGAAGAAGATGTATGCCACTTTGAGATAGCTTTACCATTGGAATGGTATATGGAGAGATATAGTTCAATTTGTTTCACATTGTTTAGAGTGTTAGAGGATGAAGGCCGAGCATCATCATCCAGTTGGCCTTCTCTACCCACATTCCATACCGGAGTGGAAATTGGAAACCATTTCCATGGATTTCATTTTAGGGCTATTGACGTCAAGATACCATAACGATGCCATCATGGTCAGAGTGGATGAATTGATGAAAGTGGCTCATTTTTATTTGGTGAAGAACACCTCTATAATTAGCACAGTAGTGCGGGTATAACTTGATGAGATTTTCATACTATATGAGATTCTACAGAAGATCATTTATGACCATGATCCCTTATACACTTGTCACTTCTGGACTACCATGCAACAAGTTCTCGGTATGAGTATCAACTTCAGTATCGCTTATCATCTAGAGACAGATGGACAAAAAGACCGAGTGAATCAGATCTTGGAGGATATTTTTTGGATGTATGTCATGGACCATCAGTTTAGGTGGGATGAGTAATTGTATTTGGTAGAGTTTTCCTACAACAACAATTTTTAGAGTTCGATTGGCATGGCTCCTTTTTAGGCATTCTATGGAAGAGAGTGCAAGACACCCTTGAGTGTGGATAGGTTAGAGGATAGGGTTTCTTTTGGGCCAGATTTGGTATAGGATGTGGAGCAACAAGTTGTCTTGATTTGTCAGAGGCTTCGGAAGGCTCACGATAGGAAGAAGAAATATGCAGATCTGAGAAGGACAGATCATAGTTTTGAGGTGGGCATGAAGGTGTTTGTTTTTGGCAGGCCTCATAAGAGTCCTATCCATTATGGAAAAGGCTCTAAGTTAGCTTTTAGATCTGTGGGTCCCTTCAAGATATTAGAGCATATAGGTCCCTTGGCCTATCGTCTAGCATTTCCACCCAGCTTGTCTCACGTGTATGTTGTCATTCATGTATCTGTACTTAGGAGATTTATTTCATATCCCTCTCATGTTTTGGATTGGACCGAATTGTAGGTGAAGAAGAAAGGGTAGGTATTAGTGGAGCAAGTGTGCATCCTAGAGCATAGGACCCTAGGCCTTCGAGGCCGTGAGATTGACCAAGTGTGGGTATAGTGGGATAAGTGTGATGAGACTATAACCACTTGAGAGGATTCCACTATTTTGTGAGATTATTTTTCTCAACTATTCCATTGACTTATAGGAAGAATTTGAGTCTAAGGGGAGGAGGATGTAGTGCCCACTCCTCTTCGACATTGTTTTATCTTGATACTGATACTATTAGACTGATATTCAAACATTTTCTTATGATACATTGATTAGTAGATGATATATTATACTAATATTTGGATTATTGACATTATGATGTATACATTTTTTTATGATGCACTAGATAGTGATGCTAGAAATTTGGATGTATGCTGATTTTCATGATGTAGATTTTATACTGACATGTTATGTTTTGAGATGTGGAGTAAAATTGTAATCTCATGGATGTTAGGATTATATTTTGATATATTGATGGATAATAGAATTTGCTAATGTCAAATGTTTGATATTGTTTTATATGTATATTGTCGTGATGTTGTTAATACAGATGAAAGGATAGAAATGTATTTTGTGCTGTGCAACACTTTCATCAAATACATCGAAGGGGATAGGGGACCAACATTGGAAGGATGTCGGGTGTTGAGAAATGAGGTAAAATTTGACAACTTGTATGGTTTTTTTCTTGTGTATTTTGGAGGTCTTCCTTGGGGGGGGCGACTTCACATATGTGGCCATGGGGTGAATTGTGTTTCCTTTATTTAATATTTGTATGTTCTTTATTTATGTTTTGTGTATTTAAAATTTGGAAATTTATGACACTTTTTTAGCATGTGTAAATGTGTGTTAATTAGAATTAACCCTTATTATTTGGTTAACCAAATTAGAGATGTGAAAAATAGTTATGATGAGATTTGGTAGTCCTTATGTAAGTAAAATTTCTTTTTATTTATGAGTGTTTTATTAAACCCCAAGTTCAAAATTCAGATTTTGACTTGGGGGCACTTTTGGAGGCTTGTGGGACAAGCAAGACTTGTCCAATGCCTCTTAAATTGACCCAACAACCCTACCTATGGGTTGGAAATGTTATTTTTTAATTTTTTGTCCAATTTTTAGTGTAAAATAAGGAAAATTCTTACACTTTCTTTCTCCGCAATTTATTATGTCCCTTGAAAGCATGGTGTGCAATTTATGAGCCATGTGGGTCATCATAGTACTTGCTTGTGCATTGATGTTTATCTGTCTTGGTGTGTTGAATTGAGTGTGGGCATGGGGAATGATGAACTGGCATTCTACATGGATCCACCTCATCATCCTCACATTATTTTTCTATTTATTGGTGATTTTTGGCTGGAATGGGGGTTACTTGCTCATTTTACTTCTTGTGCACTTTTAGATTTTGGAGTGCTTGGAAATTTATTATCTTGGTATTTAAGAGACTTATGGAATTTTGGTTGGGTAGTAGAATTTTGGTTGGGTAGTAGGATTTTATTATATTATTTTGTTTTTTGTATGCAATGTTTTGTTGTCAAAATTGTTGTTGTTTTGTGAAAATGGTTTCTATGTTGGTTGGGTAGTAGGATTTACGATTGGGTGTGGGAGAAGGGCTTGTGGAACTACTAGGGAAGGAAAAGGGAGTTTTGTGAGGCATGTATTTGGAGGGAGGGTGGATGCGAGTCTTACCTATACGGAGTGAAAAGGAATTCATAGTTTTGTTTCATGATTGCAAGGGAGAGATAAGGGTTTTGTGTCATCTTTTGTGTACTTGGAGGCTTACGGTAAGATTCCCACTTCACTTGGGAGGCATAAAGAGGTGGTCTTCCATATCCATTGCTCTAATTGGTTTTATCTTCAAACCTTTGTATTGTTATGAATGTGCAAACTTGTTGATTTTGTTGTTTTGGTTGAGTTAAATGCCTTTTATGTGTTCATTGTGAGGCAACCTTGTCTAAAGTTGTCATTGTTTCTCAATGACCCCCATGGTTCCTTGGTTGGGGCTCAGGGGTCATTAATGGAATGGATTCTTCCCTTAATGAATTTAAGGTTTGGTGGAGAGCATTTCCTACTCCCCCTTCATGAATTTTAAGAAAGTTAGAGTTGGAACCACCATCGTGATAAAGATATACATATTGGAAACTTATAAAATTGGATTTGTTGATAGCCTTGTTGTAATTTATTCAAATTTATACTTCTGAGTTGAGTGGATGTTTTCAAGTTGTAAGATTAAGAGAAATTTTTTGTATACTTGGAAATCCATTGATCTTGTAAACTCCCTTTATGAGTGTTTGTTTAAGAGACTTAAAACTTCAAACGTGTTAGTCATGATTAAAAGCAATTATCAAGTTTTAACTTATCTTGGTGAAAGGAAGATGTGAATATTTTTGAAATGGATACGTAATATTTTAATCCAAGTGGTTTCTTTGTCTTTCAAATGTGATATGCTTTCCATTAAAAAAAATTTATTGTAAAGTTGCTAGACTCCATTTTGAAAGAAACATGTATTTTTTTGGTTGCTATTTATTTTGAAATGGAATGATTATTTGGTAAATTAAAAGAGATTAAATTGAAGGGCCTAAACTATAAGTGTAGTATTAAACTAGTTGAAGGAAATAGTAATTAAAATCATAAGATTGAAGGAAAGCATTTTTTCTTTTATACTGAGTTGTGTGGGAAAGCATGAAAATATATTAACTTAACATTAGATGGATTAAACACACACACACACACACACACACACATATATATATATATATGTACATATATATATATGTATATGTACATATATATATATATATGTATATGTATATATATATGTATATATATACATATATATATGTATGTATATATACATATATATAGTACATATATATATACATATACATATATATATATACATATATATATACATATACATATATATATATATATATATATATATATATATATATACATATATTATATATATGTACATATATATATGTACATATATATATATATATATATATATATAATATATATATATATATATATATATATATATATATATATATTACACACACACATTTGTCCTTAAATATAATTTGTGTTTAGTTAGTTTTATAGGCCTATTTTGAAATTTTTCCCTATTTATATATTAGACTAATATTGAACTCCTTTACAAAACAAAGATCTAGTTAGGTTGACTATCTCAATATTATTATTGTTCTAATATAATTAATATATTAATATATTAATATATTAATATTCTCTATTCTTAAATGAATCATTAGCAAAATAGATATGATCCTAATCATACATCTACATATTTAGATATTTCATTTTATTCCTAATATTATTATAATTATTAATGATAAATATTAATATTATTAATAAATATTAATAATAATAATAATTAATATTATTATTATAATTGTTATAATAATTATTGTTAAAGTTGTAATTTTTTTCTTAAATATAGATGTTGTTATGTGGTCGTGATCATGGGTTAAATCGAAGGTAGTTTGGGGTGGAGAGGGTTATCCTACCCCATCCCCCCACAAAACCTTTTTACCTTGTAAACAATAAAACCTACATTGCAAATTTCTACGGCCAAAGTAGAGTTTGCAGAATGTTTGGAAACCCGTTGCCATGCCTTTTAAATCATTTTTTTTAAACAATAAATACGTGTGTGTGTGTGTGTGTGTGTGTGTGTGTGTGTGTGTGTACATAAACACACACACACACACACACACACACACACACACACATAGATATATATGTATGTATATATGTATATGTTTATGTATATATGTACATATACATATACATATACATATATAATAACCTATAATTACCCAATTTAGGGTATATATTGTTATAAGAAATTAAATATTTACACATATATATTTCATGTATAGATATATACACACAAGTGTGTATATGTGTATAAATATAAATATATTTGTATATATAAAAGGAAATTTGTTTGTGTATATCTACTTACATTAGGAAGGAAAAGAAATGCAAAAAACAAATATAGATCTATTGGTGAAATGGAAAATACCCAAATGGGTACTCTATTAAATCTTGCTTACAATAAATGAGTAAAGAAATTCACAAACCCTTGAAAATGGTAGAATACTCAAAGAAAAAGAAAATAATATGGATTTGGGATGTGTATATCCATCCCTAAGCTTGACCTTTGTCATCCATGGCTTCCTCCTCTTCCATCTTCCTTTAAATAACAAAACCAAAATGAATGAAATGAGGAAAAAGATGAATAAAATCCTTAAGATTTTTTAGGTTTGTTTCGAAAGCCTCACATCTAATGGCCTAGGTTGGATTCATCTAATGGCCCAAAATGTCTCCTACAAATGTTAGGTGAAAGTAGGTGAGATCATCATTTCTTCACATGGGTCTTCTTTTAAATGGGGCCACTTGGTTGGATTGAAAGTAATTAAGTTATTGATTTTTATCTTAATTTAATTTAAATAAAATCTTCCCTTATTATTTTAGAATATGTTTGATTGGAGAATAAAATTATTAGTTTCGTATAAATGAAAGAGTTAGTTTAGTAAAGGACTTTAAATTTAATTATTATATGACCTTAGGAACCACTATATTAAATTACTTTAGGATTATTTGAATGAAGTATGTTAAAAATAATCATACATTAAATCAATTCTTTTATTTAAATATTATTATTTAATTAATTTTGTGATGATCGTTTACTAACCTAGGGATTAGCTTAACGTTTTATTCATCCTTTAACAAAAAAAAATTATTCCATAAATTTCTAGTATAACCTATGTTTGGTTTTGGGTTTCATATACAAAATTTTGTGGGTGTTACATATTGAGGAAGGAAACGCATTTCACTCATGAAGAAGTAGTCGAGTATTCTAAGATTAGCTAGGACAACAATTGCATTCACTTAGATTCGGCACAAGCCAGAAAGGATGGATTTAAAGATGTAGTTTTTCACGAAATATTGAACGAAATGTGACCACGTGGTCTATGGGAGGAGGAGACAGGTTTGGATGTGCCCTGCAATTATTTATTGTGGATCTAAATGGGATGTTAAATGTGGTGCCCAAACAATAAATCCATTCACTCCATCAAAAAAAAATTACGAGCTCTTGAATGGGGTACGGTCATCCAGGAAAACATAGAAGATAGAGGAATTTTTTTTAGATGTTGTAGTTGTAAATTCTTTGTCAGATGCATATGCAAAATGTGAAACCTTGCACAATGCAGATGGATGATTTTGAGAGAATGTATAAAAAAGGGGGTGTGGTTTTCGTAGATAGTGTGGACTAAATGATATGTACAAAATGGATTTTTTATAATGCCTTAATGAAAAGGGAGCTATTGAATAATACAAGCTTTATAGATTGCAAAATTCCTTATGATATGCATTACACAAGCTACAAAATTGATGGTACTTTTCTTGTCATAATTTTTAGTGCAATGGCCCAATGTTGCAAAAGTTTTGTGTTTGGCTACGTAGGGTGTGAATGTGCCTTGGGATGATGTAAACACAATGCAAACATGTTTTCATTTTGTGAATATTGGGTGTGAACAAACCATGGGGAGAAATCAAAAGGGTATGTGAAGGGAGTGTGTTGAGGTGCAAAGAAAATGCAAAAAAAAAGATCTCTACAATGAGATAAGTGTACTAGATGTGGTAACATAGATTTACACAACAAGTGTTGGTCGACGCAATCTGAATGATTGAAATATCCTAAACAAGGATATGTCTTGAATGGAACACAATAGACAAGTTTTTGATTCATATGAAATATTTAGCAGATTGCAAAAAAGAGAGTTCAAGCCTTGTAGAATGCGGGTAAACCCACCTTGAACATTACCTGAACTACGAATGCTGGTATTGCTAGGTATGGTCTCCTTATTAAAATATTTTATAATTTTTTTAATTTGGTTGTTTCATTTTCTATATAAAATAAATATTAAATCAGTGGATAATAATACATCTGGATATTTAATCAAATTATTTAGTCTAAAATGAAAAAACTCCACGTTGTGATTTTATTTACCTAGTTACACCTCGACCACCAACTGGGATTTCTCCCATGACTATATGCATTATAAACCCTAGGTCTCTAAATTTGGTGCTCCAACCGTTAGTATTGGTGAGAGCTAGATGAGTTATATAAAACAAACATTTTTGTCTACGATGCAAAGTTAGAAAAGAGTAATTTAGTGAGACTTGGGAAACAACACTCTGAGCCACGTAAAAGCGATGTCGAGTGTCGTATGTGTTCCTTGTTTTATAGAGAGTCACATCAAGCATTATTTCAAGCTTGTTTGACTATTTGCGCTCTCTTAGTTGCCCCTTTAGGAGCCATGTTATGTTGTTTTGTATTTGTAGGTAGCTGCTAAATTTTAAAAGTGGGGTTTCGTATCAGCTCGCCATTTGAATCCTGCACGACAAAATCCATATCCGTTTTCGCAAACCTCTAGTAATTTTAGTAGACAATTTCCATGAACCTTAAATTTGGGGAACAAATATTTTCTTGAAAGTTTGGAAATGGAAGTTTTTAGGCCTTTGGTTACATATTACTTAGGTCAAACTGGACCAATTATGACCGGTGGCTCTAGTATACATGTTGTCATTTAATAACTATTTTCTCATTCTTAGTACCATAGACTCTGGTGAATCCTCCATATATAGGGGAAATTGTAAGAAGTTTCTCATTGCATTTTCATCCATCGAATGTTAGTTTTATATGTGGTTTTCCAATCCCTCGAGTTAACTATTGATCATTTGTAACTAGGCCAGTTACGACCAATGGGCTCAGAAAATTAGCCGCCAATCATAAATCATTCACTAGTTCTGAATTCTATCAGTTCCTATGAATTCTTAGTGGAAAATAGGACACTTAGAAAATTACCCATGGTGTGTGTGCTCATCAGAGGACAATGTTTTAAAGCGGTTTCTTCACCTCCAAACCTAAATTGAACGTTTTTTGCAACTAGTAGAAAAACGTAAAAAAAAAAGTTGTAGGACCCCTATCGGGTTGCCAAACCATCGTGGAAACTTATTGACACCTGTAAATAACTACTTGAAACTATACTATGTGACTTGTGTGAAATTAAACTTTTGGCAAATAGTGTTTCTCCCTCTTCCCTTATTCTTTCTTTCTCCTTAGTTAAGAAATGAAGTGAAATGAAACGAAATAAATATGTCTCTAACCTTCTCATTTTTAATGCAAAATATGAATGTTATGATGTAAATCGGAAACCAATAATATTATTTTTTCTAGATTTGGGTGGATGCCATGCCAACGATTATCGCTAATTTCATGCTCACATTTTTTTACATGATGCAAGTAAGATGGAGAAACAAGATGGGTGTGATGCATTTTATATGGTAAGAATTTATGTATGTTAATCGAATGAAATTTTTATGTATTTTAATGTTACAATAAATTTATTTGTTAACATTTCGTAATATGAATGAGATGCTAGTTGTAGGGGTTCTTTGGAGAAATGTGCCTATAACTAAAGGTGTTCTTTTGATTCATTTTTACATATGGGAAAGAAAGGGTTGGATGTGTGTGTGTGTGTGTGTGTGTGTGTTAAATTAAACTATAGAGAATATTTCCACATTTGTGAAGTATGAAAAGGTTTATAATTGAAGTTATGCAATATGTTAGATGTTAGGGTTTAAGGGAAAAGTTCCTCTACACATGAGTGTTATCTTGATCCTCAAATTTTGTATTGTAAAATTTAGATATGTATGCTAAATGAATTTGATTTTAAAATATTGTAGTGCATTTCCATTTTTTAATAAATATATCCTTAATTATTGTTTTGTATTCTTACCTTGTAAATGTAATAAAGAGATCTAAATGAAACATTGAACCCTAGTATAAGAATCATGTATAACCACCCTTCCTGTGATAATTATTTTAGTGTTGGAAAATAAAACCTTAGGATAAACTTCAATCTCTACACTCAATGACGCCTTTTGGATTAAGTAAATAAGATCCATTATTTTTGAGTTGTCGTCATAGCGTGTATGTTTAGTGACATGGTTGAACTTTATATGGAGTAAGTAGAACTAGCACGACTTTAGTATCCTAGTGGACTACCTTTGTAACACCCACATTTTACACACAAAAATACAATATTAGAAATAACATGATAATATATATTTTTAGACTTACATTGCTCACTACACACACCAAAAGGGCTCCAAGTAGAGAAACTCAACAACGCATAAAAAACTTACGTAAATCATCGACTTACATAGACACGTGACAACACCATATACATGTTGATGCAAAATTTTCCCTAAAGAACGAATACTAGCAATGACCCAACCACAAGAAAGGGACCTAAGGATTGGAAAACCCACAATACATCATTACCATGATTACATCTTAGTTACGATTAACATTCCAAGAACCTTATTATGTAATTATAATTTTATCCTTTTTCCACCTACAGGTTCTTAAATTCATTTCACAATCAACTTATAGTTTGACTATTTAAGTTGGATCCTTGTCCCTTACAAAAATCTCCATAAGTTACATAATTATTTTCCATATTACAAATTTCATACAAGGTACCTAATTATCTCATTCTTATGTTAATATTATACTTCCCAAATGTTTATTCAATGTGTAAATTTTACCTTTAATACACAAGTGAATCGGACATGATGTCAAGAAAGTAATACTAGGATTTAAGGCAAGAAGGTTACATTCAAGATGCCTTTTTCCCATAAACATTATTTGATAATGGAATATTTATTTCCATACCATCGTTAATATAATTAAAATAACTTGTTCAATGCATTCAACATTTCCACATCAAGAAATTGTATTTAGATTTATATATATCTTTTTTTCCCTTGAAGTTTGATCTCACCAAGGGAAATTCATATCCTTTGTAACACATGAAAATGTTTAATTGAGTTATAAGGACTTCAAGAGTGACATTATTCTTAACCTCAAATCTATTTTTACTCTTACATCAATCTATGGTCTCATTATTAGCATTTTTTAATAAAAAAAGGAGTTACAGAATATTTATCTAACATCTATAAGAATTGCATGATTGGAAGCATTATAAACTACACATGAACCAAAAGTGATTTGTGTTCAAGGTGAAATCCCATGTTTCTACATTTCACGATTCTGCTTGTGAAATTTAATTTATTGTTAATGTCATAAATGGGCATAATAAGGGATTATAGGACCAAGATTCTGGCTCCCTGGGTTATCTAAAGTCAACATCTTTTGAATAAATTTCATTTGCAAGGAGCTATTTAACGCTTTCTACCCAGAATCTAACCTCTTAATCGACTGAGGTTTAGTTAAATTTCAAGTTGCATTGAGGGATATACGCCATATTATAGATCATATTAAAGTGAATTACCAAAAATTTTAGTTGTGAGGATTAATTATATTTGAGGATGATAGTGTTTTGTAAGCTAATGTGGCTAGAATGAGAGGAGGAAACAACAATGTTAAATATTAACTTCATCAAATAAACCCAACTGCTCAGGTTACTTTCAAGGGTTGTGGGTGATCTCTATCACCTAACACGTAATTAAGACCTGAAGAGAACACATTTTCCTCACTACACACAAGATAACCAACCCTATAAGGGAACCACTTACTACAGATAGTGTTTGATCATATCGTTATTAACTGGCATTTTCATGACGATGTCACTTAAAATACAAGTTATGGTGGTAACTCAACTAGGGATCTTATTTATTTATGATAGAAGGTGCCATCGAGAATAACGGTTTAAGTTTATTATAAGGTTTTGGTTTTCTATACAAAAATAATAACACAAGAGTGTTAGTTATACACAAATTTTGTACTAGGGTTGACTAACTCATTTAGATTTCTTTATTTCATTTTCAAGGTAAATAACACAACACACCAATTAATTCATCGACTATTGCACACTGGAAATGCACTACAAGATATTACATTCAAATTAATTTAACATACCAAACGTTTTCCATATGTAAATCTAAATCAAAATGTTACCTAAGATTAAATGCACATTTGTCAAGGCATTCCTAAAATTACTATCTGATACATATTACCAAATTTCAAATATAAATTTTTTTAACATGGCAATACATTACACATATATACATTTTTCAAAAACATATATAAATTACAATAATAAGCAAAAAATTACACCACACCTTGTCACCATTTCATTTCCATCCTGCAAAACCATGTGGGCATGAAATCAGTGATAAATTGCTGGCATGGCATCTAACTAGATCTATTATTATAAAAAAATTTAGTTTCCATTTACATACTGATAATAATTTACATTTGAAAGGAGGGGTTAGAGACATTTATTTCAATTAACTTCACTTCTTATTTTTTTAACCATGGAGGGAGAAAGAGATAGGGAAGAGAGAGAAACACCATTTTGTCAAAAGTTCTATTTCACACAATAAGTCACACTATAGAGTTTCAAATAGTTATTTACAAGTGTCAAAAAGTTTCCACTGTGGTTAGGTAACCTAAAGGTGGTCCTATACAATTTTTTTTTACATTTTCCTGCTAGTTGTCAAAAAATCTCATTTTAGGCTCAAAGGCTATGAAAACACTTTCAATCATTGTCTTCTAATGAGAAAACACACCATGGTTTAGTTTCTAAGTGTCCTCCTATACACCAAGAATTCACAGGAACTAACGAACAATTTATGATTGGTGGCTAGTTTTCCGCGGCCATTGATCGTAATTGGCCTAGTTGAAAACAATCAAAAGTTAGATCAAGGAAATAAATATTCCGTGATTGAAGAATGTTTATGGGAAAAATGTATCTTGAATCTAAACCCCTCGCTTAAATCCCAAGATTCATTTTTTGACAACATTTCTAATTCACTTGTGTAGCAATGGTAAAATTTAAACATTAAATAAATATTTGGGAAGCATAATATTAACATAAGATTGAGAGAATTAGGTACCTTGTATGTAACTTGAAATATGGAAAATAATTTTGTAGGTTATGGAGATTTTCGTAAGGGATAAGGATTTAACTTAAATGGTTGAACTGTAAGTTGAATGTGAAATGAATTTAAGAAGTTGTAGGTGGGAAAAGGATAAAATTATCATTTCATAATAATGTTCTTTGAATGTTAATCATAACTAATATGTAATCATGGTAATGATGTGTTGGGGGTTTTCCAATCCTTGGATCCTTTTCTTTTGGTTCGGTCATTTCTAGTATTCATTCATTGGGGAAAGTTTGGCATCGACATGTATATGGTGTTTTCATGTGTCTATGTAATTCAATGAATTATGTAAGTGTCTTATGCGTTGTTGAGTTTCTCTAATTGGAGCCCTTGTGGTGTGTGTAGTGAGCAATGCAAGTAAAAATAATAAATTATTTTGGTATTTCTACTGTTGTATTTTTGTGTGTAAAATTTGGGTGTTACATTTTGTATCAGAGCGGAGGTTCATGCTCTCGAACCTCTCAGAAATATTTGAATTGTGATGGTGTTGCATGATGGTGGTGGATATTTGAAGAGTAATGTGATATATGTTGTAATGTTAACAACATTGTGATTGTGATATTGTGAATGCACATGTTTTAGATGTCACTTAGTGTGTATTTGTTATGATGTTGATGTGCTTTTGATGAGATTATTCACTCTACTTCTCGTGGATTCAATAAGGAGTTCACGCGCGATGTGTCACCTTGATGTGTTTGAAAATAATGTTTTTGTGGATTGTGGAGTGTTGGATTTTCTTGTTATTCTGTGGTATATAAGTGTGTTGATGTGTTGCATGACATAATTGGTGTATAAAGAATTGGATTATATTATGATGTTTCCATTGTGTTGTGATTAATTGTGTGTGTCACCATGTCGTAATTGAAATTGAATATATGTTGGAATGTTAGACATAGTGTTCCTCATATGTATAATTCATGTAATATGTGATGTTTAATGTTATGATTTAGGAGCATATGGTGAGCATATGATCCCTATTGTACATTGATTGCACTTTGGGTGCAGTATGTGGTAACGTGATGTATCATAACCCGTGAAAGTAATGATTGTGTTATATATATATACACTGTGTGTAAGAAACCATGGTTAATTTGTGTGAATCACCATTGTGCTAGTAATGTATTTATGTGTTATGTTATTGTTATCTTTGAATTACATCACGATATTGTTTACAGAAGTGTGTATGCTTGAGATCACAGTTTGATTGCATAACATGCGTGCTATCTCCAAGATTTGGGACTTTCTACTTGAGATACACCTCTAGAGAAAGTTGGTTCTTGCTTTTAAAATGCCTGCCATAATCTACTCTAATTCAAGAAAAAACTATTCTAACTTTCCAAGGAACTAGGGGGAGTGCATGAAAATAAATCCTACACTAAAGCAGTGATAGATGGAAAAGGGGAGTGTGAGAATAGCCTTCCAATGTGTTAAAAGTAGAAGCGAAGTGCATACTGGAAGGGCAGATAATAGTTCTCAACAGTTTAGGAAATGCATTTATAACAACATTTCATACATACAAAATGATAATGAATCCCTGAAAGAGCATGAATTGACATAATATATAGGCAATGAGATTGAAAGGGAAAGAAGAGTGCAAACAAACACATTAGGGGAAAATATATCCACAAACTTGTATCTATTGCTTTCATTGATGTGAACAATTTAATCTATTACGGAATAACGTCCGGGATCACCATGCAAGGAGTCCACTACAAGGGCATGCAACACATTTGATTCATAAAAAAAATTTGACAGAGTTTTGTTACCCAAATAATATCTCCCTTTATAATTAGCCCCACACTCCAATTTATATTATTCTGAGAGGAGAGAGTGAGAGAGAGAGAGAAATGAAAATACCAAAATCTGTCCTCCCACCACTTTCAAGATGTCATAAATGGATTTAAATGATGGTATATTACTTGCAAAAAGACCCCCATACTCTCCCATATCTTGAAGCAATGAGAAATGTCTTCCCATGCTTCATTGAATGCATCCCAACTATCTAATAAAACATTGTTTTGAACCTAGCCACATTTTTAGAACAATATCAATTAATTCTTCATAAAATTATAGATTTCTTGATTTTGGTGAATCGAGATTGGAACCATGATTACAATGGTCCCAATTTTGTGCATTTTTTTCAAGAAATGCAAAAGATATGGCATTCTGAGTGTAAACTATTGTTTTTGGTCTACCATGCATTTCTTGCATTTCATGGGACTTGCCATTTAATTTATCAGATATGGATATGTTTCCTTTATTTTCACATATTTACCCTCATTAAAAATAAGAAATATAGTTTATGTGGCCTAGATGACGTCCTACTTGCTCTAAAAAGTCTTTTTTTTTTTAAAACAGAGCTTTGGGTCAAAAGTTATGACTATTTAAAGTTTGGAGGTCGAGCATTGAATTTTTCCTTTGTTATGTGGCTATTACAGGTTTTTGTGTAACTCATGTTCTGCATGTACTTAGATGGTCTAGGCCTCCTTTATCCACATCACATGATTCGGGATTTCCTGTCCTAACTATCCCTCTGTTGACCGGGCCGCCAGGGCCATTAACCTCCACTTTTGCCGCATCCCACTTGCTTGCGGTGATTTCACTTTTTTGCATCCCGTGCGTTCCATCGTCCCAACTATCCCATGGGCCACTTGGTAAAATAAATTCCACATTTTCTGATTCCTTTGTTGTTTGGCATTTTTGGCCTTTCACATCCACACTGTCTCAGTTGAATTTGTGTGACCTGGGACACTTTTTTTCAAAAGAAACCCACAGTATATAGTTTCCTTTGCATTTCGGCCCTGAAATCGGTACAACGAACCTTGTTACAATACACAGTGGTACCATCCATATCTTTGAGACCCGTAATGCATTAAAACAATCCCTTGACTTCACTTTTTAGTTTTTTTGCAAATTTACTAACTCCTTTGATTTTTTTGTGGACATGAAAGTTACAGGAAAGCAAAGAGGTACCCAAAAATCCAAAATTTTGTCCCTTCACCATTTTTGCTTGCTCCAGCTTGAAGTAATTTGTGCAAGTTATCCAAAATTACCCCGGGGGGTAAATTTTGGATAACAGTTGTGAACCCATCACTAACCGAGCCTGAGGGAAATTGGTAAAAGTATATGTTTTGAGTGAGGAAATGTGTACCATTTACCAGTCACTCAAGCTAAGTACGAGATAGGAAGTGGAGTCTTACATAGGATGAAAACTCACTTCTCTTCATTTGGTATGTATAGCACTTGTTCAACATGTGTCTTGTATATTGTGTTTTGTAGACACCTTACGCTCAATAGATGGTGACTTGTACTCTTTTCTCTCTCCCTATATGGTTATCATATGGATTCAACCTAAGTGTACTTCCGACTATGTTCAGCCTTGTGCAAGTGGTGGAGGGATGATTCAGAAAGAGATGATGACAGTTGTATTATTTATATGTTATTTTACGAGTTAAGACTCGATGTCTGAGTGTCACCAACTCGTTCAGAACCCCTTTGGTGTCCATATAAGGCCACATAGTTATTGTGATGTGCTATTTCTCCACACATAATTTATTCATAAATTGAACACCATCCCTTTTCTTGCTAGAACCAATAGTTTTCTTGATTGACATGTTCTTATATTTTGGGCATTTATTTGGTTGTGGCACTAACATCGAGATTTATTTATTTTTGCACTAACCATGGCTAATTAGCTATTTTCTTTCTTATTTTTAATTTTGCGTATCAATTTTAAAAGTTTTATAGCCTAGCCCAAGGCTTGAAATTTTTTCCACTTGGCATTTGAAATGGATTTTTATGATGTTTCTAATATTGTTATGGTTTAGAATAGGGTCATGGGATCCACCATGGTATGGTGGGACCTATGGACCCACTTCATTGTATGGGGGTACGCCCCAAGGAGTTATAGATAACTAGCAGGTTGTTGAACCATGAGTTATTATGTCACTTGGGTTAGAGGTATCTGGAATCTGTGCACCTAGGTCCATAGGGTGATCGACCTCTTTTGAGGAGTGAAAAGGAAAATTTATCTTTATTTAATTGCTTGAGGGAGGCATAAGAGACTTGAGGGAGGCATACGATATTTGTGTGAGTGTGATTGATGCTTTACGAGGTATATGGAGTTGTTTTGTGATTCTTGGGAGGTATATGTATTTGTTTTGAGATGCTTGGGATGTATATGGAGTTATTTTTGATGCTTTTGGAGGCATATGAAGTTGGTTGAATTATGTGTACTCTTAATTTCTTATTTATGTCTTATGATGTTGTTTCCATGTCGACACTATGTAGCTACAACTATTGTCTAGATTTTTGTGAAACCTTTGTATCTATCCCTGTTGGGAATTCCATTAGTCTACTTATGTTGTAATTACTTTTGTGTTAGGGGCATGTGTGTGACATGTACTATATTGAGTGGGTCATGTATGTTCTTTCCATGGTTCAATTGAGTTCTTGTGATGTGATATAGTCATGAGGATTAATTATCTTTTAGGATGATAGTGTTTTGTAAACTTATGTGGCTAGAATGAGAGGGAGGGTAGAAAAAGTGTTAAATATTAACGTCATAAAATAATCCCAACTGCTAAGGTTACTTTCTAGGGTAGTGGGTGATCTCTATCACATAACACATAAGTCACAGCTGAAGAGAACACATTATCTTTACTACACACATGATAACCAATCCTGGAATGAGACAACTTACTATAGATAATGTTTGATCAAGTCGTTGTTAACTGATGGTGTCACAATGATGTTGATAAACATACATGTTATGGTTGTAACTCAACTAGGGATCTTATTTAGCTAGGATAGAAGGTGTCATCAAGCATATAGGTTTAATTTTATTCAAAGTTTTTAGTTTTCTACACAAAGAGAATAACACAAGAGGGTTAGTTATACAAAAATTTTGTACTAGGGTTGACTAACTCACTTAGATTTCTTTATTGCATTTTCAAGGTTAAGAGCACGAAACACCAATTAATTCATCGACTATTACACACTAGAAATGCACTACAAGATATTACATTCAAAATCATTTAACATACCCCAATTTTTCCATATGAAAATCTAAATCTAAATGTTACCTATGATTAAATGCACATTTCCCAAGGCATTCCTAAAGCTAGCATCTCATACATATTACAAAACTTCAAATATATTTTTTTGTAACATGGAAATTCATTACACATATGTACATTTTTCAATAACATATATAAATTACAATAATAAACAACGAATTACACCATGCCTTTACGCCATCTCACTTCCATCCTGCAAAACCACGTGAGCATGAAATCAAAAATAAATCATTGGCATGGCATCCACCTATATCTAGTATAATTAACGTTTTTATTTTCCATTTATATACTGATAATAAGTTACATTTGACAGGAGGGGGTTAGAGACATATTTATTTCATTCAAATTCACTATAATTCTTCTTTTTTGACAAAGGAGAGATAAAGAGATAGGGAAGAGAGACAGACACCATTTTGTCAAAATTTACATTTCACACAACAAGTCACACTATAAAGTTTCAAACAGTTATTTACAAGTGTCAAAAAGTTTCCATGGTGGTTAGGTAACCTGAAGGGGGTCGTACAACTTCATTTTTTTTTACATTTTCCTGCTAGTTGTCAAAAATGTCCATTTTAGGCTTAAAGGCTAAGAAACCACTTTCGATCATTGTCTTCTGATGAACAAAACCACCATGGTTAAATTTCATGTATCCTCTTATACACCAATAATTCATAGGAACTAATGGAATTCATAGCTGGTGAACGATTTATGATTGGCAACTAGTTTTCCAAGCCCATTGGTCATGATTGGCCTAGTTACAAATGATCAAAAGTTAGCTCGAAGGCTCAAAAAATCCCATTCAATACTAAATTTCGATGGAATAACATGCAATGAGAAACTTCCTACAAGTTCCCCTATATATGGAGAATTCACCATAGTCGATGGGACTGAGAACTAGGAAACGATTTTCAAATGGCGATAGGTTTTATGGAGCTACCGGTCGCAATTGGTCCATTTTGACCTAGTCAAACTATGACCGGAGGCCTATAAAATGTCTTTTCCAAAATATCAAGAATAGTGTTTTTTACCCAAAATGAAGGTTCTAGAAAATTTTCTAGTGAAAATACTATAGGTTTGCAAAGGTAGATAGACATTTCACTTCTCAGGGTTCAAATGGTTGGTCGAAACGAAAGCTAAGTTTTCAGTTTCGACAGCTTCCTAAAAATGCAAAACGGGATAACCAGGCTTCTAAGGGAGTAGTGAAGGGAGTACCAATAGTCGATTGAGGATGATCTAAGGCTTAAGTCGACTCCCCAGATAGCACAAAACAAGGAAAAAAATTCACTTCTCTTTTGTGAGGTCCAGAAGGTCTTTTACGAGTGTGGGAATATTGCATTTTTTTATTTTTTATTTTTTAATTTACAAGGTAGACAAAAATGGTAATTTTATAGATGAGTTTTCTAACACTCACAAATACTGGTGGACACGAGCATCTAATTTTGGTACCTTAGATAACAACATATAAGGTTGCGGTAACAACATAGATTATGAGCTAATTGTAGGTGAGTAAGTTAAATCATAACAAAGAGTTTTATTGTTTCGTGCTAATCTCCTAAATATAATATCCAATTTTATTATATCTAATGGTTTCATATTTTTATTGTATTGGAAATGGATAACCCAATTATAAGAAATAAGGTATGGAAGTGTTAGAGTAGGTATTTACCTTAGCTCATGTTCACCTAGGTACTTTATTTACCTTTATTGTATTTATCCTCACCCACTTATGTGTGTGGATATTTATTTTATCTTATTTAGATAGTAGGAGATATTATCTAGTTGTTAGGTATGGTTCTTTCCTTGATCTATGGTATTGACTAGATCCTTGATGTCTAGTTCTCTCCTAAATCTATAGTCTTGACCAGTTCTTTGATAACTAGTTATTTCCTTGATTTATGGCTTGATCTACGACCTTTACTAGTTCTTAGATTTTTATTCCTTGTCTATTTAAGAAAGGCCCATTTTCAATGTATTGCATTGAGTTCCATAATAATATAGGATATTGCTGTTCATTTGTTTGCAAAGGTTTATGTAAACATATTCTAGCGAATTACTTTCATCTTATTGATTGTGGTATTTGATTAGCATCTGTGTTCTTGGCTTGGTACGATATGGTTATCATTCCTTTCAGGAAGACCATGCCTAACAATATTAATGTGTGAAGTGCAAGAGGTCGTCTAGGTGGGTTCACCATCATTCCACAAGCTTGAACTCCCTCTCTTAGCATTCTATATCATTTATCGATGTTGATTGTAATATTTACTCCAGTAATAGCCTTACTAAATTAAGGTTTTGTGCTTTTGTACCAAGTCATAATGTGTATGCTCCTTGTATTCTAATGTTTCAAAACCCCTAAAAACAAATTGAAATAATGTCTTCAAGTTTTCAAGACTTGGTGTTGTGACAAAAGTATTTCAGTACCTAGTAACAATAGCCCCAACAATAGCAAGACCTAAAACAATGAACTTGCACCTTTCTCGAGGAGAAGTTAAAGCTACAGTGATTCTCAATGTCTTATCCAATATTGAATCTAGAAACATAATCATAAATTTCCCCTGGTCCAAAGTGTGGTATTTCCCAATCAACGGACCCATGGGCTTGTCATCATGAAGTTTCTTGTACAAAATTTTTCTCTCTCTTTTTTTTACATTCTGTCAAATAGTTCACTTTCCTTAAGTAAGGTTACATATATTGCATACGCCTCTACTAGAGAATTTGTAACTACAACATCTGAAAACATTTTTCTATCTTTTATTCTTTGATGGATGCCCATATCCTCTTTCATAGCTTGCACTTTGGAATAGACTAGGAGTACACTTGCAAATGTAAACTGATAAGGTTGGAGATTTGTTTGTTTCGTAGATGAAACAATGTGATTTTCCCATGAGGAACCCATGTCTATTGTACACTTCCATAGCAAATTAAAATCATGAAAATAAAGCACTGAAAAATTAGTAGATCTGTAAAATCATTGTGAGAAAACATACAAGCTATATTTCCCAACATACTACCTGAAAGAAAACAAAAGGAATAGATATGTACAAATGAGGCAAGCATAAGCTAGCAAATTTTAGGTTTGCCAATCATTAATTTAATATGGAGCTTTCCTTCAAAAATACAACTTTAGAGAGCTAGATCTAGGCCATACTTGTGCCATTAGCATCCAACCTCCAAGTGATCCACATCACACCTGGTCATGAATCTAAATCTAGGCTCACGTTTTTTCTTATGGCCCTTCTATCTTTGGTTTCTTACTCTTTTTTTAGAGTCTGCAGAAGGATTATCTTACAATTCTTGATCCTGATTTGCTTCCGAAGCTGGAGCCTAGTAACCCTAGCCTTGCATAGTCACTGGATATTTTGTAGATGATATAGTTTCTTCATTGTTTAATTTTGCAAAAGAATAATATAATGGAGAGTTTTGCTTGGCTAAATCATGTAGATATCATACAAAGTGCAGGTATTTTTAAGCAAAGATAAAGGCATGTCTGAATGGTGTAAGAGAGGCCCACACACATGTCAGAGAGCTGACATGTCTTGGAAAGTTGCAATAACTTCTGGAATATGTACTCAACTCCCACACACCAAGAATCCAAAAACAACCCACACATTTAATTTGTATTATTTATTTATATTATTTTAATTTTTTTTTTCTTGCTGAGGGCACTACATTTCCCTCCCCTTATAAGAGCATCATTCTCGATGCAACACAACACCGAAGGTTGAAGGATATGTAGGCAAGAAATTCAATAATTACACATATGTTTTAACAAAGAAACTTATCGATACAACATGTCCACAAGGAAGAAACTAAATTTGACAATATCTTAAATTTTAATATTTTGTGAAGATTGGCAATTTTCTTACAAGATGAGCCTCAACTCATAAAATAACATATAAAATAATACAACTGTCATCATCTCTTTTTGAATCATCCCTCCACTTCTTCCACAAGGCTGAACATAGTCGTAAGTACACTTAGGTTGAATCCATATGATAACTATATAGGGAGAGAGAAAAGCGTACAAGTCACCATCTACTGAGCCTAAGGTATCCGAGAAACACAATATACATGACACTCGTTGAGCAAGTGACATACATACCAAATGAACAAAAGTGGGTTTTCAGCATTTGTAAGACTCCACTTCATATCTTGTACTCAACTTGAGTGACTGGTCAATGGTACACATATCCTCACTCCAAACATACACTTTTACCGATTTCTCTTAGGGTCGGTTAGTGTGGGGTTCACAACATAACACATAACTACATCACTAACACAATGGTGATTCACACAAATTAACCATAACATCTTGCCCATGGTTTATATATACCGGGTATAACACAATCATTACTTTCACAGGTTACGATACATCTCATTACCACATACTACACCCAAAGTGCAATCAACATATATATAAAACTCATGTATAACCACCCTTCTTGTGTGAATTATTTTAGTGTAGGAAAATAAAACCTTACCTAGGATAAAATTCAATCTCCACACTCGATGACGCATTTTGGCTTAAGTAAATAAGATCCCTAATTTTTGAGTTGTTCTCATAGCATGTATGTTTAGTAAGATGGTCAAACTTTATCTAGAGTAAGTAGAAATAACACTTATTTAGTATCCTAGTGGACTACCTTCTCTTACAAAGTTATATTTAGAATTAAAATTCATCATCGAATGAATTCCTTGTGGGTCATGTGTAGTTTAGAATGCTTCCAATCATGTACTTCTGCAAGTTATTAGTCAGATACTTCCATAACTCCTTTTGTTACAAAAAAATTCTAATAATGAGACCATAATGCGATGTAAGAGTAAAGAATACAAGAGCGAAATGATATTTTAGGTTAGGAATAATGTCACTCTTGGAGTCCTTATTACTTAATTAGACATTTCCTTGTGTTAAAAAGAATATGAATTGCCTTGGTGAAATTAACTTAGAGAAAAAAAAAGATATTTATAAATCTAAATAAATTTTATTGATTTGGAAATTTTGAATCAATTCAACAATTTTAATCAAACTATATTAACTATGATAGGGAAATAAAGATATCATGATAAAAAATGATCTGGAAAAGAATGTATCTTGAATCTAAATCTACCTCAAATCCTAAGATTTTTTTCTTGACATCACGTCAGATTCAATATTGTAGTAAGGGTAAAATTTACACATTAAATAAAAGTTTGAGAAACATAAGCTTAACCTATGAGCGAGTGAATTTATAACTTTATATGTAATTTGAAATATGCCAAATAATTATGTAAGTTATAGAGATTGGTGTAAGAGATAAAGATCCAACTGAAAATCTTGAACAGTAAGTTAAATGTGAAATGAATTAACAAATATGTAGGTGGAAAAAGGATAAAATTATCCTTGCACGATAATTTTCTTGGAATGTTTATCATAACTAAGATGTAATAAGGGTAATAATGTGTTGTGGGTTTACCAATCCTTGAGTCCTTTCCTTGTGGTTGGGTCATTGCAAGCATTCATTCATTAGGGAAAGTGCGGCATCGACATGTATATGGTGTTGTCGTGTGTCTATGTGAGTTGATGACTTATGTAAGTGTCTTGTGTGCTGTTGAATTTATTTTATTGGAGCCCTTGTGGTTTTGTGTAGTGAGTAATGTAGGTCAATAAAAAAATAAACATTCTACTATTTTCATTGTTGTATTTTTGGGTGTAAAATATGGCCGATACATTTGGTATCAAAGAAAAGGTTCATGCTATGAACTGGATTATTACATAGGTTGAAAACCCACTTTTTTTCATTCGGTATGTATGGAAATTACTCAACATGTGTCATGCATATTGTGTTTCACGGACATGTTAGGATGAGTAGATGACTACTCATACTCATTTCTCTCTCCCTATATGGTTATCATATAGATTCCAACTATGTGTATTTATGAAGATGTTGATCCTTCTCGAAGTGGTGGTGGGATGATTCTGACGAAGATGATGATAGTTGTATTATTTGATATGTTATTTTATGAGTCGAGGCTCGATGTCTGAGTGCTAGTAACTCGTTCAGTACCCCTGTGGTGGTTGTATAAGGCCACGTAGTTATTATGATGTGTTATTTCACTATATGTATTTTATTCGTAAATTCAACACATTCCCTTTTCTGGCTAGAACCAGTAGTTTTCTTGATTGAAATGTTCTTATATTTTTGGCATTTAGTTGGTTGTTGCACTAACATGTAATTTTTTTCCGAACCATGGCTAATTAGCCAGTTTCTTTTCTTAGTTTAAGATTTGCATATCAAGTTTAAAAGTTTTATAGCCTAGCCCAAGGCTTTGGATTTTTGCCACATGGCATTTAAAATGGATTGATATGCTGGTTGTAATGTCGTAATGTGTTGGAATAGGGTCATGGGGTTCACCATGGAGTGGTGGAGCCTATGGACCCACTTTGTTATATATAGGGGTATGCCCCAAGGAGTTATAGATAACTTTTGGGTTGTTGAACCACGAGTTATTATGTAACTTGGGTTAGAGGTGTCTAGACTGTATGCACCCAAGGCCATAGGGTGACTGGCCTCTTTTGGGGAGTGAAATGGAAAATATATCTTTATTTTATTTCTTGGGAGGTATATGGTGTTTTTTTGTTATGATTTGGTAGGCATATGGAGCTGGTTTGTAATGCTTTGGGACGTATATGGAGTTGTTTTGTGATGCTTTGAGAGGTATATGGATTTTATTTGTGATGCTTTGGGAGGTACATGTAGTTGTTTTATGATTATTTTGGAGGTATATAGAGATTATTTTTTGATGCTTGGGAGGTATATCTAGTTATTAGTGATTCTTTGGGAGGTATATGAATTTGTGTTGTCATGTTTTGGGAGGTGTATGGTGTTGGTACATTGATTTATGTGTACTCATATGAGTCTAGTCATGTTTTGTGATGTTGAGGATTGATGATCCTCATTGGGGGTATGTTTTGAACCCCTTTAACAATATGTAACTACAATTATGGTCTTGAGTGTTGTGAAACATTCATATATGTATTGTTGGGAATTCCATTTGGTTATAATATGATTTTTTAATGAGTAATTTTGTCTCAATCTTATGTGTGATTTGAGTAACAGATTGTGTGGATTGTATGTAATATTTCCATTATTTGGTTGAGTATTTTTTATCTATTATAGTTTTGAAGGTACATATCATGATGTCTTGCAAACAATTAGTGTTGTTCTTGGGCCCTGATGTGGTATTGCGATGACAATTTTGGTTGGGCACCCACAAAAATAAATAAAATATTATCTTTAAACAATGAAATATTAAGATCTTCATATTAATAAATACTTTTAAAGGAAAATAGTAATTAGGTAATAATGTGAACTGAAAACTACCAATCTTCACATAACATTAAATGTATAAGAATTGTCAAACCTTTCCTTCCTCCTTGTGGTCACACTTTGGCAAAAATAATTCTCTCGTTTGTGACATGAGTATTGATTAGTTCCTCCTTACTCAAGGGTACCTCTTCTAAACTTGATTTTATGTCGCATCGAGGACGATGCTCTTATAAGGGAAGGGAAATGTAGTGCCCTACTCTATCATGTATCATTTAAAAACCTTCGCTAACGCCATCGAGATCATCGATAATTCCATCACATATGTGTGGTGTTAAACTATGAAATCAAACCTTTTTGTGTCATGTTGCAAATACCAATTGGTGAGATATTTGAAACTGAGGTTGACTTGAACTAAATAAAATAATATTTATA
Source organism: Taxus chinensis (assembly GCA_019776745.2). NCBI lineage: Eukaryota > Viridiplantae > Streptophyta > Pinopsida > Cupressales > Taxaceae > Taxus > Taxus chinensis. The sequence goes on from CM034146.1 coordinate 236,433,232, forward strand.
CACGTGTAAAAGAACTATACATTTATATAGGTATATATCAATGAATATATATGAAACAAAAAATATATATACATACATACATACACACACACACACACACACAGATATATATATATATATATATATATATATATATATACATGGGAAATTTAATAAACAAATAGAGAAATTAAAAATATATATAAAATAAAAAATATATAATAATAGTAAAATAGAGTTAGCAAAGTGAGTAAATTGAAAATAGTGGTGTAGGAGTTAATATGTGTATGTCCATATTAATGGAGACATGGGGGTAGTATGGCGTGTGGAGAATCCTTGACAAAGCACATGGGAGAGCCAAATTTTTCACAGTTCATGATAGTGCGTAAAAATGTGAGGTGGATTTCATACATATGTTTCAGATTTCTCTGTGAGGTTTAAAGGAAGTGTTGAAACGAGCCCATATGGCACAAAAATTTCAACGTGGGAATATATATTGATCCATATCGAGATCTTTGGTCTTTGAGATAGGGAAATATATAAGATGGTTTTGAAGTTGACTAGGGTTTGTTGGGAGAGGATATTCCACCCATTGGATAGATTTCCTCTTCTACCCATTACAAATAAAAAATCATTTATGCAATCCCTCTCTATCAATACCAAACTGAAAGAAGGTGAGGTATTGAGGAAGGAAAGCTATTTCAGTCATGAAGCAGTATTCGAGTATTCTCATCTTAGCTAGGACAACAATCCCATTCAGCGGGATTCATCAGAGGCCAAATGCTCGATTTAAAGATATAGTTGTTTATGGAATGCTCAAAGAAACGTGACCACGTGGGCTATGGGAAGAGGAGACAGGTTTAGATGTGGCCTACAATGATTTCCTATGGCTCTAAATGGGTTGTTAAATGTGGCACCCAAAGAATAAATTCAGTCACTCCATTAAAAACAAAACTTCAAGCTTTGGAACAGAGTATGGTCACCCAACAAAGCATAGAAGATAGAGGAATGTTTTTTCCGATGTTGTTGTTGCAAATTCTCTGCCAGATGGATATGTAAAATGTGGAACCTTGCACAAGGCAGATGAACTATTTGAGAGAATGTATTAAAAAGGGATGACGGTTTCGTAGACAGAGTGGACTGCAAGATATGCACAAAATGGATTTTTTTGAATTCCTTAATGAAATCGTATATAATGAGTAATACGATATTTAGATATTGCAAGATTCCTTGTGATATGCATTACACAATCTACGAAATTGATGGTACTTTTCTAGTCACAATTTTTAGTACAATGGCCTAATGCTGCAAAAAAATAGTGTTTTGTTGCATAGGGTGTTAATGTGCCTTGGGAAGGTGTAAACACAATGCAAACATGTTTTCATGTTGTGAATATTGGCTGTGATAAAACCATGGGGAGAAAGCAAAAGGGTATGTGAAAGGACTGCGTTGAGCTGTAAAGAAAATGTAAGAAATAAGACCTCTAAAATGAGATAAATGTACTAGATGTGGAAAAATAAATTTACACATTAAGAGTTGGTGGAGGCGGTTAGAAGGATTGAAATATCCTAAACAATAGAGGATTTTTCGATGCATCCGAACTGTTTAGCAGATTTCAAAAAGAGAGTTAGAGCCTTGTAGAATACGGGTAAACCCACCTTGAACACCACTCAAACTACAAACACTGGTATTACCATGCATGGTCTCCTTACCAATTTTTAATTTTATTTTTGTAATTCATTTCTTTCATTTCATATATAAAATAAATATTAAATTAGTGGATAATTATACGTTTGGAGATTTAATCGAATTAGTTAGTAAAAAATGACAAAAATCCACATTGTGATTTTCTTAATCAAGGTACACCTTGACCACCAACCGGGATTGCTCCCACAACCATATGCATTGAGAAACCCTAGGTCTCTAAATTTTGGAGCTCATGTTATTCGTATTGGCGAGAGATAGATGAGTTATATAAACCAACCATTTTTTTCTTCCTTGCAAAGTTAGAAAAACGTAATTTCCCGAGACTTGGAAAGCAACACTTTGAGCCACATAAAAGCAATGCCAAGTTTCATATGTGTTTCTTGTTTTATAGAGATTCACATCAAGCATTAGTTCAACCTTATTTGACTGTTTGCACTCACTTCTCTACTCCTTTAGGATCCCTGTTACACCATTTTTCATCTGTAGGTAGCTATTAAATATGAAAATTTGGGTTTTTTATCAGCTCGCCATTTGAATCCTGGACAACAAAATGCATATCCGCATTCGCAAACCTGTTATCTCAATTTTTCCCCCATCAAAATTGATCAAACACAACCCTGCACAAAAATTTTTTTGGAAGATTCAGATCTGTCCTGCGAGATCACATTTCAAATCCAACAATCTGAGTAGCAGGAAGGCTTGGAAATGGAGGACCAGAGTTGACGAAGGGGAACCAATAACGATAAAGAAACTAGAGGTTCACAGGAGGAAAATGGGGAATGGATCGAAGTTTTTGACTTAGCTACATACAAGTTGACTGAGGGCTGAATAACAGGATCGCAGAAGGTGGCATGTGCCAGGGTGGTGCAATTCCAAAAGATACATCAAAAGGTACATCCCAAGTGTGCACTGAGCCTCCACTTGTCCAATAAGCGCAACTTCAGAAGTGAGATCCAAGGGAAAGTCCCTAAATGAGTGATAAGCTTCCATGTATCCTAGGTCTAAAGGGAGGTCTTATCAACCACTGAAAAGTCACAGATCTAGGGAGGGTGCCACGTGCCTCATTGACACAACTCCAAGGATAGAATCCAAAATAGAGACCCCAAACAAGCACAGGATCCCCACATGCTCCAAGTAAAAAAGGGGAAAGAGTGAGCCCAAATTGGTTAAGTATGGAAGGGCCAATGGAAGCTTCCACATGTCTCATCAGAACAAATTTAAAACAAGAACCCAAAGCGGAGACTCAAATGAGCGCTAGCCTTCCACATGTCCCAAGGTCCGAAAGGCAACAGGCCCAAATCGGCCAAGTATGGAACAACCAATAGAAGCTTTCACGTGTCTCATCGGTGTAACTTCAAAGGCATTGCCAAAAGCAGAGACCCAAATGAGCCGAGGCTTCCATGTGTCCAAGGAATCGAAGAGGTAGAATCAACTGTTGAAAAGTCTAAACAAGTGCAAAGCTAGTGGAAGGTGCCATGTGTCAACTTGGTGTAACTTCAAAGATCAACTTTGAAGGTAGTACACCAAACTATTGGTGGCCCTCCATGTGTCCAAAAGTAAATTAGGGGACAAATCCAGCTATTTAAATCAACTAAGTATAGTAGGGCTAGTAGAAAGAGCCATGTGTCAGCCCGACACAATTCCAAAGGTTAAAACTCAAGGGGCAGACTCAATTGTGCATTAAGGCTCCACGTGTCTAAGATCAGACATATGATCCCCACCAAACAAAAGGAACACATGGCCATGTTTCATGTATAAGTGGACTGGCAGACTTGGGGAGGACTTTTCGCTAAAGTAGAAAATTTGGGCCAACGGGCCCGGGATGATTTCTCTTGCTAAGCAGGTCTGCGGGGCCACGAAGGAATTTTTCTGAAAAGTGAATTTCATCCCTGTGGGGATGTTGGAGGATTTTTGATTTTTTTCTCCTTTCAAAAAAAGTTCAATTTTTATTTTTGGGCCCATGGACCCGCTTTGCAAAGATTACGTTCTCGCTATTTTGTATAGTCTTGATGCATAACCTTCAAACAACCATATCTTTTGACTGGAAGATTGGAATCAAGCAAGAGAAGACCCTTAGAAAGGTATTGACCTCATATATTCCCTGGAAGCATAAAATATTATTTTTAGCTCACTTTTATTGTGAAAAAATAGGAAAACATCTTTCAAGCTATTAATATGGGATTCGATTGCTTCAACTTCCAAAATTCGATTTGATCCGCCATTCTTCGTTCTTCAACATGCCAAATAGATAAAGGGAACTAGGATTGAATGATTGTAGGAGGATTTGTAGGAGGAATTGATGGTCGGTGGTTGAGCTTTTAGAGCAAGATTCAATGCTCTTCCAGGTGTGGTTGGAGCAAGGTTTGAATTCTTCCCTCCTCTCACTCTTATTCTTCCTATATGTTGTAAAGGATGATCATTTCAATATGGAAGGTCATTGTTTCCCTCCTGCCCCCCCTCTCTCTTTCTTCCTTAGGATAGAATGTGGAGTCTAACCCTCTTCTGATGGCTCTGTAATGGCATTTTATTCCCCCTTTCCCACTGATGATGTACCATGTAACTTTTGGAGTGATAAAATCTATTTTGTGATTCATCTTGTCCATCCCTGACTTATTTTATTATCTCTTCTTACCTCTCATCATTGCAGGGTATACTTTGAATTCTCTAATGTTTATTGCAGGTTCTGGAAGTTGTGTTTAATGAGTTTTGAAGTGGTGTTCCATGTGAAATTCATCTCTGGTCTGTGGTGCAATTTGTCCACCCCCTCCGTTTCTCACCTCTCTCCACTTTAGGCGGTTGGATTTGGGATCAGCCACTTCCTTTTCTAGTGTATCACCGTTTAGTGTAGGCTCTCTTTCAATTTCTCTCTCTCCCTATCTGCTTAGAATGGTTAAGCTAGGATAGATTAGTTATGCCCTGCACTGGAGTAGCTGGTAGCAGGTAGCTTAGGAAGAAGGAACCAACCTTCTCTGGAGGGCCATTTCATGTTTTGCAAGTCCCCCAACTTGAGAGATGGTCTAATGTTGTGCAATCACACTGAATGCCCCACTCAGATACCAGGCCATTTGGGGGTGCTGTGATTTTGCACTAATAAAACCTTTTGTAATTTTACTAGAAAATTTCCTAGAACCTTAAGTTTGGGGAAAAACAATCTTCTTGATAGTTTGGAAAAGGAATTTTGTAGGCCTTCGGTTGTAGTTTTCCTAGGTCAAACTAAACCAGTTATGACTAGTGGCTCTAGAAAACATTTCATTGTTTGATAACCATTTTCTTGTTCTCAATGGCATAGTGTCTGGTGAATCCTCCATGTATAAGGGAGCTTATAGGAATTTTTTCGTTGCATGTTAATTCATCCAACTTTATTATTTAGACATGATTTTCTGAGCCTTTGAGATAACTTTTAATCATTTGTAACTAGGCCAATTACAACATAAGACTTCAAAAAATTAGCCGCCAATCGTAAATCGTTCACCCATTCTAGATTCCATCAGTTCCTATGAATTCTTTGGGTATAGGAGGACACGTTTAAACTTACCCATAGTGTGTGTGCTCATCACAGGACAACGTTTGAAAGTAGTTTTTTCACCTCTGAGCCTGAATTGAATAATTTTTTCAACTAGCAGGAAAACGTAAACAAAAGCAAGTTGTAGGAAACTCTACTGTGTGACTTGTGTGAAATTAATGTTTTGGCAAATAGTGTTTCTCGCTCTTCCCTAATTTTTCCTCTCTCCTTGGTTAAGAAATGAAGTGAATTGAAATAAAATAAATATGTGTCTCTAGCCTTCTCCATTTGAATATAAAATATGAATGTTATTACGTAAATGGGAAACTAATAATGTTAATTATGCTAGATTTGGGTGGATGTCATGCCAGTGATTTATCACTGATTTCATGCTCACATGGTTTTGCAGGATGCAAGTAAGATCGCAAAACACTAGGGGTGTGATGAATTGTATATTGTTAGAAATTATGTATGTTAATAGAAAAAAATTGTATACATTTTTATGTTAAAGTTATTTATTGAAATTTCACAATATGAATGTGATGCTAGTTGTAGGGGTGCTTTGGGGAAATGTACATGTAACTAAAGGTATTCTTTTGATTAATATTTACATATGGGAAAAAGAGGGTTATATATATATATATATATATATATATATATAGACACACACACACACACACACACACACACACATATACATATATATATATATATATATATATATATATATATATGAAATTTTAGAGAATATTTCTACATTTGCAAAGTATGAAAAGGTTTATAATTGAAGTTCTATAATATGTCAGATGCTAGGGTTTAAGGGAAATGTTCCTCTACACATGGGTGTTATCTTGATCCTTAAATTTGGTATTGTGAAAATTAGACATGTATGCTAAATTAATTTGAATTTTAAATCTTGCAGTGCATTTTCAGTGTTCAATAGATAATTAATTAATTAGTGTGGTGTATTCTTACCTTTTCAATTGAATAAAGAGATCTAAACGAAACACTCAACCCTAGTATAAGACTCGTGTATAATCACCCTTCCAGCAGGAATTATTTTAGTGTAGGAAACTAAAACCTTAGGATAAAATTCAATCTCTACACTCGATGATGCCTTTGGGATTGAGTAAATAAGAGCCCTAATATTTGAGTTGTCATCATAATGTGTATGTTTAGCGACATGGTCAAAATTTATTTGGAGTAAGTAGAACTAACACTTCCTTAGTATCCTAGTGGACTACCTTGTCTTACGAAGTTATCTTTAGAATTAAACTTCATCATCGAATGAATTCCTTGTGGGTCACGTGTAGTTTATAATGCTTCCAATCATGTACTTCTGCAAGATATTAGACAAATACTTCTGTAAGTCCTTTTGTTATAAAACAAGGCTCATAATGAGACCATAATGCAATATAAGAGTAAAGCATAGAAGAGTGAAATGAGATTTTCCGTTAGGAATAATGGTACTCTTGGAGTCGTTATAACTCAATTAGACATTTCCTTGTGTTTAAAATAATATGAAATTCCTTGGTGAGATATTCTTCAAAAAATAAAAGATATTTATAAATCTAAATAAAGTTTATCAACTTAGAAATTCTGAAAGGATTCAACAATTTTTATCGAACTATATTAACTATGGTAGGGAAATAAAGATAATGTGATAAAAAAAAGGTTTTGGAAAAAAATGTACCTTGAATCTAAATTTGCCTCAAATCCTAAGATTTCTTTCTTGACATCACGTCAGATTCAATATTGTAGTAAGGGTAAAATTTACACATTAAATAAACATTTGAAAAACATAAGCTTAACCTATGAACGAGTGAATTTAGAAATTTGTATGTAATTTGAAATATGCCAAATAATTATGTAAGTTATGGAGATTGTCATAAGAGTTAAAGATCCAACTTAAAAGGTTGAACTCTAAGTTGAATGTGAAATGAATTAAAGAATTTGTAGGTGGAAAAAGGTAAAAATTATCCTTGCACAATAATGTTCTTGGAATGTTCTTGCAATGTTATTCATATTTAAGATGAAATAAGGGTAATAATTGTTGGAAATAAGGTGTCTCAACCTTGTTTGGTTTATTCAAGGAAGATTTTCTTAGACTTGTTTCACATTGTCAGTGCTCTAAAAATAGAAATAGGAGTTTTCAAAATATTCCCATATGATAGTATACCATGGAATGGCTATTTTTAGAGATATTATGATAGATTTTATGACATATATAAGGGTCAAAAATAGGGGAGAATATTGTGGACGTGAGAGCCTAATTTTAGACTAAAATCTTGCTCTTTAATGCTATCCACCTCATGAGAGGTTTGGCATATGGTTTTGTAAACCATATATGGTTTCTTGTATAATCAAACATCTATAAATTGAAGGATTAGAGAAACAATTCATGTGGTGAGCTTTGCAACTACTGTAAAGTTGGAATCCTCCTAGAATTGCTTCTGGTGATACTCCTATAAGAAACTTGCTCTACAAGTGTATGTAATCTTGTTGTTAGATTTAAAATACATTGAGTACTAGGATTTTGGAGTGTGGGGTTTTTATCCATAAGGATTTTCCCCACGTATATCTCGTGTTTGCGTTAATTGTTTATGTTCTTTTTATGAATGTGTTGTTGAGATTTCTGTAAGTGGTTTATTATGTTGAAAGTTTTTCATATTATCTCTCCTTAAGATTAGTGTAGGAATTTTTCTGCTACTCTTAATTTCCTATCAAGTGGTATTAGAGCCTGATCACCTTTGGTTTTAGTTGTGGGTTGTTGGGTTTTTTGTACTAATCTGGGTTTGAGTAGGAGCTTGTGCAGAGGATATTGTGTTATCTGGTTGCAACTATTTTTCAAATGGCGACCACATCTAGGAGGATTGAAGTGGAGAAGTTTTTTGGAAAAAAAATTGAAATGTGGAAGCTGAAGATGGAAGATCTACTGGTTGATTGAGATCTATGGGATGCGGTGCATGTGAGGGTCCATAGGCCTACGGATCCAGTTTTGGCTGCAACATATGATGTAATGGATAGAAAAGCTAAAGGTATTATTAGACTATGTTTTTCAGATTCAATCCTAATAAATTTCCATGAAGAATCCACTTCGGATAAGCTTTGAAAACATTGGGTGACATATACCAAGCTAAGTCTCTAGTAAATAAGATTTTCTTAAGGAAGAAGCTGTATTCCTTGAGAATGGAAGAAGGTGGTAAAATATATGAGCATCTAGAAACATTCAATACGTTGGTGACTTAGTTGAGCTTAGTTGGGATTAATATGGAAGAAGAAGAAAGGTGAAAATTTATGTTTGTTTTGTTTAGAGACTCATGGGACAACCTAGTCATGGCCATTGGGAGCACTTTAGTCACTCTGAAGATGGAGGATGTTTTTGGTTCCCTACTCTCCGAAGATATGAGAAGTAAGGTCTCTCTAAATGCCAAAGAGGCTTTGAGTGTTCAAGGAATAAAAAAGAACGAGGAAAATATTTGAAGAAGCATGACCATTCCAAGAATAAGGGGAGATCAGAATATCCTGGTAAGTCCAAGGTGATATATGTATATAATTGTGGTGAGTACATTTCTACAGACTTTCCCTTGGATCTCACTTTTGAAGTTGTACTTATTGGACATGTGGAGGCTCAGCACACACTTGGGACGTACCTGTCTAACTTTCACAATACCAAATTTAAGGATCAAGATAACACCCATGTGTAGAGGAACATTTCCCTTAAACCCTAGCATCTGACATATTACAGAACTTCAATTATAGACCTTTTCATACTTTGCAAATGTAGAAATATTCTCTACAATTTCATATATACATATACATATACATATACATATACATATACATATACATATACATATACATATATATATACATACATACATATATATATATATATATATATATATATATATATATATATATATATATATATATATATATATATATATATATATATATAACCCTCTTTTTCCCATATGTGAATATTAACATCATAGTTTTCATACATCTATAAATTGAAGGATTAGAGAAACAATTCATGTGGTAAGATTAGTGTAGGAATTTTTCTGCTACTCTTAATTTCCTATCAAGTGGTATTAGAGCCTGATCACCTTTGGTTTTAGTTGTGGGTTGTTGGGTTTTTTGTACTAATCTAGGTTTGAGTAGGAGCTTGTGCAGAGGATACTTTGTTATCTGGTTACAAATATTTTTCAAATGGCGACCACATCTAGGAGGATTGACATAGAGAAGTTTTCTGGAAAAAAGATTTGAAATGTGGAAGCTGAAGATGGAAGTTCTACTGGTTGATTGAGATCTATGGGATGCGGTGCATGAGAGGGTCCATAGGCCTACGGATCCAGTTTTGGATACAACATATGATGTAATGGATAGAAAAGCTAAAGGTATTATTAGACTATGTTTTGCAGATTCAATCCTAATAAATGTCCATGAAGAATCCACTTCGGATAAGCTTTGAAAACATTGGGTGACATATACCAAGCTAAGTCTCTAGTAAATAAGATTTTCTTAAGGAAGAAGCTGTATTCCTTGAGAATGGAAGAAGGTGGAAAAATATCTGAGCATCTAGAAACATTCAATATGTTGGTGACTCAGTTGAGCTCGGTTGGGGTTAATATGGAAGAAGAAGCAAGGTGAAAATATATGTTTTTTTTGTTTCCAGACTCATGGGACAACCTAGTCATGGCCATTGGGAGCACTTTAGTCACTCGAAAGATGGAGGATGTTTTTGGTTCCCTACTCTTTGAAGATATGAGAAGTAAGGTCTCTCTAAATGCCAAAGAGGCTTTGAGTGTTCGAGGAATAAAAAAGAACGAGGAAAAGATGAGAAGAAGCATGGCCATTCTAAAAATAAGGGGAGATCAAAATCTCCTAGTAAGTCTGAGGTGATATATGCTAAAACTGTGGCAAATCTTGACACTTCCGAAGGGAATGCAAAGAAGAAAATAAAAAGAAAAAGAAGAAGCATGATTCTCATTATGAGTCCGAAAAGGAAGATGGAGATGCCTTTATTGCAGCTTTGGCCACTCATGAAAGTGATAATGCATGGTTGATAGACTCAGGTGCATCTTTCTACATGACTCCTAACAAAGACTAGTTTAGTAAGTATGAAAACTATGATGTTGGTAAGGTGTATTTGGGTGATAATTCTTTCCTTGAAATTGTTGGTCGTGGTAGTATTCAGGTGAAATTTTTTGACGGTAGGATTAGAATATTTGATGGTGTCTTGCATATCCCAGGACTAGCAAGAAATATATTATCTATTAGCAAGCTAATAGATGCGGGTGTGCATGTACATTTTTCTGAAGCAGGTGTGAAAATGGTGAGAGGTGCTATGGTGATAGCAAGAGGAAGTAGATTAGGTGCATTATACCACATTGATGCATGCATGGTTGAGTGCAATAACACTTTGGATAAAACTAAGCCAGTAACTATTTCACTGAAAAAGGAGAGGGTTTTCTCCTCTGCAGATGGTCGTGGCTTCTGGGTACCCAAGGGCGCTCTGTCTACGAAATCAAAATTACCTATAGAGAAGACCATGTTATGGCACCAAAGGCTTGGCCACATTGGAGATAAGGGTTTAAAAGCCTTGAAAAATAAGAACCTCATTGAGGGGTTGAATGATTGCAATATGGAGTTTGATTTCTGTGAGCATTTTATCTATGGAAAACATAACCGCGTTCATTTTTACTTATATACTCATAAGTCTTCATGTATCTTGGATCTAATCCATTCGGATGTATTTGGTCCTGTTAAGGTTGCTTCTATTGCTAAATCAGTTTATTATGTTACTTTCATTGATGATTTCAGTAGGAGAACATGAGTATATTTTTTAAAGAGTAAATATGAAGTTTTTAGTCGTTTTAAGAAATTTAATGCTATGGTTGAAACTCAAACTGGGAAGAAGATTAAGTGTTTGAGATCTGATAATGGTGGTGAGTACTTTTCTACAGACTTTGATATATTTTTTATAGATTGCAGGATTAAAATACAAAATACAACTTCGTATTCTCCATAGCATAATGGAGTTGCTGAAAGAATGAATAGAATGTTGATGGACAAGGATATGAGCATACTGATTGGAGCTAGTCTAGAAAAGAGGTTATGGGCTGAAGCTGTTACCACTACTTTTTATTTGATAAATATTTCTCTTGCATCAGCGCTTGTTGATAAAAAACCAATGGAGGCATGGTTAGGGAAAAATCCTTCAATTAGACATCTGAGAGTTTTTGGCTGTGAGGCATATGCACATGTTCCTAAGGAGAAAAGAACACACTTGGATTCTAAGGCTTTCAAATGTATCTTCATCGGATATGGCTATGGTGTGAAAGGATACAAGCTTTGGGATCCTATTGCACAAAAGGTAATATACTCTAGAAGTGTTATTTTTAGAGAGATTAAATCTTTCCCTGTTAATTTTCAGCTAGGACAACATAAAGAAAATGAAAAAAAAGGATGTGGTTCAACTTCATTCTACACTTGAGAAAGTTGAATCGAGACCCCAAAATAGACAAGAAGTTGAGGAGAGCTCACCAAGCTCTAAATATTCAAAAGAGGAAGAAGAGGAGGAAGAAGTGGAAGAATCTCCACCTCAGCTTGTTCGAAAGTCTACAAGGTATATGAAACCACTTGAAAGGTATGGGTATTCTCTTGATGATTGGAATTGTATATTTTCTTTGAGTACTAACATTGATGAACCGAGATCTGTACAAGAGGCTTTGGGTATGAATGATACAAAGTCCTAGAAAAGAGCCATGGATGAAGAGATGGCATCCCTTAAAAAGAATGATACATGGGACCTTGTACCATTTCCCAAAGGTCAGAAACTTGTTGGATGTAAATGGGTGTTTAATAAAAATATTTGTTCAGATGGAAATGTTGAAAAGTATAAGGCACTATTGGTTGCGAAGGGTTACTCTCAAGTTAAGGGTATTGATTATGGTGAGATATTCTCTCCTTTTACGAAAATGAAATACATTCAGTTTTTATTATCTATTTGCAGCAACTTATGACCTAGAGGTTGAACAAATGGATATGAAAACTGCTTTCCTTCATGGTGATTTGGAGGAAGAAATATATATGACATAGCTAGAGCACTACATGGTGAAAGGTTAAAGCAAGATGGTTTGTAAGTTAAAGAAATCCATTTATGGCCTTAAACAAAGTCGTAGGATGTGGTACCAGAAGTTTGATTCATATGTGTTGAGTTTGCAGTTTGTGTTGTCTAAATCTGATCACTATGTATATTTTAAATCTGATGGTGATTTTTTCCTTGTAATTACTTTATATGTTTATGACATGTTGTTTATTGGGAAAGCCAAAGCTTTGATTATAGAATTGAAATCTCAGCTCTCTGCGAAATTTTAAATGAAAGATCTTGTTGCAGCAAAACACATACTTGGGATGGAGATTAGAAGAAATCGTGAGAACAAAAAGCTATGGATTGGCCAGAGTATGTTTTTTCTGTTTTGCGAAGGTTCAACATGGAGGATTGTAAATCACTTTGTGTTCCTCTTACTTTGGGAATCAAGCTCTCCATTTCATAATGTCCTTCATCCCCATTGGAGATGGAAGACATGAGCAGAGTGCCTAACTAGAGTGCAGTTGGAAGCTTAATGTATGCTATGGTCTGTACAAGACCAGACATTACCCAAGCAGTGGGAGTTCTTTCTCGTTTTATGTCTAATCCTAGAAGAGTGCATTAGGATGCAGTTAAAAGGGTCTTCAGATATTTACGAGGTACATCATAGTACTCTATATGTTTTCATGAAAGAGGAGATCATCATTCCCTAGGTATTCATGGTTTTGTGGATTCAGATTGGGCTAGTGATGTCGATAGTAGAAGATCCACTAGTGCATATGTGTTTACTCTTAATGATGGTACAATCAGTTGGATGAGAAAGGGACAGGGTGTGGTCACTTTTTCCACTACTAAGGTACAGTACATGGTAGCTACTCATTCCTGTAAAGAATCCATTTGGCTGAAGCTTTTGTGTTCAAATATTGGATTGAAACAGGGTGTAGTTACAATGTATTGTTACAGCCAAAGTGTAATCTTCCTTGCGAAAAACCCAAATTTTCATTCCAGGACCAAACACATTGATATTGAATATCAATTTGTGAGAGATGTGGTCAAGGATGGCAGGGTGAAGTTGGAAAAGGTAGAGACAGTTGTGAATGTTGTAGATGCATTAACTAAGCACGTCAACACAACAAAATTTCGGTGGTGTTTCGAGTCTATGGGCCTCTTGGCCCCTAGCAGTTGATCCATGAGGTTATATTTCCCTTGACCCTTACGAGGTATTTGACAAGTGGGAGATTGTTGGAAATAAGTTGTCTCAACCTTGTTTGGTTTATGCAATCAAGATTTTTTTACAATCGTTTCTCATTGTCAGTGCTCTAAAAATAGAAATAAGAGTTGTCAAAAGATTCTGATATGATAGTATATCATAGAAGGTCTATTTTTAGAGATATTATGACATATTTTATGACATCTGTAAGGGTCAAAAATAGGGGAGAGTATTGTGGACGTGAGAGCCTAATTTTAGACCAAAATCTTGCTCTTTAATGCTATCCACCTCATGAGAGGTTTGGCACATGGTTTTGTAAACCATAGATGGTTTCTTGTATAATAGGAGGTATATAAATTGAAGGCTTGAAGAAGCAAATGGTGTGGTGAGCTTTGCAACTACTGTAAAGTTGGAATCCTCCTAGAATTGCTTCTGGTGATACTCCTGTAATAAACTTGCTCTGCAAGTGTATGTAATCTTGTTCTTAGATTTGAAATACATTGAATCCCGGGCTTTTGGAGTGTGGGGTTTTTATCCGTAAGGATTTTCCCCACGTATATCTCGTGTTTGTGTTAATTCGTTATGTTCTTATTGTGAATGGCTTGCTGAGATTTTTGTAACTAGTTTATTATGTTGAATGTTTTCCATAATATCTCTCATCAAGATTAGTGTAAGAATTTGTTCGGCTACTCTTAATTTCCTATCAAAAATGTGTTGTGGGTTTGTCAATCCTTGAGTCCTTTCCTTGTGGTTGGGTCATTGCTAACATTTGTTCATTGGGAAAAGTGTGGCATCGACATGTATATGGTGTTGTCGTATGTCTATGTGAGTCAATGACTTAGGTAAGTGTATTGTGCATTGTTGAGTTTCTCTTCTTGGAGCCCTTGTGGTGTTGTGTAATGAGCAATGTAAGTCAAAAAATAATAATAATAATTATTCTCATTTTTTCACTGTTGTATTTGTTGGTGTAAAATATGGTCCTTACAAATTACATCTTAAATAAATAGAATTTGTTTTCCTTATTAAATCATTTTCCACCTAAACTTATAATGGTTAATGTAAAATTTTGTGGCATTTTCTATTACCTGTTTGGCATTTTGTGGGACCGTGTGTTATCCGGTCTCCCCCTTGCTATAAAGGTTACACCCCATGCTCTTTAATTTAATTGATCCAATGCAAAATATATGATAATATAACTAATTATTTTTGGAATTCCCTTGAATACTTTTAATATTTAACTCATACCGAATCTGATTAGGAAAATTATAGTGATCCATAATTTCATTATAAAGCTAGGGTGCACCCAGGTGCGTGTTATCTTTATGCATTTATTAATTTCGTGTATGCTGTTATTGGAAATCCATTTCATACCATTACAAACTTTATCAGGATGATGTGCAGATCCAATGTTCAAATCCACTCAAAACAATAAATATATATATATATATATATATATATATATATACCCCGTGCGAATGTATGCTAGTAAAGATTTGTTATCCCCACGTAAGAAGTTCATATAATATACACTCCAGAATTTATTCTGTATCAAAATTATTCTCTAAGTAGTAATATTATTATTCACACATAAAAGTTCATATATTACGGAATAAAATATGATACTTTCCATTAACGGTTAATAGATTAATATAAACTAATAATTGCATAGGAGTTGCAAAATATGTTGAGAGGGCTGTTAATTTGATGTTATTTTTTAATTTCATTTTGATATCAATAAAATAAATTAAATAGATTTATATGGTGATTATTTCTAGAACAATAAAATAAATTATGTTCTTCAACAAGTTCAATTGACATTTAGATGATAGAGTTACATTTTTGTCTCGATATTGAACATGGCCAAGAATGTCGAACATACAAACATAAAAATCAATTGTTGGGATAATGCCATTGAAGCATTAACACAACCCTCATCCGAAAAACTTTCACATTTGTGTGTTCATTAAAAAAACGAACCTTACACGTGCTCAACTTATGTTATGGAGTATTTCATTACTTCGAAGAGCGAAGATAACCTTGAAAAATCTATTTTTATGTAGACCATTGGGTCATTGCATTCCATGAGACCACACCTCTTTGAGTCATTTCGTTAAACAAGCTATCACATTCCGTATGTATGCTTCCACAGTTTATATAAATGTCTACTAGAGCATTAACAACTACAACATTTGACATCAATAGACTTTCCATTGTGCATTTATGGATTTTCATACTCTAATATAAACATCCAATTTTAGTATAGGATGGAAATATGCATACAACTTGGTTATGAAGTCTAACTTTACACATCTTATTGAGGTTTTTTTTTCAAATAGTTGCATTTTGTTCAAATTTTCTAAGTCCTTTTCAACAAGCCTTATGTAGTATAGAAAAGGATGTGGAGTTTGGATGGGAGTATGTTCAAAAAGGTTGTTGAATTTGAACTTACACATTTTTAGCGAGGCATTATTTGAAACATGTATATAATGTTGCACTTCTATTTATATTGAATGAGTTTATAGTGATTATGATGGTTTTACCAAGTTCTTTCATGTCAAATAGGGATGGTTTGACAATTTTACAAAGTGTAAAATACGGTTAAAATAGGCAAAAACATTCAAAACGGGTGTCAAATATAATCTCTTTTTTCGCGACGTTGTGGCTATGTTCTAGGTTAGTTCTGACCAGCATGTTGTTAGAGGTGGGATTGCGAGTTAAAAACAAAAAATTCAAATTTAAAATGGAGAAAGCAATAACGTGGACATGATTGAGGGGAATACATTTAATGTTGTTCACATTGGTATGCCTACAACCCAAAATGGACATGCAGTGGATATGGATGGCAAGTTCAAGGTGGTCCTTGGGCAGGGGTCGAATGATCCTTGTGGTAGGGCCTCTCGTGCTCATTTGGATGGGGGCGGGTGGAATTTCTTTATTCCAACTCAAGAAACTTAAATTTGGGCACTCAAAATGGGTGACTCGTAGTCGCGTCGCGTCTGGCGACGTGTTTTGAGTCATCCATTCTTTGACTTTGGGTTATGGTTCTTTAATATATATATATATATATATATATTTTGACTTGACTTCCTTAGGGTTTTTCCTCGGTTTGTTTCCTGGTCTATTGTGACCTTGCTTGTTTGCTGGTGATATCGTCCATTGGTAGAGGCCCCCCCTTGTGATCTCTATTGCTTTATCTTTTCTCCAGTTGTATACAGGGTTTTTTGGTCCCCTCAAAAAAAAAATTATACCTAATGCAAAAAAAATCTAAAAAATGTCCCTTCTTTCTCATGTTAAACAAATTATAAATACACAAATAGTAGCAAAATATTTTCCTACAATCCCTAATTTAAACCTATATATTTATAGCTAAACAATGGAATTCATTTGTAACTCTCTTCAAAACTTTTATCTGTATACATGAGTGCTTATATGTTACCCTACATAGTAGGATGCATAACTTTATTCTCCATAGTAGGATGCATGACTTTATTCTCCAGAGTAGAATACATGACTTGATTTATCAACATGAAACTTATACAAAGCGGTCTTTTCCTACACATTATCAAGCCCCGCCATGATAGTTTTATATTCTTTTTACATGAAAATCATAAACATACAATATATATTTCCCCACCCCCCTTATGTTAAATTAACGTTACTCAATCAGCTCACACCAATCCCATCTAGTGTTTCAATCTTCCAAAACCCTAATAAAATGAACAATGAATAAAACAAAACCAGATGCACAATTGACATCACACCTATCATCATAATTTAACGAAAAAATGGAATCAAACTCAAGATTATTTTTTCAATTTGTATATTCTTAGGATTAATGTCACCATTTGAATCTGGTGAGAAAAAAAATAATATAACTCTATAGATGATGATAAATTCAGAGTTTAGATTTGATGACCAACTCTTCACATGAAAGAATTTTTAAGTAATGATAAATTTTCAATATAACCATTCATTATACACAACACATTACTATTTATATAGATTAAGAAAATATAAAATAAAATGCATATTTACATTTATTTTAACTATTTTTAATACAAAAATATGAGTATCAAAATAATTTTCCTATATATCTATGTAAAAGAGACAGTTTTATTTTTAATATATAAATTATACAAAGATAAGTACATAGAAAATTATAAAAATATTTTATAATTGAAAATATGAAAAATATTCATAAATGACCATGAAATTTAAGCTCATTTAAGCTCATTAATAATTGAATTACGAGGTAACCTAATCCTTTCCAACAAAACGAAAATAAAATCTAGACCAATTCAACTTTCAACAAAAACAAATTAAAGCAAAGAAAAACATAACCATTCCAATCTTTGTGCAGAATCCATTTCAACTTGATCAACGTACCTATAAAAATAGTTTCCTTTTATAATTTGCGTGAATTTCTTAAATGCAAAGGTAAGTTTGAGCTCATTACATTTGAAAGTAATAGTTAAACAAATGACAACAATTTAGGGTTGGCGGTAAGCTTCTGTTGTGTTCATATTAATGCGCATTGAAAAGTTTAACACTCACTCACATTTATAAGTATTAAATTGTAAACCATTCTTTTTATAGTAATATATGAAAGAATTATTATTTTTAAATAACATAACATGTGAAGTCTTCTATAAAATACATTTACCTTCAAAATCAAACCCCCCAGCTACAAATAGATTGATAATAAAGATACATATAATGATGAAGATATGTTCAACCCAAGAAATTTTGACAATGGAGAAAAGCAAACCCTATCTAGGATTAGTTGTTTTTCAAACGACATCTGCAGTAATGAACATCCTTGCCAGACTTGCTCTCAAAGATGGAATGAGCTTCTTTGTGTTGGTGACATACAGAATGGCTATTGCCACATTAGCCATTGCTCCTTTTGCTTACGTTTTAGAAAGGTTTGTATGGAAATTTAATCTGTTCATTCAATTTCCCAGACAATAAATATGATGGGATTTTGTATTTGAGGATATCGAGCTGACTTATATATGTTACAGAAATCGACGGCCACCTTTGACATGGTCTATCTTCTTCCAAATCTTCATGCTAGCATGTGGGTAAGTTTGTATTCTATTTCGCTGAAATTTATTTGTTACTATAATTTTGAAGGGCACTCATTATTATTTCTCCTCGGCAGAGTCAGTATAACTCTGAATGCTTATATTCAAGGGATTTATTATACTTCTTCAACATTTGGTGGAGCAGCCACAAATCTGATTCCAATTATGACGTTTGTGATGGCCACTTTTGTAAGGTGCAAACAATTTTTCTTTATACAGATATAGTGATTGGGGGTCCTTGATTGATCTCTCAATTGAATGGTTCGCTCCGCTACGTTATGCTCACCCCTAACCCTCCTTCCTCAGGTGAGTGCATATATAGATATTTGGGGGCCCTCACCCTCCAGATCTCTAACAGGGGGGTGGGTGAGTGTAGATATAGAGATTGGGGACCCTCGCTGCTCCTATCTATATAGATATGGGAAATCCAGTGTTTTGTTATACTCACCCCTTAACCTCTTGATAGAGAGCCGCCATATCTCAACAAAGATTACCAGTATAGTAATTGAGAATGATTTGTTGGAAAAAATATATAAATATTTTTCTATCGACTTATGAAACACAAAATTTTGATCTTTTGATTGAATTATATAGCACTTTTTTGAGTTACTTTTTCATTACAAATATGAGTAATATTTAGACTAAACACTAAATTTTCTTTCTCCATATCTTAACATGCTGAATTGTTTAAGATCCACCTTATATAGCACCTCATACTAAATTGTCTACCTTGATTTCATGTAACATCTTATGTAAATATTAATACAGCTCTAGCCTCAATCTGAGATTGTTCAGCATGGGTTTTGTAGATTGGAAAAATTTGATATTAGAAGTTTTAGTGGGAAAGCAAAGATTGCTGGCACAATTGTTTGTGTGAGTGGTGCAATGATTATGACCTTCTACAAGGGTCCTGCTATAAAATTTCCCTCCTCTACTCATGCAACATCTATCCTACAGAAAATCTCCAGTTCTAAGGCTGCTAATAGTAACATGCTACTGGGCTCCATCTTGGTTTATGGAGGCCTGGCATCTTGGTCCGCGTGGCTTACATTTCAGGTACAATTTATTCATTTCCTATGCCATTTTAATGTCATTCATTACAAATTCAATGGAGTTGATGAAATTCTTTTGAATTGAGTGCAGGGCCCTGTTCTGAAACGGTATCCTGCTCAGCTATCCGTAACAGCACTCACGTGTCTCCTTTCCGCGGTGCAATCTGCATTAGCTGGTGTTATATGTGGGCATAAAAATATGAATATGTGGGCCATACGAAATAGTATCCAGCTTCTCAGTGTTGTGTACTCGGTAAATATATTTGAGAATTCTGTGTTATAAAGTAACATGTATGTGTGCTAAGGGAGTTTCCATTGCCCATTGACTCCAAGATGGATATGCCTCTCTACATATATATTTTAAAATTGTTTTAAACATTTTTAATAGACTAATAGTTAAAGAACAAACATTTATATATTTATATAATATATAAATATATGTAATATATACCTCTCGGCATATATTATATGTATTTATAAAATATAGGTATGCTAGTAGTTAAAGAATTTAAAATCCTCATCCATATATATTGAAATTGTGCTTTAAACTCATACTTTGCAATAGAATTTTCATATACAATAAAACCTTAAAATAGTTACAATAAATTTCTAAATTTTTTATCATTAAAATTAACATTTTAAATTTTTTACCAATCATAATACACACATATATTTAAAATAGTACCTTTTTTATTAATTGGTCAAATGTTCAAACCTTGTAAGTAATTTATTGAATATTTAAAAACATACATCATACCATTTACCTATGAATCACCAACTCAAACTACCATACAGTATATTGAATTGTTTGAATTCATTTTAATGGACAGGGGGTTATATGCTCTGCATTTGGGCTCTTTGTGCAAACTTGGTGTATATAGAAAAAGGGACCTGTGTTTGCAAGTGCGTTTAGTCCACTCAACACATTATCAACTGCAATTCTAGAATTTCTCGTCCTCCAGGTCTCTCTTCATACAGGAAGGTCAGTATTATTAGTAATCATTGTTTATAGTTTTCCTAATACAATGGAACTTTGGTTTATGTGAACAGAATATGAAGAGCTAATATGAGGCACTCAAGTTTTTTACCGAAAAAAGATATTATTAGTTAAACATTAATATCCGATTAAGGATAAAAATTATTAACACATTACATCGAGGAGTTCAGACCAATCCTTTCCATTTAAGGACTGAAACTTCAATAACCATCACTAATTCAAAACATCTAGAGTAATCAAAAAAAAATATTGTAATTGACTTTAATATTCGGGTAACACATACCCATAAAAAAGATCTCCATCATGTGATTTTATTTTCACTATTCAAGCAACTCTTAAATTGTATGGAAATAGTTTCATTGCGAAAATCCATTCACAGGGAGGACTGAGTGGTCATGAACTTTTTTTTCCATTTCATGGTTTACTCATATTATAGCTATGTTTTTGAATAACTATTTTGGTACTGATTTTAAATATAGACTTTTTAAATATTTATAATTTAAAAATCAGTTTAAATTAAATGAACTATATATAAGAAATAATTGTGAGAAAAATAATCCATATTTTATATGCTTTATCAATGGAAAATTAGGTCAATGGAAAATTAAGTTAATGAAGGAGAAGTCCAAAATAGTTAATGTAGTGTATGAGGAGTCAAATAATTAAGTTCATTCACAATTCCTTTCCTACCAATAATTTCAAAATTAAAATTATACTTCTAATAAAACCCTGTAAATGTATTATATATTTGATGATAGTTCATTTTATTGTGTAGGAACTTTTTTTTGAAATAGTAATCTTTAAAAAAATTATCTTGTTGAAAGAAAATAGAAGAATTTTTTAATCAATTTTTTTTTTAACTCTTATTGTATTTTTATTATCTTTCTATTTATCAATTTTTCTATTTAGATGGTTCAAATATAATGATGAAAAAGGAGTTTATCATACCATAAATTAAGTTGCATATATGATAGTAAGATGAGATTTGTCACACCATTCGCACAAGTGTAACATTTTAAAATATTAAAAACAATAAGACTAGACTCTATTTTTTTTACAATAAAATATTTTTTAATGTTTAATATTGATTTAAAATAAGTTTTCTTTATATTGAAATAAATTTAACATATTAATAAATATTTTACAGAATTTATTATTTAATATGGGAGCCTTCAATTGAACATTAAAATGTTAAATAAAAAATTGTGAAAAAAAGTGATTGACTAGAAACTACATCTACCAATAATTTTGTCAATTAAAATAAATAAATCTTCATTTTAATAATAATTACTCATAATGTCACTAGAATCTCAAAAAAAAATTTTCTTTTTAAAAAATTAAAAAAAAATTAAAAAATTCAATAGTGTGTATGTTATGCTTCAAATTAAAGTCAATGAACTTTCATTTTAAAATAAGTTCAAGACAAAGTTACATGAATAAGCAATATGTTTATGTGGATATTAATATATTTAAAGTTGTTAATTATTTTACTAATGTTAGTTGATTTTTTCTTTGATGTAGTGTGGTGGGAGCATTTTTAATCATTGTTGGACTTTATTCCGCACTATGGGGCAAAGCAAATGACCATTAAAAAATTGATAGCATAGTTGGAAGAGGGAAAGATGATGCAGTGGTTCTCACACCAAAAGGGACAAAGCAAGTTGATGCTGCACCAAAGACAACAAGTGTTGTAATGTTGCCTCAAAGAAATTCGTTGTTATAAATTAAATAAATTGTACATTTCAGTATTCTTTTTTCTTTTCTCTAATTTTTTGTTTGATTAATAAGTTTGTAAGTTAGTTGTAGTTTTGGATGGTATCACGTTTAAGTTATAGAAGATGTTATTAGTATTTCTTTATTTTTATCAGAATTTATTGATCCATAGTAAAGTCGAAATCTTAATCACTAAATTGTTTATTAGAGGTAAGTCCTTCAATAACATTCTGGTTTTATTATTCTTCAATGTTTTCAATTTTAATAAAAATTCTTCAAATTTTATTTTGATTAAAGAATAAAAGAAAAAAAGAAGAAGATGAACCTGATTTCTGCTTGTTATTTTATAAAATAATTTATTTGTTGTGAATGATTGTTCAATTTATCAACATTATTGTAGAAATTATGCAAACTTAAACAACGAACAACATAAATAAATTAAACACACAAAAAATAACTTACAAATAAAAAAAGAGTAATACTCAAACCAACATTGTTGTGCATAAAAAATTTAATTAATTCATCACTTTTTTCAGAGCTTCGGTTCATTACAATTCAACCTGTATGTCCAACACTCTCTACTTATTCCTATGCAGATTACACACCTCTACAGTGTGCATAGAATGCAATAGCAATTGCTCTTCTATTTATATAAAAATATACTCTCCTAAACTTGACTACAAACTTCTCTAAAAAAGTTTTCTAAATTTGAACTACATTTTAAAAACATTGCATGTTGTGCATGCTTTAAAACACTTTTTTTTTTTGTTTTATTCAACTTATTTAATTCCTAAATTTAAGAATCAACTAGAATTCAATAAAGCTATGGAATGCATGTAAACCATACAATGTTTTCCTAAAAGTGACTTCATCTACGGGACAATTTATATACATAAAATATGCATATTCCAGAAACCCCCGCCCCCCACCCCCCCCCCTTAATTTCGACCTTGTATCTTTCACTGTTTTGGAGATGAGTTTGTATTTGTAGATATGACATATTCAATATCACAAACTCCCAAACAACCTTGTAAATATTTAAAAACTTCCTTTGCCAATGCCTTTGTAAAAATGTCTGCAAACTAATCTTTGGATCTGCAAAATTAAAGACAAATTTCCTTGTAGTTAAACAAATCCCTGATGAAATTATACCTCATATCAATATGCTTGCCCCTCTTGTGAAAAACATGTTTTTTGGACAGTTTTATTGATGAGTTGTTGTCACAAAAAATCTGCCTAGCGTCCTCTTGATTTTGTCACAAATCTTTCAACACTCTTCTCATCCACACAACTTGACATGCTGCTCATGTTACTACTACATACTTTACCTCTACTAAAGATAACGTGACAATGGGTTGCTTCTTTGATGTCCATGAAACCACTCTTGTTCCAAAGTGAAAAGTATAGCCAAATGTGCTTTTCTAGTCATCTATACTTCCAGAACTTTCACTGTCTATATAACAAATGAGTTTGAACTCCTCTGAAGTTGAATAAATAATTTTGTGATTTTTTGTTCAACACACAAGCCTCAAAATCTGTTTTCCAGCTTTCCAATGTTAATTTCTTGAAGATTCCATGAACTTTGAAATGAGATTCACACCATACATAATATTAGGCCTTGTGGTCATCAAATACATGAGACTTTCAACTAACCTATTAAACAATGTTGTATCCACCAATGATCTGCTATCCTCTTTTCTCAACTTCAAGCCTAATACAACTATTGTTGTTGTTGGCTTACAATTCAACATATAAAACTTCTTTAAAACATCATTTTCATATTTTTGTTGTGAAATAAAAAATCCACCTTCTGATTGTTGAAATTCAATGCCCCATAATTAATGCATAATACTAAGATATGTCATCTCAAATTCCTTCTTCACGGATGATTTGAATGACTATGTAGATAGATTTTGAGTAATGATTAAATCATCTGCCAATACAACAAACAAACCCTTTTTACCACAATTATTCCACAATATTGCCACAATTTAAAAGAAATGTAGAATGCTTGTAGCATCTCTACGAAAATTTAATTTGGTCATTTATAAGTATTGTGGATATTCTACAATTTACATATAGTGATAATAATTTGTACAAAACTCACAAATCCAACCATTCTTCATAGAAATTCCACATTTTTTTAAACTAGAACTAAAATTGATTGTAAAATTATATTAATAGTAAAATTCAATATTTAATAAATTTGAAATACAATGTATTATATATATGTAATGGTATTAATTATTTTTGTAATTATAAATAATTTTTTAAATATAACCCATTATTTTATAAATAATAAATGTATAATTATTTATTTATTTATTTATTATTCTTATTAACATAAATAATTTTCTTAAGAGAATTATAAATTGATTTACAAATAATATATGTAGAATATATGTGGCACCTATATGATAATTCAAATTTACCATTTTTATATATTGTGGATGTTCCACAATTTTATGTAAGTGTTAATAATTTGTATTCAATTCACATATACAACACTTTCTCATTAAAAATCCACAATCTTATTCAATTTTTTATTTTTAAATATTATGTGCAAGCATTTATTCTTATTCACGAGACAATTTCACATATGTAGGCATAATTTGGTTTTGACATTGATAATGACTAATAAAAGGTTGAAGAAGCATAAGCAAGGTAGATTGGGAAAAGAGTAGAAAGCAAGAAAAAATAGATGAGATATTATGTGCAAGCATTTCTTCTTATTTATGAGATGATACAAAGGAGTAGGTTTGAAAGCTATTGTGACGCTCACACAATTCAGTTCTACACGCATTTAGGCTTCATCCCTGGTTTTCTAAGATGTTCTCTTTTAGTTATAACTTATTTATAAAGACAACATCTAACAAGTTAAAAAGGAGATGACAATTGTAATGCCCTATTCGGCGTCTACCCTAGTTCTTTTCGCAATGACCCTCTTGTGGAGCGTCGAACGGCTCTGTGTAATTCTGATGTCTTGGCTCCATGGTCGGTCTTTGCTTCGTGTTCGCCTTTGAACTTTAACATCTAGTTTATCCCCTTGGTTACCTAGGCCAGTTCACATGTAATTTTAATCATTGTGAGTAATATTATTGCTAACTACATCCAGTGTAGATATTTGCGTAACTACAAAGAATTATTTTTTTTTATTTGTTCTATCCTTATTTTTATCACTCTCAAGTAGACACATTTCAAAAAAAAAAAAAAACTCATTGGCTTACTTCGGATACAATAACATTATTCTCATACCTATTTCAGTTATATCATATACATGTACATATAACACTTAGTATGGAACACACAAAACACACCATTCTCCTATTAATCAGATAGTGGAATGTACAGAACATTCCCAATCTGGGCATTAAACTTGCCAATTGTCTGCACTCTTGTCAGAACCAGACTTGAAGTGAATTGTGCCGATATTGGCAACATAATTTAAAATCTTGTGCATAATTAACCCAAATTGTTTTCCTTCTTATCAACCCTTATATCTCGCAAGGATGCATATTTGATCCCATTTATTTTTGTGAATTCACAAAAAGTATTAGTTGCTTCAAGTTGCAACAAGTAAATCACTTTGTAGCTATCTTCCTAAAAGACAAGATATACTTGAATTGTCAAAGTAGGACCATTTTCCTAATTGACCGCAAGGGTGATTGGCCTTAATTAGATATTACAATCTATCTCTCAATGAAAACATAAGCATTGTGTGGCATATCAGGATGGAAATTTAAGTAAGAATGCAGTCAACTAGGTGGTAGCCGGCAATTAGGTGGTAAATTATTTTTTCTGTCCTTGCGTGAGGGAGATGGGAGTCGGTGGAGTCCTGTTTTTCTTCAACTGGATCTCATTTGGATCCTTTATTTAATGTGTATGGTTGGGAGGCGCTTGGCTCATTCTTGGGTTTGTGCGGCTGGGAAAAGTGGACCACGTTTTTTTTGTTTTGGCCGCTTCCTTGTTCTGCTCTTGCAGTCCTTTTAGTTGCCGCTCACCTGGAGTTAGAGGAAGAGTGTGTGGGTCGTGGGTCTCAGTTCTTTGACTTCTAGCAACCTGCCATTCGCGGGTTTGATCCCCCTCCTTTCTGCTGCTCCTTCCCTATTCCAAACGTGAAGGAAAATGGAGTTTAGGCGCATAAATGGGTTTGGTATGGCAGTTATAGATGAAGCTTCAGGCTAGTGAAGAAGGCATGTTACCTCTACTTTCCTTGGGTGCAGTGCTCTTTGATATGGTTGGATTTATTGAAGACAAGAGAATATGGTCTCTGTAACTCTTGCAGGATCTGCAAATATCTGTTTGCATGTAAACACTATATGTATGAAGGAAAATGGAGGAAGCCACTCTGAAAAATGGAGTTTGGGCTGCAGAAATGGGTTTGGGGTTCTATGGCATGGTTACTAGATCCACAAAGCTTCAAGCTAGTGAAGAAGGCGTGCATGCCTTGAACTTTACTAAATCCACAAATCCTGACAACCACTTTCTTGATGCAAACAAAAAAAAAACACCCTTCTCTTGGAGTTTGTTCAAGTGGGCATCAAGAAAAAAAAATAGATAATCATTGCAGACGCGGTTTAACATCAATCAGAGCCATTTCTGACATCCTCTGCAATGCAAAATGGTTGTCCAACTCCGAGAACTGTGCCATAATTTGTATGAAGAAAAAGACACAAAAATTGCAGTTCCTGCACTTTGGATACTTGTGGCAAGATTGGCAAAAGCTGGATTTGTGGACGAGGCCTTTTTGAGCACCTCCAACAAGTAGGTTGTCCAACTATGTTGTTATCTGTTCAATATCGACTACATCCTCAAATTCGGGATTCTCCTTCAAGGTATTTTTTTTTATCAAAATCGATAAGTGACAGTAAGAGTGTTACCAGGAGACCTGATGAATTTTATGGCAAAGATTCTCTATTGAAACCTTTCAATTCATCTTGTTTTACGATGTAACTTTCATGGAAGAGGCTCTCATTGAGGCATGGATCTGTTTCATTCAGTATATTCATGAAGCACAATTTGCTTTATCAATTTATGTGATGCTTTTAAGGAGTTCATAAGGTTCCAGTAGGCGTTAAAAAGAAACTTGGAAGATATGTTGGAATTAAAGGCAATTAATATTGCATTGCTTTTTGTGAGTTGATCATGGAAGAGGTTCATAGAGGCGGATCTGTTTCATTTCAGTATATTCATGAAGCACATTTGCTTTGCAATTATGTGAGAGTCTAAGTTGGTGCATAAATGTTGGAGAAAATGTCTTGGGAGATGAAGGAAAAGGTTTATTTATCAGATTACAGTAGAGGCCTTTTAGAGCCAGGAGCGTGATGTAATGCATTATGTCTTGTGTCCGAGTGGTGCTTCAAATCATGGGGTTGGCTTTGTAGCTGATAGCTGGTTCGCCACATGAATGTGGCACTAGCTCGACTTGCTCGCAGAGCACTTTGGGTTAAGGGCAAAGCAGCTGCATTGAAGCAATCTAGTGACTGGTCAGCCTTAATTGAGGATGCTAAGTCTAGGGACTGTTTTATGGATATGGAGTCTGTACCAAGATTTTTTTTTTGGTTATAAAGCCATCTTTTTTGCTTCGTATCAGACTAGGGCTGCTCCCAATATGAGAGCACCAAGGTTAGGAGGTCCAAGTCAGAAACAATCAAATGCATATGGAGATGGTCGATGTTTGGGCACCCAACGAGCTTGAAGAAAATGGAATTAGGCTTGGGTTGCTGTTGCTGGTCCGGGCGGTGTTCATGAAACCTTCTGAATCTGGACAAAAGGAAAGATATTTCTACACTTTTCTACTGTTATTTTATTTAAAATTATTGTGAAATCAAACCACTTTTTCCTTGCATTGATTTGTCAGTTGGATGTCATGATGGGAGATTTCCCCTTTCTGCTTGTTTCTTCTTGTTTTAGTTTTTATCGTTGACAGTATGTTGGTCGAAAGGATGCGTGTGCCCTTTCCCCTGAATGTTATGTTTCTCTTGCTCGAGTGATAGACCTTCGTCTGTTTGTTTATGTATTAATTCTTCTCTGCGATTGAGTTGCAAGTTATTATGTTGATCAAACTAGTATTTTCGATATCATGGAAGTAAGTTACGATAACTATGAAGCTCCTCCCTAGCACCCAAGTTGTCTTTTGACCTTTTTTTTGTTAGCTCCTTCGCAATTCCCCTTGATAACCTTTTGGCATCGAGAAAGAAAGGTTGTAGGATTGTGTGATCAATGCTTGGGGCTAGCCAGCTTGAGTTTCAGTATTAAACTTTTAGAATGAAAGGGTTTGTGTGCAATGTGTTTTATAGATCACGTGTTTAGACTATTATATTATCTTTCATCTTGTTTCTAGGCTTTTAATACCATCCTCAAGAAGTACCTTGACCATCCCTATCAACTTGAACCATAACTAGCTTTTCAGACCAACTAAGCTGGAGGTTTCATTGTGCGAATCTAGTACCTCGTTGACACTAGAATAGTTTGGTCTAATTCCCCTCTCAGAATTATTGCTGATGGCCGTCTTCTATTTTTCCTAACTTGCATTATTTTCTCCCTTGTAATGTTAACGCTATTAATTAATATTGGTCGGTTTTTATGCACGTAATTACCGTAATAGTTTGTGATGGAAATTTCCTTAAATGTGATTAATCTTCAGAAAAAACTCAGCTCTCATTTGATAGTCTTATGGATTCATAGCGGAAGGTTTTGTTTTGATAATGTCACTTAGAAGTTATGATTGTATCTTTGTGTGACAATTGACTGTGTTACCAAGGGTTGCCTTAAAATATGGTTGTTTTGGGAAATGGATAATTTATTTTAAATTAACCAAACATTAGAATTATTTTGGAAGTTTGCAAATCTTTAGTGTTATAAAATTGTTGATGACATTATTGTATACTCTTGTTTGACGGAACTCCCTTCTTCTCTCGCGTGTTTGCTACTAGCCTGTAAGACTTTGACCCTTCTTGAATGATTGGAAAATCCTTGTAGTTAATGGTCAAAACTAGTATACTTTGCCTTCGCTTCAAAACTTATGTTGTGTGTATACTCTATTTGATTTCCGGTTTGAAACTCAATCATACATGACTTTTTGTGTTAAATTTTGGAACCCGTGGTTCCCCTTTCTTGGGCCGATTAACTTTTGTTCTTTTAGAAATATATTATTTTAGCCTATGCATTGGTACCTTTAATAAAATTTCTAGATGGTTGGTCTATATATCAAATCTCAATCTTGTAATTATTGTTTAATTAATTATTTTATGGGAATTCTATTTTTTGCTAGATTGTTTGTTTTCTCCTTATAGGGCCAAGGGCCATTCTCATATGATTGTTATACTTTCGTTGCTCTTACTCCTAACTGAAGTACAAGGTCTTCTCCTTCTTGATTGGCATGATGGAGACTTTATTACAACTTGATGTGTTGATAGTGTTTAGAGGTTTGAACCAATTCTTGTAATAAAGTGCTTCCTTTTCGTGGTATTGTTAGATAATAGTTATGGTGGTTTTGTGTAGCCTTATCTTGCTCAGTTCTCGCGAACTGACTCTTGTGGAAAAATTTGTTGCAGATGGATTTTGCGAGTAGATGAGGAATAGACTTGTAGATTTTTACATCAACCTCAGTGAGAAGTTCTTTTGTATGAATCCTCTTTATATTGTTCGACTATTGATAACATCTAGTGGAAAATTTAGAAGAGGATCAATGTCTTAGTAGATTGTATCGTGGATTATGTCGTCTTAACTCTGGAACCTTGAATTGTTTGACTATCTTTGAAATTATAAGAAAATTTGTTTACCCCTTATTGAGTAACCTTATTTTCGTTTTTCGTAAATGAGTATTGTTAAACTTTATCCTTGCGATTAAATGTTGAGCTAAATCTTCTAAGACTTAGTAATAGTGTGTTATAAGTAAAATAAAATGGGTTGTTTAATACTTATAGAAGTTAAACTAAAATTTGTTTTGCAAATCAATTGGTGTAGAGGTCACCAACTTGAGAGTAAGAAATTCTTTAAGTAATCAAAGATGCAAGACTATCATTGCAGGTAACACTTTATAACATGATAACCCTAGCTCCTCTAGAGAACATTATTCCTTTTACGGTGAAATTTGTAAAATGACCCTAAGGTGAAATGATACTGGTTAGTTGTTTGAAGATGATAAAGATTTAATAAGCCAGAGAAAACAAATTGGAGACCACACCATCTTTCTCCCCAGCAATTTGGAAAGTAAATTGTTTTACTCCTTATTAATACTCATTTAGCGAAGCCTAAGTAAAGTCTGTTGATAATTCTGATTAAGAGCCCTAGCTTCAATTAAATACTGGCAATAACTAATGAGGTCCTAAAGATGTTTCATCTCGACCTTATCCCTCTAACCCTTTTCCAAGGCACCTTGTATCTCTTCTCTTAAGTTGTTGAACTGCAAAACCATGTTGTCTTGTGGGCAAGAACAAATCTCTAGTAGCTCGTTAGTGGTGAGCAGATGGCCTTGTGGAATTTAAATACTCCTTTTTCTTAATAAATGAATTAAGCAAATAAATGTCATAATAGAGAAGATTTAAAGATAATTACTCAGTGTCAAAGGAATAAACTTGGCTTGGCAAGTTGAATTATATGAATCATATCTTGAGCCTCCTTGAAAACGTAAGCTAAGAATTGCAAGATTTCCTTTTAAAATAAATAACCCTCAAGAGTATCTCATTATGGTTGGCCCTAACTGTAAGTGTGTTATGTGATTGGACTTCTATGTTGTCTTGTCAAAAAGAAAAAAAATGTATTATCCTTTTTGGTGTGAACGTTTCCGTGCTGACCTTGTAGTCATCCCCGTAACAAGTGGTTCCCAGAGTTGGTTGTAACTTTGTGACGACATGTTGTGTCGTGTTATGTGTGGAAGCAAGTCAAAAAAAATTATCCTGTCTTTTACTGTGTTGTTCGTGTGTGAGTTCTTTTGGGTTGTTACACTTGGTATCAGAGCATAGGTTCATTCTCTCGAACCTATGGGCCGGATCGGTGTTGTATGGTGATGTTACATGATGGTGGTTGTGTTACACGATACTACATGATGATGATGATGTTGCATGATGATGATTTATATTGGAAGAGTAATGTGGTATAAGCGTGATGTGATTATTGTCGTAATTGTGATATTGTGAACGCACGTGATGTGTATGTCACTCAGTGCGTATTTGTTATCATATTGATGTGCTGGGGATGGGAGTATTCTCTCTCCTTCTTGTGGATTCTATGAAGATTTCACGTGTGAATTACTGTTTGTGGCGTGTGAAAATAATTATAAAGTGGATGACATAGTTTTGGAGCATTGTGACATATTGTGATATGTAGGTGTATCAATGTGTTGTATGACTAGATTGATGTTAAAAGAAATGAGTTGTATCATAATGTTTTTACCATGTTTTGAAGAAATGTGTGTACCACCTTGTTATGTAACAATGGATGTTATGTTGAGATGTACTATGTTCATCGTATGTATGATTTGTGTAAATATGTAATGCTCCATGTTGTGATTTGGGGTCATACGGTGAGTGTATGAACCCTATCGTATGGTGATTGCACTTTTGGGTGCAGAATGTGGTAAAGTGATGTGTTATACTCAGTGAATGTATGATTGTGATCTACCTTATATATGTACCACCATTGTGTTAGTGATGTAGTTATATGTTATGTTGTGAACCTTACGTTAACCGACCCTGAGGGAAATCGGTAGAAGTGTATGTTGAGAGTGAGGAATGGTGTACCATGGGTCAATAACTCGAACCAAAATTCAGTTTAGTAGATAACAACCTGTGATTCTTTCCTCTCTCCCTATGTGGTTGTATGTATGCAACCTAAGTGCAACTATGACTATGTTTAGCCTTGTCGAAGTGGTGGCGGGATGATTCAGATGGAGGTGATGACAGTTGTATTATTGATATGTATTTTACGAGCTGAGGCTCGATGTTCCGAGTGCTAGCAACTCGTTGAGTACCCCTTTGGTGGCCAGATAAGGCCACACAGTTATCGTAATGTGACATTATTATAAGTTGATTTTATTCGTAAATTGAGCTTTTTACTTTATTTTGTAAGGACCAGCAACTTTTCTTGATTGCAATGCTTTACAATTTTGGGCATTTCCTTGGTTTATGGCACTAACATGTGGATTTTGACACTAACTATGGCTATTTGGCCATTTATTTTGCTTGGTTTTGGATCTTCTTTTAAAATTTTAAGATTTTTACCGCCTTGCCCAAGGCTTGTACTTTGCCACTTGGCACTTTGATTGGATTGTTGTGTTGGTTCTATTGTCGTGATGTGTGGAATAGGGTCATGGGATGCACCATGAAATGGTTGGACCTATGGACCCGCTTCATTGTATGGGGGTACGCCCCAAGGAGTTACAGATAACTAGCGGGTTGTTGAACCACGCGTTATTATGTCACTTGGGTTAGGAGTGTTCGAACTCTATGTGTCTTGGACCATAGGGTCAACCGGCCTCCTTGAGGGAGGCATAAGAGTTTGAGGGAGGCATAAGAGACTTGAGGGAGGCATAAGAGTTTGAGGGAGGCATAAGAGACTTGAGGGAGGCATAAGAGCTTGAGGGAGGCATAAGAGTTTGAGGGAGGCTTATGATATTTGTCTGTATGGTTGATGTTTCAGGATATAGGTTGAGTTATTGTGATGTTTGGTAGTGGTCGTTTGATGTATGTGTTACTCATGTCAGATGGATATGTGTTGTGATGTTGTGGATATGTCATTGATTCCCTTGTGGACACTATGTACCTATAGCATGGTTTATGTGTTATGTGAATTTTTCATAGATGCAAATTGAGGAAATGTCTAGTGGATTGTAGTACTCTTTTGTTCAAGTATTTAATATGTCAGTCATAGATGTGTGACGAGTACTATGTTATGTGGACTGTGCCTATTCTATTCCGTATTTGAGTAACCTTTTGTGGTGTAATACAATCTTGAAGTATATACTTGTGTGCTTGTGAATCTATAGTGTCTTGTGAACCTGATAGGGTGTTGTGTTAGCAGTTCATGTTGGGCACCCACAATAAGGAATAAACCAAAACGATTCAATGATGAAATTTTAAAAGAAATTAAACTAAGAATAATGCTAATGGAAAGGAACTAATGAAATAAATAAGAGGGAACCACCAATCTTCACAGAACATTGAAAGTTAAAATTTCTACCAAATGTTCCTAAGGCTACCCTGTGGCCGTGCTTTAATCAACTAAAATTTTAAACCATAGGGTGTATTTTCTCCTTTACCTGTTTTTGGTTGCGAACCTTTTCTTTTCCGCTGTGTTATGTTGCATCGAAGATGATGATTTTCTTAAGGGGAGGAGAATGTAATGCCCCGTTCAGCGTGTACCCTAGTTCTTGTCTCTAGGACCCTCTTGTGGAGCGTCGAACGGCTGTGTGTAATTTTGATGTCTTGGCTCCATGGTCGGTCTTTGCTTTGTGTTCGCCTTCGAACTTTAACATCTAGTTTATCCCCTTGGTTTCCTAGGCCTATTCACATGTTGTTTTAATCATTGTGAGTAATATTATTGCTAACTACATCCAGTGTAGATATTTGCGTAACTACAAAGAATTATTTTTTTATGTGTTCTTTCCCTATTTTTATCACTCTCAAGCAAACACATTTCAAAAAAAAAAACTCATTAGCTTACTTCGGATGCAATAACATTATTCTCACACTTGTTTCAGTTATATCATATACATGTACATATAACACTTAGTATGGAACACACAAAACACACCATTCTCCTATTAATCAGATAGTGGAATGTACAGAACATTCCCAATCTGGGCATTAAACTTGCCAGTTGTCTACACTCTTGTCAGAACCAGACTTGAAGTGCATTGTGCCGATATTGGCAACATAATTTAAAATCTTGTGCATAATTAACCCCAATTTTTTTCCTTCTTATCAGCCCTTATATCTCGCAAGGATGCATATTTGATCCCATTTATTTTTGTGAATTCACAAAAAGTATTAGTTGCTTCAAGTTGCAACAAGTAAATCACTTTGTAGCTATCTTCCTAAAAGACAAGATATACTTGAATTGTCAAAGTAGGACCATTTTCCTAATTGACCACAAGGGTGATTGGCCTTAATTAGATAATACAATCTTTCTCTCAATGAAAAAATAAGCATTGTGTGGCATATCAGGATGGAAATTGAAGTAAGAATGCAGTCAACTAGGTGGTAGCTGGCAGTTAGGTAGTAAATTATGTTTTCTGTCCTTGCGTGAGGGAGATGGGAGTCGGTGGAGTCCCATTTTTCTTCAACTGGATCTCATTTGGATCCTTTATTCAATGCATATGGTTGGGAGGTGCTTGGCTCATTCTTGGGTTTGTGCGGCTGGGAAAAGTGGACCACGTTTTTTTTGTTTTGGCCGCTTCCTTGTTCTGCTCTTGCAGTCCTTGTTTTGGCCGATTGGAGTTGGAGGAAGAGTGTGTGGGTTGTGGGTCTCAGTTCTTTGACTTCCAGAAAATGCCATTCGCGGGTTTGATCCCCCTTCCTTGCTGCTGCTCCTTCCCTTTTCCAAACGTGAAGGAAAATGGAGTTTGGGCGCAGAAATGGGTTTGGTATGGCAGTTATAGATGAAGCTTCAGGCTAGTGAAGAAGGTGTGTTACCTCTACTTTCCTTGGGTGCAGCACTCTTTGATATGGTTGGATTTATTGAAGACAAGAGAATATGGTCTCTGTAACTCTTGCAGGATCCGCAGAATATGGGTATTGGTATGGCATGTTATAGACTGAAGCTTCAAGCTAGTGAAGAAGGCATTATGTTATCTCCACTTTCCTGTTGTTTTCTGAACAAGGATTTAGGTGGGGTTCTAATCCACAGCATGCCTTGCAATTCCTTACTAAATCCAGGCAAATCATCACACCATTCTTGTTGCAGAAGTTCTTAATGCAAACAAAAAAAAAACACCCTTCTCTGGCCTGGAGTTTGTTCAAGTGCGCATCAGGAAAAAAAAATAGATAATCATTGCAGACGTGGTTTAACATCAATCAAAGCCATTTCTGACATCCTCTATAATGCAAAATGGTTGTCCAACTCCGAGAACTGTGCCATAATTTGTATGAAGAAAAAGACACAGAAATTGCAGTTCCTGCACTTTGGATACTTGTGGCAAGATTGGCAAAAGCTGGATTTGTGGACGAGGCCTTTTTGAGCGCCTCCAACAAGTAGGTTGTCCAACTATGTTGTTATCTGTTCAGTATCGACTGCATCCTCAAATTCGGGATTCTCCTTCAAGGTATTTTTTTTATCAAAATCGATTAAGTGACAGTAAGAGTGTTATTGAAAGGAGACATTAGAGGCGGATCTGAATTTTAAGGCAATTAAGATTCTGGCAGGCTATTGAAACCTTTCTGTTTGTTTTACGATGTAACCATGGAAGAGGATCTCATAGAGGCGGATCTGTTTCATTTCAGTATATTCATGGAAGCACAATTTGCTTTGCAATGAATGTGAGCTTCTTCAACGAGTCACTAAGTTGGCAGGCATAAATGTTTTTGTTGGAATTACCCCACACCTTCAAAGCTACAGCTGAAATGTTTGCACCAAGATTTTGATGTTGTCCTCAAATCTGATGAAGGAAAAGGTTTATTTATCATTACGATAGAGGCCTTTCAGAGCCAGGAGCGTGATGTAATCATTATGTCTTGTGTTCGAGCTTCAAATCATGGGGTTGGCTTTGTAGCTAATATTCGCCGCATGAATGTGGCACTAGCTCGAGCTCACAGAGCACTTTGGGTTAAGGGCAAAGCAGCTGCATTGAAGCAATCTAGTGACTGGTCAGCCTTAATTGAGGATGCTAAGTCTAGTGGACTATTTTATGGATATGGAGTCTGTACCAAGATATAATTTTTTTGGTTATAAATCCATCTTCTTTGCTTCGTCTCAGACTAGGGCTGCTCCTAATATGAGAGCACCAAGGTTAGGAGGTCCAAGTCAGAAACAATCAGATGCATATGGAGATGGTCGATGTTTGGGCACCCAACGAGCTTGAAGAAAATGGAATTAGGCTTGGGTTGCTGTTGCTGGTCCGGGCGGTGTCCATGAAACCTTCTGAATCTGGACAAAAGGAAAGATATTTCTACACTTTTCTACTGTTATTTTATTTAAAATTATTTTGAAATCAAACCACTTTTTCCTTGCATTGATTTTTCAGTTGGATGTCATGATGGGAGATTTCCCCTTTCTGCTTGTTTCTTCGTGTTTTAGCTTTTATCGTTGACAGTATGTTGGTCGAAAGGATGTGTGTGCCCTTTCCCCTGAATGTTATGTTTCTCTTGCTCGAGTGATAGACCTTCGTCTGTTTGTTTATGTATTAATTCTTCTCTGCGATTGAGTTGCAAGTTATTATGTTGATCAAACTAGTATTTCGATATCATGGAAGTAAGTTACGATAACTATGAAGCTCCTCCCTAGCACCCAAGTTGTCTTTTGACCTTTTTTTTTGTTAGCTCCTTCGCAATTCCCTCTGATAACCTTTTGGCATCGAGAAAGAAAGGTTGTAGGATTGTGTGATCAATGCTTGGGGCTAGCCAGCTTGAGTTTCGGTATTAAACTTTTAGAATGAAAGGGTTTGTGTGCAATGTGTTTTATAGATCGCGTCTTTAGACTATTATATTATCTTTCATCTTGTTTATAGGCTTTTAAGACCATCCTCAAGAAGTGCCTTGACCATCCCTATCAACTTGAACCATAACTAGCTTTTCAGACCAACTAAGCTGGAGGTTTCATTGTGTGAATCTAGTACCTCGTTGACACTAGAATAGTTTGGTCTAATTCCCCTCTCAGAATTATTGCTGATGGCACTCTTCTATTTTTCCTAACTTGCATTTTTTTTTCCCTTGTAATGTTAACACTATTAATTAATATTGGTCGGTTTTTATGCATGTAATTACCGTAATAGTTTGTGATGGAAATTTCCTTAAATGTGATTAATCTTCAGGAAAAACTCAGCTTTCATTTGATAGTCTTATGGATTCATAGTGGAAGGTTTTGTTTTGATAATGTCACTTAGAAGTTATGTTTGTATCTTTGTGTGGTAGTTGACTGTGTTACCAAGGGTTACCTTAAAATATGGTTGTTTTGGGAAATGGATAATTTTTTAAATTAACCAAACATTAGAATTATTTTGGAAGTTTGCAAATCTTTAGTGTTATAAAATTGTTGATGACATTATTGTATACTCTTGTTTGACGAAACTCCCTTCTTCTCTCGCGTGTTTGCTACTAGCCTGTAAGACTTTGACCCTTCTTGAATAATTGGAAAATCCTTGTAGTTAATGGTCAAAACTAGTATACTTTGCCTTCACTTCAAAACTTATGTTGTGTGTATACTCTATTTGATTTCCAGTTTGAAACTCAATTATACATGACTTTTTGTATTAAATTTTGGAACCTGTGGTTCCCCTTTCTTGGGCCGATTAACTTTTGTTCTTTTAGAAATATATTATTTTAGCCTATGCGTTGGTACCTTTAATAAAATTTCTAGATGGTTGGTCTATATATCAAATCTCAATCTTGTAATTATTGTTTAATTACTTATTTGATGGGAATTCTATTTTTTGCTAGATTGTTTGTTTTCTCCTTATAGGGCCAAGGGCCATTCTCATACGATTGCTATACTTTCGTTGCTGTTACTCCTAACTGAAGTACAAGGTCTTCTCCTTCTTAATTGGCATGATGGAGACTTTATTACAACTTGATGTGTTGATAGTGTTTAGAGGTTTGAACCAATTCTTGTAATAAAGTGTTTCCTTTTCGTGGTATTGTTAGATAATAGTTATGGTGGTTTTGTGTAGCCTTATCTTGCTCAGTTCTCGCGAACTGACTCTTGTGGAAAAATTTGTTGCAGATGGATTTTATGAGTAGATGAGGAATAGACTTGTAGATTTTTACATCAACCTCAGTTAGAATTTCTTTTGTATAAATCCTCTTTATATTGTTCGACTATTGATAACATCTAGTGGAAAATTTAGAAGAGGATCAATGTCTTAGTAGATTGTATCGTGGATTATGTCGTCTTAACTCTGGAACCTTGAATTGTTTGACTATCTTTGAAATTATAAGAAAATTTGTTTACCGCTTGTTGAGTAACCTTATTTTCATTTTTCGTAAATGAGTATTGTTAAACTTTATCCCTGCGATTAAATGTTGAGCTAAATCTTCTAAGACTTAGTAATAGTGTGTTATAAGTAAAATAAAATGGGTTGTTTAATACTTATAGAAGTTAAACTAAAATTTGTTTTGCAAATCAATTGGTGTAGAGGTCACCAACTTGAGAGTAAGAAATTCTTTAAGTAATCAAGGGCAAGACTATCATTGCAGGTAAACTTTATAACATGATAACCCTAGCTCCTCTAGAGAACATTATTCCTTTTACGGTGAAATTTGTAAAATGACCCTAAGGTGAAATGAACTGTTAGTTGTTTGAAGATGATAAGATTTAATAAGCCAGAGAAAACAAATTGGAGACCTTACCATCTTTCTCCCCAACATTTGGAAAGTAAATTTTTACTCCTTGTTAATACTTTTAGCGAAGCCTAAGTAAAGTTGTTGATAATTCTGGTTAAGATCCCTAGCTTCAATTAAATACTGGCAATAACTAATGAGGTCCTAAAGATGTTTCATCTCGACCTTCTCCCTCTAACCCTTTTCCAAGGCACCTTGTATCTCTTCTCTTAAGTGTGTTGAACTTAAAACCATGTTGTCTTGTGGGCAAGAACGAATCTCTAGTAGCGTTAGTGGTGAGCAGATGGCCTTGTGGAATTTAAATACTCCTTTTTCTTGATAAATGAATTAAGCAAATAAATGTCATAATAGAGAAGATTTAAAGATAATTACTCAGTGTCAAAGGAATAAACTTGGCTTGGCAAGTTGAATTATACGAATCATATCTTGAGCCTCCTTGAAAACGTAAGCTAAGAATTGCAAGATGTCCCTTTTAAAATAAATAACCCTCAAGAGTATCTCATTATGGTTGGCCCTAACTGTAAGTGTGTTATGTGATTGGACTTCTATGTTGTCTTGTCAAAAAGAAAAAAAAATGTATTATCCTTTTTGGTGTGAACGTTTCCGTGCTGACCTTGTCGTCATCCCCGTAACAAGTGGTTCCCAGAGTTGGTTGTAACTTTGTGACGACATGTTGTGTCGTGTTATGTGTGGAAGCAAGTCAAAAAAAATTATCCTGTCTTTTACTGTGTTGTTCATGTGTGTGAAATTTTGGGTCGTTACAAATTTTAAGTGGTTAATAGTGATTTTCTTTTGTACTAAATCCCAAATTTCCAAGTATCTCCTACAATGTATGGTATATATGAATTTATCATAAAGAAGCACATTAATATTGTTAAAATAATGGACTTTTTAAATATAATGCTATCATCTAGAGGCTCCTACACTTATAAAATCAATTACACCTATTTATCCACAGTGTCAACTACAAAAGTAATAACTATTCCTCTAAATCGCAAAACATATACCGTTCGGTGTTCTACATTGCATTGTACACATGTAATTGCTAGTTTTAAAATTGTATTTCCATAACTTTTAAATCAAAAGTTCATAAGGAGTAACCCATTAGATCATTCAATAATAAATCTTATCCTAAAAGAAATTAAAATATGAACATTTTACACTTAAAAAAAATAGTAAAGTCAAATAATATGAATACTATTTCATTGTGTTAATTTGAAATATGCATTCATACATATTCACTAAATTTTATTTATAGTTTTAAATATTTGAGTGTTCAAATTACAATTTCTAAAGTTAATTTCAACATGATCCATATTGAATTGCCTACCAATAGCCCACACATCAAAATAAAACAAATATTTGACAGCCTTCAATTCATGCAAATGACTAGTGGTTTGGGTAGAAGATAAGAAAAGAGGTATACTTATAAAATTTGAAGTTAAATCATTAAATCGTATATACAAAACAGATCATAACTTTTTTTAAGCCTTCAAACCTTCATGTTGGAAGATGCCTTCATCATGGTGTTATCGATTTCATATGTGCCAGATAGGCATCGTAATCTGACTAATAGTATTCTTGGTGAAAGATGACTATTCAAGAAATAGAAAAGATTTTTCTTGGCACTTCTTCATTAATCGAAAAGGAGATACAATCTACAGCTATCAAATGTGAAAGATACAAAAAACTTAAAGTTGTTGCCATGTTCGAGTGGCGTTGGAATAATCCATGTTCAAATTTCAAGTAATGGTTAGATCTTGAGGAGTCATAGAATTCAAGTAACACTCAGAGCTTGGTCGTGGAAGATTTGAAACTTGAAGGAAATAGGAGCTCCTACAATGGCAGAAAAGGTTGTGAGGATATGGCATAAGCTGGGAATTATGACAGAATATAATTTTCTGATGGGAAATTTCCAAGAGCCTGAGAGTTTTCAAGAACAATAAAGTACACCTGTGGGTTCAAGTACCAGATATGAGCAATAGATTCATAATGCATTAAAAATGCTTATGTCTACATATGCATTTAACAAAATGCCTCGAATAGATCATATATTCCTAAATCTTTCAATTTATATTCACGAAATTGGGATGATTTCAATCCCAAATTTCAAGAATATCTGGCTCAATGCAATGCATCTGAAAACAGTCCCTTTGCATCATTGAAGCTTACATGACACTAAAATGACTTTTCAGATTGAAAATGTTTTGGCAAATGCAAGCTAAATGTTGTCAACTTACAGACTCGCAACTTTTGGCTTGTATTACTCTTGAAACAATGTGCTAATTTGGTATTATGCTCAATGTGTTTCAAACATTGATAAAAGTGAGGGTATGTGGTTCAGTTTAAACTCAAACGGTGATCAATGCTCTCATAGGTGTCCATGGTGGCGAATCACAAACTATATATGATTAGGGTCTGGGGCATAATGCTCTACAGTTTAAAGACGGACCTAATTGATTGGTAACGTACCTCCAAGCCTATTCAAGGTTCATGCATTTCCCAAGAATGTTGGGACCTTGTGAATCAAGGAAAGCGTACCCAGTAACCAATTGCAGTGGCTCAAGGTGCTATTCCTAGTTATGATGGATACATAAAACTTAATGCATCATGGTATATTGGAAAAAACAAAAGTGGAACTTGGCATGAAAGTGCGTTTATTTGAGACAGGGTTAGCCAACATGCATAAATAATGCGGGAAATGTAAAATAACTGAAATTGGTTGAATTCACAGTAGCGAAAAGATTCTTAATGTCTTGCCTGATAAACATCAAATCCTATTTTTATGTGGATGAGATAGGATGGTGTCTCCATGGTTTACAAAGCTTGTTTATTTCCTAGTTCCAATTTAGGATGGAAGTAAATGAACATGAGAGAGTTGATAATCATTCAACTTTGATATTGTCTGTTTATTTTTATAGATTTATAAAATTTACGTTACTTTGGTGAATGCCTTTAGGAAAGTTAGCATTACAGTTAACTTAGATTTGGGGTTTGATCCATTCAAATCACCTGCCAAAGGGGAAAATCGGGTCAAAGTTTGAAACAACAATTGCTTGTTTGTTTAGCACTTTATAGCCCCTCCTTCTCAATTTGCATAGGAATAAAGGATGATTGTAGGGAAACATATTTGAGGATGTGCCAAATCTACCTCAACCATCCGATATTGGTAATTTCATCCACGGAGTTGTAGGTGGTCATATGCAAAGCAATAAGTGATTTCATTTGCAGTGTATTTTACATTTTTGAGAGAACTTACATTCTACAGTGCCAATTTCAATATGATTCAATCGTAGGGCTTTAGGATTCTTGCTAATAATCATTGAAGTCAAATAAGTGCTAATGTCCATAGTTTGACAAAGATCTGATCTTTTCTTAATTTAAGACCATCTGATTGTGGCCAAATAATCTATCTTGAAGGTCACTATCTTGTATTTCTTTGTACGGAATTCAGCTGAAGTGAAGACGCTCAACAAATGTTTGTTTTGGCACCTTGAAGGTGCGCCTCTTTGCATCCATCCTAATTTAAACATTTGATTGTCGCTAAGTGTGTCATAGGCAAAGAATAATGTTTTTACACCTCCAACATACGCCTAGGCACAACCTTTTTGAGGGCTAAATATTAGGTTTACCTGGACGCTTAAAGTAAATGCCAGGGATAACCTACAACACAGTCGTAAAATTTCCTCGGCTACCTGTGCCAGTTGGTAGTTCAAGTATTTTCCTATCCCTCTACTAACGTGCATTATCTATTGCAACTTCATGTACCCTACAGTGCCAGACAACCTGCAACCTATTTTCACGTCGAACAAAAATTTTAAAAATTAAGTGGCCTTCCAACCTGTGCCATAAGATGCACATTTTTGAGGAAAAGACGGACAATATTCTTACATACTTGCGGATCAAATGGCGTAGCAAAATCCAAT
Source organism: Taxus chinensis (assembly GCA_019776745.2). Lineage (NCBI taxonomy): Eukaryota > Viridiplantae > Streptophyta > Pinopsida > Cupressales > Taxaceae > Taxus > Taxus chinensis. The sequence continues at coordinate 236,475,997 of CM034146.1, forward strand.
GCCATGGTTTGACGAATTTCAGAGCACAATTCTTGCAACGACCAATAAAATATTGATCCCATGTTTGATGCCATGTTGAGGGAGATGATATACAACAAACTCTAGGTCCTGCTTATGAACTGCCTTGGACCAGTATAGAAAGGATGCACTGATTATCTTAAAAAAAAGCATTGGTTATGATGATATCACTTGGAGACAATCAAAGTTGAGGAATACAAACTAAAAATGGTCTTGTTACATAAGAGGCCTTCGAAGATGAAATAAGAAAAATTCATGATGCAACCAAATTTGGTTTCATGGAATCACAGACCCAATCATGTTGGGAAATCCACCATAAAGATGCAAGCTTGAAGAAAGTTGTAGAGGTTTGTTCAAGAAACCCATCAAGTCTGGATAAAAAGATGTGAGGCCAGGCGTGAAAGAACCACATGAACCACTATTCTCATAAGTGTGTGACAAAATAACCAAGTGAGTAGAACAGGGGTGAAAGGAACATCACATGTTAAGGATGACGAGCTTAGTGGACTGAAATTGAATACAAATCATGAATTCCTTTCTGAACCAATCCCTTGATGCACCATTGATCGATTTTCATGGGAGTAACATTATAGATGAACTATATATGGTGCTTTCGATGTCCTAAAGTCTCCTAAGTCTTACAAAATTTATCCTGCCTTTTTGATTGTAGACTAATTTCCTAAGCGGATTGACTCATGCAGGTTAGCAACCATTAAGATTGCATAGCAATTAAGTTAAGGTTCAACTAATGGATCAAGTTAGTTCACATGTATTAGACTTATGCCATTGATCAGATTCATAGGCTCTCTCTAATTTCTCTAACTGGATTTGCATTTACACTTATCTCTTGTCACGCTTGAGATTAACCATTTCATTTTATGATTCCTCCTTAACTATTGTTCCATCATCTATGCTTTGAATGATCTATGCTTTGATTTATAAAAATCCTTCGGTAAGTTCATAGGATTTGGTTCTTGAAAGAGGAGGATTAGGTGGGTGCTAGATTATTAATACATCTGAAAAGTTATCCGAACCCATTTTAAAGTCTCATTTGCAGAGATGTCAGTGGGCATCTGAGGATAGTTGTCAATCTTGAAGAGCCACTATTTGAATCTCCAAGACAAATTCGAAAGGACATAAAAAAATTTTGGAAAATCCCATGGGGGCCTATTCGAAACCACTGTGCCATTGGTCTATTAAGGTAGACCATGTCCAACAAGTTTCTGGAATATCCTTGAAGTTCCAACTAAGAGATGCCAAATAAGGATGAGCTAATCAATTTGGGAACCAAACCTAAACTTTTGACATTTTTAAGACTACCATAGTGGAGGGGTCTAGAAACCAAGGAGTAATGAAGAGCCTCGAGCTACCCCACATTCCAAGGCCCTTAATGTCAATTTTTTTTATGGTATTAATAGCATTCATTTTCTGGATGTTAAGAAATGAACAACAAATGTAAATCTCCTTTATAGCTACAAAAGAACATGAAAAACAATAATAAACTCGATTGGAGTGAACCCACTCGAATGGAGTTATACTGTCTTTGAAGCCAAAGAACCACCGAATCATGGGGACAAGTATAACCCCAAACATAAGGGACATGTATGAGAATTCATTTATCTCATGATATTTGACTCTTTAGAGTATCTCACCTCAACAATATTTTACCACTTTAACAAGTTATTAAAACATAGGTTGTTTGATACCCTTGGTTGTGGTTTGTAGAAGGAGATCCCAAATGACAAAGCAACATCTTTGTAAGAGGTTATCCTCACTGAAGAAGATGCCCTTTTTAATTCTGATTTTACCCTATCACATAGACCTTGAATTCAAGAGCTTTGGATATGCAAAATTCATAGATAGGTAAATGCGAGAAGGAGTGTATTTGCCACAAGGCATGAATTTGGGAGTTTGACCTGATGCTTAGGGCCACAACAACGACGATAATCTCCTACGCGTGATTCTCCTCCAAGCCCTAAGTCACGGATCCCGATGTCTCTACGAGATAAATACAAGAAGGCCCAAGATTCATATTAACTATACTTTTATTTAGATAATATTATGCATTATAATATATTATTCAATATATAAAAATGAAAAATATATTTTTTAGAAATATATTCCCATTTAATTAAAAAAATTCTATATTTGTGTGTTTAAATGTAGACAATTTATAGTACAAATTATTTAAATGAATGTGAAATTGGTTTTTAATAGCCAAAAAAAGGTAAATTTTCTACATTTTCTTAAAAGATAATTTAGCAATTAATTATTGTGGCAATAAATTGTAGCTTCCACCTACAAGTTTAATGTGGTAAGAAAAATTGTAGAAAAAAATGTTGAATTTTCCACAAATATAACATTAATGAGCAATATGAAATTTTAAATTGTGGAAATTCTATAAAGATTGTGTCTATACAAAAACTACATTTTGGTGAAAATTGTGGAATACTAACAAAAAAAAAAAATGTATAAATGCCACAAACATCACCAAATGTGGACAATGTACAGTTAAAAAATGAAGGTTTGCTATAAATTTTAAAAATTTGTGGATCATCCACGATATAATGAATTGTCGAAAAAATACAATAATATATCAAATTGTGGATTAGTTACACCTCCAATGCCACAATTTTAATTTTTGAAATACTATATAACCACAAAATTATTGTTGAAAAATTGTGGTAAAAGATCTAGTGTGTTGTAGTGTACATATTAAAAAGCAATAAGAATTTTACCTTGGTCATTTATCTTAGTGTATAAGGTAGGCACAATATTGCTCCTACTGAAACCATTTTGAATCAAATAAGAATCAATTCTACTATATCATGCTCTAGGTGCTTTCTTGAGACCATAGAGCACTTTACTCAACCTATATACCTTTCCTTCATGACCTTCAATCTCAAAATCTTTTGGTTGATTGACATAAACTTCCTCTTCGAGAAAACCATTCAAGAATGTAGATTTTACATCCATATGATAAATATGCCATATGTTTTGAGCTGAAATGTTTAAAACCATTCTTATCTTGTCCACATGTGCTACTGGTGAAAATGTTTCACTATATTCAACTTCATATTGATGCATAAAACCTCTTGCTACTAGGCTTGTTTTATGTTTCTGTAATTTTCCATTAGCATCATATTTGGTCTTGTAGACCCACTTCACTCCTATCCCGTCCTTTCCTTTAGTTATATCCACCAACTCACATGTTTGATAATTCTATATAGCATCTATCTCATCATCCATGGATTTTTCCCAAACTTCATTATTTATATCCTCTTCAAAATATATTGGATTTGTAGCTTGAGAAAATAATGTTGTTGGCACATTACATTATTAAACATGTTTATTCACCTTCCATCTCCAACTTTCCGTTGGGATTCCATTCCTTCTACTTCATATATAAATATAGATGTGATATTTGATTATGTGTATCCAATGTAATTTACTATTATTCATTTCATATCTTTAGTATCAGAGCTCTCTAAGATCCAAAGACCTAGGTGTGACAAAATTTGATCTGGTTTAGCATTTTTCTAGTGCAAAAGAGAAGTCACTTTTAGATTTTCTTTGGAAGCATTTATTCTTTATTTCCTTGGTATTTTTTCTTAGATGTGGCTATGTATAATCTATCATTGCAAAGAAGATTATACCTACATGGAAGTCTTGAAGAAATGTGCCAAGCCTATGTGTCAATAAGCTAAGATACCATGTGTTGAAATTTACATACCTATGGAATAAAAAAAATATTGATGCAAGATACCTACTGTTATGACGTATTTGGGAAAAACACTGTTGAGCGTAGGAACAAACAGTTTTGGATTTTACCGAGCATTGGTGTTTTATTTTCTTTCAGATCTTTAGTATTGTGACTTATTATTTAGACTTGACATGTAGCACCTTGAAATTATGTGTGGAAGCATCCAAAAACCTTAGCCTTGGAATCAAAACATTAAGTTGGTATGTAAACTACCTCATAATATCTTCGAAAGTGTAGTGAGGTATATGACTTGATGGCTGTGAACATCATTAGACATGCGATGGAAAATTTCCCCCTACCTACAGATCAAAATATAATTAATATTATTTTTTACGTCATTATTAGTAGCAGTCCACGAGAATACGATAGAAGGATTGGTTCTGTTGGTATTGTGAGGTGTCAAGTAATTGAAATATCCCCATTGGGGTATGCCAATTTATAAATTTATCTTATAACTACTGGTCCGCATGAAAGTGATTTCAAAAATCTTAAATATATGTCATTTGGTGTAATGGGCCTCAAATATATATCCATTAATTAAGTAGCATGTTACTGGAGGATGGAGAATAGAAGAAGGTCAAAGAAAAATTTCCATCCTCTCGTGAGTTTCCTATGATGAGGTCACACCATTTCTTAGGTGACAATTTGGTTTTTTTTGTGTTCGTATTTTATTTTTCATGATGTTGTTTTGGCGTGTGTGTTTAATAAATATGCAGAGCAATTTCCACTTTGTTACCTCTGGAATGAAGGACATTGTGAGGAGAAAAACCACTTAAGTAGCTTTCAGTTATTTTGTATAAGGTTTGTGGAAATATGAGAATCCACTGAAGTGTACAACTGAGACATCCGGTCACCTCCAAGTACATGGTAAACCTACAGTTGGAAAACCATATGGGTTTGTAGTAGTTCTAGGAAACCGGAAACCACTGAGGTGTTCCTAAGGATGGATGTGCTCAAGTCACTTCTAAGTTTGTGGTAATCATGTGGTGAAAATCCAAGGTGTCACCAAGACCAAGAAGACAAAAAGATGGCATGCCACCTCAAAGATGAGGAGGCTACACAAAGAGTGTAATATAATTTTTATTGTGTTTGGAATAAGGGGGGTCCACAATATAGAAATATTATATTTAGAAACAATGTAATAAGGGGGGAATTTTGTTGTATTACATTATTAAACCAATCTATTCACCTTCTTACTTAGACTGACACTTGACCTTCCATCTCCACCTGTCTTTTGGGATTCCATTCCTTCTAATGCGTGTATAAATATAGATGTAATATTTGATTATGTGTATCTGTAATGCCTACATTTTTCTCAACAAGAAATCACGAGAAATCTAATAACAAAATAGGAAAAATTTTGGAATAATTTTTTTTCTAAAGGTTCCAAGGCCTTAGCTCGTATTTAAATTAAATTCCAATTATAAAATTTTAACTATTAATTGGCCGTCAGGACTAAAATAATAATTAATTACCGTTGGCCCAACCCTATTAAAATATTTTGATTTAATTTCCCCTATTAGGTTCCACTACTTACTTAAAATATTAAATTATTTTACTCTTTGCAATTTAGCCCCAAGGGTCTTATTAATTTTATTTTTTTAATGGCCCCATTTAACGTTACACACAAATATTTTAATTAAAACAATCCCACTGAAATACCCATCACTTAAGTGATGTAGGGTTCATCCTACACCATTAGATCTAATCTTTCCTAGCCCTTAGACTTAGGTTTGCCAAAAGTAACCCTAGAATCCTTAAGGAATACCATATATTCATTTCTTAGACCTAATTTCTCATTTCTCTTGTTTATTTTGCAGGTTAAGGAAGGAGGAGGAGAAAATGAATCCATGGAGGCCATTAGAGAGGATTGGAAGCTCTCATTTGTTAGGTTTTTGTGATTAGGGCAAGGATCTATCCATTTACTCTATGGGTTTTGGTCCCTCTTCTCTATTTATTGTTGAATGGTATTTTTTTACAGATTAAGTGTATATACAATGAGTATATAGCCATTTGGGTAAAACCCAAATATATGTTTGAAAACACCTTTTTTTATTTCACCTCAAAATACACCAAAATTTTTAGGGGTTTTTGTTTAATTTAAATATATATAAATACAATTTATTTTAATTTATTATATTTTATTTAAAAATATATGATCCCATTATCTGTGTGTGTGTGAGAGAGAGAGAGAAAGAGTTTAAAAATTTTCACGGCCGCGGAAAACTCGGCACAAAACAACTATGAAAAGAAGGCGTTGCATAAATGATAATGGCTACATATATTTTGGTGGGAGGGGGATCTATGTTTTGGATTACTTGGAGGGTTTAAAATGTCTAATAAAACATAGCTAGTAAAATAGGCCACACTTTTGAGACTTCACACAAATGTCTTTCTTTTGATTTTATTAATACAAACTAAAACCTATGGCCAACAACATAAACCCATTTTTTTATGTCCTTTTTTTATAGACATTCAACCTAATTCTCACTAGGCTGACCAACTCATTCTCTATAATTTATTTAATAATAAAACCAATCTCCCACTCGGCCATTTTAAATGGATTTCAAAGCATATTCTCTATCTTTTTTTTATAAATTATTTTTAACTAAAACTAATACTAAAATATTCCTACGGTGTTGTATTCTTTACTAACTTTAATTTTATATATATATATATATATATATATATATATATATATATATATATATATATATATATATATATATATATATATATAACTTTATTAAGGAAGTATTGGTATTCATTAATAACCCTTAGATGATGGTGTTTTAAATTTTGAGAAAATAATCAACCTATATAATTAATGTATATTAATAATATGTATCTCCTTAGAATAGGGGATTGTAAAATTTCCTTCTTTTTTTTTCTTTGGAAGAATAAAATTTATAATTTTGGATAAATAAAATAAATTACATACACTTAGATAGATTTAGTATTGCCAAAATTTGTACTTACATGTGTCTAAACAGCTCATTTCTTCCATAATCATTTGTAGAATGACTATAATGGTATAATGGATTTTAATAGCTCTCACATCAATGTAAATATGTAGGTATAAGAAAAATAACAATTTCCTTTACAACCAAAAGACCTTTAGACATTAAATTTGTCTAATATTTCTTTTTACAAACTTATTGAAATATGAGAAGTATAAGGCATAATTACATAAAAAGAGTTTGTTTCTATTAACACAACTTTCCAAATACAAGAGCATCAAATGCATTTTCACCCAATAACATTTATCATATCAAAACAGATTTACCATAAAACTTCCTAAGCAACCTTAAATTTGATATATCTTACTCTAGTTATTACATAACCATTACAAGGTTCCCATTTTGATAAATGAATTCTAGCCAAACTAAACCATTTACAGAATCTAAACAATGGATAAGATTACATCCAATTTAGTGTTGGTAAAATATACAAGTTGTAAATCCATAATAGATCAAATTTCAACTCCACATTCCTTTTCCCAACAAGAGCACTTCTCCATTGATATCACCATCTTCATCAAGTCATGAACACAAAAAAAGGGGGGGGGATAAGCAACACTCTTGACCCAACCAATAATCCAATGAGGAGAAGAAGCTATCCTCTCCATTGGCCCCCGAGCCCCAACCACATTACAATGAAAAATGGATCCAACTCATGACAACAAAACAAGCTTCCACATCACAATACAAATATTTTTACAACCATACCAAAATGAAACAATTCAAACTACAATCATAGGAGGAACTAACAAAATATACAAGGCTTCAAAATGCAAAAGCCAAAGGAGCAAGATCTATAAGGAGGTCACTTATGCCTCCCAATGGGAAATGGGTGCCCACCTTATAACCCTCCAATACACATCTCAAAACCCCTACACACTCTTATGCCTCCCTCAACAACCTCTTATGCCTCCCTACAATCTATTATGTGTCCCTCAAAAAAATAACCAAGTAAGAAATGCAATCATTTTATAGTCCAAGGTGGGGTACCTAACCCAAACTCCCTCCAAACATGAAGTAAACTCTTATGCCTCACTACATGTAAGTTTCCCATAGTCCCCTCCTACACCACACTTAGGAAATCTACCCAAGCACCCAACAAGCATAACAAAACACTCAAAACATGCACATATACATATTATAAAATAAAAACATTAAGTAAGAGTAAAGCTCCTACCTTTCCATGGTAGAGCTTAATCCAAGATTTTAACACCAAGCTTGTTTAAATCCCAACAATAACCAAGAATCTCCAACAAATTCTGAAGCACTCCAAAATCCTCTAACTCCCAAAAATGCAAGAGCACCAAAATAATGAAGTAACCCCCAACCAAGCAAAAGAACTTGAATAAATACAAAAGGGAGAGAGGAGGGTGAGGTGGCTCTATTTAGGATGCCACATCACTCATTTTTAACTCCACCTCACAAGTCAAACCTCAACCCCAATGCACAATCAATTGGTGGGTGAGAGGAATGACAAATTACTTACACACACAATCCAAGCCCACATCCCATAAGGACAAATTTTAATTACAAGAAAGAAAGAGAAATAATATTTTACCATTTTGTCTTCCCAAAAAACATAATGGGTTCCATTTTTGACCCCTCAACCCATAGGTAGGGTTGGTATAGAAACTTAGGAGGTGTGTGACTTGTTTTACTTGTCCCATAAACCTCCAAAATTGGCCCTTAAGGACAAATCTGAATTTCCATGAAGGAGTAGAGTGTACAACACTCAAGGTCCATAGCACTCAACTTACAACACATAACCCAAGAGCCATCAAATCTAATAAATGAAATTCTTTTGTCTCATCCATAGTTAGTTTAGTTAAAAGAATAATTTGCTAATCTAGACACCAATTAAATAATTATGAAAAGGAGGATACATCACTATAAAATCACATAACAAAATTAAATAAAAGAAATGAAACACAACTCCTTGGTCACAATTGGAGGTGATCCCCCCATGGGGACCCCTGAAAACAATTGAAACATACACACAACAAGATACATGATGCCATGGTGACCCTTATTGAATTCATCTAGCATTCCAATGTGGTTGGTCTCTAATCCCCCCGTTGTTTGTTGTGATATGTTTTCCTGCAAAACACACAATATCCCTCTAGACTCATGGCCATATTAACAATGTCAAAGTAATAAAACACTTACATCCAAATATCAATTTCAACATCAAATATCATAACTAATATTGCTAAGACCAGGTAATTTAAAAATTATTCCAATTTTCAACATTTCAATTATACTCATACATCAGTTTGCAACTAAGATAAAAAAACCAACTGAATCATCAGATTTAAGGAATAATTTCACTCGTTCCCAATTTCACCAATCCTCCAATATGAAAGAAATAAAATAAATATCTTTGAACCGCATAATAAACATCAATATGAAATGATTCAAAATATGGAGATATATTTATCTGACAACACATCATTTTCTTCCATATTGAATGTCTATCAAAAGTTAATCAGTTCAGTTACAATAATGTCTATCGTGCAAATCCCATATCACAATGTGTCGATATATATCTGCCAGTAATAATGCACAATATTGTCTATGTGTCCAGTCATAGAGATAAACCAAATACAACAAAACAATATTGAAGAGTAATGTGATCACAATGAAATTACGACAATACAACTATTCTAGCTAATTTTTTTATCCTTAAATTTCCATCACGGTCCATAATATGGCATATAGTTAGAATACTAATAACCAAAACACAATGGAGTCATGATGCCCCACACATCTTATTAGTGTTATAATTAGAATAAAGGAACAAGGTTCACGATTATAATAATTTGGAAAAGAGAATCATGGTTCATTTAGTGTCGAAGAGAAGTGGGCATCACGTCCCCCTCCCCTTAGATTTGAATTCCTCCCAGAAGTCATGGAGAAAGAGGTAGGAAATAATGCAAAATAAATAAGATCACACCCTTTGTGGAATTTCTTTGCTTCAACAAGTGTGGGTTAACAGAACCCACATTTGGTCTAATGCAATTTAAGAAGAATAAGGGAGATTGAAAGGGGCAAATTCTAAAGTTTCTTCATGTAATGTTGCGATCATTTAATTATAAAGAGTAGCTCTTTGTGATCAACCAAGATACACCACATAGCATCAAAACACAAAAAGATGAAAGGAGTCTCAATAATAACCAAAAAGTAAATGAATAACAGGGGGAATTTCATGAAATTGATATGACCACATAGTTTTCCATGGATACAACATACTGCAATAACAAAATTTAAGGTTTCCACTAAGGATGAGTTACGTTCCAAAGTTCGTTATTTAGACAAGGCTAGAAAAATCATGCATGAAAAACAATTTTTATGAGAAACGTGTCTACTCAAAGGTATCATAATTTTGAGATCATGCAAGATGAGGTTAATCAACAAGGAAGGACACATAAATCACAAAAAAAATTACAATCAATGAAACTACTCATGGAAAGAACTCCTATAACTCAAAAATGGTACCATTAAATTTTGATGAAAAAAAAAACTAAGAAAAAACATGACCATAAGGTATTCTACAACTTGATTTTACATTCAAGATCTAACACACAACAATAACCTGATTTAGAAATGTCAAACATTTAGAAAATAAAATATTTCCACTAGAAAAACATCATATCAATATAAGAGGCATCACTCACTCTACATAACACAGTGGAATTTATTTATCTTAAATCATGCCCAAGCTCAAAATATCCATAAGGAAATTACATGCATAAATCGTAACACCAAAGAGCACTCAAGGAAGCTAGAGAGAAGAACAAGTAACAAGAGGGGTCCAACTACAATCCAGAAGTGCACCGTACCAAAAGTGAGTAACAGCCTAAGGAAAAAACTTTCAATTTCCTTCCCAACAGAAAAAAAGGGTGCAACAAAAACAAGGTGTCATAAGAAAATAAGAAGAAAAGAGGACTTCCCAAAGTTATTTCATATCCTTAACATATGTTGCCTTAAAATTACAATAACCTGGGTCACCAAGGACTAAATCAGCACACAAGGAGTTTGCGTTTCTTTATAAAAAAAGAGATAAGACCTAATCCTAAAAGGCCACAACTCACACTTGTCTAGCTATGAGGCAATAAAGGTACGATGACCCAAACTACTACAAGGGAAAAGGTCATACAACTATGAACAAGGGAGTACTACACAATTAGAACACATCACTATCAACAAGGTGTTTCACAATTCTAGGTAGGTAGAAAAACTAAATGTTCAACTATACATTGTACTCAATACATAAATATTACTCATTTTATAAATCAACTTATTAAGTCAAAAGTTATAGTTTTTCTTTATAAGTACAATCCTTACGAGTTTTCTTAATTAAAACTTTCTCCTAATATGACATCCCAAGTTTTTGTTATAAGGAGCACCACTAAGGTGGGCATGATATCTCACCATTATGAATAGGCGGAAACAATATTTATTTTTACTCCTAGAGAAGGTAGATGGACAAAGTTTCCTTTCTATTCTTTTACATAGATTTTATTTCTTCTATTAATCTACCAAGGCTATAACAAGGACCGTTTTCCTTTTTCTATGTTCTAGTTTATTTGGTAAGTTCCAAGGTCAAATCTTCTCAATTATAGTTTTATAGTGTTTGGGTGAGTCATCTTATCAATTAAATTTTAATGGGAAGGAAGAGTCAAACATATCACATTATTACTTTTATGGGAGAGAGAGATGAAGATCAACACATCACATTTTTAATTATATAGGAACAAGAGACATTCAACATAGCAAACACATTATTCATTTTGTAAGAACTAGGAATCTATCATTCAACATGTACCACATCAATATTTCAAGCATCATTAAACATTCCTAGTGGGTATCTAAAACTATCAAAAGAAGTTACAAGGAAGACCCATTAAAGAGGCATATTTACTTTTATGAATTTATGAGGTTTAACAATGTTTGTTGTTTAGGCTCAAATATTTTACTCGCATAAAAAGAAAAGGAAAGTTTTCAAATCAACAACCATATTTCCACAAGATGAAAATGCAAATTTTACTCCAAGGACAACACATTCCCATTAGAAAGCATCAAATGCAAGAGGACAATCAACTAATCTATCCAAACATGGACTCTATGACCAAGAGTCATAGTTTTAAAAGAAGACGCACAGTATAAGCACCACTGAGATTAAAATAGTAAGATCTACTAAACTAACATATCTAAGAGAAAGGTTCCAAAAGACCCAACAACATCCATAAGTGTCTCCACGTAATCCAAAGATTAATAGGTCATAAGGTTTTATTCATAACAATCTAAAAGGTTAAGACGAGGGTAGCCTTATTTATAGGTCAATGAGAGAAAAATAATCACAGTTAATTAAACACATTTCTCGAATGGATTTAATTCTAGCCATAATTAGCAAGATACATACAATCCACAAGTCAATACTTTATTTAAAAAAACACAAAAACCATGATAAAATGTAGCATGCCATCATGGAACATCACTACCAAACAAACTCTTATCCACTTAAAATATATAGTCAACCAAGACTCAATTCGATCCTAACACAATCCATCAGCCCATAGCCAAACACATCTACTCTGACGAGGATAAAATATCTTACCAGGTTGGAAGAGAATCACCACCATCGTTATCAAGCTACCAACTAGACCGCACTACTCAACAAACTTTCAAAGATTGTAGACACACTTAATGTTTTTTCTTTCTAAAACCAAGGCTTAACTTAAATCACCTAAGAAGACATTCCAAGCACCTAGAGTGTACCCCCATACGACAAAATGTCACAATATGAACAGTGTAGAACCAACTCAACAACATGCAAAAAAAGAATCATGTAACATTTAACTTAGTAGCCAACAGATAAATGAGATCCGAATCACAATTCAAAGTAAAATCCATGAAATATTGGCAATCAAGTAAAGTGGCTAAGTAGCCACATTGCAATGTCTGAAAATTCTAGCAATTATATAAAAAATTGAAAGAGCCTATGAGTTTCTCAATCCAATCGCAAAATACTGGATGATGGTCCTTGATAAAATAACACCAATTTACGAATATATAAAATACAGAAAATTCAACATCACAATCACTTCGTAACCCTTCATGGTTGCCAATAGGAGTACTATACCTCGAGCTTCGTTCTATTAATGCATATGCAAAACTAAAACAAATGCGACTCCAAGACCTAATACCCAATTACTCACACGGGGATTAAGTCACCAAAGTGGCAATTAAGAGTAACTCGTCTAACCACTGAAGGAAAAAGGGGAGCTTTAGATGACTAAACAGCTTATAATTTACTCTGTTAGACTCTAAGCACAATTGCTAGCACTAGGCCACAAGAGTTACACCATATAATTTATCATTCCAAAAAGGAAGAGTACCAAAGGATTTATCGCATCATATGACTAAAAAAAGGGTTAGGAATCATCAAACAACATATTTTCAAAGTAGAAACAAGTTCCTATTACATCAGAAGTTCGTAAGGATACCCATTTAATTTAACATTTTTTTTGTTCTCCAGATTCGACAAAACGCCACTAGGCAAGCTCAACATTTTGAACAACTATATTATTTTATTATTATTTTAATCATGGAGGTTCAAATTATGCTAACCGGTTTTCAGGTTTCAATGTCAGCCCAGGGTCCAAGCATTGTACCCACAACTCTAATACAAAGTGTAATGCCCGCATTTTTCTCAACAAGAACTCACGAGAAACCCGATAGCAAAAGACGAAAAATTATGGAATAATTTTTTTTGAAAGGTTCTAAGGCCTTAGCTCGTATTTTAATTAAATTCTGATTACAAAATTTTAAACTATTAATTCGCTGTCAGGACTAAAATAATAATTAATTACCGTTGGCCCAACCCTATTAAAATATTTTGATTTAATTTCCCCTATTAGGTTCCGCTACTTACTTAAAATATTAAACTATTTTACTCTTTGCGATTTAACCCCAAGGGTCTTATTAATTTTATTTATTGAATGACCCTATTTAACATTACACACACATATTTTAATTAAAAACTTCCCACTTAAATACCCCATCACTTAAGTGATGTAGGGTGCATCCTAGACCATTAGATCTAATCTTTCCAAGCCCTAAGATTTAGGTTTCGCAAAAGTAACCCTTGAATCCTTAAGGAATATCATTTATTCATTTCTTAGACCTAATTTATCATTTCTCTTGTTTTGTTTTGCAGGTTAAGGAAAGAGGAGAAGAAAATGAATCCATGGAGGCTATTAGAGAGGATTGAAAGCTCTCATTTGTTAGGTTTTTGTGATTAAGGAAACAATCTATTCATTTCCTTTGTGGGTTTTGGTCCCTCTTCTCTATTTATTTTTGAATGGTATTTTTTTAGAGATTAAGTGTATATAAAATGAGTATATACCCATTTGGATGAAACCCAAATATATGTTCGAAAACACATTTTTGTTATTTCACCTTAAAATACCCCAAAAATTTCAGAGAGTTTTTGTTTAATTTAAATATATATAAATATAATTTATTTTATTTTAAAATATATGATCCCATTATATATATATCTGTGTGTGTGAGAGAGAGATTAAAAATTTTCACGGTTGCAGAAAACTCGGCACAGGCCAGATGTGAAAAGAAGGGGCCACATAAATGATAAAGGCTGCATATATTTTAGTGGGAGGGGATGCTAAGTTTTTTAATATTTGAAGGGTTTAAAATTTCTAATAAAACATAGCCAATAAAATAGGCCACACTTTTGAGACTTCACACAAATGTCTTTCTTTTGATTTTATTAATACAAACTAAAACCTATGGCCAACAACATAAACCCCTTTTTTGTGTTCTTTTTTTTATAGACATTAAACCTAATTCTCACTAGGCCGACCAATTCAAATGTCTTTAGGTTATTTAATGATAATTCTCAAACTCCCAATCAATCATTTATAAATAAGTGTATATCATATATCTTAATTCTATATTTTATTTTTTATAAATTGTTTTATTTAATTAAAACTAATACTTTAATATTCCTACGGATGATGTAAAGTGTTAGTATTTTAGTATCAGCTTAATGACAACTACCATTTATTTTATATATATGCACTGTACACACACACACATATATATATTTTTATATATATAAATCATATACCATATAGTATATGTATATATATATATATATATAAAGGAAGTATTGGTATTCATTAATAACCTTTAGATGACGGTGTATTATATCTTGTGAAAATAATCCTGGTATATTATAAATATAATATTTATTTATATATTAATAATGCATGCATCTCATTAAAATAGGGGATTATTAAATTTTCTCCTATTTAATTTGGAATTTATGATTAATGTGGGAGGATATATGTCACAATTATAAATTTGGATAGCTGGATGAGATTTACATGCACCTGAGCATAGATTAACAATTGCACAAAATTGTGTATTTATCATGCATCTTAACAACTTATAACATTCCATTTTCATTTATAGAATGACTATAATGGTATAATGGATTTTAATATCTGTCACATCAATGTAAATTTGTAGGTATAAGAAAAATAACAATTTCCTTTACAACCAAAAGACCTTTGGACATTAAATTTCTCTAATATTTATTCTTACAAAATCATTGAAATATGAGAAATACAAGGCATAATTAAAAAATATTTTTTTTGTTTCTAATAACACAAATTGCCAAATTCAAGAGGATCATATGCATTTTCACCCAATAACATTTATCATATCAAAAAAAAATTACTATACAACTTCCCAAGCAACCTTAGTTTTGAAATATCTTACTCTTGTTATTACAAAACCATTACAAGGTTCCCATTTTGATAAGGGAATGCAAGCCATAATAAACCATTTACAAGAATCTAACCAATGGATAAGATTACATCCAATTTAGTGTTGGTAAAATATACAAATTGTAAATCAATAATAGATAAAATTTCAACTCTGAATTCCTTTTCCCAACAACATCACTTCTCCATTGAGCTCACCATCTTCATCAAGTCATGCACAAAATAAATTGGGGGGAGAGGAAACAATCTCCACCCAACCAATAATCCAATGAAGAGAAGAATCTATCATCCTGATTGGCCCCCGAGCCCCAACCACATTGCAATGAAAAATTGATCCAACTCATGGCAACAAAACAAGCTTCCACATCACAATACAAAGATTCTTACTACCATACCAAAACCAAACAACTCAAACTACAATCACAAGAAGAACTAACAAAATATACAAGGCTTCAAAATGTAAAAGTCAAATGAGCAAGATCTATGGGGAGGTCACTTATGCCTCGCAATGGGAAATGGTTTCCCACCTTATAACCCTACAATACAAATCTCAAAACCCCTACACACTCTTATGCCTCAATTAAGAACCTCTTATGCCTCCAACATTCTCTTATTCATCCCTACAATCTCTTATGGGTCCCTCAACACAATAACCAAGTAAGAAATGCTAGCATTTTATTTTCCAAGGTGGGGCACCTAACCCAAACTCCCTCCAAACATGAAGTAAACTCTTATGCCTCCCTACATGTAAGTTCCCCATAGTCCCCTCCTACACCACACTTAGGAAATCTACCCAAGCACCCAACAAGCATAACAAAACACTCAAAACATGGCCATACACACATTATAAAAGAAAAACATTAAGCAAGAGTAAAGCTCCTACCTTTCCATGGTAGAGCTTGATCCAAGAGTCTAATACCAAGCTTATTTAAATCCCAACAATAACCAAGAAGCTCCAAAAAAATATCAAGCACTCAAAAAACCTCTAACTCCCAAAAATGCAAGAGCACCAAAATAATGAAGTAGCCTCCAACCAAGCAAAAGAACTTGAATAAATAGAAAAAGGAGAGAGGAGGGTGAGGTGGTTCCATGTAGGATGCCACATAACTCATCCTTAACTCCACCTCACAAGTCAAACATTAACCCCAATGCACAATAAATTGGTGGGGTGAGAGGAATGAAAAATTACTTACACACACAATCCAAGCCCACATCCCCTGAGGACAAATTTTAATTACAAGAAAGAAAGTGCAATAATATTTTACAATTTTGTCTTCCCAAAACACATAATGGGGTATATTTTTTACCCCCAAACCCATAGGTAGGGTTGGTATAGAAATTTAAGAGGTGTGCGACAAGTTTGACTTGTCCCACAAGCCTCCAAAATTGGTCCTCAAGGCCAAATCTAAATTTCCATGAAGGGGTAGAGTGTATAACACTCAAGGTCCCAAGCACTCAACTTACAACACATAACCCAAGAGCCATCAAATCTAATAAATGAAATTCTTTTGTCTCATCCATAATTAGTTTAGTAAAAAAATTAATTTGCTAATCTAGACACCAATTAAATAATTAAGAAAAGGAGGATACATCATTATAAAATCACATACCAAAATTAAATAGAGGAAATTAAATAAAAGAAATGACACACAACTCCTTGGTCACAATTGGAGGTGATCCCCCCATAGGGACCCCCAAAAAAAATTCAAACATACACACTACAAGATACATATTGCCATGGTGACCCCTATTGAATTCATCTAGCATTCCAATGTGCTTGGTCTCCAATCCCCCCATTTTTTGTTGTGATATGTTTTCCTACAAAACACGCAATACCCCTATGGCTTCATGGCCATATTAACGATGTCAAAGTAATAAAACACGTACATTCAACTATTAGTTTCAACATCAAATATCATAACTACTATTTCTAAGACCAGGTAATTTAACAATTATTCCAATTTTCAACATTTCGATTCTACTCATACATTGGTTTGCAACTAAGATCGAAAAACCAATTGAATCATCAGATTTAAGGAATACTTTCACTCATTCCCAATTTCGTCAATCCTCTAATATCAAAGAGATCACAAAAAAATAACTTTGAACCTCATAATAAACATCAATACGAAATGATTCAAAATATCGAGATATATTTATCTGACAACACATCATTTTCTTCGATAGTGAATGTCTATCAAAAGTTAATCAGTTCGGTTACAATAATGTCTATCCTGAAATTCCCATATCACAATTTTTTAATGTCATTAGTCTATTAATATCTGCTGGTAATAATGCACAATAGTGTCTATGTGTCCAGTCACACAGATAAACCAAATAAAAAAAAACAATATCGAAGAGTAATGTTATCACAATCAAATTACAAAAATGAAACCATTGTAGCTAATTGTTTTATCATTAAATGCTCATTAGGGTCTACAATATGGCATATAGTTAGAATAATAATAACTAAAACAAAATGGAGTCACGATGCCCCACACACCTTATTAGTGTGCTAATTAGAATAAAGTAGCAAGGTTCACGATTATAACAATCCAGAAAAGATAATCATGGCTCATTTATAGTCAAAGAGAAGTGGGCATTACAATATTCAATGTAATTTAATATTCTTCATTTCATATCAAATGAAAAAACTAAAAAAGAATCAATTGTATCAACATTATAAATCTTATTAAGACTTATTTTTTTGTTGCAAAGATCTATTAGATGATGGGTTGTTCCATGGTGTCTCTTGCATTGCTGAAGATGACCTAAATCTTTGAGACGTCCTAACTGTAGATGGACGTGTATATTATGATACAACTTGAGATGTATGTCCAAGATTTGAAGATACATTACTTTGCTGCTATAACTTTTCCTTTTCCATATCATCATGCAAAATAGATGTTGTTATACTAATTTTTTTCTCTATACTTCCATCCCATGCATCATTTTCAATAAATTGAACATCTCTGCTGATCACAACCTTTCTAGTGATCGAATTATATAACTTATATGCTTTTTTATTCTTTGAATACCCAAAAAATGTAAAATTTCTTATTTTTTATCTAAATGTTTCCTTAGCTCATCAGGCACATGTGCATATGCCACACAACCAAAAAAATTTATATGAGGAAGACTTTATTTCATGTTAGTCCATGCTTTTTGAGGAACTATGTTCCTAACAAATTTTTTTTGACACCTATTTAAACTATATTTAACAGTTGCTACTAATTTTTCCCAATCCTCATTTGGAAGATGCTTTTCCTTCATCATACTTAATTTTATTTCCGAAATGGTTATATTCTTCCTCTCTTCTACACCATTCTATTGTGGTGTATGCTTGGTAGTAAATTGTTTGTAAATACCATAATATTTGAAAAAAATCATAAATTCATTAGAAACATACTCACCTCCTCTGTCCGTCCTTAGAACTTTGATGTAGTATCCACTTTTCTTCTCCACTAAATCCTTAAAATGATGAAATATATTAAATTCATCATATTTTTGTTGTAAAACATACACCCATGTCTTCCTTGTGTAATCATCAATGAATGTCATAAAATATAAACAACCTGCAATAGAATTTGTCTGCATAGGTCCACATAAATTTTAATGTCCAATCTCAAGAGGTGCACTTGCTCTAGCTATTTTCCCAACTAGGAAAGAATCTCTGTGTTGCTTCCCCAAAATACACCCTTCACATACTTTTTCTAGTTTCTGAATCAAGGAAAACCTTTAACCATATTCTTTCTATAAAGAAAATTTAAACCTCCAAAATTCAAATGTCCATACCTTAGACGCCAAAACCATGATTCATCTTTCATGACTAGATAAAAAGCCGATTGTGTTCCTTCAGCACAAGACATAGCGCATGACTCACTTGCACTAGTAGAGACCTCCTTTACATCGATACAGGACTCAACACAAGACTCATTTACACTAGAAAAGGTATCGTTTGCTTGAGTGTAGAAGTCATTAGAGGATTGATTTGAATTATCGTAAGACTTGGCTATGAACTGAACTACATACTTTTCTGTAAACAGATCTGATTTTCTCTTTTTTCCTGGTTTTAATATGAAGGGAAACATTCTATTGTAGTTAAATTTCACTTTTTCTATCAATTGAGTGCTAGGGTAGTTATCCATAATCACACAATCATTATCTTCCATATTAACTTGGTATCCTTTCTATACCAATTTTCCAATACTCATAATATTGTTTAGTAGGCTGAGCAGGTTGAGAGGTGCTATTGATTTTAATTTTGAGCAGGTTGAAGGAAGATATACTAGGTTGAGTAGGTTGAGAGGTGTTATTGATTCCAATTTTGAGGCTTTGCAAAATAAGAAAAATTGAATTAGAGATAATCCCTACTATTTTTCTCAAGCCTCATCCCCATTCGGGTCTTCTAGTAGTTCACCTGGCTATCCCATCCAAACTCTTACTGATAATCCCCCTAAAAATTCTACCATTTGTCAACCAAAGTTGATTGTTGAGTTCCCAAGTGAAGAAGAAGGAGAACCAAAAGAAGGATTTGAGGCAAAATTTGTAGAAGCAAGAGCGGAATGGGAAACAAAACAAACAATGGTGGATGAAGAAGAAAGACCTCAACCCATTATTCCATGGGGAAGAAATAAAGTCCTGCTTTCTCTTGAACCCCCTCTTCATAATGTACCAATAATTTCCCTAAAGAAATTTTCAAATTTCAAAGATGATGGCACACAAATTCTTGAAAAACAAATCACCACGTTCACCACATCATGTGAGATTCTTAGAGTCGAACATGAAGACATTGTCATAAGATTGGTTGTGGGATCTCTCCAAGAAAAATTATCAGAATAGTTCTACCTAATTCCCACAATATCAATCACCTGTTGGAATGATATCAAGTCCAAGTTTGAAGAAACATTATAATCCACTGAGGATTTTCAATATTTCCTCATTCAATTGGCACAAATGGAGAAGGAATTAAACAAAAATATGAGAGACTTTTTGACTCATTTGGACTGGTTGCTCCATAGGATACCGAAAGAAGATTCAACATCTAAAAATAATGTCAAGAGGTTATTCATTAATGATCAATCACCGAAGGTAGGATTTTTCCTATGAAGAGTTCAACTAGGGTACATTACAGAAGCGTAGAGGGTGGCAATTGAATTTTATGATGATCTCATCCTATTGGGGAAGATCAAGAAGCATTCAAATTGTAAATCTCAACATCATAGAGATGAAATAACATATATATTATTACAAAAATTGGTGAATGAGATGACATCGTTAAAGATAATTTGTTTTGAATGAGTATCTTCTCAAAGAAATAAAATTATAGAATCACCCCAAAGGATTTCCTTGGCATCCCCACCCATCAATGCAAGTTACAAGAATCAAGAAAATGAATAAGAAATTGAACAAAAAAATGAAGGTGGTAGTTTCTTAGAGGTTGAAGAACTCAAAAATGAAACAAAAATCATATTCTGTGAGTATTCTGGAGGTGATGAAGATGAAAAATAAGATGCACCTAGTTTCTCATGTGTGGTATTCACTCATTCTTTGTCTGAGAAAGGAGTATCTCCCTCCAATACTGCAAAGAAAAATAAGGATGAAGATCATCCTGTGGTGATTTTACAAAACAAAATAACTAGTTAAGGGTCTCCACTACCACCTTGCATAGAGTCTATATTGCAAAAACCAAATCCTATAGAAAACATGAGGTCACCCACTACTCCAAGTAAGTCTTCCAATGTTTCTTCCATTTCTAATATAAATATACTCTTGTAAAATATAGTGCTTCAAAATTTCCTCGTGTTCCTTTCATAATACCCTCTATTATCCAAACATCTACCCCTTCTTCCAAAGCCATCCTGAATCCAAAAGTAGTCCCTTCATTCCTCTTGTCCACATATTATTCTTTGAACATTATAGAATATAAAAACAAAACCAAAGTGTAGATTACTGAGACTGAATATTTGTGGACTCACCGCGAACAATTTGAGATATTCATCCAATACATCATGAGTGGCAGTTTAACACTCAATTTTGTAACTCTCACTCATAAAGGAATACTACTAAAGCACCTACACCTCAATAAAAAACATTCTTGCATTGAGTACATCAAATACCAACAAGGTCGATCTTTTCTACGTCTCCCTTCTCGTTAGAGAATATGTATTAAAAAATTTTATAATAGATGTTGGTTTAGCTGATAATGTAATTTTTGTAAAGGTCATCAAGGCTCTCAAAATCACCATGACTCCACACGATGGATCTTATTACTAAATGGAATCTAAAGAAGTCCCACTTTTCGGGAAGGTCAAAGATGCACAGGTGGTCCTCACTAAATTCCTAGACAAGAAGGTCTCATTGAAGATTTTTGTAGCAAATGTTACGACTTCATTTGGAATGTTGCTAAGTATAAGTTTCTATTAACATTTTTAAAGTAATATCTAGATGAATTGGTCTTTTATAACTATTTTGGTTAAGGGAGACATGGAAATATTACTTCTACAGAAGAAGATGAGGTACAAAGTGCAAAAGGTGGGAAACCCATGGGCTAACATTCTATATCAAATAAATGGGGGGATGAACCATTTTCTAACAACTGAGGAGAATGATGAGATTATTTTCTTGATCGGACTGAACATTTATTCCAAGTGAGGTATGGACCTTGAAGAAGCTGAGGAGATTTTAGTTACAAGAGGATAGCCTCAAGTTTCTTGATGATGCAAGACAGGAAGAAGATGAAATGGTTCTTGATGATTTACAAATGGAGAAACCATCTGGTATGATTACCTAAGAAGAGGAGATATACTCATTCCGTTTTGATGATGAAGATTCTATTGATCATATGATCCATGATGAGACAAAACAAGCCTGCAATGAGCCCTTAAAAGTTTTGAAAGAAGTCTCAGTACAACAAATGCTAAAAGATGTGGAAGAGCTCGAAAAACCTGAACTAAGTCTCAAAACCCTGACATAATCTATGGGACTGCAAGACAAGCATGAATTCCATTCTAGATGCTCAATCAATCGTAAAATTAGTCATGATGAGTCCTACTATGATGATGAACCCTATGCTTCTCCTGAGCCAAGGGTTGATGAATGAAACGATAAAATGGAGGTATTGTCTTTCCCATTTGCATAAGAAGACACTCTCTATGATGAATAAATTGAGACAAGGAGATCTTAGGCCCTTGAAGGTAAGGATCCCCTTGAAAAAGGAATAATGGAATGCAGCAATTCTCGAGATGATGAAGCAATCCCCCCTAATGTTTTTCTTGAATTTCAAGATAAGGATGCTTCGAATGAATGAAAAGGTGAACTATTGGAAATTTCAAAAGATAACTTCATGTAATAAAGCTTGGATGTAGTATAAAATACAGAAGATCCATAGATAAGTATTGATCTATTAGCTAATGTCATGCCCATACAGGACAAGTATGAAGCTACTCTTGATCTACCAATCAGTATTTAAATGGAGAAAAAGGATGAAGTCAAAATTTCTTTTGGAAGGGATGTAAATGAAAAATGCAAGGAAGGAAGAAATTAAATAAATGCAAACAAGAACCATCGTTGGGGCACCGATAAGATATATAATGAGAGATCAGAAATTTGGGTAAGCTTGGAAGGAAAATGCAACTATGAAACCAAATTAAAAGAGAATGAAGACAATGGAACTTCTAAGCGAAGGCGTGAACATCAAGAAGCTCAAGTAGACTCACTCCAACCAAGTACACAGACAATAATGAAAGCACCTATATTTCATAAATATTTGAGGAGAAGATGCTACTTTCTCAAACCGATCAATGGCTTCATAGAACAACATCACTTAGTATTTCCCACTCAAAGGTAACCTCTGAGGAGAGAAGGGTGCTACACTAAAATCAGGTTGTCCCTCACCTTGTACTATATGTGATTTAGGTATGTTTTCCCATTTTACCCTAGTGTGGTGTGTTTACCTTTTTTTGTATAGTGTGTTTCCTTTTAGTTGTGTGTTTTGTGTGTGTGTGTGTGTGATGTCCCTTTTTGTCTATCTGTTATATGTTGTGTGTGTTTTGCAAGGCCCAATGGATAAGGCAATGGTAAATTGTTATAAACAGAGATTTTGGAGTTTTCATCACATGTCCTTACTTTGCTCAATCCATGACATTTCTCCAAGCTAGATCCATCTATTATCATGCAAATGAGAAACAAGAAAATTCACAATTTTTTAACATGAAAACCATGCCCTACCTGAAACTATTTTTCAAAGGCCATCCTGATCCCTCCTTCATATCAACTTGACCCCTGATTCAGTCCTATCACATCTCTATGAATAAGTTTTGAGTGTCGTTTAAATGTGTTATTAGCTGATTTACGGTTACCCAGTCATTTCAAATGCTTCCCGAGTAAAACTCATGAAGGAAAGCTTCTCGATAAGATTGGAACAATTTTTTATCAAGTCTTCTCAAGACCGGTGCAAGCCCCTCAAAATAAAATAAAGAGATAAAAAAATTCAAGAAGGAATACAGGAGATCAAAGAAAAAATTTCAATAAGTTTTGGAATGGTTTCAGAAGTTTCACAAATGGTGGAGTAAGTTCAATAAAAGTGGGTCTTGGAGGACTAAGTAGTGCATGGTGCCAAAAAATTTACTGAGCTTCAGGAAGTGATTCAGAGAGCTCCAAAAGGAGTTATGAATAAAGGAAAAATATGTTAAGAAATGTATTTCAAATCCCTAGAGGATGGTGAAATAATATTCTTCACAACACCAAGGAGCACTATGTCCACATAATTTTTTTCTCATGCACATCCTTGGAGCTAGAAAACATATCTTATTTTTTAGGGAAAAATGGTAGAATAATGAGTTTATAACTGCACCGTTGGATTAAAAAGGTACTTTTTAGGTGGAATCATATAAAATTTCATCAAAAACCTCATCTAGAAGCTCAAGATATGATCACGATAGGAGACTCACTAAGGTAAGTGCTCCAACAGTTAGTCAAGTTTAGGGATGGAAATCCAACCAATTAGAATTTGGCACAATTTTTTTTCAATAAGTGAAATTTGGTAAAACATGTTTAATAAAATGTGCCACTCTCCCATTTATTCCCCTAGACCCTTCACATGACCACAGTTAAGCACTTTGCGAAAGCTTAAGCCCCAATAGCTCCATTTCCCAATCCCCTCTCCGCCACCTGTCAAGCCAGGGTGAGGGTGAATTTTTGTCTCCCATGTGCATAAAAAATTTGGGATGGTTGGGATAAAAAATTCCTCATCCCTCCCATTTACACTCTTGGTCACTCATGTGCCCCTAGAAGCTTCTTTAAGGTGTTTTTTCAAGCACTTCTCTCATCCCTAATAACAAATTACGTGGGGATAGATGACCCAATAGGAATGGGGAAATTTTTTTGTAGAAATTACACCAAAACATTGGTGCAATTTTTTCACAAAAGTGCGCTCCTCCCAATCTATTTATAATGTGTATTTTTTTCTAGTTGTTGTGATGCCAGTAGTTGGTTCCATTCTTCCTTCACACATGAAAAACGTTTCTCCAACTATCGCAGTCTCTTCCTCTCCTCAATTGTTTCTACTTCCACAAATTTTATAGCATCCTCTCCATAATTTCTCCATTATTCCATGTTGCTGCAACATAAATAACAAAGATTTTCAAGAAAAATCCTTGATCAAGAGTTGTCGGAAATCCCAGGGCACAAAAACCACAAATTGCTCATATCTTCCAAACCATACATCTGATTCTCTTCAAAATTTGAGAAAATCTTCCTCATCCAAATGCCTTGAAGCTGAAAGAGACAAAATTTTGAAAGAGGTCCCTAATTTTTACAGGAATCCATCCAAAAAAGTGTTCCCTAGACTGTTCTTCTGTCGTTTTCTGTCAATCTGGGAGCTGGTTTGACTTGAAAATATGAATAGAGATTGAAGAGAAAAACTCTAGAAGGAATCTGAAATTTTTTCATCAATCTCACACTCCAAAATTAATATTCTAAAAATAGTAAGTTCCTCTGGCTCAAACTTTCCATTTTTTGTAAGTTTCCAAAAAATGAAAAAATTCCTCCAGAAGAACAAACATTGAAAAACCATACATATAGAAACCTAGGGCACCCAATAAAAAGGAACAAAGATAAAAAGAAACTTTCAAAAAATGGAAAGTGCTTAAAAAAGACCCCAAAATATTTGTAACAAGATTAGAACATGAAGAGAATTCCTAAGTGCAAAAAATAAGACCAAAAAATCAACCTTCCTAAAATAACAGCACCGAAGTCATGATTTCTAAAAATAACAGTTTTCGGCTCTAGTTGCAGCAAGTTGATACCATCTTTACAGTAACTTATACAAATAATTATTTTCATACTTGTGGGATTGCAAGACGATTCCAAGGCTCAAACAGAGAACTTATAACTTCATATTTGTCTTACAATCACTATCGTAAATTCAAGTTTTCTCAGAAGTAATGGAAGTCATCACAAGGCATAGTAGATAAATCCATCTCCATCACTCTGAGAACTAGGTGATTCAAAATGATTTCATCAGGAAGATATCAGTGAGCTCAATTGGCTCATTAATCAAGTATCAAAGAGGATCATTGTAAGTAGCACTCATTTCCATCTCCAACTTACATTGGAAAATCATGAAACAATGTTTCTCAACAGTCATTTCATGACCCAAGATGTCTAAGAATTGTTTACCAAGGAGAAATTATGGTCATCACTAGAGGGAACAAAGTGTTTAAAATTTAGTTCATCAAATCTTCTGATGAGTATAATTGTGTGACTATGTAGAATAATTTCATTAGATATTGATCTCCATCCTCAAAATTCTTCGGTGTGGACCTCAGCATGGTCATTAAGGTGATCATTCAATACTATTTATAGAAACTTAGTTTGAGGTGTCTTTGTGTCATCTGAAGGAGGTTTCTCATGGTATAAAAAGGTCAGATATCCATAGTTCACCACATTCTAACATTTCATCAGATCAAATAGGAAACAAGGCGAAGGTGGTATGGCATCATCTTCACCATCGTTCCTTCTTCCCTTTCTCTCATTATTCATCCTCTTCTCTACTCCCTTTCTAATTCTTCATTTTGAGTAATCATGACGATCTTAGTATTCATTTAAATGTAGCTTTAGAAAACATTGTAATAAGTTTCCCTTTATTAATATAAAAGGGAACTTAATTTCATTCCTAACAATGTCAAGACTCATATTTTGTGAGGAAAAATGAAAGATCTTGTGGGAGGGTAGCCGGAGAGTTGCTTCTTGTTCTATATAATGTAATGGCATAATATTTCTTAAGGGTTTTCAATTTTGTACTCAAGAGAGAGATCTATTAAAAAATAAAAGAGAGATGGCATTCTTCTACTTTCCTTCACCATTTTTCATCCCTTCTCAACATTGTACAAGATTATAAAAATTCCAATCAAGAAAGGGATAGTTTCTTTTCTTGACTTATAAATGTGTGAAACATTGTGTGCATGGTGTCCTTAAGTCGTTGGCCTAATAAGCTTGTTTTTTCTTTCTAGTTATTTGTGAATGTGAAATTTCTAATCAACCCTAGTGATAATTTTATTTTATACTCACATAGTTTGTTTTCCTTGTCTAATTTCCCACTCACCCCTCCCCACACTTCAAAAAATTCCTCACTTATAATTCCTTGTAATAATATGCCACAGTTATAGTGGAGTGTACCTGTTGGATCCCTGACTCTTGGCCAAGCACACATTTCAAATTTTTTTCATTCACAATAAAGTGTAGATGCACCCCCCAAGTGGAGGAACTTCGAGTTCGAGAGCATTGGCTAGAAACTTAAAAATTTGTCCCTTGAAAAATTTTATCGCCAACAGGTAAAAAACTATTTACTTTCCTATATCTAGTGATAAAAATAAGTCAATGTTATAGTGACAATATTTTAATTTTTCTGAAATATATATTGAGTTTTCCTAAGTCTATAGTATCCAGTACTAGTTCATATGATTTTAAAAAAATTTAGTGTGAATCCTTTTCTCCAAGTTTGAGTATGTGCATAAGTAGTTTTTATTGGACCATAAAAATTAACGAGAATCCTAGTAAGAATTAAAAAAACACCTTGTGTAAATCATTGAATTGGAACAAAATAGGTGCACATTGCTAGTATTTTTATGAAATTGCATCCATATGATGGATCCTTGAACCTGTACAAATATATTTTGATCCATGATCTGAAATTCAGATAAAATATCATAACTAACAATGCCACAAAAAGGTGTGAATTGATAGGATCATTGCAAGGTAGGGAAATATAATAGTTATACACAATAGATCTATGCAAAACATCATTGAAGGATGTTTGGGATACTTTAGTTCAATAATTCAAGAGAAGTAAGTGTGTGGGAAAAAATATACAAGACCTAGAATATATAATATAAATACTGAGAAAATTGGTCTTGAATTAATATATTCAATTATTTGATTGTATGAATAATAAGAACTACAAATTTTATGATGGTATTAGGGATTTCTTGTTTATAGGAGGACCACAGAGTAAAATATAGTATTCCATTGCGGAAACACAATTTTGCATATAAGTGAAGGCTACTAAACTATGATAAGAATTGAGAATATTGAACATTATTGGAAAAGTGCATCCTTAAGTTTCAACATATATGCTAAGCTTGATAAATTAATAAGGAAGATGGAAGAGATTATATAAACTAAGAAGCCTTAGTTCCATATTTGGTGCACACATTGTGGAGACACATAACTTAGGTATGATTATGAAAGAACACATGGATAAAAAACTCCTATTCATATATATGGGAGAGACTAGTAACGTAAAATTCACAAGCTATGGAGTCATCCTCATAGAATGTGTAACTTTATGCAACATAATATTCACCAACCATAAAGCATAGTTTGTAGTTTCTACATATAAATAAGGCATAAGTTAAAGGATTATAGGGAATTGATGATTTTTTGGGATGAAGTAACTTATAATTTCACTATTATAAGAGCAATTTACTCAACAACCTCAATCGCCTATATAAGATGTAGATGTGGTACCTAAAAGAGTGTGGGTTCCTTAATCTCTAAAAAATTATATAAATTTTTCTCTTCCATTACAATAAAATATGATGGTTTGGGTACTTCATTAACATTATAACAAATGAAAGTAGTGATCCATAAAGAGGGGTAAATTTTTCTTTCTATCCATAGACCCCTATAGACACTTTTCAAATAAACTCCATAAAAATTACAAACTTAAACTAACATGCACTAGAAAGTAAACACCCACACGTTGCACACAAGTTGATAAAAGAGTTCTGAAATTACCTATGTCTCCAAGTTCAAATGTTGAACTAATTCATTATACTTCTGATTGTAAATAAGTACAATTTACAATGAAGCTATGAAGGTACAACCTAAACTAGTTAATTTACCAATTGATTTTAAAGGGACTCCAAACTAGCCTTTAGAAGTACATATAATAGTTGATTCCAATGGAACCCAAACCAATCATCCTAAAGTATAATTAGTCTTCTCCACGAATTGATACAACGTTTTCACATGGCCATGTTGCCTCTAGTCAGAGAAAAGATCCGAGCTAAAAAATACCGAATAAAAATGTCACAGTTGATTCGTAATTTCTCCAGACCATAACATACCAGTGATCATATATTTATTTGATTGAATATGAATCTGAACCAGATAATAAAAGGAACAAAACATACAGTTGATTCAATATGAATTTAAATTGGATTACATAAGATGATGATGTATCTAGTTGAATCGTAAGGAATCCAAATTGGAAGATAATATTCTTAAAGTTATAGTTGATTTAGGATGAATCAAAACTAATAAAGATGAAGAAAAAATCCTCTGTGTCCACCGAGTAGTGAAAACGTAACTTATAGTGACCACTAAAGAAGTATAAGTCTCCAAAATGTCTTCCTTCAAGAGATGTATTGTGGATGCAGGATCCAGATGAATGTTAAGCATTAAAGTGACTTTTGTAGGGTTAAATGACATTAAAAAACATCTTAATATAGAAAAAAAATAAACCATCAGGAGTGTATCAGAATTATGAGCATATCTCCAGTTTATACTAAAGGCTCATTCTTCCTGTAAGTGTTCTAAAAATGATGATTTTGATAGGATGCGTCTTAAGCACATGACTTATAAACATATAGTAATCAAACCTATCTAAATTACTCCCTAATGGAAAGCTGAAATTGAATAATAAAAGGTCTACTAAAATCATCTCAGGGTGCTAGACATTTCTCTTGTTGATTTTGAGTTATAAGAAGCTCCTAAGTGCTCCTAAAATGAGAATTGATATAATATCCTATAATAGTATGAGATCACAATGCTGACCTATAAACGGAACTTGTATCGATAACACCCACTGAGCTCCTTTTTCTACCTATTGAGCTACATGGTGTAGTGCTTGGACAATTATCTTATTGTCCGAGTGGTTGGGGGTTTGAATCACCCAAACCGACCCACATTATTTCATTGCCATGGGGTTTAATATCCCATATACACCACGTAGTATATGGCGGTTGTATATAGTTGTGTATATCGAGTGATGAGGGGGAACTGCCACATGGGTGGCTTGGTCATTGCATGGTATAACTGTCAGGATAAAATATTATTATCCTAAATATTAATTATGCATAGTTCAGTTATTTAATTAATTTTATTAATTAAATAATAATAGTTATTTTGTTATATGGTTAATCAACCATATTTGTCTTTTATACATACTGTTATATTGTTTTAAACAATATATTTGTTTTTATCTAATTGTTGCTTCCCGGATGTTATTGGAAGCTTATTCATTTTGGCATTTGGTTGCACCTGTGCAACTTATTCTCCTGTGTGTATTTGGCTGTGCAATATCTATAAATATTGCAGCCCATTCTCTGTAATGGTTGATTGATTGAGATTAATAAAGTGATCAGGCTTCCGTCCCTGTTTTTCAATCATCATTTGGTACCAGAGTGAGAATCTAGACCTGTAGAGGTGTGGAAGAGAGAGCAGCAGAGAGAGAGGAGATTGGAGAAGTGTTTGCAGCATTTGAGAGCCTGTGTAGCCTCATGCAAACTCCCAGCCCCATCCCTGCCTCCCCCACAACCTCTTGTTCCTTCCAGGTGCTTGGAAGGCAAATTTTTTTTGCACTGGTGCACTCAGCACCAGGCAAAATTTGCTGCAGGATTGCTTGCTATATTTGGAGGCTATGTGAAGAAGGACTCCATAATAGGCGCAGACCAGAGAGGGGCAGTAGTTGAAGGAGGCATGGAAACCCCTGCTGGACCTGAGAGGAGTCTTCCACGCACCTGCACAAAGAGACAATCAATAAAAAAAAGAGAAACAATCAAGAAAATTCCCTCTCAATAAAAAACCTATGTCCATTTACTCCATTCACCTGTAATCCATGTGTCAACTATAGAAGTCTACCAAGTAATTTGTTACACTTTATCTCATGTGCATTCTACTTGATTTAAGTCGTGAAGATCCAGTACCATATAAATCTGTGGTCTGGTTCTGTGATCGGTGATTAGGATTGAGTTCACTTTCATTCGAATAGAGGGAGATGTGACTCTGTGTATTGCTCTTGACACGGACTAATATCTCACTTTTTCAAATGCATTTTCATCTCTTATGTCATCTTACATTTGGTCTGAGTATGCCAAAAAAAGTGAATGCGCCTGCAGTCGACTTCAGGGGACCTGCACCAACACAAAACAACGTCATTTTTTGAAAAAGCGGCCAATTTTTGGCAGACTTCAGCCAAACTCCACACCAAATCCTCACAAAGTTATAACTGCACACAGCGGAGGAAAAAAGTTAGGTACCTGCAAATTGGTAAATCCTCCTCAGCTGGTCTGTTTGCTATCATCATCAGGCCTGCAAAAGACGCCTCAGCCTGCACAACAATTGCAAAACAGTGAATCGATTTGCAATTGTTCTAGCATTTTTGGTCGTATTGGGCTCAAGCAACCTGCACAAGAAAACAAAAAAAAAGTGCCTGCCAATCATTGCTAGGCGCCAGCCTAAATCCTCCTCCACGTGAACTGCACCAACTATTTGCAGGTTTCCTAGCGGACAAGCAAAAAAATAGTGCTCGATTGGCAAGAAAGTAATCAAAGAAAACAAGAAAAAAAAGCGGCCAGAGCAAGGAAGGAGTGGCCAAAACGGTGGAAGAGGCGGCTATACAAAGCCAAACAAAAACAAAGCGAAGGAGATCCATTTTTCAAGCAAAACGAACCCTAAATCCGCCTCCACCATGCAGCCATGTGGCATCTACTCTGCCAGGTCACATTTTTTTAAAGAGGTAAGTCGATTTTACCTGTCTATAAATAAAAATTAGTTCATTTCCATACTAAGCACCCCTAAGTGGCCAAGTTGGTTATTGCATGTGCCTTGGGAGTGAGAGGTCTGGGGGTCAAATCCCACCACCAACACTAAAAAACTCACCTTTTGAAATTTGGCATGGAATTTTTGGCGAAACTGCTAAATTTAGTAGTTTTTTGAATTTAGTTATAACTAACTAAATTTAGCGGAGAAACCCCTAAGTTAGGGTAAAAAAAAATAATTCTCCCATCTGGTCTGTTTTTTCATTTCAGACATTTTTTGCAAAGGGAGACCTATCTAAAAATTGCATCTTCAGCTTCTTTTTTGCAATTTTTAGCATTTTGGGTCGTATTGGGCTCAGGAGGCCACCAGGGCCCGCGAAACTGAAATTTTTTGCCTGTCATTCAAATTATACAGTTTTTTGAATGTAAATTGTATACTACTGCATATTGTACTAATTTACAGGTTGCCATAGTCAACTGCAAAACTTTGTAACTGCTCAGAAACTGGCAGAATTGTAATAAAAAACAATAAAATTGGTTCTGTAACACTCACGAGATCCTAGATCTCATTCGCAGCGTTCGGTATATACAGTGCCTCTGGGAAGCGCTTACGGGTAAATCTCGTCGCGACTACTACTGCACTTAACGCCTAATATAGCTGCAACAACGTCGTTTGGGCATCGTCCCTATAAATCGACGGGGAGTAATAAGGTCACAGTGCACACACTATGAACCATCCCATCCATCTGTGAATGATTGCAAGACATAAATCCAGACTGAGAAATTATCCGAGTATATAGCGAAGTTACGCGCGCGTATGAGGATATTTCTTTGAGCCGGTGTCAATAATCGCACAGACCCCATCAGTACTGTCTTGGTACCACGTATTGAATTCTTTCACGTACGTTAACGCCTCTTTCACGTACCGCCGGGTATATAGAAAGGGCGAGCTTCTTCCACGTACCGACGGGTATATCGGAAGGGCGCGTATATAGAAAGGTTTGGTATATCGGACTGACGGTATATAGATTGGGAGACCTAATACCTGGAGTGATAAAAGTTCTAAACCCTGTCAGTGATCTCTGCAAAATGGGCACCAATGCCCCCAAATTTTTTCTTCCGGATTCACAATTGCTCAGAGGAAGCAACTATGCTGCATGGAAGACAAAAATAAAGACACAGCTTGAGTTTGAAGAAATTTTTCCTATTGCGACTGGTACTCTACAAATATCACCAACTGATGCAACACAACAACGACAATTTGATAGAGCAGATCAAAAAGAAAAACTCATCATCTTGTTTGGAGTGTTCGACGATGTGCAAGCCCACATTCAAGATGGCACATCAGCAAAAGAAGCATGGGATAAGCTGAGCACAATATATGAGGCCAAGAACAAGAATGTCATACTAAATTTGCAGAGTCAGTTACATACATTGAAGTTCAAGCAAAATGAGAAAATTGAAGCCTTCCTAAGAAGAGTTGCAGAGTTGAGGGCTTCACTTCTAGCCCTAGGAGAAGAGATCAAAGATGAATCTCTCATTCCCATTGTTCTGAGAGCTCTCCCTTCTTCTTACTGCATTTTTGTCACAACTCTAAACTTGTCAGATACGACAATTAGTTTTGACAAGCTAGTAAACCTACTGCAACAAGAGGAAGTAATGCACAACAAGGATGATGAAGAGGAGCAGGCACTGTCTTCACATCAAAAATGGAAAGGAAAAGGTAAAGGAAAACCTAAATCCTATCAGAAGTCCCCACATCAGAATCAGTATCATGGGGACAATCAACAGAAGAAGTGATGTCCAATTTGTAAAAGAGGACATGACTTACAAGATTGTTGGTATAACACTTATAAGAAAGGTTCATCAAGCAACTCTGGACCACAACAACAACAATCTTACAAGGGACATTCAAACAACTATCACGGGTAGAAAAAGGGGAACTGGAAAAGAAGACCCCACCAGCAAGGTAATATTGTTGAGCAACAAGAACATTCAGACAATGAAGACTTCTTGTTCATTGCTCGATCTAGTGAACCATCCACGTCATCTAGTAATGTCTAGTATGTTGATTCGGGAGCCACTCGACACATGACCGGCCACAGAGACTTGTTTATTTCAATGAGGGACACGCCATCGAAAAATCATGTTTCGTTGGGAGATGATTCTTCATATATAGTTCAGGGGATTGGAAACATTTCTCTACCCCTTGGTTCACGTAAATTTAGACTATCAGATGTTCTATATGTCCCTGGGTTGACAAAGAATCTTCTTTCAGTCAGTCAACTCCTAGATCACAACCTGAAAATTGACTTTGATAGTCAATCCGGCAAGAAAATGTGTTTGATTCGAGATAAATCTAGAGGCTTGAAAATAATTGCAAGCCTCAAATGTGGGACGTATGTTTCAACTTGATTTCATTCACAAAAATGATCAAGCACTTGTGGCTAAAAACTCCACCTCAGCCCAGTTGTGGCATCAGAAATTTGGTCATGTAAGTTTCAAATATCTCGAACACTTCGCCGGTGTAATATGGTACATGGGCTACCATCTCTTCAAAAGGATACAGACAAGTGTCCTCACTGCTTAGCAGTAGAACAACACAGAGTTTCATTCTAAAAGAGTACTTTTCGAGCTCATGGTAAACTTGACCTGGTTCATACCGATCTTTGCGGTCTAATGCAGCCAAGTCATTCTGGGTTCCAGTACTTCATGCTTTGTGTTGACGACTATTCACAGAAAATGTGGATTTTTTGTCTTCGCAAGAAAATTGAAGCCTTTGAAACATTCAAAAAGTTCAAAGTTGTAGTTGAGAAAGAAACTGGTCATCACATCAGAACTCTCTGCTCATATCAAGGGGGGGAATTCACCAATGACGAGTTCAGAGACTACCTACAAACTCACAGGATTCATCGACAAATGCCTCCTCCACACACACCGCAGAAAAATGGTGTTGTTCAGAGAAGAAATCATACTATCATGGAAATGGTGTGATGCATGATCGATGATTCCGGACTTGCAAAGAAATTTTGAGCAGAAGCAGTAAAAACATCAGTGTATTTGTTAAACAGAGTGCCCACAACTGCTCTTGATGGAATTACACCACAAGAAGAATGGTAAAAAAGGAAACCATCCATTGCACACCTCAGAGTATTCGGGTGCAAAGCAAGCATGCACATACCCAAACAGAACAGAAATAAATTGGACATGAAGTCACAAAATCTCATATTCATTAGATACAGTGAAGAAACTCTTGGGTATAGATTGATGGATGCTAAGACCAGAAAAGTCTACACAAGCAGAGATGTTGAGTTTTTCGAGAAGAAGGAAGCAGAGACTCCTCCGGGATCACAAGATGTAGATTTTTCACCTATTGTAAAAATTGAAGCTAATGTTCCCTCAGAAGATAAAAGTGATGATGGGGGTGATGGTGTTGATCAGATAGAACCACAACCCATGGGAACAGTTCAACGTATGCCTAAATGGTGTACAAGTACATTACGAGATGCAAGATTGGATGCTCCACCGGATACATCCACCCCTGGACCACGGACTTGTAGTAAAGCAAGAGAAGAAGTTAACTTTTCTTTGATGAGTAGAGTTATTGAATCAGACGAGCCCTCTACAGTCCAGGAAGCCCTATGGTCAAAAACTTGGAAAGATGCCATGGATTCTGAATATCAATTAGTGATGAAGATGATTGGATGGAAATAACACTAGTAGGGGGGCACCCCTCCCTGAACTATATGGTCTATTATGACCCTCTCTATTCTTGCACTACCTCTCCCTCTCTATATAGATATAATTCTATATCAGTGGTTCACCCCCTTGGGGTGTCCCATGAAATGCAATACGAACCAAGCTATTATTAGCTCGTCGAGCTATATAGACTCATCCTAAAATATAATAACTCACTGAGGGAAATATTAAGCTTTATTGAGTTGGATTGATGTAATGCAAGTAGCAGTGGCAAGCCACATTGTGGCCTACAGACCCGCCACATTGTAAAATATTGATCATGGCGACAAAGGTACCCCTCCGTAAAAATAGTGCTCCAAACCTAGCCAAGGGCCCCTGACGAGTAAAAATTTGGGTCCAACAGTACGAATACGAGTATCAATGATCGGCATCTCAAAACCAAATTTTTTTTACTCCTCCACAATTATACTCCACTTCTGCCACATGTCACTGTCGCATTGTCTGGTTGACTCCGTCAAGTCCAGAATGTGACCATACTTTAACCGCCATATGTTGAGCATACAAATTTTGATTTCTACGTTCTAGGTACCAATGAAAACCTTTGTGAATGTTATATCACTCTTTAATGGTTTAGGGAGATTTAGGGAACTCCTGAACGTCCCAAAATGTTCTCCAGATCAAGTATAATGTACCCTTTCACTAAGGGCTATATGGAGAATCTAATAGTTAAGATTAGGGGTGGGGTGCTACATGAAAAAATAACCATATAATGCATAATAAGAAGGCTATTAGTGTGGTTACCATAAATTGAGGATAGGTCCTTGACCTCGAGAGGAAGTAGTGATTTTCCATATTTATAGATAAATAAATCATATTATGCATAATTTTCTTCCCAATCCATTATAGGATATGTATTACACATACTTTAAATTGGTTGCAAAACATCATACTAATGATTCGTCTATTTTGGAGAAGCAAAGGAAAAGAAAACTACTATTAAATGTAAAAATGGTTAATATGGTTCCTATGGGAAGTGGAAGTATCTAGGTTTGAACATTGTTGGAGATAAGAGAATAAGGTTTTAGGTCCATACATACATCTATTAATCTTAAAATAAAATAGGTAGAAGCACAAAATTATTTATGTTTGAGAAGGGAAAATCAATATTTATTAGGAGAAAAAGCTTGTTGAATTTGATTCAAAATAGGGACGTTGGGAATCATAATGTTAGTAAATTGAGGAACATGTATATGGTTAGGTAGTACACATTTTAAAACTAGATAGGGTTGTAACTTCTCTCACTAACCTACTCAAGAGAGTGAATGTATTTCATAATGAATATATTTCCAAAAACATCTTGAATATGCTAAAAGATTCCTTGTAAAGGAAAACTAATGGAACTATGTATTCTCATAAAACCATCTAGTATGCAAAAAAAATAAGTTATGGGATGTTGATACTATACTAAATATCATTCTACAAGGATATAATATAAGGGATTTTGTCTCTTATTCTGGGATTATTATGAATGTGATTCCTAGATCAACTTTGAAAGAAATCAATAGACATATTATAGCATTCAATGCTATGAAATTAAGCCTAAATGATTGCATAATGGTGGATCATATTTTCCACACATGCGATGAGGACATATAAGTGGGAGATCTTAGTGTTGGGAATTCATAGTGCACCATTCAATAAGTATATATATATTACTATTGTTACCACATATTTATCCTAGAGTAAGTATTAATTATGGTTTGGTGAGTTTACCATTATACAGTTATATTGTTATTTATTATAATATATTGTTTTAACAACAATATATTTTTAGAGTTTGGTTATACCTATAAATAAATTAACGGGTTGGTTGTTATTATTTCTTCCTATTTAGCAATAATTTGTTTTCTATTGTAATGGCTATAAAATAGCCAAATACATTATACATAAAATACAATAGAATAATACATAATTTATTCTCCAAACTCTATACCATTATTCTTTGGTATCAAAGCGAGATGTTCTTAATGGATGAATAAATCATTATGAGGGGAAATTATTATTCTGATCTTTATATAAATTAATGGTGTTTGGTAATCTTGAACCCCGTGTAGGTATTCAAATTTGATTTCCCTGTCTCTGAAACACCACATATGATAGGAATTTAATCTTATTTTGGCCGTTAGTTTTAAATCACCCATAAAAGCACATGGACACATGGCAATATTCTGGATTCCCTAAATTGTTTTGGGCTCCCCGAATGTCAAAACCACAGAACTAGACATTATAGATTATTCAGTTGGGTCTGGGCTTGACTCAACTATGTATGGATGACATGCGGTGCTATATATATGACGCTGATCAAGGGACACATAGTAGGTTTACGGAAATCCCCCAACATGTATAGGTTAAGTTCATAGAGATAATTGAAATGGATAGAATTTTGAGTCTAAGAGTGAAGGTTTATGCCATACATAGCCATTTCATTAGTATCCCAACAAATTTCCCTTGGTGAACTTAACATTTGCAGATTAAGACATAGTTTGTATATATTTTGGTCCATAGTAGGACAGGGCAGTGTCTTTGATCAATGGTCCAAGGCAGGGCATGTGGCATCATTCTACCACACCTTATACGAATGGAATCCGGTAGACTTGAACCCCGCATAATAAAACTTCATCTATATTGGCTTCGGGTCTGTGTCGAAGGTTAACAGACTATGAAAGAAACTTGGTGGTATATTTTTTGCATATCTCTTACAACAAGGGATATATATACACAGAGTGACAACTTGAGTAGAAAAGAGAAGAATAAAAGAGGAAACAAATATTTAAAATAGAATATAGAGTAGTAACTCAAGGATATAACATAATAGAAACAAAATAAAATCTACAAAGCCACAACTCTGAGATTATATGAAGTTCTAAATTAAATATAATATATATTTTTTGTGTTCTGGTTATGTTCTTTCCATGTCCTGGTTGTTTTGGCACTGTATTTTTCCAACGTATTGGCATTAGAGGAACATGGTTATTGCAACTATTGAGTTCTTATTTTGTGGGTTTGAGTTTTAAAGGATTCCAGTAGAAACTTGTGGTAAGAACCCCCAATATTTGATGGGAAGAAATATGATATTTTGTGTATCAATATGAAGACATTGTTCTCTTCTCAAGGGCTATGAGAAGTAGACGAAGGAGGATACATAGAGGTAGCAGACCAAGATGTTTTCAATGCACTCATTGAAGCCCAAAAGAATGCTTTGAATAAAAATAGGAAAAATCATGTAAAGGATTTAAGATACATTTAAAATGTTTTCAATGGTTCAGTTTTCCAAAGGATAACAAAAACTATAAACTCCAAAAAAACATGGGATACCTTGCAAAATGCTTATCAAGGAAGTGACAAGGTAAAGATAGTCATATTACATATGTTGAGGATATATTCTGAGACTCTTCACATGAAATGATTAGAATCAATAAATGATTTTTTTTTAAGAACAATGACCATAATCAATCAAATTAGAACTAATGGAGCTGTTGTTGAAGATTTTATGATCGTAGAGAAGGTATTGAGGAGCCTTCCAACCAGATTTGATCCATTGGTGGTTACAATAGAGGATTCTAAGGACTTGATGAAAATTAAATTTGATGAGTTAATGGGTTCTTTGCAAACCCATAAACAAAGGATGAGTAGGACCGACAACTCCTCTAATGAACAAGCCTTCAAAATAAAGACAAATCTGAGAGGCAAGGGTGAGGAGCCTACAACAAAGGAAGATGAAGAGTTTGCAACCAGTAATAAGGTGGAAGAGACAACCATAAATA
The DNA here is from genome assembly GCA_019776745.2 of Taxus chinensis. Taxonomy (NCBI): domain Eukaryota; kingdom Viridiplantae; phylum Streptophyta; class Pinopsida; order Cupressales; family Taxaceae; genus Taxus; species Taxus chinensis. The sequence goes on from CM034146.1 coordinate 236,515,456, forward strand.
ACTACATACAAGAGGAAGAGGAAGGAGCATCAACACTTCTAGAGGTGGTTCTACACAAAGGTATGATAAATCAAATGTATAATTCTATTATTACAAAGAATATGGACACTATGCTAGTGAATGTAGAAAGAAAGAGTATGATATGAGAAATCATAACGCAATATTTTCTATTACAAAAGAAAGTTAACCTGAAAACAATGAAAATTATGGAGATTTGTTTCAAACTTGAAATGTATCTCAGCAAGGAAGCAAACAAATATGGTATTTGGATAGTGCATGCGGTAACCATATGTGTGGCAATAAGGAAATGTTCAATAACATAGATGAAGAAATAAGATATGAGGTGAATATGGGAATAAATGACAAGGTTCTAGTGATGGGAAAACAAAGTGTCCATTCTCACAAGGAAAGGAGACACGAGGAAATCCATGATGTCTTCTATGTCCCAGGATTTAAGTATAATATTCTAAGTATTTGGAAACTTGTTAGAAAAGGATATAAGATGATGTTTGAAAATGGATAATGAATTATATATGATAGAATTGGAAGAAACATGATTATTGCAATAGTGAATACGAAACAAAATAGAATGTTTCCTTTAAGGATGCAAATAGAAGGCATAACAATGTATAAAACAATAGTTATTAATCAATATACTATTTGGCACCTCAGGTATGGGCATTTAAGTTTTGGCGGGTTGAATTTTATTTATAAAAAGAAATTGGTTAGAGGGTTTCCCTATATTCAATAGATGAATAAAGTATGTAAGGACTCCATATTGGGGAAGCAACATAGAAATTATTTTCCCTTAGAAAAAAATTAGAGAGAAATCTCACCTTCTGAGCTAATACATTCATACTTTTGTGGTCCCTTGAAGACTCCTTCTTTTCCCAAGAGTGATTATTTCATTACTTTGATAGATGGCTTTAGCATAAGGACATGAGTTTATTTTTTGAAAAACAAAAATCAGAGCCATTTGAAGTATTCAAGCAATTTAAGTCCATGGTTAAGAAGCACAATGGCCATTATATAAAGTCATTGAGAACAAATAGAGGGGTAGATTATATATCAAAAGTGTTTTTAAAATTTTGTAATGATAAATAGATCAAGAAATAATTTACAACAATGTATACAACATATAAAAATGGTGTAGCTAAGAGGAAAAACCATATCATTCTTGAAACTCCGGGAAGCATGATCAACAAGAGGATTTCTAGATGAATATTGAGATGAATCAATTGTAACAACAATTTATTTTCTTAATAGATGTCTTATAGAAAGTTTGAGGAACATGATACCTGAAGATTAATGGAGTGGAAAATATCCAAGTATTGAGAACTTGAGAGTCTTTGGGTGTGTAGAATATGCACATGCGCCGAATAAAAGAAGAAAAAATTGGGATAATAGAGAAGAGAAGAGAATTTTCATTGGGTATAGTGAGCAATCTAAAGCTTATAGATTGTACAATCCAATCACAAAGGAGATCATAATAAATTGGGATGTTCAATTTATTGAGGAAGCATCTTGGGGTGATGTATAAGAAGTGGAATAGCCACATATAAAATAAAATTCACCTCTCATTGATACTAAAAAAAAATGGTAGAGTAAACAATGCACCAACTTCTACACCTATCTCACAAAGGATCAAATCTGTCAAATGTCAATAGCCATCAAAGTATACAAGAAACAACTAATGAGGAATCTTGATCATCGTCTGAATTAAATCAACAACAAGGTTGAACGAGGAGTGTACAATAGATTTATGAGAAATCAAGGTACGATAAAATGATTAATTTTTCACTATTTTCAGCAACTGATCTTATTTATTATGAGGAAGAAATTAAGAACAGAAAATGGTGCAAAACAATGGATGACGAAATGCATGCAATAGAGAAGAATGAAATATGGGAGTTAGTATATCATCAAGTGGGGAACAAAGTCATTGGAGTCAAGTGGGTTTAAAAAACAAAGACTACTCCTGAAGGCAAGATCAAAAGGCATCAGGCAAGGCTAGGTGTCAAAGGATACAAACAAAGGCCTGGACATGATTATAATGAAACATTTTCTCTTGTAGAAGGGTTAGAAACATAGAGAACAATAATTTTCCTAGCTGATCATCAAACATGGAAAATTCATCACATGGATTTCAAATAATCTTTCTTGAATGAAATAGTGGAAGACAAAGTGTAGGTGGGACAACAACAAGGTTATGAAATTCCAGGGCATGAGAGAAAAGTATACAAGCTCAGGAAAAGTGTTATATGGACTCAAACAAGCACCAAGGGAATGTTATAGTAAAATAAAGTCATATTTGACAAGAAATTGCTTTAGAAAAAGTAGTAGCGAGTCCCCACTTTCCATCAAAGAAATAAATAATGGTGAGATTTTGATTTTTTTCTTATATGTAGATGATTTCATCTTTACCGGAAATGTAAACAAGGTGATAGATGAGTTCAAATCAGCCATGAAGAGGGAGTTTGAGATGACTGATTTGGGACTGTTGAAGTACTTTATTAGCATTGAGGTCAAGAAAATGAAGCATGGCATATTTTCTTATCGAGCAAAGTATGCAAAAGAAATTTTGGAAAGATTTAGAATATTGGACAATAAACAAACATCTACACCAATTTAAGTAAGATTAAAATTAACCAATGATGATTACAATAGAAATATAGATCCAACAAGGTACAAAATCATGGTAGGAAGCCCAATTAGTGTATTTTACTACAACTTAACTTCATATGATGTATGTCGTCAACTTGATTTTCTAGTTTCATGGAGACTCCAAAGAAAACACATTGGCAAGTATGTAAGCATATTTTGAGGTATGTGAAGGACAAAAGAAATTATGGAATTTTATGTTCTACTAATAATGATTTGCAGTTAGTTCAATACAAAGAAAGTGATTGGGAAATTAGCCTAGATGAAAAAAAAAATACATCTGGATATGAGTTCAATCTTGGATAAGGATTCATTTCATGGGATTCAAAGAAATAGTCAGTTGTTTCACTTTCCACGACTGAAGTAGATTATATTTTAGCAAACTTACCCACATGTCAGGTGATATGGTAAAGGAGAATCCTCTAAAAATTGCATGAAGAGAATACCATTTTTTTTTATAATATGTCTTATATTGTATTGTCAAAGAATACAATATTCCATGGAAGAAGAAAGCATATCACAATAAGGTATCACTTTATTCGTGAATTTGTTGAAAAAGGTGAAATAGAGCTTAAGTTTTGTATGTTAGAGCAGTAGCTAGGTGACATTTTTACCGAGTATTTATCAAAAGATAGGTTCGAGTGTTTGAGAATAATTTTGGGTGTCATAAATGATTATTCACTTAGCTTTGGACCGTCTAGTTCTAGAAATTAAAAATTAGTTTTTTGAATGAATGATTTTTTTTTTGTTGGATCAATATTAAGGGGGTGTTGAAATTAATTGTATTTGGTAATCTTGAGCCCCATCGAGGTATTAAAAATATTCTTTCCCTCTCTCCTAACCACTATAGATGATAAGAATTTAATTTAATTTTGGATGTTAATTTTAAATTTCCCACTCAAACATAGGGTCACATGGTGATATTCCATCTCCCCTCAATTTTTTTGGGCTCCCCGGATGTCAGAGCTCCAGAATTAGCCATTATAGATAATTCTTTCAGGACTGTGCTTGATTAAATTATGTATGGATGACACACAATGTCATATATATGACATCAATCAAGGGACATGTGGAAGGTTTCTTGTAATCCCCTGATGAATTTCTTTGGGTAGACGTGAAGTTTGTGGAGTTAATTCAAATGGATAGGATTTCGGGTCTGGGAGTAAAGAACTATGCCACACATCACCATTTTGTCAGTATCCCAATGAAATACCTTGGTGAACTTAACATTTGCAGATTAAGACATAGTTTGTATATATTTTGGTCCATAGTAGGACAGGGCAGTGTCTTTGATCAATGGTCCAAGGCAGGGCATGTGGCATCATTCTACCACACCTTATACGAATGGAATCCGGTAGACTTGAACCCCGCATAATAAAACTTCATCTATATTGGCTTCGGGTCTGTGTCGAAGGTTAACAGACTATGAAAGAAACTTGGTGGTATATTTTTTGCATATCTCTTACAACAAGGGATATATATACACAGAGTGACAACTTGAGTAGAAAAGAGAAGAATAAAAGAGGAAACAAATATTTAAAATAGAATATAGAGTAGTAACTCAAGGATATAACATAATAGAAACAAAATAAAATCTACAAAGCCACAACTCTGAGATTATATGAAGTTCTAAATTAAATATAATATATATTTTTTGTGTTCTGGTTATGTTCTTTCCATGTCCTGGTTGTTTTGGCACTGTATTTTTCCAACGTATTGGCATTAGAGGAACATGGTTATTGCAACTATTGAGTTCTTATTTTGTGGGTTTGAGTTTTAAAGGATTCCAGTAGAAACTTGTGGTAAGAACCCCCAATATTTGATGGGAAGAAATATGATATTTTGTGTATCAATATGAAGACATTGTTCTCTTCTCAAGGGCTATGAGAAGTAGACGAAGGAGGATACATAGAGGTAGCAGACCAAGATGTTTTCAATGCACTCATTGAAGCCCAAAAGAATGCTTTGAATAAAAATAGGAAAAATCATGTAAAGGATTTAAGATACATTTAAAATGTTTTCAATGGTTCATTTTTCCAAAGGATAACAAAAACTATAAACTCCAAAAAAACATGGGATACCTTGCAAAATGCTTATCAAGGAAGTGACAAGGTAAAGATAGTCATATTACATATGTTGAGGATATATTCTGAGACTCTTCACATGAAATGATTAGAATCAATAAATGATTTTTTTTTAAGAACAATGACCATAATCAATCAAATTAGAACTAATGGAGCTGTTGTTGAAGATTTTATGATCGTAGAGAAGGTATTGAGGAGCCTTCCAACCAGATTTGATCCATTGGTGGTTATAATAGAGGATTCTAAGGACTTGATGAAAATTAAATTTGATGAGTTAATGGGTTCTTTGCAAACCCATAAACAAAGGATGAGTAGGACCGACAACTCCTCTAATGAACAAGCCTTCAAAATAAAGACAAATCTGAGAGGCAAGGGTGAGGAGCCTACAACAAAGGAAGATGAAGAGTTTGCAACCAGTAATAAGGTGGAAGAGACAACCATAAATAACTACATACAAGAGGAAGAGGAAGGAGCATCAACACTTCTAGAGGTGGTTCTACACAAAGGTATGATAAATCAAATGTATAATTCTATTATTACAAAGAATATGGACACTATGCTAGTGAATGTAGAAAGAAAGAGTATGATATGAGAAATCATAACGCAATATTTTCTATTACAAAAGAAAGTTAACCTGAAAACAATGAAAATTATGGAGATTTGTTTCAAACTTGAAATGTATCTCAGCAAGGAAGCAAACAAATATGGTATTTGGATAGTGCATGCGGTAACCATATGTGTGGCAATAAGGAAATGTTCAATAACATAGATGAAGAAATAAGATATGAGGTGAATATGGGAATAAATGACAAGGTTCTAGTGATGGGAAAACAAAGTGTCCATTCTCACAAGGAAAGGAGACATGAGGAAATCCATGATGTCTTCTATGTCCCAGGATTTAAGTATAATATTCTAAGTATTTGGAAACTTGTTAGAAAAGGATATAAGATGATGTTTGAAAATGGATAATGAATTATATATGATAGAATTGGAAGAAACATGATTATTGCAATAGTGAATACGAAACAAAATAGAATGTTTCCTTTAAGGATGCAAATAGAAGGCATAACAATGTATAAAACAATAGTTATTAATCAATATACTATTTGGCACCTCAGGTATGGGCATTTAAGTTTTGGCGGGTTGAATTTTATTTATAAAAAGAAATTGGTTAGAGGGTTTCCCTATATTCAATAGATGAATAAAGTATGTAAGGACTCCATATTGGGGAAGCAACATAGAAATTATTTTCCCTTAGAAAAAAATTAGAGAGAAATCTCACCTTCTGAGCTAATACATTCATACTTTTGTGGTCCCTTGAAGACTCCTTCTTTTCCCAAGAGTGATTATTTCATTACTTTGATAGATGGCTTTAGCATAAGGACATGAGTTTATTTTTTGAAAAACAAAAATCAGAGCCATTTGAAGTATTCAAGCAATTTAAGTCCATGGTTAAGAAGCACAATGGCCATTATATAAAGTCATTGAGAACAAATAGAGGGGTAGATTATATATCAAAAGTGTTTTTAAAATTTTGTAATGATAAATAGATCAAGAAATAATTTACAACAATGTATACAACATATAAAAATGGTGTAGCTAAGAGGAAAAACCATATCATTCTTGAAACTCCGGGAAGCATGATCAACAAGAGGATTTCTAGATGAATATTGAGATGAATCAATTGTAACAACAATTTATTTTCTTAATAGATGTCTTATAGAAAGTTTGAGGAACATGATACCTGAAGATTAATGGAGTGGAAAATATCCAAGTATTGAGAACTTGAGAGTCTTTGGGTGTGTAGAATATGCACATGCGCCGAATAAAAGAAGAAAAAATTGGGATAATAGAGAAGAGAAGAGAATTTTCATTGGGTATAGTGAGCAATCTAAAGCTTATAGATTGTACAATCCAATCACAAAGGAGATCATAATAAATTGGGATGTTCAATTTATTGAGGAAGCATCTTGGGGTGATGTATAAGAAGTGGAATAGCCACATATAAAATAAAATTCACCTCTCATTGATACTAAAAAAAAATGGTAGAGTAAACAATGCACCAACTTCTACACCTATCTCACAAAGGATCAAATCTTCAAATGTCAATAGCCATCAAAGTATACAAGAAACAACTAATGAGGAATCTTGATCATCGTCTGAATTAAATCAACAACAAGGTTGAACGAGGAGTGTACAATAGATTTATGAGAAATCAAGGTACGATAAAATGATTAATTTTTCACTATTTTCAGCAACTGATCTTATTTATTATGAGGAAGAAATTAAGAACAGAAAATGGTGCAAAACAATGGATGACGAAATGCATGCAATAGAGAAGAATGAAATATGGGAGTTAGTATATCATCAAGTGGGGAACAAAGTCATTGGAGTCAAGTGGGTTTAAAAAACAAAGACTACTCCTGAAGGCAAGATCAAAAGGCATCAGGCAAGGCTAGGTGTCAAAGGATACAAACAAAGGCCTGGACATGATTATAATGAAACATTTTCTCTTGTAGAAGGGTTAGAAACATAGAGAACAATAATTTTCCTAGCTGATCATCAAACATGGAAAATTCATCACATGGATTTCAAATAATCTTTCTTGAATGAAATAGTGGAAGACAAAGTGTAGGTGGGACAACAACAAGGTTATGAAATTCCAGGGCATGAGAGAAAAGTATACAAGCTCAGGAAAAGTGTTATATGGACTCAAACAAGCACCAAGGGAATGTTATAGTAAAATAAAGTCATATTTGACAAGAAATTGCTTTAGAAAAAGTAGTAGCGAGTCCCCACTTTCCATCAAAGAAATAAATAATGGTGAGATTTTGATTTTTTTCTTATATGTAGATGATTTCATCTTTACCGGAAATGTAAACAAGGTGATAGATGAGTTCAAATCAGCCATGAAGAGGGAGTTTGAGATGACTGATTTGGGACTGTTGAAGTACTTTATTAGCATTGAGGTCAAGAAAATGAAGCATGGCATATTTTCTTATCGAGCAAAGTATGCAAAAGAAATTTTGGAAAGATTTAGAATATTGGACAATAAACAAACATCTACACCAATTTAAGTAAGATTAAAATTAACCAATGATGATTACAATAGAAATATAGATCCAACAAGGTACAAAATCATGGTAGGAAGCCCAATTAGTGTATTTTACTACAACTTAACTTCATATGATGTATGTCGTCAACTTGATTTTCTAGTTTCATGGAGACTCCAAAGAAAACACATTGGCAAGTATGTAAGCATATTTTGAGGTATGTGAAGGACAAAAGAAATTATGGAATTTTATGTTCTACTAATAATGATTTGCAGTTAGTTCAATACAAAGAAAGTGATTGGGAAATTAGCCTAGATGAAAAAAAAAATACATCTGGATATGAGTTCAATCTTGGATAAGGATTCATTTCATGGGATTCAAAGAAATAGTCAGTTGTTTCACTTTCCACGACTGAAGTAGATTATATTTTAGCAAACTTACCCACATGTCAGGTGATATGGTAAAGGAGAATCCTCTAAAAATTGCATGAAGAGAATACCATTTTTTTTTATAATATGTCTTATATTGTATTGTCAAAGAATACAGTATTCCATGGAAGAAGAAAGCATATCACAATAAGGTATCACTTTATTCGTGAATTTGTTGAAAAAGGTGAAATAGAGCTTAAGTTTTGTATGTTAGAGCAGTAGCTAGGTGACATTTTTACCGAGTATTTATCAAAAGATAGGTTCGAGTGTTTGAGAATAATTTTGGGTGTCATAAATGATTATTCACTTAGCTTTGGACCGTCTAGTTCTAGAAATTAAAAATTAGTTTTTTGAATGAATGATTTTTTTTTTGTTGGATCAATATTAAGGGGGTGTTGAAATTAATTGTATTTGGTAATCTTGAGCCCCATCGAGGTATTAAAAATATTCTTTCCCTCTCTCCTAACCACTATAGATGATAAGAATTTAATTTAATTTTGGATGTTAATTTTAAATTTCCCACTCAAACATAGGGTCACATGGTGATATTCCATCTCCCCTCAATTTTTTTGGGCTCCCCGGATGTCAGAGCTCCAGAATTAGCCATTATAGATAATTCTTTCAGGACTGTGCTTGATTAAATTATGTATGGATGACACACAATGTCATATATATGACATCAATCAAGGGACATGTGGAAGGTTTCTTGTAATCCCCTGATGAATTTCTTTGGGTAGACGTGAAGTTTGTGGAGTTAATTCAAATGGATAGGATTTCGGGTCTGGGAGTAAAGAACTATGCCACACATCACCATTTTGTCAGTATCCCAATGAAATACCTAGGTAGATGTGAAAATCGTAGATTAAGCTAAAATTTATATTTTTTTAGGTCTGTATTTGGATGGTGTAGTGTCTGTGATCAACAATCCAAGGAAGGGCACACGGAAGCATTCTACCACACCTTATAGAGATAGAATCCAAAGTAATTGAACCCCGCAGAATAAACTATTGTCTATATTGGCTTCGGGTTCATTTTTAAGGTTAACAAACTATGAAAGACATGCACTGGTATTATTGAGCAGATAATGTATAACATTTACCAGTAGGCATACAAAATATTCATGTGGAAAAGCAGAGCACATTTGAAGGGACGGGAGGATTGGGAAATAATTGTGCACGAAGGAAAAATATGGGTTTAGGACTTAGAGATTTTGATGACTGTGATCTATTTTTAGAAGATGGTGTGTGGAGCACATCAAACAGGAAAATACTTGCGTGACACCATCGGCTATTTTTGGAAGAGCATTTATGGAACACTTTTCATGGATGCAGGCTAAAGATAGAATTTCTACTGATAGTTAACTACATATCTCTTATTAGCATTCTTGCATGTTAGCTTATTATTGTAAAGTCACATGGCTATTGTTAACATGTGACGTATTTTGGGATTAGATAAGCGGTGAGGAAAAAGTTCCCACCTTTATAAATATGTAGTGAACTGTGTAGTAAGATATAGATATATATGTGACAATTGAATTACTGTGAGGTTATGCTGCCAAATCTGATGCACGCATAAAATATGGCATTACCTATTGTAATGAGCTTCTGTATATTTATTATGTTTAATGTAATGGAGTGTATTGGCTGAATCAGAGTATTAATCCTGAGTATGATTGGCTCTTGCATGTGTTGATTTCATCATGGTTATCATTTAAGATTGTTATTCTTTAGATATAGATTTGTACATGCACTGTAGAATGATGTATTAATTATGGAACCAAATGCATTAAGTCTTCATCATGCAAACATCCTGCAACAACAACCCTAAAGAGAGGCCTGGAACCTTTGTGTGCTTCGGGTGAGCACTCAATCTAGGGTGAGTGATGTGTCACAGCGCCTAGGATTTTACTGGTAAATTATAGGATACATCATTGGTTCCTTTTCTGGGACCTCTTTTTTAGTTTCTTTCAGGATGGTCTGCGATGAAGACATAAGAGTTGACCTTAGCAAGTGTTGAGGATTGGATACATGACCTAGAGGAAGAATATCCACAAAGGTTCAACACTGGATCTGAGTTTGACGCATGATAGGTAATCCCCCTCAGCCTTACGTAGAAGTGCACTGGCAAAGACGACGTGGGCCGTGGGCATGCATCTAAATATACATAGCAACCTTGCCCTTGTACTTGGTCTTCCAGTATCTAGTACGAGAAACAGTCAACAAGCTAATTTAGGAAGTTGGAGAGAAGGAGTAAGTCATATAAGAAGCACATCGATGGCATCAAAAACGTATTTGTTATTTTTCGGAGCTACCTTTTTAGGTGTATCTTCTACACAGAATTTAGGCACACATAAGTTTGGAATCTCTTCGGGGAGTAGTAACACTCCGTAGACTATAGAGGTGTAGTTTAGTACTACTATTGAGACATAGGGGAGTACATATTCTGGCCTGACTCAAGCTACAAGTTTAGGATCATGAGGTATAGGTGGTTCAAGTTCTGGTGGATCTCATGGTTCTGGAGGCAAGGGAAACACTAGAGAGATTCTAGATCAGATGGGCAAGGTATGCACCAACCCCAAAATATTTACAAGGAGATGTCACTTCATCTTACAGATTATAGGGGCATAGAAAATGTTGTTGAACACATGCACATGTGTGAAATAGTGTGGTGCACTAAAGGAATCATGGATTATAGGTGTAGGGAAATTCAATTCACTACTACGCTACAAGGGCATGCACATAGTTGGTATAGAAAGTTTGACCCTGATCAAACTTGTGTAGACTATATAGCTTTAAAATATGCTTTCCTTAAAGAGTTTCACATCCCTGAGTTTGAGTAGAAGAGTATAAGCATGCTCAAGGATATTAAGCAAGGCATTATTAAGAGTTTCAAAGAGTATGATGATAATTTCAAAAATCTTTTATCTAAGCTTTCTTGTGATATTCATGTGAGCTAGCATACAGAATGGTTTTTTGGAGGTTTGATTACCCATTTTAGGAGGGTGCTATCACATAAGACATACGCTAATCCATGTGAATCACTTGAAGTAGCCTTACATGCTAAGAAAGTTTGAAGTATAGACACTGGGGTGAGCCCATTTTTAGAAGCATAGATTGTGGTTGTGGCGAAGCAATTGGAAAAGCTATTGGAAAATTTAGCACATGAGACACGCATGGGGATTTTTTGTGCATAGATTGTGAAGTGGAAAGTCACACAAAGGATAGTTGTCCCCGCAGATCAGTACACTCATTTCTGCTAGACTATGAGATATGTCACTTAAACCATGTTGCTAGCCACTTCCCATTATTACAATGTTCAATAAGGAAGAATGTCTCTTGTTACTATAAAATTTGCAGGTCCATGCTCATGACATGGAAGATTTTAGTTTGATTGGTCATATCTAGGATACTATAGATATTGGTGTACAACAGACAGGAGTTTCAAATAACTCTAAAGGGAAGAATGAGCATTAGGATTGGGATCACAATCAGGTGCGTTATGATCAAAATGAAGGGTATTTTGAAGGCGATCATGGAAGAGGTCGAGGATAGCATGGTGGATTTGGAGGATGAGGCTGTGGTAGTGGACGTGGAAAGGTCTTTCACGGAACATGTTGTACATGTAGATCTCCTGACCACTACATGTGTGAATGTCCTTAGAATATTACATTTTCTTTCTGTGGGAAGAATCATAGTTATGAGGAAGTCCTGGACTTGTATGAGCATATTAGTAAGTAGCATAAATAACAAAACAAAGGCGCAGGGATGGCTAGGATACACAGTGCTATGGAAAACCAATGGATGCCCAAGTTGGAACTAGAATCCAAGGAATTGCAAGTAAGGATCACTACCCGTGCTGAACCAACATGCACTAAAGAAGCATTATATAAGAATCCTACCATCAATGAGGAGGAGGTTCTACATACATGGTACCCAGATCCTACCCATTTGAAGGAGGTTTATCAAGAAACCATGGAGGTACTCAAAAATATTCAAGGTGAAATACAATATTTAAAGGAGCAATTACGAAAGATTGAGCACAATAAAGCATTGGAGATGGTCTAATCCAATATGGATGACTTGAAAGAAGTGTACAAGAGGTTACGCCAAGAGAATATAATTCCACTGTTAGGGAATTGGCTAAAGGGAAACACTTTGTGCACAAGTATTGATACTGGATGATAGATCCTACTTGTAAATCTTCCCCCTCATAGCCTAGATTATGACAAGGAGATCACTTTGAATGTTGTTGTGGATGGGTGGATTTTGAGTAATATATTTATTGATACAGGCACGGAAGTCAATGTTCTTACCTTAGATGCATGGATACAAATGGGAAGATCTCCATTGTAACCATCTTTGAATGTTTTGTTCATGGCTAACTGGACTAAGGCCATTCCCATTGGAGTTTTAAAATATGCCTCCATTACCATAAAAGGAGCCAATTTCACTAGAGATTTTGAGGTATTAGTGCTAGAGGAGGCAGATAGCTTCCCAAATCCACTGGGGCATCCTTGGTGCTATGCAAATAATGATTATCTTTGGTTCAATAAGGACTATATAAGGTTTGGATAAAAAGAGGAAAGGATTATTATCCCACTAACAGATGGAAAATTAGCACCCTATGTTGAGCCCTTGAGTAAGGAAGAGATGAATAGGATTTATGTACGTGTCATCTGGGGCCCAGAGGCGCATGAGCCATCTAAAGAAGGAATCCTTCAGTGGAAGGATGCAGAGTCTATTAGCGATACTACAAGTGTTTCTTGTGATAATTGGGATCATAACAATTATGAGTTTGTAGGGTGTGAAGTAAATAACATATCTACTAGGGAAAGTAGACCGTGTTGTATCAAGAGAATAGGTAACAACTCATTACCTCGTTGCACCAAAGAAGGATACCATATGGTGTTCCTGCGTGCCATGCAAGAAAAATGGATAGACTAGTTAGAGAGATGGAATATGCTATCATATACCCTACATGAGACAATAGTGCACTGGTGGGTGGTTCACAAGGAAAATATTGTAGAATGGACTAAAATGAGGATTTCTCTTACCACTAGGTTCTTCAGGAGCAATGCACCTACTCATATTTGCACTTATCATGGTAATCAACCTTTTCAATACCACATTCAGAAGTGTGAGATATTTTGGACAAAGGGGTGGGAAGCTTTACCACATTCACTCTGGGTGCATATATTTTATTCCACTTTACAAGGGTGCGCACGTGCTTGGTATGTATATGAAGGAATCCATAGAGAGACTGGAAATTGGTAGGATTAAATTGTAAGAATGGCCCATACATTTGATTTCTTCTCTATTAAACCTCTGGTGGAAGAATAATTAAAGTTTATAAAGTGCTTAACTATTGGGGATAGTGCCAAGGTACAGGAACTCATTCAAGAGTTATTTTATGAAGGATATTTAGGAGCATGTTTTGTTGAAGAAATAGAGGTTGATGCCACACTACTTCAGCATGCTTTACTTGAGAAAGGAAAAGGAAAATGGTTTACTTAGTGGATGATGAAGAACTATAAGATTTGGATGTAGACCATTCAATAGGTATGCGTGAGGTGTTGGAAAGTGTAGATAAGACCATGCGTGCCTATCATAAACCTATGAAAACAATGAAATAAAATATTGGATCAAATGCTTAGCCTAAGGAGGCCATAATTGGGGACTATTGGTCAAAATATGAAGTGGAATAAAATATTGAGTTGCTACAGGATTATCAGGACTTATTCCCTCAAGGGTACCATGAACTTAAAGGCATGGATAAATCATTAGGAAAGATGAAGAAAAAGATTAAGGAAGGTGTGCACCTACTTACAAAGATACCCTACAAGATGAACCCCAACTTGTGTGAAAACTTCAAAAATGAGATTGACAAAATGTTGAAGTCTTGAATCATCAAGACACTAGACGAGTCAAAATGGCTTATTCCAATGGTGATCATTATCAAGAAGGATGTTCGGATAAGGATCTATGTGGGCTATATGGAGATGAATGCTGCATGTATGACTGATCACTTTCCTACACCATTCACTGAGGAAATACAAGAAGGTGTTGTAGGGTGAGAAATCTATTCATTTATAAATGGGTTCTCTAGGTATCACCAGGTTAGGATTACCCAAGAGGATTAGGAAAAGCCTACTTTTACTACTGAATGGGGTAGCTTCACATATACTGTGATGCCTTTTGGTTTGAAAAATGCACCCACTATATTTTCACGCATAGTTTTTCAAGCATTCAAAGATTTTATTCACAAATTCATGAAGTTTTATTTAGATGATTGGACAGTGTATGGACTTGTTAAGGATCATTGTGAGAATATGCACTTAATGTTTGAAATATATAGATAGTTTAGTATCTCTTTGAACATCAAGAAGTGCATATTTTCTATAATATTTGGAATATTGTTAGGATACATAATCTGTAAGGAAGGTTTTTTGGTTGATCTAGCTAAGGTTGCAGTCATTATTGGCCTAAAAGAGCCTACCAGTTGAAGTGAGGTGCGCAGATTCTTAGATTACATGAAGCGGTATTATAGGAAATTCATAAAGGGGTATGCCAAAGTTTCCGCACCTTTGGAGGAGTTACTGAGAGGAAAATGTACTTTCTACTGGGGAGAACCGTAATAGTGTGCATTCGAGACATTAAAGGAGAAACTTACTACCATGCCTATTCTACACTTTCCTTCATGGGAAAATGATTTCATGTACATGTAGACACCTCTGGCATGACCATTAGTACCTTATTGGCACAGACTGGAGAAGGTATTATAGATCATCCTATCTATTTTTCTAGTAGAAAGATGACTACCACAAAGTAGAATCACACAACTATAGAACTCGAATCTTTGTCAATGATTTATGCATTACATAAATTTAGACACTACCTGTTAGCTACACCATTTGTATTTTATACAAATCACATGGCATTGAAGTATTTGGTAAACAAGCCTATTTTACAGGGGTGCATATGTAGATGGGTACACTTATTTCAATAATTTTATTTTAATGTTGTGGTAAAACCAAGGAAAAGTAATTTTGGACAAGACCATTTATCCAGAATACAGACAGGAGAAGAGGCACATGCTATTGAAGATACCATGCCAGATGCATAGTTATACAGGTTACAACACATGCCATCAGATTTAGAGGACATTGTTATCTTTCTATGAATAGGTATGGCACCAGATGGAATGAAATCCCTAGAGAATAAACAACTTGCTATACGCGTGGAACCCTATATGTTGATTAGCAGTGACCTGTATAAGTTAGGTCAGGATGAAGTATTCCATTACTATGTACTGGAACATGAACGCATAAACATCGTTGAGGAATCTCATGGTGGTATTGCAGGTGGCTACTATGCAAGTGATGTCACTGTATGCAAGATTCTACTCGCTGGATTATGTTGGGAGACCATGTATAAATATTGTAAAACATATTGCAAGGCTTGTGATCACTGCGAGCGCCTTGGGAAACCATTTCAATGAGATGAAATTCTTCTAAGACCTATTACTAGTGCAGAACTGTTCAAGAAATCTAATATTGATTTTTTGGTTCTTATTTCATGAGCCATGCATGGGACTGGATCGTGCTATATCATTACTTGCATAGACTATTTGACAAAGTGGGCACAAGCAGTGCCTAAAAAGGATTGTACCGTGGCTACAATAACCATGTTTCTATGGGAAAATATTATAACAAGTTACGAATGTCCTTTGAGTCTGACCAGTGATAGGGGCACACATTTTTTGAATGATACATTCAAAATTTTATTGGATGCATTCATAATTGCACACCATATCATCCTTAGGAAAATGGGACTACTAAGGCTTTCAACAAGATTTTGAGCCAGACATTGACAAAAAAATTTGATGTTGGAAGAAAGGATTGGGATGATAAAGTTTTTGTAGTGCTTTGGGCATATCACACAACATATAAAAGGTTGAACAAAGCCACACCATTCTTCCTATGGAATTCATTCTACTTTATTTGCGTATTGCGCACACTAGAGGTCTAGCTGATGAAAAATCATTAGAAGAACAAATTGAAAAGTTAATCAAGGTGGATAAGCGATGAGAAATAGCATGGTGGAGTAAAAAACAAGAAAAGGCCACATAGAAAGCATTGCATTACAAGAACATCAAAGCTAAAAAGTTCACAATTTGATAGATGGTGCTCCTTTATGATTATAATTTTTTGTGCCATTCAAGAAAACTCAAGGTACATTGGTTGGGGGCCGTATGTTGTCACTCACATACTTGAAACAAGCTCTTTCCAATTAGAGGTTCTTGATGGAACACCGCTACCCGAGTACTTCAACAGGAGTAGGGTAAAGCCCTACTATAAATAAGTCTTCTTGGTGTTTTTATTAAGGTAGTGTTGTCATTTAGATTAGGTTTCAAATTATGTATTTCCTTAATGTATTTCCTTCTTCATCACTATGTTTTGTCAATTTAGTTTTTGTTTTTTTGTAATAAGTGTGTTTGCATGCCAGAAGCTAATTATTATTTAAAGAAAATTTTATGCATAGAGGATTGCACATACCATTAGTGTGGGGTGGATATTGATATTCATATACATGACTATTGAAAATAAGTGCACATGAAAGGAAAAAAATGCTACAGGTGCTATTCAAGTTGGAGAATTGTTAAAATGGAGATTTCCTCTAGAAACAAGGACCATAGGTGGATATGAAAGAAGAAATAATTATAACACGAGGTAAGCAGGGGCCATGTGAACTACCAAGGGAAGGTGCAGTGGCAAGGTACTAGGGCACATGGAGGTGCATTGAAGATAAGTCCGTGCTTAGAAGGTTGGGAGGTGCGCTAGAAGGTTATAGCTTAGGTGTGAAGATGTACCCTATGGAAAGAATGAAAAATGGTCGATTAATGAGAGGATTGTTGGTAGGTGAAGGACAAATAAATGCAGTAATTTTTTTAAAATCTATATAAGGATGGAATGCATGTTCATTCTTACCATTGAAATTTTGATAATTTGAAAAGAGCTAAGTGCAAATGAGTTTAGAGAATCGTGTTGAGGTGTGAAGAGTGTTAAACAAGACACGAAGATAAGATTTGTGTGTAGGAGAACTTTTGTACCCATATGTGAAGGGTTTGAGAAAAGCATATGCTTTATGGAAGAGCTAGGGAACGTGATTTCCATTAGGGCATGGAGATTTGAACTATGGTTTTAACTTCCTCATTATAGAGGGTAGAAAGGAAAGATTTAAAAATGGTGCTGAACAAAGCACCTACGTCAGGAGTGAAAGGGAAGAAGAATCTCAAAGTGGAAGAAGAAATTTCTCCTGAGAGTAATTTCTCAGAAAGGTAGTATCCGGAGGGAATGATTGTGGTTGAAGAATGGGATTCCCACATCTATAAATGTAATATCATCATTTAAAACCATCGTACATCGGATAATAATAAGGAATTAGATGCGTTGCTGATCACAAAAACAAACAAGTGCACAATAAAAGACATGTCAGTGTACAATGATGCTAGAGAGAAGTTACTAAAGTAGATTGGAGTCTACCAGTTATACGAGCTTCCATACTTTGGAAAGTATGAACCATTGTATTGATGGTTGATGAGTAGAGTCCATGAGGGCTTCTTCTACATCATTGGACGAAGGGTTAGAAATACATCCACCTTAATTTCAGTAGTAACAAGATTAAGGGCCTCAGGAGCAGATCTGGAGAGTGACTTAACAGATAAAGCAACAATCTTGGAGACAAGGAAGGAACTAGGATATACCAAAGGTATGCGCAGTATGGACATCGATAAATTGAAGAAGTACCCATTGGTACAGGAAGCTTCCCATCTTGTAACAAAGTTGAATGACCAAGGAAGGTGGTCATAGATGAATACAATGTGGCTGCACGTTGCAAGAAAGATGTCTCAAGGAGTGGTCTACAATATTGCAGATCACATAGAAAAAGATAATTGTTGAAGAAGCATGTATAGGTGATAAAAGTAGTTTTGGCACTATTTTATTATCTTTGGTGTTTATGGAGATTGGAGTGCCCGATGGGCCAAAGGAAAATATTTAGGAGTACCCCATGGAAAATAAATCTCTGGCAGAGACATTTGATAAATAATTATGTGAAGGGACCATGAGTGGGATATTTAAGTAGAGGGAAAAGATGTGGTATGATAGGCTCCGCGCTGAATTCAAAGAGGAGTGGCTCATACCCAAGGAGTTACCTTTAGTGGTGGGTAAGGCAGTACAGTTTTTAGTCTACCAGCATTTTTACATCACATGATTTGCGATGAAGGATAGAGCTTGGAGCCCTTGGCGAAAACTACCATATTCCTTCACAACACGCTACTTCGAGGAATCATTTCACCGGTTCACAGATACATGCCACCGAAGCTTCATCATAGATAAGGTAGATTGTAATTATCACACTTTGAGAAAAACATATGTATATCCAGGGTGGAATGCCTACATTGAGAGGCTTATCTCAGATGTAATAAACATGTCATCCTGCAAAATTGAAAAGGGAAATTTACAGGTAACTATACCAAAATTCTATCTTGAACCCTAGGGAAGTTTAGTAACATTCGAAATAGCCCAAAAATCCCTTTTGAAAATCAGGATGTTTTAGGACTTAGCCACTTTTAGCTTATCCTTCGGTGCACAAATTGTCGTGTCGACATGATCAAATTTGTGCCCTTTTACACTAGGCGCAATTATTTGCGTTTTGACATCTAGAAATTTGTTCCCCTTTAAATCCTTTAGCGCCGAAATTGTTATGTCAATATCACATAACTAGTGCTATGAAATTTCCTTTGGCACAACTTTCCTCATGTCAGCACTCCTCAAATCACGCTAAAGGAGGTTGGTGGGGTCATAAATGCCATTTTTTTCAATAAATAGGAAACTGCCACATGTCATTTTCACGAATTGAAAATTGCGAAAGGTATTTTCTCTACACGTGTTATCCATCCCTATCAACCCTCACATACCATTTTTGAGCTTGTGCACCCCACATCTTTCTTCGTCTTTTATAAATCCAGGTGAGTTTCTCCTCTGCTAGTTATGGCTGTTGTTTTTTTTTGTTGTATTAGGTGTTAGGGTTTGTATCAAATAAATAAAATATAAAGAACACATTCAAATTCCCCAACCCAGCTGAAGCCCTCTTTTCCTTCCCCCTCCAGATCTACAGATCTAGAAGGGATTTGCTACTGAAGTAAACCAAAATCCATTTATCCTTGCTTGTTGCCTTGCCAAAAAACTTCTCTGGCCATCTGACAAATCCAACAAAAAGAGAGAAGTAGTGGAAATCAAGAAAATTGATCAGACTGTTAACTGTTATCCTTTGGCACCATTTTTAGTGATGTTTCACGCTCAGAAAGTGTGCCGAACTAATATGGCGTATTTTTCCTCCTTGCAACCTCATCCAAAGTTGCACCTTAGTTCACTTTACTCTCATGCAACATAAACGTTTTTCATGCCCAACCAGAATCACAATTAGCAAATTTTTTTGAGGCACAGGCGCAACTTTCTCAACATCGACATGACATGTTGTATGTTGGAGATCTGTTCCCTGCGCTTTTCCTTTTGGCACTGAAATTTATCATGTAATACCCCTCAAAATTGTGCCCTTTCTTAATTGGCATAACTTTTCGCATGCTGACACCCCAGAAAGTGCGCCTAATAATAAAAATCCCTTGCACCCTACTGTAAACTTGCGCCCCATGCCCTAAGGCTTAAAATTGCTTGTTCTTCCTTCTGCAAGCTAAACTTAACTATTTTTTCACACATTCGAAGGTGTTCTGTTATTCTTTAAACTTTTATTATGAATAACATGATGGTTGACATGGATCTTCTGTGTTAGACCTTCTTGATTCTTCTTGTATAATAACAAAATCCGTCTTCAAGCTCACATATGTCTTCATCAAGCAAGAGACCAGCTAAAGCTAAAGCTAAAAAGTCAGAACAAGAAATGAAGTACAAGTACGAGAGAGTCAAAATGCCTGACTCATATGCAAAGTGTGACATTGACATCAGAGACTCTGAGTTGGGTCATATTGACATGGATGATTTTTGGGTAAGGACCACCAAGGCAAGCAGTGGCCCCTGAATGAACAAATTAGTAGGCATCAGATTGCACTTTGCAACTGGGCTTCCAGTAAGTGCCATAAATAATTAGTTCATCATGTTGGTTGCTCGGTGTTATAACAAAGACACTAGATGTGTCGAAAATAAATAACATGGGACAATCATAAACCTCACAGCTCATCACTTTGAGATGATCCTGGGTCACAAGCAATATGTGGAAATAAGTATTGAAGACTGCAAGAAGGCATGGGATGATAATGAAGATTAGTGCATGTAGATGATGAATGAACTCTATCTAAAGAACAATAATCCGATGTCTAGATGGCCACAAACCATCCACCAAAGTGATTTTAATGAAGAATTGAGTGATACAATCACATTCTTGAGTAGAGTATTCAGGCTCCATGATGCCCATCATTTCCATAAATGGATGCTGAGATACATGGAGAATATGATCAAGAATGTACCTAATCAATGCTTTGGCTGGGGTGAAATCATAAGTGATACCATATCCCAGCAGCTTCAACAAGTTTTCACAACTGGGAAGTTCTACATGAATTCCTATGTTGTATATGCTACTATGTCAGAAAAATATTTCGCAGGGTTAGCTCAAAATGGGGTATGTTCCCAAGTTAATATATATGAGTTCTACCTAGAGCTAAGGCTCGAAGCCAACATCTCCCAGTTCTCCAAAATAAATGATGCCTTCTTCTATGAGGTATTTTGTTTGTTGAGACCAAACATGAGACACAGCTGGACCATCCCGAGTGTGATCATTGCTACAAAGAAATGGAGAGCATTGTTCACACAGTTCCCCACATTCATATACCTTAGAGCTGTGAATTTCAAGGGAGAACCAATGAAGCTGTCAAGGTTTGTGGGGCCAAAGTTGGTCATCCTGGAATTGTCAAGGCAGTTAATCACTTATCATGAAAAGTGTATGAAGAGAAAGAAAGGAGGAACTCCATTCCCCCTTACAGTTGGCCAATACACTTTCCCTACACTTGCCAAAGCACGGGAGATGTATGTTCAGCTAGAGCTGCTGAATTTTAAGCACAAATTCCTAGCAAGGCCAACCTTCGACTTCCAGAGTTGTCTTATAAAGGCAAAAATTGATCTCATCCATGTTCCCGAGATCGAGGACATTTGGATAGACCTAACCCATGAGATAGACATTAGGTGAAAGGATCACTCCTAACTGGCTCTGGAGGAGATCATCCACTATGGAATTGCCATTGTCCCAAAGAAATTCAAAGAGAATAATCAAGAAATTGATCAGGTTTACATTGAAATTGATGGGGACAAATAGCCATTCACAGAGATCAAATGAGCAAAAGCACCAAAGACTATTCAAGAAAGGGTCAAACCCACATTGCAGCTCACTGAACATTGGTGCAATCAGAATGGCCTTACATACCTCGGAGTTGACTTCACTACTTCTCCTTTAGGTAGTGCACCTCTAAGGCTAGACTATGTGGCGAAAGGAAAAGGAAAGGACAAGGTGGGAGAACCTAGCAGATAAGAGGTACCCAACATCCCCTCCTCCACTACTATTGAAGATCTTCCTCCTACTTCTGAGAAGCAAGTAGTTGAATTGGTGTCTCCAGGTAATGAAGAAACAATAGATGTTTCGATGGATACATCCACCTAGGATGTTATCAAAACTGTAACTACTGAGGTACCAAACATTCCTTCTTCTACTCCTCCTCCTCATGTCATTCAAGCATCTATTCCTATGGATGTGTATTCTCCTCTCCCTTCCTCCCTTCCATCTCCCACCTCTTCCATCTTCTCCTCTCTCGCGGATCTATCACCCAATATTTCCTCAATCCTGATGAATATCCCTTCCGTTTTCACGTCCTTCTCTTCTCCATTAGTAACTCTAGACCCCAAAAGCATCGGTGCATTGGAATCCCTATCAATGCCACCACCGAGTGTTTTAACACACTTTCTTGAGGCCTGTACAGTTGCTCCCCCTCTCACTTCATTTTCTTCTTCGCCCTCCGTTCCCACTCCCATAAGTCCATGTTCGATTTCTGACCATCTGAGCCAGCATAAGAGGAAAGTTCCCATTGTAGCCATGGATTTCTCCATCATTCCAAAAAAGGGAACCAAGAAGAAGAAAGTGATAACTCACTTTTTTAAAGGAACTTTAGGAGAAAGAGTCATGGAGATATCTTTCCTCAATCCCACCAAGAGAAAAGAAGATCTGTCTCCCACAGACTTCACGGTGACTCAAGTCACAATGGGGACCTTTTTTGAAATCCTACAAGGGGGAGCCTTGTCTATTGTGGATGCTCTCTATAAGAAGCTCCAAGAGGAAAAAGAGGATAAAAGGATAATCAAAGAACAAAACAAACATCTCCTACAAGCATTGCAAAAAATGGGCAATGCTCCCCCTGTAACTGCCACTGAACCCATTCAAGTTCTCTGTTAGGAGAAAATAAATGAATATGTTAAGATTGGTGAACAAGGAACACTAGAATCATCCTGGATTAATTGGATCCTGAGAGATGGAAAGGAAATGCTTGGGAAGTTTACATTGCTCTATCAAGATATAACTCAATAAAATAAGGAGCTACAAGCAGTAGCAAGTGCCCTATCCGAAGATTTGGATAATGTCAAGTAGCAGCATGAAATGTTCCAAGCAATGGTTAATTTATCAGCTGACGACCTATTGAATATTAGTGTTATCAATCACCCATGTGCACATAATAAATCTCTCATTGCATTAGATTACTGGGTCGATAAGATGGAATATATCCTGGAGAGAATCGATAAAATCAAAGATGAAGCCCTGTAAGCATGATACAACATGGAGTAGATAGTTACAAAAATGGCTCCAGGGATGCTCAGTGAATCATATAACTTGACGTAAGGAGATGATTCATTCCAATGTTTCAAGGCTATAGTCACTCAAGGTTTGGCACCAGAGGTCACTTTTGACCAAGAGTCAATCAATAACCTCTTAGCATGTCGCAATTTCATTGGATTTTTAATCGATGCATGTGAAAATTTTACCGAGTTACCTGACAAGATCAAGAATGAGAAATAAACCTGTGAAGTCATTTGCAAGCATTTTAATGGTCCCAACCATGATAAAATTCAAGAAATGATCATAAAGTTTGCAGAATATCAAACGTAGTGTCACATCTACTCTCCTAATAAAAATCAAGACACCAAGTTTGAGTAGAGGGATGATGAGGAGTAGTTTCTCCTTTCGTGTATGCGTTGATCATTTTTGTAAAATATTTAAAAAGCATGTTGGCATACATGATGACCTCATCCATGTTGCACCATGGGATGTTGCCATCTAAAAACTTGCCTAAGTCAACTGTTGACTTTTTAGATATTTTCTAGATCTTTTGTAAATATCTTGTAAGATATTTTGTAAGTAGTGGGTTTTCTTTTGCCTTATTTCCTCCTCTCCTTCTATAAATACTAGAATACTTGTTTTATTCAAAGGTGGTGAACATTTTTTGTATGAAAAGAGAAGTGAGGATAGAAATACTTCGTGTTTTCTTGCAACATAAGAGATATTAATATACATATTCAGACTTTGTACTTAATGCGGCTGTTATTTGCATCAGATCTTTCTTAAGTTAGATCTATGTTTTTATTATATTAGATTCATTCCTACTATTGTCATTTGTTCGTCAATATTGCTTTAATTTTTTATGCAAGTAAGTTTGGCTCTATTTACTACAGGCTCAAAGCATAAACCTTCTGACCTTTCTGTCTTGGAATTCTTTTCTTTTCTTCCTTCAGATTTACTCTCCTCTGTTCCTTCCCTCCTACCTTTTTGTTCGTAGTTGGAACTACCTCTACTGGGATGATATCCCAAACCCCCCTGAAGTTAGAATAGTGTAGATTTACATAGATTCCTTCTTGATAGATTAGCAATAAACCATTTTCACTTTGTTGTCTCAAAGAGGGGCTATGCCCTGCACACTGTTGTCTTGTTTCCCCACGACTTGCCTAACCTACAGTTTTTTGGACCAAAAAAACATTAATCTTGTAAGCTTGGTAGTCAGAGATGTTGGACAACCACTTGTGTATCTTCAAATCTAGCCCAAGTTGGAGAAAAAAAATATGTGGAAAATGAATTCGCGCTTCTAGGGCCACTTAAGGGTAAGAATAAAGTAGAGAACATGCCAACTCCAAAACCTACACAGACCATAGCGGTGGATGAATAGGAAGATGAATGCAAATATAGTGGTCACTTAGATCATAGAGGAAGAAGACAACCTACAAAAAAGGTAGGAATTAAGTGCATGAAGATGCCACCATAGGTGCAAGAAGGAGGTGATGAGGACTTGGATGCATTATAAGGAGAACACCATTTCTAAAGGGTATTCAAAATAACTAGAACCCAAGGTGCTACACCACAGTCAATGCACAGATAACCATGAATCTCCCCACAGAAGGAGACAATTCAAAAAATAAGAAGAAATTTGAAGTTGACTGAGGAGGCAAAAGAGTCTGAGGAGAGCGTGCCTAAATCTCGTACACACCCAGAGGATGTGGAAGAGCCAATGGACGAAGAAATGAAGGATGGAGATGGAGTAAAGGAGGTATATGAGACAACACAAGAGACTGCTTAGGGAATATATGAATAAGATCCAAATATTTGTGCTCAAGTTCCTAAGGGGCCAAGATCGAATAGGACAAGTGGGGAGTATACTACACCGGTCATGGGCTACACCAAGGACACAATGAAAATTATCCTTGCCCATTTCCAAAGCACTGTGGGACTTAAAGAATTGTATGGATGAGGACATGGCCACCATGTGCACAAGGAGACAACTATCTTGCTAAATGCAGACACATGGACAAACCAGACTTCAACGTATATGAAGAGTCCTATGTATCGAGAATATTGAAGAAGACAACTCAAGCCAAACACATAATAGTGAAGCCTACTACTATGTCAAATGAACAAGTAAGTATTGCCTTCACAAAGGTATCTATAGAGGTGGTAAGGAGGAATGTGGCTAAGGATGGAACTATTAGGGTGCTGAAAGAAGAGATCAATGCAAAATATGTAGAGATAACATGCCTACGAAAAGAGAAGGTCTTAGACTAGAAGAAGAACAATGCTTTAATCAGCATGGTAGAGGAAATTGGGAAACATGTCTTGAAAGCAAGACCACATTTGTAATCCAAGGTACCAAAAAAATTTCCATTGGCAATGCATTATGTACGTACCTTGGTATATTTAGTGCTTGAGGATAGACCTACACACATGCCATCCCTAAGGGATCCTGAGAAGGAAGCAGAGCTAGAAAATGTTTCGATGATGAGGAAGATTACATCTTATGACTCATTGTTCCAAATCTTACAAGAGAAGCTAAGATAAGTAGACCAAACAATGAACATTTTCACAACTTTGGAGGTGGTCATCAGGATAAGGACCATGGTAGAGGAAAATGAATTCCTAAAAGTGATGAAGGATGACACAAGGGGTCACACAGAGAGGTTGGCATGTGTAAAACAAAAGCACGAGGCCCTTGCAACAACACATGAATCCCATAAGGAAAGGTTAGATGAGATTGGTAAGGTTATAACGTAGAAGCTGGATCTGCTAGAGTGAAGAATGTCTACAATTTCTAACATTTTCCTAGTTTTGCATAATGGAAAGGGTGACATTTCCCAAGATGAGCTAGAGTCTATTGCAATAGATATTCTAGAAAAAGCAGAAGCCACACTTAGTGAATGACATACATTAGAGGAAAAAAAAAGGAAGAATATCAATAAATCATTCTTCTAGTTGAAGTAGAGGATACTGTTGACTAAATCATTATTTTTTATAGAAAATTATGTACTATCTTCCATTTATATTCTTTCTCATTCTTTGAGCATTCAAGAGGTAACCATTACTGGGGCGGCAATGTAGTTAGTGTGGGGTAATGTCGAGAAGATAATGTATAACACTTAGCATAAGGCATATATAATATTCATGTGGAAAAGTAGAGAGTATTTGAAGGCGCAGGAGGATTTGGAAGGAATCACACGTGGAGGACATAGATGGGTTCGAGACTTATCCATTTTCATGATTGTTATCTAATTTTTAAACATGGCATGCGGAGCACATAAAATGGGGAAATTCTTGCGTGAAACACATCAACTATTTTTGGAAGAGTGGTTATGGCGCGCTTTACAGGGATGCAGGCTAAAGATAGAATTTTTACTGAAAATTAACTAGAGATCTATTATTAGCATTCCTACATGTTATCTTATTATTGTAAAGGCACATGGCTATTATTAACATGCGACCTATTTTGGGATTAGATAAGTGGTGAGGGGAAATTTCCCACCTTTAAAAATATGTAGTGAAATGCATAGTAATATATAGATATAGATCTCAGAACTGAATTAATGTGAGGTTATGTTGCCAATTTTGATGCACGCATAAACTATGGTGTTATCTATTGTAATGAACTCCTCTATATTTATCATGATTTAATGTAATGCAGTGCATTGGCTGAATCAGAGTATTAATCCTGAGTATGATTGGATCTTGCATGTGTTGATTTCATCATGGTTATCATTTAAGTCTGTAATTCTTTAGATATAGATCTGTAAATGCATTGTATAATGATGTATTAATTATGGACCTAAATGTATTAATTCTTCATCATGCAAACATCCTGAAACATAAATCCTAAAGAGGGGCCTAGTACCTTTGCATGCTTCTAGTGACTACTTAGTCTAGGCTGAATGATGTGTCAGTGCGCATGGGTTTTTACTAGTAAATTCTAGCCTGCATTATAGAACAATGAAGACATGAAGTGGTATATTTTTAACATAGCTCATAGAACAAGGGTTACACACACACAAAGGAAAATCGAGAATATGGAAGAGGAGAACAAAACATAAAAGGGATATACAACAAATACTATAGAGCAGAAGCTCAAGGAGACACAAAAAGAGAAACAAAATAAAATATACAGAGCTACAAATATGAGATTTTATGAAGTTTTGAATTAAATATTAAATATATTTTCTGTGTTTTTTTTGTGTTCTTTCCTTGTCCTAGTTGTTTTGGCACTATATGTTATGAAAATTCTCTCCCTGAGTGATCGGAGTTGGAAATGTTATATGTAACTAAGTGATTTCTATATATGTGATGTTAGTCCATGTCTATTAGTTCTAGTATTCATTGAAATTATTACCTGATCTATGTTCCATTGTGATTTAGAGGAGGTGCATGGTATTGGAAAGGTGTTATCGTTTGAATTCTAACAAGTATTACTGCAAGCTAGTGGTCATTTCGTCAACTAATAGCTAAAGGCATCATCATACATGCAAAAAAAAATTCACTAGCATTTAACAATCAAGAAATCTATGTAGAGATTAAAATATTTTTCAAATCTTCATCACGTGTTGAATATTTGAAAGAGTCGATAGGATATGGAATTTTTTATATGTTTCTGATTCAAACTTTGGGAATTGAACAATTGTGTATCTATAAATTTGTTTGCTACCTCATCCCTACACATGCTATTCCATATGGATAATCTCTTCAAAAACGGTCTCAACCCAAATGTTGCCTTATCAAACATGAAAACTTAGACCTTGGGCATTGAGTTTTTGCATTATTTTCTCTTAACCATTCTTCTAGAGATATGTGGAATATTGTTGTGGGAGGATAGTTGATTATCGCACAATCCATTGTGGCACTTGAGATATTATTCACCTCAATAATGATTTCAATCACACCCCCAACTACTTCACATGTGACCATATTCATATGCTCGACTGTATTAAAATTGAATTTTGAGTTCAATCCCTTATTCGATAAGACACTTTTTTTCCTTTCTGAATTTTTTTATAAGTGTTAAAATATTGATTACACAAAATGATTATTGAAGTGATGATTAGGAATTAAAGGTTGAATTTTTCATCGGTCAACCCCCTTTCACTACACCCAAATCTGTCTTTTGTATAGAAATTGTTTATGAAATAAAAAGTGAAGTACGAGTCTAGATAAGTATAGAAAAAGCAAGGGTCAAGATTATGTCGAATGTTGTGTTTAATTAATATAGAGTGCTTAGAAATGTTGGTCGAGTTATCTTAATATGTGATTTCATTAAATGGTCATTAAAATTCAAGGTCTTGTAATTAAAAAAATAGAGTTGATTTTTTGTTGTCTTGTTGGTCAATATTTTCACATAAAGTTATGTGATACTTTTATTATTGTCTCATTATCAAAATTTAGTTTCCTGTGTCAATTCCATTGTAATGTAAAAATTTAAGATATCATAGTATTGGTGAATTTTAGTATCGTAAAAGACAAATAGGTATTTTTAGGTTTTTTTTATCATGGTGTCAAGAGTCTAATAAATGTAAGAAAATTAAAAACATAATTAGAACAGATGCATTTTTGGTGTTACCAGACATCTGAAAAATAAATGATTTCACATTATGGGGGGGGTAATAAAAAATGTGGAAATTGTTGAGCATCATATCCAAATCTGGTTTTAGTAGCATCATCATTCACAAGAGGATGGAGGTACACAAGGATGTAATAAAAGTAGCGTCCTCTCATCATCTACAAGAGATGGGATAGAAAACTAGGTTGTGGAATTTGGTTTCAGTGTGTTTTTTAAGTTGCAGAGTACTTTTCATTATTCGTATTAATTTTAATATATATTCCTATTGTAATAAAGTGAGTAAATTCCTGATGTGAAAATAAAGTGGAAAGATAAAAGCAAATGGAAAAATAAGTTCATAATGATACTTGAAGAGGATGAACAAGGGTTCATACCTTGGACACTATTCCATATTTTATGAATAGGGGTTCATACCAAATGAAAAGGGGCTCATACTGAGGTTGTTAGTAAGCCTTTTTTAAAACATCAGAGATCCAAGATCATGAGAACGCATGGGTGGCAAGTTCCATAATAAATGTGATTGTTTTTCTCCCATGTTCGCACTAAATGGGAATGTTAGGAATTCATAGTGATCCATTCAATAAGTATAATTATTTCTATTGTGAAAATAATAAACTTGCAATGATTATTGAAAGAAACTAACACCTAGTAGTTTTAAAGCAAAGCTAAATCTACAATAGAACCATCAAGATAAGACCTTAAGGGAAAATAACTTCTTCACTGCATTAACATGATAAAACAACTATATTATAATCCATTACTACTCTTTGTGATTTCTACCTAAATAATGAACCTAAATAGATCATCTAGCAATAAAATTGGTGTTGTTTTCCTCAAGAATTAAGTTTGAGATCTCACCAAGAAATGTGTACAAGGCCATCTTTGGATCTTCCCATGCTCCTCAGTTTGAGAGAATGGATGCAATATGGAGATGCTATTTCCAACAATGGAGAGTGCCTCAAATAAAAATGCCTATAGTTTTCACTAGTGTAAATGAGGTGTAAAAAGAAAGGGAAGGATGGAGGAAGGTTTGAAATTTGGTGTATGTGGGATAAAGCAAAAAGAAAAATGCAAAGGATATGCATGTTTAATAAAGGATGTGCACTTTATGGGAGTTGAGAGGGGTTTAATTAATCAAATGTGATTAATTAAAAGGATAGAATAATCCTAGGAAACTTATAGAGATAGTTCAGAGTGAAATGGGGTGATTTTAACTGGCTGGAAGGGGGATTTAGCTAATAAGAAGGTTTATTAGTTAAATGCATGGTTAAATAGGATTAATTAACTATAGAATAGTTAATTAGTTGACCAAATGAGATTTTGGACAAGACCTGGTCATGTATGAAACCCTTGAGAAAGGGCTTTAACTAACAAAGAGAATTTATTAGTCAAATTTAAGGATGATTAGGATTGGTTAACTAATGAATATCTAATTAATCAATTAAATAAGGATTACAACCAATAAAGTGTCATAAATAGGCATTTGAATTGTAAGAAAGAAAATTTAATTAATGAAGTGTCGTTAACTAATTGAAATAGCGTGGAATGTTAGCTAATTTGTGAGAAATCACTAATTACGACGAGAATGATAGAAAAGAGGATATTTACTGTAATTTTGGTAACAAAATTACATGACCGGATATTAGGAGTCTACATTTTCCCCTCTTTGGAGTGGCGTAAGAGAAACCACTTAAAATATAGTAGACAAGTACAAACAATAAAATTTTGAAGGAGTGGAAGAAAATTTAGAACAATGAAGGATTCCCCCTCGATTGTACTTGGGGTGATGGAAGAGGTCAGTCGATGATTGAAAAAGATGATGGAAAAGGATAAAATAAATGTGAGGGGGGAGGGGGGAATAAAAAAATCCCTATTGTCCCAGGTGGTTTTGAAGAAAAATTGTCATAGAAAAAAATGATAAGGAAGAAAAATGAAGATGAAGAAAAATGGAGATAGATTTCATCCAGCTGATGTAAAAACAACTTTATTTCATCATTTTTCTCATATGATCTACATCAATGGCCCTTATTAAAATATACGCATAAAAAAAGTGTATAATAATAATAAAATCTATAATACTAACATTTTTTTATTTCAAAAACAATAACTCAGTAAAACATACATAACGTAATGCAATATGGCCTTGAAAGTAAGTATGGTATTAGAATCATGGACTACATTGACATGGATGGCAACAAGAAGAAATGGAAAAAACTCTCTGTGGATAGGGATGATCTGAACCACATGATGTCCTACTTACAAGAGCATTTGGACCTTATCCCCTTAAGCCAACTGGATGTTTAGGATGAATTGGTCTGGAACAACTCTATTGATGGAGTATACTATGTTAAATCTGGATATAATTCTTTCTTTGATACTATTTAGAGTGAGTTCAACTGGAGCAGGATTTGGATGGCTGAGGTCACACCTAAAATCAATTTTTTCTTTTGGCTTGATCTCAGGGGTAGAATTCTCACCAATGACAACATGATATGAAAAGTTTTCATAATGCCAAATAGATGCCATCTTTGTAAAAAAGATTATGAGGATATCAGACACATGTTAATTCATTTTGAATATGCCACTAAAATCTAGAGTGTTTCCTTTTATAATTTCAAAGTTTCTTGGGCTGTGCCGAAGGACTTAATCTAGTTTTGGTCCCAATGGAATCCACCTTTTAAATATTGTGTTGTGAGAAGACTCTAGAATTTGGTAATGCCCCATATTATTTGGAGGATATGGAAAGATAGAAATGACGTCATTTTTAGAAACATTAAACAACAGTGCAAGCTTAACTTTGTTAAGATTACTAATGTTGTCAAAGAGAACATCCAAAGATTCAAACCTCCCAAGAACAAGAATTATCCTGAAAATGAAGAACATATTTTGTCCAACTCGAATATTAGAGTTGATAATACTCAGAATAGCATCCGTTCCAACATTGACAGGTCTTTGATGCATTAGAACCCCCCTGATCTCAACTTGCACAAGTTAAAATTTGATGGGGCTTTCAAGGGAAATCTTGGGATTAGTGTAGGGGAAGGAGTGATTCACGATCATAGAGGCAGTCTAATTGCTACCTATGCTTGTAACATGGGGATACAAACTAACCATTATGATGAAGCCTTGGCAGCTTTATGGGGTCTTAGAATTTCTCAGACACATAACACTCTGAATATTATTCTGGAAGGAGACTCACTAAAGATCATTAATCATCTAAATCAATTTTCGCTTCCAAGATGGAATATCAAGGATTTCATCATGGAATATATAAGCATTTGTCAAACCCTCAAAAATATCTGAATCAAGCACACATACTGAGAAGGAAATAAGGTTGCTTATGAATTGGCCAATTATGGCATAAATAATAATATAATTATTTGGGATAATGTTAATCACACCCCTGAGAAGGTATAAAACAACATTCAAATGGAAATTTATGGGCACTCAAGTACGGAGTAAGGATAATGATTATTTGGAGTGGGATTTAGAGGAGATAAAAGATCGCCCATGTGGGAAATATCAAGGAAACTACGGCCACATTAACTTTCATTACTCCCAATATGTGTGTGGGATTCTTAATATCCGGGACAAGAACAAATAAAAAGGAATTTCTCACAGCAGTTTAAACAAGGGTTTCAAGGACAAGATTTACAAGATTTTCAGAAAGGAAAAAATGGGATGAGCCTTGTGCCAGGTTGAACCCAGTAGTGATCCGAAATGGAAAAGCAACAAGGAGCTGTGGAACCTCCTCAAGCAGGAGGTATCACAAACTTCATTGATCGAATTTAGGGGCACGATCAGAGCATTTTGATCTGATTCACTATGGATTGGAAGGATTGAAAAGTGGAGTATGGAATTCATAAAATCCCCGTGAATGAAGAATGAATTGCCAAAGCTACAGGCCTGGAGATGGAAGGCTTCCATTTCTTTAGCAAGAAAATTGACAAAAAGGCTGAGGAGAAGAAGTTTGCTGCGGATAATGAGTAGCTGGTTTTTGTTACTATGGGTTTGAGGGTAAGTTATATCCCTTCGCCCTTTGATGAAATCACCCGTATGATGGTCCAGTACATATCTTTGGAAGGGAGATATGTTACAGTTCCTATTAAACATCAGGTGTTCCTTAACCATTTTCATAGGAAAATCATGGTCTGCTTCCTGCCTTATCTTTTGAACTCCCTTGAACGCTCCATCTTGGAGTTTCAGAAGCATACCCATGCCACTTCCCTCCATCAAGGTCTTATATTATTGTTGCACAAGCTCTGTGTCACTAAATACCCTAGTCTCCCACCCTCCCCCTACACTGTTCCTTTCTTTCCCACCACCACCACCCCCACCCCCATCCCTTCCACCATAGCCAAGCCTAAAACAAGGAACCATAAGAAGCTCAAACTAGACACCCTTATTTCGGGAAGAGTCCTTCACAGAAATAAGGAATTGGAAGTTGTCCAAAACCTATTACACATATTGTGCAGGCCATGAAGAGGCCTTTCAAATAGATGGAAACAATACTTCTCAAAGGTTGGAAGCCTTGGAGAATGAAATTTTTAAACTGAAAGAAGAAGTGTAGCATTTGGCCAAGTAAAAAGGACAAAGAAAGATGGAAGATGTTACTGATCTTGGCAATAAGCAAGTTGAGGACATCTATAAAAAGCTTAAATCCTTGGACAATTGTTTGGGGAGAGAAAACGATCGCCATGAACACAACATGGAAATTTTTAATGCAATCAGTGATTTCCTTGAATAACATGTTCGTAGCATTTCTATGCTCAGTGGGATACCGAACACTCTATGGGGAAAGGACAAGGAGAGCAGTCAAACCTTAACAAAGTTGGATGCTAAGGACCCCACACACATGACAGTGATGGCTCTCTTTACCTCACTTCAAACCATCAAATCAAGAATTACCAGAGCTGCCAAGAAGTAAAGGAGGTCTTCGTCGCAGATGATGATCCTTTTCATTCTTATTGCTATCTTTCTGCTATTTTTTGGCTGCTTTGTCGTAGCGCACACTCTGTTTTACTTTTCTGTTGTAAGTTTTTGGTTACGGTTGGCTTTAATGCCTATTATGGATGTTGATCCTTTTTTTGTGGAACCTATTCATGTTTTATCTGGCTTTTAGGCCCTCTATGTAAACAGGGTATAGTCCCTTCAAAACTATTTACCATTAATAAAAAAACGTAATGCAATACAAAAAAGTAAACAAGATAACATGACAGGGAAATAAGTACAAACACACATACTCAAACAAAAAACGTTTGAGGCCATTGCACCAAAATTTTTGTTATCAAGTGTTAGTTCCCAAAAGTTTGAGTTAATGACCAGGGTTAAAAATGATACCCCAAGAAAGGATACATGTTAGGGGAATAAATAAGACACAAGGGTCCTATGAAAAAGAAATCATGCACTATAAAACAATACCCATCAACTTGTTATGCCAAAGAGTACATACATAGTAAGCAAACAAACTTTGTTAATGGAGGTAGATCAAAATGATTTGTGCGTCGTTATGACAAGAACAGGAAATGACCAAAGAGATATGTTTTGTAGGAAAAATTTCAATGTTCAACTATAATGCATCTGATATAGGCGTTAGCTATATGCATGTTTTTTACCAGTTTTTGAATTTTTTTTTTAATTTTACATTTTTTTTAGTATTTTTAAGAATTTTTGAAAAATTTCTTATAATTTTACCCTTTTTTGGGGATTTTTATAAAGTTGTTTGAATCTATGTATAGGAAAACAAATATGCAAAGATGCCCCCAGTGAAAGGTAAGAATGTAGAAGGGAAAATCCCATACATATATACAAGAGAAAGATGTGATCAATCATGGCCAAGGTATGTATGTTCAATGTGATGATGAACTCAAACCAATGAAGTGCTATGAAGGAAAGAGAATTCCCCTAGTGCAAGCTGGCCAAGAAATAGATGATAGATAGAAGTGGAAGATTGTTTATTTAAACAAGGGATAGTTTCTCACAAACATGGTAGAAAGGAAATCTTATACAGATGGATGATCCTAACAAAGTAGAATAACAATGAATGATATGGAAGGATATGGAAAATGTATCCAGAAGATTGGTGGCTAAAAAGTGATTATCCTAAGGCACAAATCGTGAGACAAGATACAAACTAAAGTAAAATTCTAAAAAAGGTATAAACAAAACATGGTAACATACTAATGTTGTTTTCTCATTTATATCCAGTGTGTGCAAGTGGAAATTAATTACATCTTGTAGTGAAGATTTGATAGGAAATAAGTGAAGACAACCTAGCCAATTTTAGGGAATGATTTGTTTCAATAGATTATTTGTGAATGGAGGGTGGAAGGAGAGTCATACATTATTCCACTACCAGCCATGAGTCCATATCCCCCATAGACATGTATTTTATTCTAGTTGCAACATTTCCCTACTACTATCCATGCATCCATAACCTTGGTAGAGATACTAGAAATACCCCTGGAGAGATTTTTATTGTTTTTATTTTTGTTGTTGTTTTTTTATGTTTTGGTTGATTTTTTTCTTTCTAAAAATTATTTCAGCTCTCTCAATTATTTTTATGAGGGTTTAATAACCAATTATGGCTTGATGGAAGGATGTGGAAGTGATTACAATGATAACATTGGCTAGTGTCAAAACATATCTCCAAAAGTTCTTTGCAACAATTTTATTAGATGTAGATATTGATAGGATCTATAAAAGGTCATTCGTTCTTTAATCTATCAGGGTGATGAAAAACCAAGGTCAAATGGACACTGTAGAGATAAATATCACAAAATGAGCATAAATAGAGTAACGAAAAGATCACCGAAGGGATGAAAATTGTGGGAGATAAGTAGAGGAATGGAAATAAATGGAAGAAAGAACATTCATTTATATGGAATACCTGATTGCAATGTTTGATCTTTGTACCTTGGATTTTTTTGTAATGTTTTAATCTTTTATCTTTTTTGTATTTCTTTTCAATTGTTTTGATTTTTTTAGATTTTGACAGTTTTTTGAAGAGAAAAACCATGAATGGAGAAGATGATGAAGATGAATGATTAGGAGGTTGGGACCAACAATGTCACTCCATGTGATAGGATCCAACAATAATGTTTGCAATTTATTTGATGAGGGAGACTAGGAGTTTTTTCCTATCAAGAGTTATATTATCTCAAATATCGATGATCATTATGAGCTCATACTCAACAAATGACTATGAATTATCATGAAACATGAATTTTATATGCGGGAGCTTGAGTTCTTTATCCATAGATTTCTACACTTTTTTCCATACTTTATGGGAATGTTGGGGTGCATTCTTGAATCAAGTTTGATTTTTATATTTTTTGGTGTTGGATTTAGTGGAGCTTTAAATATCTTTAGTCTTTTGATCTTGTATTGATGAAGAAAATGTTGGTGTTTGATACAAGTTAATTTCTTATTTTGTTGATCTTGATAAGTGAGAGAAGACATTTTATGTTTGGGATTGATGATAGGAATGGTAAGTATGATGGTGGCCTTACCATAGTTTTCTATAGAAGGATGATATAATGGACGAAGATGATATGATCCAAGGATTGAAGAGAATGAGCTACTAGGAGATGAGCCATAGATAGAAGGTGAAGGGCTATTAGGATATGTCCCTAAGATGGAAGAAAATGGGATACCAGGAGGTGAGCCATAAATAAGATTAAGGGATACTAGGATACAACTGAATTATAAAATAAAATGGGCTACTAGGATGTGGCCCAAGAATATAATATAAAGGCATACCTAGCGGTGACCCAAAAAGAGAGAATGAAGGGCTACTAGGAGGTGGCACACATATAGATGAAGATATAGGGATACTAGGAAGTGACCCAAGGTGAGATTTTAATTGACAAATTTTGATATGTAAAGGATGATGGAGTTACGAGAAGATAGGTTAGGGATCATTTACAGACCTAGGTGTTTCTCCATGTAATGGGGAATATGAAAATGGAAGAGTAAGAGGAGGATCAGGTATGATGATCTTGGGATCTTCCTCTATTTTCTAACAAAAGGAATCAAATTCATCTCCATAATACGTGAACATATCGAGGTCAAAAAATAATCCTTTCTCATGGTCCTCTAGAGTAATGCCATCATGTAACCCCATAAACTATCTGATTACTTCTTCATTCTAAAATAAATCGATCGGTATGGGTTGTTGTTGGTCAATGATTGAAGGTGGATTGAAAGAAACAGGTACAAGTGTGGAAGATTTAGAAGATGTTTGATGATGGGGGATTGGATTTTAATTGATAGAAGAATATAACTTGAGGTATGAAGAATATTTGTTTTTGGATGTCTTGCGAGTGGAAAAATATGTGGATTTGGAATAGGTTGGTATAGGTTTTCCTAGAAGACGAAATAATTTACGTAGAGAAAGAGGATCGTGTAGTCAGTTAGTGAATTGGGACATAGGGGGTGAATTGGATGATTTATTAGAGGAATTTTGAGTAACATGGATATTCAAAGGAGGAAGACGTCATTGAGGTGACTTATAAAGGGGGTCCTGCAAGGGAAGGGAGGACCACGATTCAGGAGTTGAATTAGAGGAATGATGGGAAAAATTTGTGGTGACACAAATCCTTAGAGGAGGAAAATTTCATTTAGTTGATTCGTTATTCCTTAGAAGAAATTTGATTCGATGAGGCTCAAGAGACTCAGGGGAATCTGAATAATAGATTGAATAAAAATATAAAACTAACTAATTATGAAGATAATAAAATTGCAATGCTAATTGAAAGAAACTAACACCTAATAGTTTCAAAGCAAATCTAAATCTACTATAGAACAATCAAGATAAGGGATTAAGGGAAAATGACTTCTCCAATGCATAAACATGATAAACCCATGAAATATTAAGCCATTCCTACTATTTGTGATTTCTACCTAAAGAATGAACCTAATTAGATCATCTAGCAATGAAATTGGTATTGTTTTCCTCAATAATTAAGGACGATATCTCACCAAGAAATGGCTGCAAGGCCATCTTTGGATCTTCCTATGCTCCTTAATTTGAAAGAATTGATGTAAGATGGAGAAGCTATTTCCAACAATGGATAATGGCTCAAATCAAAATGCCTATATTTTTCACTAGGGCAAATGAGGTGTAAAAATAAAGGGAAGGAGGGTTCCACATATAACCTTCCTGTTAGAGGAAAGTTTGCAATTTGGTGGATGTGGGATAAATCCCAAAGAAGAAATGAAAAGGAAATGCATGTTTAAAGAAGGATGTGCACTTTATGGGAGTTGAGAGGGGATTAAATAATCAAATGTGATTAATTAATAGGCCCGGATAAGCCTAGGAATATTATAAGGATGATTTAGAGTGAAATGGGGTGATTCTGAATGGCTAGAAGGGGGCAATTTAACTAATAATAAGGTTTATTAGTTAAATTCAAGGTTAAATAGGATTAATTAACTATATAATATTTAATTAGTCGATCGAATGAGGGTTTTGAAGGAACCTATTGCATATGAAAAACTTGAGAGAGGCATTTAACTAATAAGAAGGTTTATTAGTTAAATGCAAGGATAATTAGGCTTAATTAACTAATGAATAGCTAATTAATAAATTAAATAAGGATTACGACCAACAAAATGTCATAAATGGGCATCCAAAGTGAAAGGAAGACAAGTTAATTAATGAAGTGTCGTTAACTGATCAAAATAGCGTGGAATGTTAGCTAATTACTAAGAAATCACTAATTACGAAGAGAATGATAGAAAAGAGTATAATTACTGCAATTTTAGTAATAAAATTAGGTGAGCAGATTTTAGGTGTCTACATCTATTGTTACCACATATTTACTGTATAGTAAATATTAATTACGGCGTGGTGAGTTTACTGTTATACAGTTATATTATTAAATAGTATAATATATTTTGTCAACAATATACTATTATGCCATTATATTATTGTACTCGTAAATATATTAATGGGTTAGTTGTTACTATTTATTCCTATTTAGTAAGAAGCTATTTTATATCGTAATGACTATATAATATCCAAATGCATAATACATAACATAAAATAGATTAGTACTACATAATTTCTTCTACAAACTTTGTACCATTATTGCTTAGTTTCGATGCAGAAATTAAATTCATTGACATAAAGATAGATAAACTCATTATTTTGTCTTGATTTGAAAGAAGTGAGTAAATGAAAATCAATATAATCGTCGATTAGATGGAAGAACACATGAATGATTCGATTATTTTCATTCTCGTGAAAAATTATTGAAATAAAATGTGTATTATTTCGAAGAAACCAATGTCTTGTTATGCACATGACAAAAAATAATCGTTTAAGATGGACTATGACCCTAAATAAGAAATTTTAAGAGAAAATGGAATGCAATAAAATGAGTAAAGTAGTAATATTGTGCAATTTGTTTCTAATACCTTATTTATTTGTAGGATTACGTAAACCAAGAACCTTTTTATAGATTAATATATGGATTATGGTATTAGATCCCCTAAAAACTATGCAAGAGGAAACTATATGATTTTTCAAAAGATTATAAAAAATTACACTATGTCAACTGGTGAGGGTCATATTTATTAGGGATTTAATGAGAGGTTGGGATTACATTTGGTAGATTTCTACTTAGACAATCCCTTGTCTTAAAGATTATTTTTAATAATATTCGTCAGTTTTCAAAGATTTGAAAAGAGTGAAGCGGTAGACCACTCACTCGTCGTATATAAATAGCATGACCCCTCATGGGACTGGGCTACTTGGTTATCTTACTAGACTAACAAGCACATAGACTAATTGATCTAAGATCAAGCTACATATGAAAGAAGTTATACAACAATACAGGATTCTTCTATTTTTTACTGTGAGACTGAGGAGTGAAGTGGAAGTGTTGGGAGAAAGCTTGATAAATTCTTAATACAAACAATGTTTTTTTAGTGGAGTTTCTTCCTTCAGTTTTCTCCACTTAAATCTGGTGTCTCTTGTCTCATTTACTTTCATCTATTATTATTTTCTTTCATTCATTATATGGTAGCTATTATATGCATATGTAAACAATATGTTTAATGTCTACACATTATAATCTATAATCCTCAATTATTTATTCATGGATCTATAATTCTTTAATTATATCTTCACGCATTTAATCTAACATGATATCAGATTTGGTGATTATGTGTGTGCAGAGCTAGATTTGGATGTTTTCTGTATTACAAAAGTGAAGAAGCTTGATGATCTTTTGATATCTGAAACCCTAAAAAATCAGCCAAAAACTTCAGGCTAATTAGGTTTAGATTTCCAATTTCTACCTAAATATTTTTTGAAATATAGGTTAAATATTGCCTAAATATTTTTTAAATATAGGTTTAAATTTATAATTCAGTCTTATTTGACTTTTTTCATTTCTACGAATTTATTTTGAGTGCGAAGCTCGAACCAATCATTTTTCTCCACCTAACTTCACATTGTCAGTCTTCTAAATAGACATATTTGTCATTACGAAATGCGAGCCAATAAAAGCTTTATGCATGTCTCGACATTGTTAGACTTGGATTAGATGTTCTCTTTCATTTGTGAAATAAGATCCAATAAGATTTCTCTAAGTACCTTCATATTTCACATTGTCAGTCTTGCAAAATGCGAGCCATTTAAAAGGCTCCACTTATATATTGTTTTTGGATTAGTCTTTGTCATATTTGCAAAATCTGAGCCAAAAGAATTGCTCCATATTTCACATTTCTCAGTTGTTAATTTTTGGCAGTAGTTATCCAATAAGAATTTACCATATTTTTGCATTTATCAGTGTTTTTAATTCTTGTGAAATGCGAGCCATTAAAAAGGCTGCATATGTTTTCAATTTACTTTAGTTAGTCTAGTTGCACTATGAAGTGCGAACCAATAGCATTTAGACATGTAGATATTTTTTTCACATTTTTCAGCCACTGAGATTCGTAAAGCGTGAGCCATTTAAAAGGCTCCACATATATATTTTTTGGATTAGTCTTTTTCAAATTTGCGAAGCACAAACCAATTATTTTTTGACACGTATATAAATCTTTTAATTGTGTCAGCCTTCACAAGTGTCAGGGTGTCAGTTTTTACTTTGACTTAGCCTCTTGAATTGTGACAACTCTCTTGTACCTTTTGGGGACCTTAAGTCCGCCTAAGGTAAATTTTTTAAGGTGTGGTAGAAAACCGCCAAGAGTCAATTTTTTAGCCATTAATATTTTCAACAAATGGCTCTATTTGACTAAGACTTTGATTTCATATTTTGTCAGTGTAGATCAAGATGTTTGCGCTTGTTACCTGTCCAAGTTAATGTACTAAACTAAACACAAAAACCTTGAAAAACTCAAATGAAATTGATACCTGAAAGACAAGATCTGAAGATGTAGATGGAAAAGAAAGCTGATGTAGACAAGACGAGCGCACACGAGCAATCCTGCAAAGTAGATCCAAGAAACCTGCGAGACACAAATGTTTGACAGAAAAAGACCACGTTAAAAGATATTTGGGTGGACTGCCTAAAAAGTGGGTCCGGGAAGTGATAGGCTCCCTCCGCGGATGTCAGTCCACGTTTTCAATTAAGGAAAGAAGCATGCATGATAAAATATGTAAGTAAATGTCTATATTTTGATTAAAAAATGACAAACAAAAAAGTAAATAGCAGACAGAAACCAATAAAAATCGGGAACATGTGAAAATAATGTTGGATTTGTGTTCCCTGAATTATTTTACCTGTCCGCAGGCAGATCGGCGTCGACTAAGAAGGATCGGCATCGAATGAGATAGGTCAATGTCAACTAGATATAATTGGCGTCGACTGGGTATGGTTGGCGTCAACCTGGGGAAAATTGTAGGAAGATTGAGAAACAGATAGTGGAGGCTAGATCTTTGATCTCCGCTGGATCTGCAAGAGCCATAGAGATACTGACAAGGCTCCACCTGTGCTGGATGTAGGAACATATTCACCAAGAGATCGATGGAGGCTCACGATGTCGATGTGGTAGGAGCAGAGTAATGGTACTCCTCTCAGGGATTGATTTGGATAGGATTCACTCTCACTTGATAGATAATGCTCAGACTTGATGCTCAAAACTCTCACATTATTTATGTCTCTCTCTATCTAACCAGAACTGAATTCTAGCCCTGTATTTGTAATCGGTGCTGCTCCAAAAAATTGGCGTCGACCAAGTATCAGTCGACGCCGATCAGGGAACAGAATCCCAACATGGCCAAAAGGGATAATTTTTGGGAAGATGAAGTGATCCTTCCACCTCAAATATGGGAAATATCCTACTGCTCAATTTGGGAGGAGAAGAAATAGAGGAGATAGATGGATAGAATAGATATGGGAGGTTAGGAATTGATATGGGGTAGATAAGTTGTTAGGATATATGTAGAAAATATAATTAAATAGTTAATATTTAATCATCTATGGGTAAAACATAATGGAGTGACATAAACTTAGGATAGATGTTTTAAATCAAATATTAAATAATACCCTAAGGGAGAAGTGGTGATGAAAATGTGCCCCAA
Source organism: Taxus chinensis (assembly GCA_019776745.2). Classification (NCBI taxonomy): domain Eukaryota; kingdom Viridiplantae; phylum Streptophyta; class Pinopsida; order Cupressales; family Taxaceae; genus Taxus; species Taxus chinensis. The sequence continues at coordinate 236,557,688 of CM034146.1, forward strand.
GTTACCCGAGAAGACAAATGCGCGTGGGGGACACCAAATTGGATAAGCAATTTTAGGTGTCTACATTTTTCCCCTTTTTGTCAAGTAACTTGCGATAAGCAAAGTTTCGAGACAAAAACAAGGAGTTGGAAGAAAGGAAGAAAAATATATGATGTGATCCCCCTCAAACTAGGGATGGGATGGGCCCCAAAAGAGCAACCGATCCCAAGTTTGAAAAAGGTAGATGAAAACGTAGGATGCCCCAGCTAGATGCCTGGAGTAGATCTGATCATTAATGACGCACAAAAATAAATATTAAGGAAGCAACCTAAGGAACTCACATTGGTAGGGCAGACTAGACTGTCTCCGCATGAGATGACATTAGTACCTATAGACCCATGAGTGTAAGGAGGGCTGTAAAATAGTCGGCACCTAAAAAGAGACACATTGGTAGGAACAACCAGATGGTCTACAAAGTAGATGACGTTAGTGCCTACAGACCCATTAACTCTAAGCTACCAAAAATGTGAGTGCCCCATGGACAGGGAACATGCTTGAAATGGACGATAATATCGAAAGTATGTGCCAAAAGGCAACACTCAGGGCACAATAATGACCAGATAAATAAGCCAAGCATCAACACTATGGCAAGAAGATCAGGAGATGGAAGAAAGCGACGTGGATAACCCAAACTGCAACCCATCGGCAACAATGGGCCCAAATCGGCGTCGATCAAACAAATCGGTGGCAACCATAAAAAATTTGTGCCAACCATACCAAGCACATATAAATATGTGAATGGAAAACGTGAACGATTTATTTACAACGCGACAATTGATTTAGAGAGAGTTAAAAATTGATTTTGAACAACATGGAAGCCTCTGGAAGTAGTTAGAAGCGGAAGAGGACTCGACCTGGGGTAAGTGGTTCTACCTGAACTTGTCATATAGTATAATAATTTTATTATTGTTGTTGTACTTGTTTTTTGAAAAACATGGTATCGGTGGGAGGCTAGAGTGTTTTTGACCTGCTGCCTCCCAATTGGCGTCGATTGGAAAAATTGACATCGATTATATTAAATCAGCACTGATTCACTTCAATCGATGTTGACTACATATTGATCGACGCCGGCTGAAATAAATCGATGCCGATTGGACCGAATGAACTGATAAGATGATAAAATGTGTTTTGGATGTTCTGATTTGGATAAATAGGAAGCTAACATTGCTCTTGATGTTATGGATGGAGGCATGAGAGGCGTTACACATGCGGGATGCTATTCCTGAGCTACTAGAGACCATTCTCCCTGATGTCACTAACGCAGATTGGTGCCACTTAGAGCTAGCCGGGCTCAGGGGATTCCGGTACTACCGATGAGTGCCTCGAGATGTAGAGTTGATGTGAGCACTAGTGCGAAAATGGGATAGCCAGACTTGCACTTTTTGGTTCAAGACGGGTGAGATGACCATCACCCACGACGACATATATAGGATCCTAAGGCTGCCAATCACCGGGGACCCGATAGAGATTACTCCATGAGAGCAGCAACAGAGGGCCCTAGGAAAATTGTATGGAGATAGGGTGGATGATTCAGAGATAGTGTCCGGGGTGGTGAGGATAGCCTCTCAGTACAGATCGGAGGATGCTAGGAGCAGATAGATAGTGTTGATTCAGATGGCTATCTCCTATTTTTCTCTTCCAGATTCAGGAGGTGGGAGATTCCCATTGCTATTACTAGATTGTGTTTGTGACATCCTACAGTTTAGACAGGTGTTGGTGTTTTCCTATGCCCTAATAGATTAGATATATTATGAGTTATGGATGTATACCACCAGCAGGAGGACAGAAATTGATGTTAGTTTCTTGCTCCATTGTTGGGCATATGAGCACATAGCAGTGATCAGACCATCTGGGCTTCCATGGATGCCAGCAGTAGTGGGGGCCATTGATTATGGATTTCAGCGATGGATGGCTGACATGGCCCCAGGAGATACATGGAGATCTTTAGATTGGTATGTAGAGCACTTCAGGATGCTAACACCAGAGTAGGTCATTTGGATACCCTATCATGTCTACCCGACATGGGTCGGTCATGAGGCTCACCTGGTGGGGTTGAGACGGAGCCGGGTGGTTAGGGGCTGTAGGTCAGATATGTGGGAGCGCGTCCTGTTTATACGGGTATTGAGATAGTTCGGCCTAGTGTAGACAGTGTCGACCACCTATACGCCATACACGCAAGACATTAGAGAGACTAATCTGCCGATTTTGATCCTAGCAGATCCATTGAGGGAGGCCCCACCTTCCACAGACAGTGATGATGATGCCAGAGTAGATGACAGCTATGTAGCATGGTATTCAACAGAGCTACCACGACACCTGCCACCATCTATAGATGTCGATGAGGAGGATATAGCCACAGTGCTGGAGAGGCTGGAGGGAGAGGATTTTACCCTGATGCAGACACACCAGGTGGCCCTCGAGGAGATCAGAGCTCTGACAAAGGAGAGGGATGCCCTAATACTAGAGAGAAACACAACTCGCCAAGAGTGAGATACAATGATCTAGTAGAGGGATCACTACCATTGGCATAGAGAGGACCTCAGGGCCAAATATGGTGATATAGGTACTATGTCAGAGTCTGAGACACAGGGTATGACCGTAGGAGGGCCACCACTAGCAGCACCAATAGTGAAATTACGAGCACTTGGTACGGTGATCCTGAGTACTTATCAGTCTCTCCTCGCTGAGGTGAGATACTATGAGGATGCCCTAGGACATCATGCCCCTAAGGTGCCTTGTTACGGTGTGAGGAGGAGATCAACGACAGCCACAGCTAGTGGTGTGTCAGAGGGAGGGAGTACCGGGAGAGAGCGAGGTGGAGGCAGGCCCCCAAAAGCAGGTTCTTCTAGTTTGATAGGTGGTGGCTAGGAGAGACAACCTAGTCCAGAGGAGGGTGGAGGAGATAGTGTCTTCCACTTATCAGACTTTACGATATAGAGATTGGTGTATTTTGATATCGATATATTGATGTAGCCTCAATTTGAAGGCATTTTTGATGTATGATATAGATGGCTTGATTGAAAGCCATCCATTCTTTGTTGTACAGATACTCATGTATATATATAGATTCATTATTTTCTTTGTCATATGATTGTACTCATGCTTTTATCTTCGATATACGTGGATAGATGTAGCGTAATTGTGATGGATATAGACATATGCTAATAGATGATAAAATAGATGTGATTGGATGGACATAGACATAGAGGATAGATAAACGTGATGTGATTTTATGTGATTGATATGTGGATGTAATTTTGATGAAAAATAGATATAGATAGATGTAGTGTAACTTGGATGTACACATTTTTGGATGTTTCGATGGATAGATGAATAGATGTGATTGATATATGGATTTAATTTTGATAAAAAATAGATATAGATAGATGCACATGTGTTGACAATACATGCTTTGATATGTGTTTTGGACAACGTAGATAAGATGAAATTAGATAGATGATAGATTTTGATTAAATTAACATGTTAAATGTCAATTTAACTGGATGAATAACAAATAATCATGGGAAATACTCTCTGCGAGAGCGAAGGACGTAATGAAATAACCTTGATCAGAAATAAAGGAAATACACCTAGATAAGAAAAATAATGATAAGCTAGTCCCCTAACTGACCATAAATAGATACTTTGATAGGAAACCAAAAGACCATGCATACAAGGCCATATATGAGGTTAAAATAAACCTGACACTAGCTAGTCGCCAACCAAATCTTAGAAGATAAATGGAAGGAGAAGAAAGTATTTATCTTGTCAAAATTTACAAAGGACAGAATATATGCTCCCATTGGGAAAATAGGGTTCTCCATATGATCGACAAAAGGTCTTATGTCTCAGCTTCATGATTTTTGTTTTGACAGAAGAGCAAACTAATCAATGTGGGAATTTTGCTAGATATAGAAAGACTGATCGATACGGGAAGTATTTCAATGATGCTAAGAAGCAAAAAAACAACCTTTCTTCAAGGGAATGGTCTGTATTTCAAATGTAGCCATCCTTCAAGCGCATGGTCTATATTTCGAATGTATCCATCCTTCAAGGGTATGGTCTATAACTTTTGATTCATTTTGAAAATGCATAGATAATTGTCCTTCGAGGGATCATTCTATCTTTTGGGATTTTTAATTTTTTTTGAGCTTTTGGAGCTTGTTTTGAAAGAAGATGAGTGTAGACCAGATAGATCAGATAGAGGGGAAGAAAATGTATAAAAAGCACATACTCATGCCCTGATTAGATTTGATTGAGATAGATACTTGGGACAGATGAAGAAGTGATTAAGGTGTCCCTACTAGGATGAGGAACATATCCATAAGAAAAATGCTATGAGTAGAGCCGCGATAATCATATTTAAGGTGGAAAAGACATAACGTGGAGAACCACATAGTTCTGAATCACTATGAAAATATATGACTAGTTTTTAGATGGATGAAAGATCTGTTTTGCGACTAAGATCGTGTAAGATAAATTTTAATAGTAGAAGGGCCTTAGATGCAAGGCATTAAGAGGTTCCATTTTAGGTACACCATACATGGAGGATAGACGATAAGCCCCAGACCCATATTTATGAGTAACTACGTACGAACCCATCTAGTTAGGAGCAAACTTACCACGCTGACTCCATTCTAGCATAGTGACATTTTGGTTTTATTTAAGAACAAGATCACCAATTTTCAAGTCATGGTGTTGCAAGTTCTTGTTATAAGCACATTTGACATGCTCAAGATAGATTTGATGATGCTCAAGAGAATTGAGACACTGCTCATCTAGCAACTCAAGCTGTGCTAGATGATTTTGATGATAGTCCTCATCAGAGACAAATTCTCTGAGAGAAACATGAAGAGATGGGATCTGAACTTCCAAAGGAAGAACATCCTCTGACCCATAGACTAGAGAGAAGGGAGTAGCACCCGTAGGAGTACGAATGCTAGTCCGATAATCCCAGAGAGAAAAAGGGATATGTATATGCCAATCCCTACTAGCTCGACTAGTTACCTTTGCAAGGATATTACGCAAAGTTTTATTGGAAGCCTCGGCCTGACCGTTAGCTTGGGGATAGTATGGAGAAGAAAATATGAGTTTGATATTGAAAGCGTCACAGAGGTTCTGCAAATCGATGTTTTTGAAATATTTACCATTATTTGTGATGAGTTTGTGTGGAACACCAAAGCGACAAATGATGTGTTGATAGACAAAATCAACAATCGGTTTAGCTTTGGTTGATGAAAGAGGAATAGCTTCCACCCACTTAGTAAAGTATTATGTGGTAGTAATGATAGAATGATTACGTTGTGAAGAGTGCAGATTGATAAGACCGATGAGATCAAGACCTCATTGTGAAAAAGGCCATAAATCTGTTGTAGGTTGTAAAGCCTAACTAGGGATATGTGTAAGATTGGAATGTTGTTGACACTTGACACATTTCTTAGTGTATTCACAACAATCTTGATTAAGAGAAGGCCAATAATAGCCTAAACGTAAGATGCATTTGGCTACGGCCAAGCCACTAAAATTTCCACCACAGATGCCATCATGGACTTCCTGGATGGCTTTAGATGATTCAGGGGTTTTGAGGCACCGAAGTAAAATACCATCAAAACCACGTTTGTAGAGGATTCTACCTAGAATAGTATAGCCATTAGCGCGTAGGATAAAATATCTTCTACCATTGGAGGTCAAATCTAGAGGAAGCACTGAATGAGATAGATAATCAACGATCTGTTGATACCACTCATCTTGAGTATTGGTTGTGACGGAATTGATTGAAGTTAGTTGCCGGAGATGATATGGTTGATCTAATCACTGCACAACCACATAAAGTTGTGATTCCTCGATAAAAGGTAGAATAAGCGAGGCTAACAAAGCCATTGTATCTGTGAATCGATTCGCAGTATGAGGAATAGCTTGGATAGTGAATTTATCAAAAGATTGGATTTGAAAGAGAACAATATCACGATATTTTTGAAGGATATCATTTTTGCATTGATAGACACCCATGACTTGATTAATGATGAGTTCAGAGTCACCAAAGATGTTGATATGGCAGGCGCCAAGATTAATAGCATTTTGAAGACGTAAAACAAGAGCTTCATATTCAGCCATATTATTGGTACACTCAAAGTTAAGTTTGTGTGCGACTGGGATAGGTCCACCCCAAAGAGGAATCATAAAGAAACCTACACCTCCCCCTTGCTGGCATTTGGATCCATCAAAGAAGAGTTTTACTTTAAATTGAGAAATACCAAAATCAATTTGTTGGATATAATCATCAGGGAATTGAGCAAGGGGGACTTGAGCGTCTGGAAGAGGAGCATCAGCTATTTGATCTACAATAACCTGACCCTTGATAGTTTTTTGCGGAATAAACTTAAGATCAAATTCTTTCATTAGCATGAGCCAACAAGTGATACGATCATTGTGATAAGGCTTCACATGCATTGTCTTGAGTGGATTGACACTTGTGACAATGTAAGTTTTTTTATCGAGGAGGTAGTGAAGAAGCTTAGAAGTTGCAAAGAAGAGAGCACAACACAACTTTTCAGCTTTGGAATAATGTGTTTCATACTCATGGAGAGTGTGATTAATGTAATAGACGGCCTGTTCTTTACCGTTAGCGTATTGATGCGAGATCATGGCTCCCAAAGCATGGTCAGTCACAGAAATATAAAGATAGAATGGCTCCCCCTCGCGTGGGGGTGTCAGCATAGGTGGGGAAAGAAGATAAGCTTTGAGATCATCAAAGGCCTTTTGGCAATGCTCATCCCATTCAAAATGAACATTCTTACGGAGGAGATGATGAAAAGGTTGACAATGGTCTGACAGTTGTGAGATAAAATGATGTACTGATTGAAGGAGTCCTTGAAGACCGTGGAGTTGCTTTGAGTTAGAAAGGGGAGGCATCTCAAGGATAGCTTTTATTTTTTTGGGGTCCACTTCAATGCCCCTAATAGAAATGATAAAGCCTAAGAGTTTACTAGTGAGAATGCCAAACACGCACTTGGATGGATTTAGGCAAAGACAAAAGAGAATGAGCCTCTCAAAGAGAGGTGTAAGAGTGAAAATATGATCCTAACGACGTTTAGATTTACTGAGGAGATCATCGATGTAATATTCCATAGTTTTGTGTAAGAGATCATGGAAGATGTAGGTCATGGCTCGTTGATAGGTTGCTCCTGCGTTCTTAAGACCAAAAGACATGACACGATAACAAAAAATACCCCAAGGAGTTATAAAGGAAGTCTTATGTTGCTCCGCTGGTGTGATGAGAATTTGATTATACCCAGAGAAACCATCCATAAGAGAAAGCATCTCGTGACCTATCGTTAATTCCACGAGTTGGTTGATATTAGGTAGAGGAAAATCATCTTTTGGACAAGCAAGATTAAGATCCCAGAAGTCGGTACAAATTTGAATCTTCCCAGTAGCTTTGGTTATTGGTACTGCATTTTAAACCCATTGTGGATAATTGATGGGTTGGATGAAGTTAGCAGAAAGCAAACGTTGCAACTCTTCTTTAACAAGAAGGGCTACTTGAGAGTGTATTTCACGTAATTTTTGTTTAACCAGTTTGATGTTGGGAAGAGTAACGATATTGTGGACCACGATATCGGGATCGAGTCCTGGCATATCCTCATATGACCAAGCGAAGGCTTGAGGATGGTTGGAAAGAAAAGTGGTAAAGTCTCCTAACTCCTGTGGATTAAGAGATTGGCTGACCTTAATGATGCGAGGGTATTTAGAAGCCCCTATATTAAGATCGACAGTGTCTTTGTTAAGAAGCGTAGATGTGTCAAAAGGAATGGTTTTAGGAAGATAGGAATCCTCTACCCCCAGATAGGTGAGGACAGAATCATCATCCACACAGTGGATAGTGTTAATAGTAGGAGAGTCATCTCCAACTATTTTAGGGAAGACTAATGATATGGAAGTGGATTTATTATTAGTTTTATACGTCAGTGGCCCTAAGGAAATGGTATTGACTAAAAAAAAAGTTAGACGGGATGGAAATGGCATCATCCACATCAAATGATGCTTCTAACCTAGCGGGAGAAGATGGTTCCTCAATGGGGAGAGGCTCATCGAGAATAGTGATGGTGGCTTATGAAAGAGGTTTAAATCTTAAACCAAATTTTTGATGTGGTTTGAGAGTTGGAATGGACGTGAGGTCATGCACACCCTATTCATACTTTCCAAGGCCAAAACCCTTCCACACACATCTATATAAATAATTTTTTGCAAACATGGGATTTTGTAGACAATCAAACCCTGCTGAATAGGGTTTGGCCCTAGGAGGAGAATCCGAGGGATAGTGAGGTGTATCAAGACCACCATAAATGAAGTTAGTCTGTTGATTGGGCAAACCAATAGTGATGACATGACTGAGACCTGGCTGATATTCAGGTTGTTTGTCTAGTCTACCATACTCATTAGGTTTGAGATGGGCATCAAAAGAAAGAAGAGGAAGCTCTCCTAGTGAGAAACGCTGTAATGTCTCTTCTAGATTTTGTAAATTTGGTAGTTTTTTTGTAGGTATGGAAGAGGATGAAGCCTAGTCAGGAGAACAAGCATTCTCCTTTAGAGGTGCAGACCCTATGGTCATGTTACATTGTGCAGAAGGAAAAGGATCTCCTGGATGAGTATAGATTTTGCTCTCATACTAATATTTTAAGCATCAATGGAGGGTTGATGGGACACAATGCATTTCATGAATCCAGGAGCATCTGAGGATCATATTGTAGTGGAATTTCCCTTCAACAATGTAAAAGAGTTCGTGAAGCAGTTTCTTACCTACTTGAATGGGCAAGACCACAGTTCCTAAAGTAACTGCCAACTGATCGTTAAATGATCGAAGGGAGAAAGGTGGGGGTGACACTACGTTCTTTGGTAACTTAAGTTGCTTGAATGTGTATGAGGAAATGACGTTAAGTGCAGCACCACTATCAATCATAGTGCGTTTTAACATAGTGTTGTTGATTTGAACTGTGATAAAGAGGGGAGCCTCCAAATCCTCGAAAGAAAGGGAAGGAATTTCTGAATCTTCAAAAGAAATGGGGGTTGACGGTTTATTCAATCCAACAATCATCTCAAAAGGCTGGGGCTAATCTGAATTCACTGCGATATAACGTAGATTATCAATCAAATCCTGGCGATGCTGTGGAGATGATTGAATGAGGTCAAAAAGAGACATTTTGACCGGAGCATGAGTAAGTTGTTTCATAACACTCTCCTCTACTAACACGGGAATCTAAGCTTGAGGTGAAGCACGAATAGAGACCCTAGGTCTCGAGGCTAACGTGGAAGGAGGAATGCCTTCAGGGGCTGTAGAAATGACAACCCGTGGCTGAGATGATGATATATTATCATATTGTTGTGTTCTAGTGGTGATATGAATCGTGTCAATTTGGGAAGGTGGAAGACCGTCCGGCGTGGAATTAGTAGAACTAGAGGCCTGAGTAGATCGTTAAGGCTCAGATGTGGTTGAGATGATAGAAGATACTTGTTCCTCCTCTTCTTCTAGTAGAAGAAAACTTTCTTCCAAAATATTGTTAACGACAGATTGAAGGCCCTTACATCCCTCGGTGTCATGTCCTGGGGTGCGATGGTAAGCACAAATCAAATTAGAGTTGAACCAGAAAGGTTTAACTCCTTAAGGATTATAGGGTTTGATCAGAGGAAGGGATATGGATGAAGACTGGATAAGTTAGAGAAGAATCTCGATATAGAATCCGGTAGACAAAGATGAGGACAAAGATGATGGAGGTGCCTCTCTTACCTCCACGAATTGCTGAGGTAAAAGAACCTACATATCTGGTTTGACAGTCCTTTTAGGGGTCATTTTACTTTTTTAGACATCGGAATAAGTAGCCTTGGACACTTGAGATGGAAGCAAGTGAGGCATGATTGATTTCTGCGGAGGATGAGCTCCTAAGATAGATTTTGAAGAAGATGAAGATGTGATAAGTGTTGTGGTCTTCAGAGATAGGGAAGGCTGCTTGATTGAAACAGATGATGATTTAGATAATGCTGATTTAGATTAGGGAGGAGCTCCTAAAATAGGTCTGATCACAGGAACATAGGGTGCCTTGGCTTTTGGTGATGAAGATGATGGTCCTAATAAAATAGGTGATGCCTCTCTAGTCTGTGAATTCACTTTACAAGGCACCGGTGAAGAAGGTGTTGTAGAAGAAGAGGATGATGGTTTTGATGGTATTGTAGATGAAGATGCCTTCCCAGTTGAAAAATCCAATATTTTATGAGGTGTAAAAATATTTTTTTGAGGGAAGGCACCAAGAGTCTTAATAGTCTGAAATATGGGTTTTCCTTTTTCAGGGATGGTGACAACTTCAACCATATAAGGTGATTGTAGCCTTTTTGGGGGAAGGAGATGAGGAGGTGCTGATGATGTAATGTTAGACATTAATTGTCTTGGTTTAAGTCCAGGAACTGAGATTGTAGGTGCCGATGCCATTTCTTTATATTTTCCCTTAATAGGCAAAATAGTATCGGTGATGGAAGAAGTGGATGATGAAGGAGAAGTTCCTTGCAAGGGAGGTACTTCTGGTATAGTAATTGTGGGTGTAACTACTATGGGAAAGGAAACGGGAAGAGTCAAAATTGAAGACGCTTCTGTTGAAGTTGGTACAACTATAGATATGTTTACTAATAGCATAGTTGCAGCAAAAATGGGAGAAATAGAAGTAGATGTATTTGCGTTGGAAACTCGAAGAGATGTAATTTCCTCAAGCATCGAAAGAATATCTAACGATGAGACAGATGAGGATGACACTATCTCAGGTATAGATAGAATATCAGATAAAGAGGCAGAGGGAGATGAATCCGTCTCTAACAATGTGGGAATATTCAAAGATGGGGTGTCTGAAGATGATGGAATCCCAGCGATTAGTGGAGCGGAAGGAGGTTCTGATTCAGTCGATGTGTTCATAGATGGCTTAGTTTTAGAAGAAGAGTCTTCAGTAGAAATGAATCTGATAGTATGAGTGTTTGGTTTTTGAGACTCTGAAGCATCATGGTTTGGGTAATGATTAGGAAAAGGTTGTTTAAAAACATCAAGCGTCTGATTTGGGGGAGCATTTGGGTTATCCAGAATGAGCTCGCCTTTATCAATGAATTTATAGAAAATATTTTTCAAGTTTTGACATCACTCAATGTCATGACCTTTGGTTCTATGATAATGATAGAATTCATTTTCCCTATACCAGAATGGACGTTCTTGGCTTTCATCGAAATTTATAATAGGGGAAAGTTCAATCATGTGAACTTCCAACATTTTTTCTAAGATAGAAGCATATGATTTCCCCAACGAAGTAAAAGATCGAGATGATGAGGGTCCTTTTTGAGAAGATGAGGAGTCTCTCCGTGGTGTTTGATTAGAACTGTTATCGACACGTGGTGTTTTAAATATGATAGTGTTAGTGGATCCCTAATTTTTGTCTTTAGAAGTGGAAGGGTTTGATTTTGTAAACAGAGAAAAATCTAGTTTAGATTTAGAGTGAAGTTTTAACTTCCCTTGTTCAATGGCATGGGACTCAAGTTTACGTGCCATCCTAAAGGCTTCTTCAAATGTATGAAAATTTTGGATCCTTAAAGTGGAAGAAATATGATTAGCACAAGATTTATTAAACAAATTGATATGTTGAGATTGAGGAAGAGAGAAAGAAAATTGGTTTATTATCCCTCTCCAACGAGCGAAAAAGTCTGCAATAGACTCATCATCGAATTGATGAATGTTATAAATATCTGTAATCAAGATCTTATGTGTGATGTTGATTGAAAAGTTTTCAACAAACATCTGGAACAATTGAGAGAAAGAAAACAAGGAATGTTGAGGAATGTTATTGTACCAATCTAAAGCAAGCCTTGCTAGAGACATAGGAAAATTATGGAGCATAAGCTCCTGATCCTGGACTATCAGGTAGAAAGCGTGTTTGAATGCACGCAGGTGCTGTTGAGGATCCTCCCGACTATGAAATTTTGAGAACTTAGGAAGTTCCCATTGGGGTGGATAAGGCTTAAAAGCCACTGATGGGTGAATGGGTTCATTACACACTTATTCAAAAGAGTATGAAGGATAATCCCCTTTGGTGGAGGATTCTAAGTCTGTGATTTTATTGAAAAGAATTTGGACCATGTCAGATTGAGGAGGAGGCATACTGGTATGTCCTACATAAGAAGCGAATGGTGGATTTTGTTGAGGCGTCAACGGGGGATTCATCTGTTGATTAACAAGATGGTAAGAGGAATAACCAGGTGTTATGGGTGATGCCTAGTGAGGTATTTGTTGTGAAGGAGCCTGTGTATAAATAGGATGTGAGATGACCAGTGGTTGAGAAAAAGGTGGTTGAATGAAAGCCGAAGCCTGTGATTGGTGGGTTCCTACACTTGTTGACTGGATCCGAATGGATTGAGGAACATGGGTATTGATTTGATTGGACATGGTGGGTAACAAAGTCTAAATGAGGCTTTTGACTTCCAGATTGGTTATTAAGGGCACCGATGCTAGAGGATGGGTGAAGGTCACTGTCACTGGAATATCAGAAGAAAGACCAACTGGAGGATGAGAAGCAGGAACCAACTGACTCATTGAAGGGGGTTGACTCATAAAGAGGTATTGACCCTGGGACGCAATGGATGGCATAGAAGAATTAACAACAATTTGTGGATGCGCAGGTGTGCCAATTATAGCTAGAGAAGAGGACTTCTCAGAAGTAGGTTTTGGAATAGTCGAGGTGACTGCGACGTTAGGAATAGGAAAGACTATTTGAGAACTAGTCGACATGGTTGGTGGAAGAGAAAAGGAGGGATGGGTGCACCACCCTCTTCTGTGGTTCGAGGCGAGAAAAAGGATGCTAACTGTTCTACAAAATCCTGGGATGGTTCACGAGGATAATCATAAACTTGCTGGATTGGTGGTCCCTGATCAGATATTCGAATGGACTTATGTACTAGGTAGTCCATAAGGGCTACCGGATTGTGATCAAGGAGCACCTGAAATTCAGGATCCCCATGAGGAACATACTCTATATCAGAAGCAGATGATATTTCTGAAGGACTGGGGGAAGCTGGACGTGATGGGATTGCTTTAGGCTGATAGAAAGGATTATATGACCAAGATGGGGAACCAACTAATAGCGGTCCTGAGGAAGACCCGAGGGGTGCCGAAACATCCACACTAGTGGTGATCTCAGAGGAAGAAGGGACCAGTTGAGCCATTCTTTTAGATTGTAAATGAGTGATGACCATCATAAACAAGCAGAAATATAGAAAAAGAAGATTGACCTAACTAATGCATAAACAATTCAAGCAACGTAGGTGATTATCTCTTTTAAGTTTTACTGCTTTTAAGAAAGAAAATATTAGGAAAGGATTTTTAGAACAAGAACTACTCAGATAGCCAGACTAAGGATGGTTTAGGGAATGTTTTGGTGAGGAGTCCCGAAGGCACTTTAGTAAAAGACCAATACGTGGCTTGATATATGGGCCTACCCCCTCACTTCACACACCGCTGTGATAAGGGAGTCGGGTGCTTTGCCAATATATACCAGAACTTCCGTGAATTTATAGCGCGGCCTGAGTACCACATAGGCTCTTCCTCTTAGATGTCACTTCCAAGTAGGTGAGGCAAGGGGAGGAATTTTTGTTTTGATGCTTTATACCTAGTGATTTTGGCTTTGTGTGCAAGGGTGAAAAATAAAAATCAAATAGTGTCACTACCGATTTTGATTAATTTTTCCAGCCTATTTAGAAAACTATATGAATAACATTCAACATAAATGATAAAGGAAAAGTTATTTTTAAGCACTAAGAATGAAGTGTTGGATTTCGATGAAGACAAGTCAAAAAAATTCTTTCCTGGATGTGATTAAATTATTTTTAAGCACCAAAATTGAAATGTTTGAATGTGATAGAAAACAAACAAACAAGTTCTTTTTAAGTTCTTAAAAAAGGAGAAAACACCGTAAAAGAGGAATACCTATAGATTTAGCTCTCCAAGATGTGTGGACTTCAAAATGCGCGTTGTTGAGCTCCTCCCCTCGAACAATCCCATGAACAAGCAATGTGCTCTATAAGAAAAGGTTAAGAAAATTCCCAAAAAATCCAGAAGGATATATCTAGATGATAGTAGAATAAAAATTTCTATTTAAAGAACTACAAAACTTTCAATAAAATAACAATTTTGCAAAAAGAGTTGGATCAAGAATGCAACTTTGAAATCAAATGAAATATTTGTTGATCTTCAGAATAGGAATTTAGTTTTGCAAGAAAGAAGAAACTTTAACTTTACAAATTATAAGTGAAAGAAGCAAGACCAAAATGAAGGAAGGAAATGCTACGGAGAACTGACGAAAAGCAGCGAAGAAACAGAACAGAAGCTCAAAACTTGGAAAAGAAATGAACTTACCAATAAGGGACTTTGGTTGGGTCCCACCAGGCTTGCTAGAATGTAGATCAAGAATTTCACGCTTGTTACCTATCCAAGTTAATGTACCAAACTAAAAACAAAAACCTTAAAAAACTCAAATGAAATCGATACCTGAAAGACAAGATCTGAAGATGTAGATGGAAAATAAAGCCAATGTAGACAAGATGGGTGCACACGAGTGATCCTGCAAAGTAGATCCAAGAAACCTGCGAGACACAGATGCTTGACAAAAAAAGACCACATTAAAATATATTTGGGTGAACTGCCTGAAAAGTGGGTCCGGGAAGCGATAGGCTCCCTCAACAGATGTCAGTCCACATTTTCAATTAAGGAAAGAAGCATGCATGATAAAAGATGTAAGTAAATGTCTATAATTTGATTAAAAAATGACAGACAAAAAAGTAAACAGCAGACAAAAACCAATAAAAATCGGGAATGTGTGAAAACAATGCTATATTTGTGTTCCCTGAATTATTTTACCTATCCGCAGGCAGATCAGTGTCGATTAGGAAAATTGGCGTCGAATGAGAATAATCGGTGTCGACTGAGATAGGTCAGCGCCGACTAGATATAATCAGCGTCGACTGGGTATGGTTGGCGTTTACTTGGGGAAAATTGCAGGAAAATTGAGAAACAGACAGTGGAGGCTAGATTATCGATCTCCGCTAGATCTATAAGAGCCGTAGGGATACTAACAAGGCTCCACCTGTGCCGGATGTAGGAAAAAAGTCACCAAGAGATCGATGGAGGATCACGATGTCGATGTGGTAGGAGCAGAGTAATGGTACTCCTCTCAGGGATTGATTTGGACAGGATTCACTCTCACTTGATAGATAATGCTCAGACTTGATGCTCAAAAATCTCTCGTTGTTTTTGTCTCTCTATCTAACCAGAACTGAATTCTAGCCCTGTATTTGTAATCAGCGCTGACCGAGATGAAATTGGCGCCGCTCCGAAAAATTGGCGTCGACCGAGTATCGGTCTGCGCCGATCAGGGAACAGACTCCCGAAATGTCCAAAAGGGATGATTTTTGGGAAGATGAAGTGATCCTTCCACCTCAAATATGAGAAATATCCCGCTGCTCAGTTTGGGAGGAGAAGAAATAGGGGGGATAGATGGATAGAATAGATACGGGAGGTTAGGAATTTATATGAGGTAGATAAGTGGTTAGGATATATGTAGAAAATATAATTAAATATTTAATATTTAATTATCTATGGGTAAAACATAATGGGGTGACATAAACTTAGGATAGATGTTTTAAATCAAATATTAAATAATAACCTAAGGGAGAAGTGGTGATGAAAACGTGCCCCAGGTTACCCGAGAAGACAAACGCGCACGAGGGCACCAAATTGGATAACCAATTTTAGGTGTCTACAGTCAGAGTTCAAAAAAACCAATTCAATTAATTTAAGACATGTGTATATGGCTCTTTTTTCATTAATTTTCTTCTTCCTTATTAGTTGCATTGAGAAATGTGAGGTAATTGAAAAGTGACACGTGTATTTGTTTTTCGATGTTATTGTACGTACCCAAAATTGTAAGGTACTGTACTACCAAAACAACATGACACATGCCCCAATGATGATACAGGTCTCCTCGCAAGGTGTTCAGGATCCGGAAAAGCTCTCCGATTGTGC
This sequence comes from Taxus chinensis, assembly GCA_019776745.2. Taxonomy (NCBI): domain Eukaryota; kingdom Viridiplantae; phylum Streptophyta; class Pinopsida; order Cupressales; family Taxaceae; genus Taxus; species Taxus chinensis. The sequence goes on from CM034146.1 coordinate 236,573,823, forward strand.
GTTAACATCCCACATGCCCCGCTTAGCCCCCACGTGCTTTATTTTTTCCTTTTCCCCTCTTTTCTTAGCCTTTTTCTCTTCAGTGACGAAACCGCCGTACTGCCTGGGCGGTGGTCTTGTGACCGCTGCCTTGAATAAGGCGGCGGTCCTATAACCACCACCCTGCTCATAGCAGCGGTCCTTTACACATTTTCTAGAAATATCTTTTAACACGACTCACATAAATTCAACGTTTTACCAGCTTTCTTTCACCGCCATAGGCTTGCATTTATGATTCTGGTTCCAGGCTGGAATAGTGTTTTGCCATTTTTTATAGTTTAAGAGTTCAAATTGGTTTTTACCTTAGGTAAATCCAAATGCTATAAATAGATGGCTTGTGCTCAAGAAAATGGCCCCTCAAATTTGCCTCTGATTTCTCTTTGCAATAGATTTAGTTTTCATTTTTCTTAGAATGCTTAGTTTCTTTCATTGCATGCTTAGTTAGCATTGTTTTACTGTTAGTAAGCCTCATATCCATCTTGTGCAAGCACTGTTGTTATTTCATCCAATCCATTGGAGTAGAATAGCTTAGGAAGCCATTAAAGTTACAGGTTTTTCTCCTCAAATAGGATAGTTTCAGGTTCTGGATGCTTTATGTTGCATGACTCGCAATAGATCCCACTAGGAATTACATAAGCCAAGCTTTGTACTCTTGCGCTATCCCTCTCCTACTCGCATCGTATTCAATCTATATTATGAGCTGCCTTTATCCTAATATCTACTTCTGTTGATGCTAGCATTACACACTTTTCTAGATCCACGTGAACATGAAGGAATGAGGAGATCACACTGAGCAGACAAGATCACACACACCAGTGGATTCACCACTGTTCTGTAGAATCCAGGTTCTAGCTTTCAAATTTCTAGTTAGAATCATATCAAATAGAGTAGCTAATTGCTTTATTTCAGTTAATTCTACTCTCGATATTGCTAGAGAAGTTGTGGGGATTGATAGTTTCTAAGAAACTATGATTCACTCCTCACTTCTGAGGTAGGATCGAGAGTCTTGTAGATAGATTAGATAAGCTATTTCATTGTTTAGAATAGATCTACAAATTACACAGACAGATAGCTACACTCGGTTATTTTGTTTGTTTTAAAATTATTATATTAGTTGTCATTTCTAGATATTTTAAATAGCTACTTTCTTAAATTCGTAAAGCTCGTCAGAAAACACAAAAAAATACAGAAGTTATATATGCTATAGATATACTTGACATAGGTAAATTTTATTTTACTGTAGCTCGCTTTACTTTGTTTCTTTTGTATGACAATCACGGGACCTAGAGAGCCCAGGGAATACATATTCAAGCCAATCATGCCTCAGCCCAATCTCATCACAGTAATAACTGATATAGATCAAAATCTTAGGATTCAATTCTTCCAAACAACGGTAAGCTTGAAACAAATCAATTCCCAGTTGAACGGATTAAACATAGAAGATGACCAAGCACACACATTTTGGTCAAATCAACTGAACTTCAGATTACCCTAAGTAACATTCATATGACTATAGAAGGGTTCAAAAGAGAACAAACCTTTGGTTGTGATCCTTTGGTCCCACAGCCAGATGCAGGAGACACTCTTCTAGATATAGATACCGGCCTAAGAATCCAGGTTGCACGAATGCCTGTAGGGTATTCTGAGAAAATCACACAGTTATTGATCCTAAATATAGAAGCTGAGAAAGCATATGATTACTTGATATTAGGGATTAGGACTTGATTTCACGCATGACCATAACAGGTCCATAAAAACTAAGAATCTACGGTTGTGACCCACAAATCCCGCAGCCTAACGAATCCATATGAGAATTAGACATAGACACTAGCCTATGCACACTAGTATTCCGGTCTACTCCACTTCCACCTATCATCATCGAACAATTATCCCTACTAGACATAGCAGCTAACAGAGCTAGGGAATTTTGGACTAGGCTAGAGAATCGTCCATAGAGGCAAGTATTTTTGCTATCCACCATATGACCCTGTCCGGAGAAATACACGAAACTATCCTGGGTCATTTTCCACGTATTCCACAACCTATAGATCAAATAACGCCAAAACTTGATATTGATTGGAGCCTTCGAGCAGTCATCCTTTCTGACCGATCTATCACACCAGTTCAAGTTAGGAGGGCCTTCTTTGCCTTAGACTCACAAATTCCGCTAGTGCCTATTGAAGACATTAGATTGCCTAACTAGTTTGTCTGCATCTCACACATATTCCATACCCACCGGATGTCTCGGCACGACCTTGGGAGGTCAGGTGTGAGGAAGAGTTACTTGTAGATTCCCATGCTCGCATGTCACTTTTCCGTCGTACAAAATTGGTGAACCCGACGTGAAACTTCCTACTTTCTAGATTGGAGTCATATTATTGCGAGTTCTTCTAGATTAGTATACTTTTCATCTTTTCTACCTCATTGGCTTTCACCATCACCTTCGCTCCATCCCATTATTCTGTGAGTATTCATATACCCCCCGAACATGTCGGGATTTGATGCATATGGCAGACCCCTCTTGGGTCTTGAGGCATACTACGCCCAGCAAAATAGGCAATCATCACCCTCACTTTTAGTATGGGGTGACTGTTGGTGTGGAATCACAGCACCCCTGGATGTTGATTAGATTTCTAGGTTGATCATGCTTGCATCCAGTGTGATTGCACAACATTGAATCCTTTCTCCAAGTGTGGGACTTGCAAAAATGAGAAAGGAATCTCCAGAGAAGGTTGGTTCCTCTTCCTAAACTACCTGCCACAAGCTATTCTAGTGAAGGCAAGCTAATATAATCCTAATCTAACCATGCCAAGGAGACAGAGAGAGAGAAAAGGGAAAAACAGAGCCTACACTAAAACGGTGATACACCAGAGAAGGAAAATGTTGAATATCTATCAAAACTGCCATGGAACAAGGAGAGGTGAGCAATGGGAAGGATGGACAGATGCATCACAGGCCCAAGGATAGATTTCACATAGAAAATGTCCCAAAAATCCATGAACATAGCTCTAAACCTGTAATGAGTATTAAAACATGCAAAAATACTTGTAATGAAGAGAGGCAAGAAGAAAGCAAGAAAAAACGAGCAAGGATGGATAGATGCATCACAAAACACATTTTTTGTTACTCCAGAAGTTTGCACAGAACATCATTTCAATAGTAAAAGGAAAAAATTCCATTACAGAGTAGGGGAGGAGGTTCGAACTCCATTTTCAACCCTAGAGAAGAAAAGAAGGGAGGGTAGAGCAGAAAAGATGAACAACCTCTTTACAAATGAGCCAAATTTGGCTTTATACAATGCATGGGTCGAGCCCAGGAGAGAGAAAACATATAAAAAACATGGAATCCATTCCTCATTGAATGCAGATGCATTAAAACATCATGGGCATCCTTACTGACCCATGCCATGACATTTCTGACCATACTGAAGAAGAATGCGACCCATTCTGCATTAAAACTGGTTGTTGAAACGTCACTTTTGGCCATTACCATGCGCCAGAGACGTTTCTTGATTTTATCTCTCCAAAATGAACCAAAATTCAAGATTGACCTCGGAATCGTGTAGAGAATTTCACCAAATTTCCATTGATATAAAGAACGTGAAAATCCGAGCTCTGGATCGAAAGATATGGTGATTTGAAGATTTAGGGCAAAAATAGGCCAAAACGGATCGGTAGGAAAATATTTGAATTTTTCCCATACACTGCCACTTGGATGACACGTGTTAGGCTCTGATTCATCTACAGGTTCATCCTCTAAAAATTCCTTATGGCCCCTTAAACTTGGACACGTGGCACTATTTTATTGGTTCGGGCTTGAGGGGTGCATTTTTACCTTGCGCTAAACACTTAGCAAATTTTTAACCTACTGACACGTGGCATGTTCTGATTCATTGGCGGCTCTTTCAGATTTTTGCATCCCTCACGTACCTTTTTCCTGGATGTCCCAAACTATCTGGGACAAATATCTCTAAACCACCCGATTCAGGCTTCCTTGTTCCTTTTTGAGGTGAAGACACGTGGCGAGATTCCATTCGCTCTCGGCTCTTTCGGCTTTCCGCATCCCACGCGTACTTTTGGCTTGGATGTCCCAAACAAGAGTCCTTTGTTTCAGCCGAATCGGCCAGTTCGCGTCCTCCATGTACTTTTTTCCCAACTGTCTCGAACTGCCTAGGACAAATATCTCCAAACCACCCAAAATTACTTGTTCCTGTTTGCAGTCCTTTCACCTTTTCGCGTCCCACACGTACTTTTGGCCCGGATGTTCCAAACTATCTGGGAAAAATATCTACGAACCACCTGAAATGGACCAACTTGCGCCAAACTGGCCAATCCACGTCCTACGCGTACTTTTGGCCTAACTGTCCCAAACTGCGCGAAACAAGACTTAGGTAATTTTTTCCACTTTTCGGCCGATTCAGATTTTTGCATCCCATGCGTACTTTTGTCCCGACTGCTCCAACTGCTGTGCGGACTGCCTGGGGGGATTTTCGGCCGGTTCGCGCCTTGGCATCCCAACTGTCCCAACTGCTGTGCAGACTAGGACTTAGCCGATTTTCTTCATTTTTTCGGCACCAAGCTTAGCTTTTTAGCAATTTTTTCACATTTTTAAAATTTGTTGGGTTTTCTTCTAGACAGGAGAGTTAGAAAGAAGCTGAGGGGACCCGAGAAACATGATTTTGGGCCTCGAATCAATCTTACTTACTCGGGATTGAATAATCTGATGCATGTTATCAAAATTACCCTGGGGGGTGAATTTTGGATAACAATTTGGTGACTCAGCGGGGTCACCTGCCTGCTAGGTAGAAGATCAGTGGCCTTTTAGCAATCCATTTGGCATGGAGTCATGAGTTGTAGCCTGCAAACTGATCTGAACTTTGAAAACCTCCTCTCTGAGCCACTTGGAAACCCACTGAAATGGACTGTGCAAGAGTAAAACCAGCACCACAAAAACTATGTACAGAACTGAAAATCATACATGGTCCAAATGGAACATGCAGAGTGTGCACAAGCACTTCTTCTACTAAAAGCAAACCTACCTACTCTACTCTAACTGGAAGCAAAGGTGAGATAAACAAACCCTGCAATTGGTTGTGAAAATTAGCTTCCCTTTCTCAAAAGTGGCAGCCATGCAATTGATTTGGCATTGAACATGGCTGATTGGATGGATGGAAAATCAACAAGAAGCCAGGCTTCCACCCAAATCATCAAGGTATTAGCTGGAGGCAAATTCAATACCTCTTTTATTTTCTCTGCATTTGGATTGAAGAGGTATGACAGCTGATCCTTGGTACTTTGTAGCTCACCCTCATCCTCATAAGCAAGCATGACTGGTTGTGACTTCTCCTTTGGTTCCAATAAAGCCAAATACCTGATTGGGCAAGGTCTAATCCATTTGATATGCCCATAGCTCTGATTTTCAACTCCAAAAATGGAGTCTTCTTGTAGACCTTCTTGAATGGATGGTGTGGAAGCAATGGCGAAATTCCTCTATCCTTTCTCTTCCTCCAATGAAGAGCATGAAAGATTAAAATCTTCCAATCTTGGTTCCAAAGAGCTGGTATAAGATGTAGGCAACTGCAAATGAATGCTCTCCTTCATGACAACAAACTCAAGTGTTTGGAATGTGGATGATGAAAGAGAGAATGGTGGAAACTCAACCGGCTCTTCTCCATCAAAACAGTCCTCCAAATCTGACAGATAAACTACCTCATGGCTGTCCTGCTGCAAATGCTCCACTTCCTCCATGGTGTCTTCTTGATCTGTAACTTGACCACCATGGTTTCTTTCACCCTCCAACATTGAGTTTGAGAGATCAAACTCCTCTTCATTACTAGAACTTGAGAGAGGTGAAGTAGAAAGAAGAACTGAAGGTTCTCTTGTAGCCTGCTTTGTGCTCAAAGCCCTTGGATCTGTAATTTTCTCCTCCACAACTAGAATGTGCTCCTCTTCTTTTGGGTCTAGAGAATCTTCTCTTTCCTCCAATGTTTGAAGACAATCTTGCTCTTGATTGAACTATTCCTCCAGCATGAAGTTTTTCAAGTCAAACTCTTCAATCTGCTGCTCTAGAGGACAAGTTGGGACTGCAAGATCTTCTTCTTTTGCTGCAAAAAAATCAATCCTAACCACCATTTGTTCAACCTTAGCCTCTTCTGTAGGTTTAACCATCAAGGGGATCTTTGTCATCCCAAATTTGGCAGCCCAAACCCTCAAGTTGTCTGTCATTTCTTTTCTGTTGGGCTCCTCTTCTTGTTGTCCTTCATGGCTGATTTTTGCAATTTCTTCTTCCCCACATGGAATTGGGAATGCAAGAGGAGGGATGGGTTGTAACTCAATTGATTTGGAAAATTTTTGTGGTGGTAGAGGAGGTGAAACATCTTGTTTCTTTTGAGTGGAAGGTATTTCATTTAGCTCTTGTGGAGGGGATGACTGTTTGGAAGGAAAGGGGAAAGAAGAATTGAGATGGGGTGGAAGACTAGGGGGTGGAGAAATGGGATCAACATTTGGGATAGTAGATGGGGAGTTTAGAATTTGTAATTCCAAATGAGATGATGCTGCTTGAGTAATGGGAAGAGAAAAACCAGATGATGGTGTAGAACTTACCCATTGACAAGGTTGTTCAACACCAAGTGTATAGGCCTCTATTTCTGCTATCCATTGTGCAAGCTGGGGCAGCATCTTCATCACGAAGTCCAGCTTCTCCCGAGGGCTGAAGTGTCTTGGAAAAGGGCCTCCCCATGGATAAGGAGTCCTGCAACCAATTCTAAAAGCCTTCATTTGAGTTGTTGCTCTAGAATGCACCATCTTTACCTCCATCTTTTGGATTTTTTCCACAAAATCTGCATCTTCCATTTGATTGTCTTCATTACATGCGTACCCTTGCTCTTGATGTGCTTCACAACCAAACTGAATTTGGTACTACTACTCATATGGGTAGACATTCTGATTTTGGATTTGACCAAAATGATGATTTGGAGGATTTGTAAAACATGTTGGAGGTGTGATATACTGTTGTTGTTGTAAATGTGAGTTCCATGATGGAAATGAAGTCATGATTGCACAACTTCATGGAATGGAAAAGAATGAAAGGGATGGAAAGAAAGATGGATGGGAATGGATGGAAAATGGGTTTGCAACTTCAAAAGTGGGTTGCTGATCAGATGGAGTCACCAGATGTGTTTGCAAGTGCCTCCAAAGGCTGAAATCTTCACAGGAACACACCAACCTACAAAAGATGAAGTGGAAGACCTCTCAATGTCCCACCGGGCATGCCAGAACTATTAGTGCTGAATCACAGCACCCCTGGATGTTGATCAGATTTATAGTTTGATCATGCTAGCATCCAGTGTGATTGCACAACATGGAGCTTTTCCCAAGGGTGGGACCTTGCGAAACGGGGAAAGCTCTCCAGAGAAGGTTGGTTCCTCTTCCTAAACTACCTTCCACAAGCTATTCTAGTGCAGGCAAGCTAATATAATCCTAATCTAACCATGCCAAGGAGATAGAGAGAGAGAGAAAAGGGAAAAAAAGAGCCTACACTAAAACGGTGATACACCAGAGTAGGAAAATGTTGAACATCTATCAAAACTACCATGCAACAAGGAGAGGTGAGCAATGGGAAGGATGGACAGATGCATCACAGGCCCAAGGATAGATTTCACACAGAAAATGTCCCAAAACTCCATGAACATAGCTCCAAACCTATAATGAGTATTAAAACATGCACAAATACCTACAATGAAGAGAGGCAAGAAGAAAGCAAGCAAAAACGAGCAAGGATGGACAGATGCATCACAAAACATGTTTTTTATTGCTCCAAAAGTTTACACAGAACATCATTTCAATAGTAAAAGGAAAAAATGCCATTACAGAGTAGGGGAGGAGGTTCAAACTCCATTTTTAACCCTAGAGAAGAAAAGAAGGGAGGGCAGAGTAGAAAAGATGAACAACCTCTTTACAAATGAGCCAAATTTGGCTTTATACAATGCATGGGTCGAGCCCAGGAGAGAGAAAACGTATAAAAAACATGGAAGCCATTCCTCATTGAATGCAGATACATTAAAATAGCATGAGCGTCCTTACTGACCCATGCCCTGACATTTCTGACCATACTGAAGAAGAATGCGACCCATTTTGCATTAAAACTGGTTGTTGAAACGTCACTTCTGGCCATTTTCATGTGCCAGAGATGTTTCTTGATTTTCTCTCTCCAAACTGAACCAAAATGCAAGATTGATCCTAGAATCGTGTAGATAATTTCACTAGCTTTCCATTTATATAAAGAACATGAAAATCTGAGCTCTGGATCGAAATATATGGTGATTTGAAGATTTAGGGAAAAAACAGGCCAAAACGGATCGGCAGGAAAATATTTGCATTTTTCTCGCGCACTGCCACTTGGATGACACGTGTCAGGATCTGATTCATCCATGGGTTTATCCTCTAAAAATTCCTTTCAGCTCCTTAAACTTGGACATGTGGCACTATTTTATTGGGTCGGGCCTGAGGGGCACATTTTTACCTTGCACCAAACACTTAGCAAATTTTCAACCTACTGACACGTGGCACGTTCTAATTCATTGGTGGCTCTTTTGGCTTTTCACATCCCTCGCGTACTTTTTTCCCAGATGTCCCAAAATATCTTGGACAAATATCTCCGAACCGCCCGATTCGGGCTTCCTTGTTCCTGTTTGAGGTGAAGACACATGGCGAGATTCCATTCGCTCTCGGCTCTTTCGGCTTTCTGCGTCCCACGCGTAATTTTGGCCTGGATGTCCCAAACGAGAGTCCTTTGTTTCAGCCGAATCGGCCAGTTCACGTCCTCTGCATACTTTTTTCCCAACTGTCCCAGACTGCCTGGGACAAATATCTCCAAACCGCCTGAAATGACTTGCTCCTGTTTGCGGTCCTTTCACCTTTTCACGTCCCACGTGTACTTTTGGCCCAGATGTCCCAAACTATCTGGGGAAAATATCTCCGAACCACCCGAAATGGACTGACTTGTGCCAAACCGGCCGATCCGCGTCCTACGCGTACTTTTGGCCTAGCTGTCCCAAACCGCGCGAAACAAGACTTAGGTAATTTTTTCCACTTTTCGGCCGATTCAAATTTTTACGTCCCACGCGTACTTTTGTCCTAGCTGCTCCAACTGCTATGCGGACTGCCTGGGGGGCTTTTCAGCTGGTTCACACCTTGGTATCCCAACTGTCCCAACTGTTGTGCAGACTAGGACTTAGCCAATTTTCTCCATTTTTTCGGCACCAAGCTTGGCTTTTTTGCAATTTTTTCACATTTTTAAAACTTGCTGGGTTTTCTTCTGGATAGGAGAGTTAGAAAGAAGCCGAGGGGACCCTAGAAACATGATTTTGGGCCTCGAATCAATATTACTTTCTCGGGACTGAATAATCTGATGCATGTTATCAAAATTACCCTGGGGGGGTGAATTTTGAATAACAGTGACAACTACTCAACTAACCAGTTGTCAACACTAACTCTGAGAATCAGATACAAATCATCATTTCAAACTGAGGAGTTAGATCAGCTCGCTCAAATGCAACAAACAGAGCATTCAGGCTCGAATAACATGATGTTCACCGGAGAATCTGGTTCATCTCCTCAGATGCTGCTTAGACCACAAATTAGTAGGCAATCAGACCCATACCAAAGTTTAGACAATAAACATTCGGTATATTATGCCAGGAATGAACAACGCTCTCAAAGTATGTACCCACCCATAGAAGGTCTACAAACACAACCTGAGGTCTCTTTTCAAGAAAACACTTCCATCTCATTACATATAGGAAATGCCCTCGGCGAAACTTGGTAGGGCAGTGATCAGTTCATAGTGGGGTATCATAGACCTATACAACACCATGATATACAACAAACACCGCTAAGGCAGAATATCGTGACTTCACCAAATGAAGTCATTTCAACGTTGGTAGCAAAAGTGAGAGGGTTAGAACTTGCTCAAGCAAATCACTATTCTCAATTCATACAAACAGGAATTTCCAATCCTCCACACCATCCTAGCCAAGTAGATCTCCTCACAGGAGTAGGCACGTTAGGCATGACTCCTCAATATTCGCAACAAACGCTAACTAGACCCACCATCTATAGCACTATTCCTCCCAGTCTCGTACAAAACAATCCATTCATGGACAGTACCCCGTCATACTTAAACATGTAATCCAAATCACCACAAGGGGATATGTTCTCCTCTCCCGGCATGTTTTCTCAAACACAGGTGCTCCCTTATGCCCCTACCAACGCATACGCTACACTGTACCAACAACCCATTCCACCGCCGCTCCCTCAATAGGCACCTTCTATGGTCAAAACATATGCAATAGGGACTTACTCAGAATATTTGAAAGAGACCTTAGATTTCACCATATGAAGTGTCATGCTTCCAAGAACTCTCCCCGATTTTCCCAAATAAAAAGGTGAGGAAGATCCAAACGCACATATCAAAGCTTATGCTACAACCATTCGAGAACTACTCCCATGGGATGGGGTTGTTGCTAAAATATTTCCAAAAACCTTGGAAGGCATCGCTCTCAATTGGTATTATAGAATACATGAGGCTTCCATACATTCGTTCAAACAACTCGTGTCAGAGTTCATCAAGGCCTTCGACATGAACAAATTATTAAGAACAGGAATCAAAGTGTTCTTACACATCAAACAAGAACACAACGAATCTATTGCCCATTTCATCCAAAGGTGGCATACAGTTATTTATTCTTTGGCAAGTGCTCCAAACATGGATCAAATGGAACTATGTAATTTATTCCTTCATTCTCTTAGTAGAGAAGTGAAGGAAGAAGTCCAGAAGTTCCCATTAAGAACTTATGATGAAGTACTGGAAAGTGCTCTTTGAATAGATCAAGCAGCAATTTATAGTGGTCGCAAAACATATGGAGCAAACAGGAGGTTAATCGCCCCCAACCATAACACTTAAACTTATCATACTACCATGAACATCAATCAAGGACCTAAAGTCCTTAATAAAAATTGGGGTGTAACAACAGACGGAGTAACCAATCAGCCTAAAAAGGTAAATACTATGAATACTTCACCACCAATGAATAACCAACGAAACAACAATTTTACCCCAACAATCAATATAGTGGACTTTAACCATCCACAACAACAACAACAGCAATGGCGAAATCCCACACAGGGTCAAAGCCAAAATTCAACCAGATACCAAAACCAGAATTCAAACCAAAGACAACAAACGCAAAATTTTAATCCTAATAGACAACGGTTTGATCAAAATTTTGGGCCACAATATGCACCAAATCAACAAACTAGGAATTCTAATCCTAATTCGTATTGTGGTTTCCACAAAATTTGGGGCCATGACACTAGAACGTGCCGTGACTACAATAAATTCATGCAACGCTTGCCAGATGAACAAAAACAACTTTTCATGGATATGTTCTTGGCAGATCCTACGTCACCAACATCAAATACCTTTTCAGGGGCAGTTTCCCCTCAAAACGCACCCCTGAAGATCTTTAATGATCCACTCCCAAATCACGATAACAACAGGCTAAATTTAACTAGGACGAACAAGGGTGTAATGATAGGAAACAACAATCATGAAGCCTTGACCTCGCTAAATCCATTAGTTGCACCACAATTAGGAAGTCAGCCACGACCTAAGGTAGTTGGTTTAGTGGAGTTAGACGCTGAACTACCCATCGAAGCTATAACAAGGACGCGAGAGTATTTCTCTCAGCTAAGTACAAGCCACCTGCCAGAGGCGGATGACATCCAACAAATCATAGCAAAACTTGTGGTTGCCTATGATTTAATTAACGACCTAACAAAAACCTTCTCACACATTTCATTCTTAGACTTACTAAAGAACTCTCCTACCCACAGGGCTGCTGTTTTAGAAGAATTAGGTATAGGTCATCTAATTAACATCACTCCACCGCCTGAAACACAGGTAAATCATGTGGACTTTGATGTTCATCCTCCAGGGTAGGTGGATAGGGATGTCGAATTCATATTCAAGATAAACAAAATGCTGACAGATGCTGAGATCGCACGCCGAGGTGATCCAGCCTTACATTTGCAAGTATGGGTTTATAACAACTATGTAAAGTGTGCAATGGTTGATGATGGGGTGGCAGTTAAAATAGTCCCCTTCTCTTTCCTCCAAAAGCTAGGGTATGGAGAAACCAATTGTTCCACAACTCGAAATACACTAAGGGGCTATGATAGTCTTAAAGCCACCTCGGTTGGAACTATAATATTACCGGTCACCTTAGGACCTAAAACCATCTTGAATGAGTTTTATATTATAGATCGGGAAACTAACTATAATATGATCCTCGGCCAACCATGGATACACCGCATGAAGGCAATCCCTTCTACACTATTTCAAGAAGTAAGGTTTTTACATTTAGGAAAGGTATTCGTGGCCAAAGGTGATCCAAAACCATTTGTTGTACACCTAGCTGACTTAAAGAAAAGACCAGGTGTACACTCAGAGTTTGAACTCCCAACAAACCAACTTAATAAGCCTACTGATGCAAAAACAAAAGAAAAGCTGGTACCTACGACAGATCTTGAAACTATGAGCCTAGCCAAAGCAACCCCAACCCCCAAAGATGAGGATAAAACTGTAGAAGAAGTATCATTAGGAACTACTACAAAAATTGTTGAATTTCTAGAAAATGATCTACCAATATTCTTACCATTCGATTTAGTAGGCATAGGGTATTCCCTAGGCATTGGCTCTCTTCCAGCAGAGGATCTCTGTATGGCAGAAGTAGAATATGCAAACACAATAGATATCCCAACATCCATATTCCCAGTCAAATATTGGACACTCCATTATGATGGAGCTAGATGCCATTACGGAGTGGGGGCGGGTATAATCTTTACTTCCCCTGAAGGAAAAGTCTTACCTTTTGCCTTTAAACAAAATTTTGAGTGCACAAACAATGGCACTGAGTACGAAGCCCTCCTCCTTGGCCTTTCCTTAGCTAAGAGAATTGGTGTTGATAACATCAGTGTATTAGGAGACTCGCAATTAGTAGCAAACCAAGTCTCTGAGATATATGAAACCAAAGCTGAGCACTTACAACTTTACAAAAAAGTTGTATTAGATTTAAGCAAGGAGTTTGACTTCATATCAATTGAAGCAATCCTGCGAGAGAAAACTCTTCTCGCTGATTCAATAGCAACTTCAGCATCACGTTTTACTCCAAGCAATGAGTTAGAAGATACCCATTTCATGGTATCCCTTCGTGATGAACCATTGATAAAAACAATGACAAATTCTCTTTTAAACCGAAATGAATCTACTATCCTAGACCATGCTGATAGTGATATGGCCACTTTGGATTACTTAAACGCCTATGTGACACTACATCTCTCCTATCATATGATGTATTTGTCCTTAATCCCATGTTCGTCTTCCTACTTCGGAAATCCCATGATGGATCTTCCCTCACAAATGGAACCTAGCATATGCAAAGTAGAAAATGGCGATGATTTGGATTTACCTCCAGCACCACCTGAGTTTGAAGAGGGTAACACCTCTTTGATCAAAGAAACCATTGATATTAACATCGGAATGGAATATGAACCAAGGATTTTGAAACTAGGATCCTCATTAACCTCAGAAGAAGTAGAAATACATACTCGGATCCTCAAAGAACGTCAGAAGGCATTTGCATTTAATTATAAGGAAATGACAGGAGTTGCACCCCACATTGTGGTGCACAACCTCGTCACTAAATCTGATGCAAATCCAGTTAAACAAAAATCAAGACCCATGAAACCCAAGGTAGCTCTCATGGTAAAAGAGGAGGTAATAAAACTCCTCCAAGTAGGATTCATCAAGATAGTCGATTACTCCCAATGGGTATCTAATATCTTTCCCGTTCTCAAGAAGAATGGGAAGATACGCATCTGCATAGATTTCCGAGACATCAACAAAGCGTGTGATAAAGACGACTTCCCGTTTCCATCCATTGATGTCATTGTTGATGCAACAGCTGGGTTTGAACTTTTGTCTCTCATGGATGGATTCTCAGGATACAATCAAATCAAAATATCTGAACAAGATCAAGCTAAAACTACGTTTATAACTCCCTGGGGAACTTATTGCCATGCTGCCATGCCATTTGGTCTCATGAATGCTGGTGCTACATACCAGCGAGCTATGACATATATATTTCACAATTTAATTCATAAAATCATGGAATCCTACATAGACGACTTGTTGGCTAAGGCCAAGAAGTGTTGTGACCATCTAGAAGTACTCCACATAATTCTCTCACGTCTGATAGAATACGGAGTCACGCTAAATCCAAAAAAATGCATCTTTGGTGTAACAGGAGGGAAGCTCCTAGGTTACATCATATCGTCACGAGGGATAGATGTTGACCCAACCAAAATTTATGTTGTCCTCAAAATGGTTCCACCTTCAGATGAATCTGGAATCAGGTCATTTCTAGGAAAGCTGGGTGCAATCCGAAGATTCATCCCAGACTTAAGCTTCGCCATTCATCCAATCAACAATTTACTTAACAAAGATTATATCATTGATTGGAATGAAGACTGCAATGAATATTTTGATGCAGTTAAGTGTTTCCTATTATCACCACCTACGCTAATGCCACCTAAGCTAGATCACCCATTAATTCTATACTCACGAGCTACCAATGTCTCGCTAGCCTGCATGTTGGCTCAAGAAGACGATGACAAGAGAGAACGCGCAATTTATTTCTTTAGACAAATGTTGCTCGACTATGAAACACATTACACACAAGCAGAATGAGAATGCCTCACCATAGTATTTGCAACCAAACGCCTAAGACATTATATGCTAAATCAAGAAACAAGGGTCATGGTAAAAACGGACCATTTACGAACTTTCCTCACACAAGGGTCCTTGTCTAAAAAGGTTGGACATTTTATAACCTTAATGGGAGAATTTGAATTAACGTTTGTAAATCAGAAGTCAGTTAAGGGAAAAATCATTGCGGATTGGTTAGCTGATAACCCATTAGATGGAGGTGATCTAGTAGATTTAGATTTTCCAGATGAGTGCGTATAATACATCAAAACCTGAACCTCTATCTCTAAGTGTCCTTGGTACACTGATATCATTAATTATATCATGGACCATACGTATCCAGAAGGAGCTACACCGTAAAAAAGAAGGCAGTTATGTATTATCGTAGCTAAATACATCATTATAGAACAAGTGCTCTATCAGAAAGCGTTCGATGGAATGCTCCTAAGATGTGTCAACATAGAAGAATCCAAGAAGATTCTCCATGAATCCCACAGTGGAATGTGTGGATGCCACTTCGGTGGTCATGCCACCACTCGTAAAATACATCGAATGGGCTATTTCTGGTCTCCTCTAGAGCACGACGCAGTAGAGTTCGTATGCAGGTGTCATAAGTGCCAAGAATTCTCTCATGAGATCCATATGCCGGCACAAGCTCTGCAACCAATCGCTACTCCATGACCCTTTTCTACATGGGGCCTAGATTTAATAGGGAAATTCTCTCCCTCATCCACAGATGACCATAATTTTATAATCACGGCCACTGAATATTTTACCAAATGGGTAGAGGCTATGCCTCTTACTACTGTACCTGGTTCTGTAATCGCCAAGTTCATTTTGAACCAAATCATTTGTAGGTACGGTATCCTGTAAATCATTATCTCCGATAATGGAACTTCTTTTAAAAATGAAGAGGTTCATGAGCTACGCAATAATTTTAAAATAAGCCATCATACGGCTTCCTTGTATTACCCTCAAGCCAACGGATAGGCTGAAGCGATGAATAAAACACTAAAAGCCATTCTCCTTAAAACGGTAAAAGAAAACAAATGAGATTGGCACTTGAAGTTATATCCGGCCTTATGGGCTCACCAAACCTCAATAAAAACACCAACGGGAGCAAATCCTTTCTCACTAGTATTCGGGGCAGAGGCAATTCTCCCACTCGAGGTTGAATTACCCAGTCTCCGCATTTCATTACAAGGGATTTCTAGATGAAGATGCTTACAGGGAAGCACGTCTCTCCCAATTAGAAAGCCTAGATGAAGCTAGGTTAGATGCTGAGCAACGACATAAAGTCTATGCCGATCGGATGTGCTGGCAATATAACAAGAAAGTCTATAAACGTGACATATGTGAAGGCAATCTAGTTCTAAGACTAGACAGCCGGATTGACAAGAAGACCGGTGAAGGAAGGAAATTTCGGCCTAAATGGTTGGGCCCATACCGAGTCATGAAGGACTATGGAAATGGTTCATACCTCTTATGTACGCTAGAAGGTGAGGAATTTGGTGAAACATTCAATTCCTTACACCTCAAGCCTTTCTATGCATAAGCAGCTAGCACTACTTATATATATATTTACACTGCATCTTCATATAGATTAAGATCATTTTGTCCACTTGTTCTGTACACAAATTGTGATCAAGGAATTTTATTCTCAAATAAATTCATTACAAACTCATGATGGTGTTGGCATAAACTTTCTAATCATACCTCTCCATTTTCATGATATCATCAAATTATCTCAAAATCATTTTATCAAATAAAGCTAGACATGACAAAGTCTTAACTATAACCATACCAAGATTTGCAAGTTTATTCTCAGTTTTGGTTTCTTATTAGGGTAGGTGTCTTATCTATGGTCTGTTCTAGAAGCTTCATGGTGTCACATCTATCCCATATGTATATCTCTTTGCAAATAAACACATACTAACATTTTACTCAAATAAACAAGTCAAACATTGATCAAACAAAAAAATTTAATTTTACACATTTCCTTGCCCCACCAACCTTTGGTGATGAGCTTGTGTCTCTTACTAGTGATGTAGGGTTGGGAAAGGATGGAAATGCCCTTACTCACCTATGCTTTGCCCACGGTGATAAACCCACGCTTCTTACTAGTAGCATGGGGCAAAGTATAGGGGGTCCTGTTGACAAATAAATGCAAAAGGTCATACACAAACAATTCAAAATTTGAAACTTTGAGTCAAAAACAAATGAATCAGATGTTCAAAATCCCAAGAGAGTTAAAATCCTAAAAACCTAGATTTTGTCTACTATGTGGCCATCTATGGGTCTAAGTCTGGATAAACCGCAAAGAAATCTGCATCCAAAACTATGAAGTCACTCGAGTGGAGTAGACTTGTGGTGTCCTAATTTGGTTCCGCCAAAGCTTTGTCTGTCTTTCATCACTATCATTTCACTACACCTCATAACTTGCGCCCTTCCCAACTCTTGGTGATAAGCCCTCGCATCTTACTAGTTGTGTGGAGTTGGGGGTAGGGGTAGGTTTATCTGTTCATCGTACCGGTTTATTTTCATCACTTTGCCAAAACAAACATGAAGTATCCAAAATTGCTTACAGAAACTAAGGTTCAAAATCACATTATATCTACATTATCATATATCAGCATCATGAAACACAAAAGGAAAGTAAAACACTTGCATCATTTGTTCACCATTGCATATATTCTAAAAAGAAACATATAAACATACATCATAGCATACATGAGGAAACTGGAAATAGAAAGAAAGCCATGAATGCCAAGATTTTGATCCAGAACAAATACATATATATAAATGATCAACATTTATATACAATGTCATCATGCACTAGGCATGGTCAAAACGATCAAAGAGCCCGGGATATACAAAAGAATGTATCGTACAAAAATCTATGAGAGCCAAGTGGCTTCTCAATCCCTACGAGACCCCTCTGAAGGCGCACGCCCACGCCTAGGACTCCGGCTACACCGGTGCTTTGAATGCACGGAGGGCTCAGGATCCCGAAGGGCAGCCATAGTCTCACCATGAGAATGGATCCTCATCAAGCACTCAGTCGTCCTGTACCCCGCTAACTCTATGCGAAGGGTCGATACCATCCTGGCCACATGCCATACTGGAGCGAAGACGTCGGTATGTTTTCCGGCTGCTGAAGGCTCCCTGACATCCATGGATAGCTCTGCGCGGGTCCTCTCCATGGGGATCATCAGGGTATCAGTGCATACCCTCTGAATCAAGTCCCGCCACTCATTGGCAGTCTCTACAAACCAAAAAAGAAAAAAAAATAGAAACCAAATAGGAGATTAGAAATCCAAGATAAAACACAAGGAGAGATAGTAACTAAAATGATATTAAATTAAACAAACACTAAAAGGGAGAGAGGGTAACTTACTCGGATCACCAGGCCTCCAGGATGGATCTATGGGATCAACGCCCGCCACAGATGCCACTGCCAACTGAGGGGTTGCTCCTATGGCTGGAGCAACGTAACACCCTGTACCAGACTCATCCTCCCCATGGCCCTGGGAGAGTGGCTCCTCTGAAACCAGAGTCACCCTCTCTGCACTCTGCTTGGCCCTCTCCGCCTGCATGATATCCTAGGTGTCGTGCCACTCAGGATCACTATCCTCTGTCTCCTCCTCTGTCTCTCCCCCTGTAAACTCCTCAGACTCAGAGTCTACCTCAATGGGGTCATCGCTGCTATGGGCAGGACCCGCGGCAATCTGAAGCAAAGGTACCTGAGGCACACTGGCTCTCCCTCTGGCACGTACTATCCTCCTGGCTGCAATAGGAATGCCAGGAGTAACCATTGTCCAACCTCGGCCTCTAGGCCCTCCTCTGGCCTCTCGGACTGATCTGTATAATGGTGCCACTGGGGGAAGAATACCCATGTATGGTAAGCCAAACTGCTGAGGAACACGACCAAAGGGGTGCATCTCCACTCGCCCCACTCTATCAATAAGCTGCCCTATCATGGAGCGGGAGATCAAGGTAAGAGCCTCCTTGCCCCATATGCCTGTCATAGTCTATTATGGTGTGACCTCCATGTCGGCAGTAGTTAGGGAGGAAACTAGCTGATGAGGTGCTTTGAGCACTGACATGCCTGTCCATCTGGCTGCCCTCACAGCTCTAGGATCTACCACCTCCACACCCCTGCCATAAGGGATGAAATGCTCATAGACCCAACTCATGACTAGGGTCAGGTGGCTCAAGGACTGCCCCTGTAAATGGACCACCTTGTATAATTCGTGGTCGGTGGTCCCAGGAATATCTACTCCCTAGGCATATATCTGACCGTGCCCCTCTATCTGTGCAATAATGGGGGACCAGAAGTATAGTAATGTATCTCCTCCCTTGTCCCCGATCAGTCTCGAGGCAAGGATCCCCATGATGGCCTAGTGAAGTAGGGGAATGGGCAAAGAAGGAATGGATTGGACTCTAACCCCCTTCTTCGACCTCGTAGATATGACTGCATCTCCCATATATGTGGCCCACTTTGTAATCTGTGCCTGTGAACCTGCCGTCTCTAGGGGTGAGTCGTCTCCCAATGATCGAGACCCCCAGAATATGATAGATGTCCTCCAATGTAGTAGTCCACTCACTGCAAACCCCTAACAATCAGAAGGTGTTCCAATCTACATCCCAGTATGATAACAAATCACAAAGGATGTGACTAGATGGTGTAGTGTGGGGCACGTGTGAAATGTGTAGTATCCCAGCCCGCTGAAGAGTGTCCTCCTCATCCTGTGAGAGGGCATCTAGAACCCCTGGGAGCCAATCACACTCCCTCTCTCGACTCCACCGGATATACTCATCTCTCGCCTACATACACCAAAAAATACACAAAACAAAGCAAGTTAGGATCCAAGTAATACTGGAAAAATTATGAAAACACGTAGAAATGCTAAAAATACAAACACAATCTCAAATATATGTTCCTTTTGCATTCTATGTAAAATCACTTCCCTGAGTAGGGAGGCGGTTTTGTAACCGCCGCCTTAAGGGCGGCGGTCGTGTAACTTCCGCCTTGAACAGGGCGGAGGTCATGTAACCACCGCTCTGGGCAGGGCAGTGGTCGTGGTCCAAAAACCCACGCGGGTTTTTAAATTTAAAAAGCCTAAAAAGTGCAAAAAAATGACCATTTTACCTAAAAACAAAGCCTACCCAATAGGCACCCCCCCTATGTGGACCTTTTAACACTAACATTTTCAAAAATTACCCCCCCATGACAAAGTATTTAGCATTTCAAGTTTAAGGGGGTAAAAAGGATAAACTGAAGAAAACTAACCTGTGATCTCGCGGGTCGATGTTCCGCACGTGGAGGCATGATCGCTATGTTGTCATGGACATTTTGACTCTACTCACGCAAGAAACTGTTACCGTGGGTCCCAGAGCTCAAAATCAATCAAATCGACTCGCAAAAATGAATAGGAAAATGGGCCCACTTTCATATATATAGCGCCCTGGTTCGTTTTAAATGACTTTTTCACAGGTTTGGAGCGCCAACAGAGGTAATTTCCTATCCCCGCACAAATGGTACATTCTCATTTCCTTGTTATTTTAGCGTTTATTTTTCAAACTATTGTGTCTATCTGCACTTGAGTTATCTTTTCGTTTTGCAGGTAGTGGAAATTTTGGATGGCGTCATTTCAACACACGGATGTATCAGATATAACTTCTAACTTCCCATTTCAGGACCGCCATACTTGGACCCACCGTTTTACGCCTCTTCATGGCTAAAACACTTCTCTGAGAGGGCAATATGTACGTACCCAAAATTGTAAGGTACTGTACTGTCAGAACAATGTGACACGTGCCCCAATGATGAGAAAGGTCTCCTCACAAGGTGTTCAGGATCTAGAAAATCTCTCCGAGTGTGCGTTAACATCTCGCATGCCTCACTTAGCCCCCGCGTGCTTTATTTTTTCCTTTTCCCCTCTTTTCTTATCCTTTTTCTCTTCAGTGACGAAACCGCCACCCTACCTGGGCGGCGGTCTCATGACCGCCACCCTAAATAGGGCAGCGGTCCTATAACCGCCACCCTTCTCAGGGCGGCGGTCCTTTACGCATTTTCCAGAAAGCTCTTTTAACCTGACTCATGTAAATTCATTGGTTACCATCTTTCTTTCACCGCCATAGGCTTGCATTTATGATTCTGGTTCCCTGGAATAGTGTTTTGCCATTGTTTATAGTTTAAGAGTTCAAATTGGTTTTTACCTTGGGTAAATCCAAATGCTATAAATAGATGGCTTGTGCTCAAGCAAATGGCCCCTCAAATTTTCCTCTGATTTCTCTTTGCAATAGATTTAGTTTTCATTTTTCTTAGAATGCTTAGTTTCTTTCATTACATGCTTAGTTAGCATTGTTTTACTATTAGTAAGCCACATATCCATCTTGTGCAAGCACTGTTGTTATTTCATCCCATCCATTGGAGTAGAATAGCTTAGGAAGCCATTAAAGTTGCAGGTTTTTCTCCTCAAACAGGATAGTTTCAGGTTCTGGACGCTTTATGTTGCATGAATCGCAATAGATCCCACTAGGAATTGCATAAGCCAAGCTCTGTACTCTTGCGCTATCCCTCTACTACTCGCATCGTATTCAGTCTGTATTCTGAGATGCCTTTATCCCAATATCTACTTCTGTTGATGCTAGCATTACACGCTTTTCTGGATCCATGTGAACACGAAGGAACGAGGAGATCACACTAAGGAGACAAGATCACACACACCAGCGGATTCGCCACTGTTATGTAGAATCTAGGTTCTAGCTTTCAAAGTTCTAGTTATAATCATATCAAATAGAGTATCTAATTGCTTTATTTCAGTTAATTCTACTCTAGATATTTCCAGGGAAGCTGTGGGGATTGATAGTTTCGTAGAAACTATGATTCACTCTTCACTTCTGAGGTAGGATCGAGAGTCTTGCAGATAGATTAGATAAGCTATTTCATTGTTTAGAATAGATCTACAAATTACACAGACAGATAGCTACACTCAGTTATTTTTTTTGTTTTAAAATTATTATATTAGTTGTCATTTCTAGATATTTTAAATAGCTGCTTTCTTAAATTCGTAAAGCTCGTCAGAAAACACAAAAAAATACAGAAGTTATATATGCTATAAATATACTTGACATAGGTAAATTTTATTTTACTGTAGCTAGCTTTACTTTGTTGCTTTTGTATGACAATCACGGGACCTAGAGATCTCAGGGAATACGTATTCGAGCCAATCGTTCCTCAGCCCAATCTCATCATAGTGATAACTGATATAGATCAAAATCTTAGGATTCAAGTCTTCCGAACAATGGTAAGCTTGCAACAAATCAATTCCTAGTTGAATGGATTAAACATAGAAGACGACCAAGCACACACGTTTTGGTCGAATCAACTGAACTACAGATTACCCTAGGTAACATTCATATGACTGTAGAAGGGTTCGAAAGAGAACAAACCTTTGGTTGTGATCCTTTGGTCCCACAGCCAGATGTAGGAGACACTCTTCTAGATATAGATACCGGCCTAAGAATCCAAGTTGCACGAACTCCTGTAGGGTATTCTGAGAAAATCACACAGTTATTGATCCTAAATATAGAAGCTGAGAAAGCATACAATTACTGGATATTAGGGATTAGGACTTGATTTCATGCATGACCATAATAGGTCCATAACAACTAAGAATCTACGGTTGTGACCCACAAATCCCGCAGGCTAACGAATCCACAGGAGAATTAGACATAGACACTAGCATATGCACACTAGTATTCCGGTCTACTCCACTTCCGCCTATCATCATCGAACAATTATCCCTGCTAGAAATAGCAGCTAACAGAGCTAGGGAATTCTTGACTAGGCTAGAGAATCATCCATAGAGGCAACTATTTTTGCTATCCACCATATGACTCTGTCCGGAGAAATACACGAAACTATCCTGGGTCATTTTCCACGTATTCCACAACCTATAGATCGAATCACACTAGAAATCGATATTGATTGGAGCCTTCGAGCAGTCATCCTTGCTGACTGATCTATCACATCAGTTCAAGTTAGGAGGGCCTTCTTTACCTTAGACTCACAAATTCCGCTAGTGCATATTGAAGACATTAGATTGCCTAACTAGTTTGTCTGCATCTCACACATATTCCATACCCACCGGCTGTCTCGGCATGACCTTGGGAGGTCAGGTGCAAGGAAGAGTTACTTGTAGATTCCCACGCTCACATGTCACTTTTCCGTCGTACAGTTACCAGTCATTTTATAGTTTTTTTGACATGTGTTTATTTTGTTTGTTATCTCAGACCTGAAAAGGCATTGAATTTAATTTTTCAATATTTCACATCCTCCCGAGGATCTATTTTAAATCCGAAATGTGCCTCTCTTATTTTAATTCGTTAAGTAGCTCATTTGGGATCTCACCCTATTGAGTTGCAAAATAACTCGTCGAGCTCGTGTAGCTTGACTCTGAAAAAGATCTATTAAATCGATCTAAATATTAGTTAAATCTCTTCATTTTTTATTGAATTCGAGCCGATTGCATTCATATAGCTATTAAGAAGTTATGTAACTAGTTGTTTTCCTCTATTTGGCTTCCTTGACTAGGTTTTTAGTTGTATTTGTTTCCATTACCGTCTGAGCATTAAAAATGGCCATTTTTTCCATTTTTTCATTTGGTAAGTCTCAACTCTTTAATGGAACAAATTATAGAATTTGGAGAGTGTGTTTAAAATCTTGCTTTATATCTAGAATTCTCTGCAATCTTGTGACTGGTATTGAAAAAAATTCGACAGGGAGACAAGCTACCCCTGAAAACCTTATTTCTTTTTCTCAGATATCTCAAGAAGCTATGGTTATCCTATTGCAAAGCATTATAGATGAATTTTTGATGCATATATGCCATATGGAATCACTAGCAAATGTATGGAAGTAACTAGAGACCATGCATGTAGGCAATCACCTGTCTAAGATAATTAAGTTATTTTTAGAGATGTTTGCAACACCCATGAAGGGGGATGAGAAAATTGTCAATTATTTAGAGACCATGCATGTAGGCAATCACCTGTCTAAGATAATTAAGTTATTTTTAGAGATGTTTGCAACACCCATGAAGGGGGATGAGAAAATTGTCAATTATTTAGCTAAAATTAAGAATATTAAAGCTCAATTATATTTTTGTAACTATGAATTATTTCAATATAATATTTTGTAATTCATAATTCAGACTAATATTCATGAAACGTTCTAAAACTACATCTCAATTCTCAATTCTAAGTATCAGACTGAGAATGATTTGTCTGATCTGGACACTTTGTCTTCTTTATTAATTCAAGAAGAGAGAGTCATGGAGAACTTTGATTAAAAAGAGATAGATTCTCAAGCCTTGTCCTCACAAAATCATAAGTATGCTCATAATATAAATAACATCAATCATAATAAGAAGTATAATATCATATCTAGATTTAAATCAAATTGTAAGTCTAATTCTTCTAAGAACAATCAAAACTTTAAAGTAAAATTTAATGGAAGTTGTAATAAGTGTGAAAATTTTGGGCGTAAAGAGTTTGATTGTAGGGTGAAGACTAGAAAAAAATCTAAGAACATAAATCTTAATAATCATAAGAAAAATCAGAAGAAAACTCAAGAAAATGTGACTAAGTAGTCTATTTCCTTGTATACTGCCCTTTTAGCTTCAAATGACAATGAATGTATTCTTGATGGTGGTACCTCTAGGCACATGACTTGTACTCATGCTATCGTCTCAGATGTAGTTAAATTTGAAGACAATATCTATCTAGGAGATAACTCAATCATGAGGTCTAAAGGTTGTGGCAATGTTAAGCTATCAAATGGTGTAATTAGAAATGTCTTATATGTTCCTCAATTGAAAAAGAATATTTTATCTTTCTCTCAAATAAGTAAAGAAAAATTTAAAGTTGTTTTGCTGCAAGATAAGTGTTATGTAAAAGATAATTTTGAAAATGTTATTGCTTCTGGCATTTAGAAAAATGTCTTGTATATCTTTGATGGCTTTATGTCCGAGCCTTACTTTTATTCCTCTTCTAGGAATTATATTCAACTTTGGCATGAAATACTTGGTCATGTAAATTAAAAAAAATTGTATGATATGTATAGAGTAAATCTTGGTATTTTTCTACTAAAGATACAGTGAAAACACAAAACATGGGAATTACACTTCTCAAACTTTTATAATGATAGTTACAGTTCACCACTTCTATTTTATACACCTTTTATATAGATACTTTCTTAGGAATTTTGAATACAATAAATAATTTGTTATCATCTTTCTTTCCTCTCTCATGACAATACTCTATTTTTGCATTCGTATTTTATCACATATTATCATAAAAACCTTATTAATAAATTTTTCAATCTAGATGATTATGAAAACTTTATGCAGAAAATTATGATTGCTTATCCTCATCCTCAATTCTTATCTTGGTTCACAACCCACAATTTCACTACAATTCCTTTTAGTGAACAATTCCATGCTACTACTCTCATAACCTTGTTTGGTACATTATTCTTAAATTTGATCAAGAATTTATCCAAGATAGTGGTGTAAAAGTACTATGTAATCTATATTTTCTCTATGTTCATCATTATCATAGGTATTATCTTGTATTCGATATTCATTCACATGTAGTGGTGGAGAAAATACATCCAAATAGGTAGAAGAAACAACTCTACAAGAGTTGACATCAAAAAGAGAAAAGATATCCAAAATATATTTATGAAGATATAAAAGGCGGGAGTCCACAAATAGATATGAAATATCTGATAACAAGACCTCACAATGAAGTGGATATTATATACATGAGGAGCCATGGTAAATAGAATCATTAGAATACCTAAAGCAATTAACTATTAAATTTGATGAAATAACAGGTGATGGAGAAATTTCCTACTATAAAGGATCATTATAAGTCCTAAAGGAAGAAACCCTGAACTCTAATGAAGAAATACGTTATGGAGTAATTTCCTATTGTAGAGAATCACTTCAAGCCCTCATGTAAGAAACTATAAATTCTAATGAAACAAATTGTGATGTATGAATTTCCTGCTATTGAGAATCACTGAAATCCCTCAATGAAGTAACTATGAAATCTGATGAAATAATAGGAAATGAAGGAATGTACTACTAAGATTCATTACAAGTCCTTAAATAAGCAAATATGAACTATGATGAAAAAATACGTGATGGAGGAATGTTTTGAAATAGGATAAAAATGTCATCAATGGTGTCATATATAAATGTAATGTGGGTCTCTACAAACACGAAAATAATTTATGGTAGGTATGGGTCCTAATGATGTGAATTTAGAAGACATATAAAATATTGCTGCAAAAAATCATTGAAAATCGTCAAAGAAGAAATTATAAATTCTAAAATAGTAATAGGTAAAAGGTGAATGGAATTATTCCATTACAAAGAATAAATGGATGCTCTTGACAAATTGACAGTATAATCTAAAGTAGTAATAATAGGAATTTCATGACCTTGATGCAAAGAATCACTTGATGCTCTCAAAGAAGAAAATATTGAATCTAAAGTATAAATAGGTGTATGAGGGACTCCATAATCCTACTACAAGTAATCATTAGAATCAAATAAATAGGTGACTCCAAATGTTGAAGTATAAACACTTATAAGAAGAATGACATTATCCTATAACAAAGAAGCACTAAAAGCTCTTGACGAAGTGACTATAGACTCTGAAGTAGTAACACAACTGTCCTCAAATATATATGGGGTGCCAAAAGTAGGAGGAGGGTCAGTATTAGTGTTAGTATCATCTACGCATGAATGGTTTTATGAAGAAGAATCAATTTAAGATGGAGAATCATGGTCTTCACACAAAAATAATGAATGTAGAAGTAGTATAAGGGCACTCAGTGTATAAAATTGGATGTTGAATATCCTTAGGAATAGTGAGAAATATTAGTGCATAGACCATGTCATTTTTATTCAACCACTTTATCTTTTTCTTATATTAATAAGGCTCACGAAAAATTCTAAGAAGATATGGCATTAGATCATGTAATGCACAATGATCCTATATTACTTATTTCTAGGATATATATTTCACTAAATTTATCCAAACAACAAAATGATTGACGTTTTTACCAAAACCCATAATGAAATCCCCAAAAAGGACATTTATTTTAATTTTATATTACATTATCCCAAGAGTATAAAACTTTATAGTGTAAAGACAAACAACCTTTGTAAGGTTTCTAACTTTGTCATAAATGTCAAACAAGAAGTTAAAAGTAGAACCAATATGAATATCTTAAAAAAAGTACACCTTAGGATATTAAATTTCACCTCAAAATTAATTTTCGAGAACAAATATATTCTTCTTAAAAGTTTATTCTAATTTCAAAATTAATACTTATAATGATTTCAGAAAAAAAATTCTTGGTCGCCATTATTTTTTTCTTCTCTTGAGTTAAGCTCCCTTGGGTTGGTTGTGAGTAGCATGTAAAATCTATGTGACGAAGGGATAAGGATATGAAAAGTGATGGGGTGGCCTTCTAAGTTTCAAAATTTATGCACATATGATATCACTTTTGAGGGGAGCTATGCACTTCCTTATTAGACTCCATGATAAATTTTATCACATATGCTTATAAATGTGTCTGGGATTAGGATTAGTTCACTAAATAGAATAATGAGCAACAAATAAACATAATTTCATGACATCAAACTACATGTAACAACTACGTTTGGTAAATAGAACATTTATACGAACACCTCCACGAAAAATATATTTTTCTCACATAAATTGAGTACAACAACCTAACCAATAGTATGGTCACATCTATGAATATGTTACCATTTCCAAACATAAATAAAAATTGTCCAATAGCGAAATCAATGCACATGTGCAACAAAAAATCAGTATACAAGTCTAGTGATCAAAATAGCTATAGTACCTTGCATTGCCACTTGGGAAGGTACAATGACAAACCTTGACAATGAATGCATCCAATAAAGTTATCAAATTTAAAATACTTACTATTTTTCTAGAAAAACAAAAAAACTTAAACTTTCATGTGGTATACAATACCACCAAATATCCTAAAGATGACTATAGTAGACCTAAAAAATACCGATTCTAGCCTTCTTCAAAGCATACTCAAGTTTATTATCATTCCTATCATTTTGTCACAATCCAGACTCAATGGAATAGTCTATTTCTCTAGAATATATATGAAATAATTAATATCTTGCAAAACCACCTATTTAAATTTCTTTTTTTTAATTCTCCATATCATTCATAGATACATGATAAGAGCATACTGAGAGATATAATTATCTGCAATAATAAGTGTGAAGAATTCAAGATTCCAATCAAATAAACACAAAAAGGAATGATTTTCACTTAAAAAAATGAGATCTGATGCCATTTGATAATGTGGGATAAAATCAAGCATTGATAAAAATGTGAATGCACAAAGAAATTATTATTTCCATAGATGAATGAAATATGAACAAATAAGATTGCTTGCATTTAGAACACAAAAAAATTTCTTTACAATAGGTGTATAAATAGGAAGTGAAGAATTAGAATCCCTACCTGAGAAAGGTGAATAAGTGTAAATCTAATCTATCTTTCCAAAACATAAGCAAGATGTCGTTCCCATGCTTTTACGACCTAAAATAACCATCAAATTAACTACTTAATCCTATAAAATTTGGGACATTTTTTTAAAGGGTAAATGACGTTGGTTAGGTTCCATTTATTTAATATTTATTAATTATTTAACTATTATTTCTAAGTCATTAAATTAACCAAGGGATATAGATATACTCTAGATACAATTGGCACAATTTCCGTTAATTAACCTTATCAAGGGTTGTTACAATTTCCCTACCAAGGGGCTATATTTAGCTAATTAAAGGGTTAATTAATCAAGGAAAATATTTGATTTCATTTCCTTAGGATGTATTATTGCTAACAAGGTCAATATAAGTTTAATATATTAAATTTGTGTGTGGGTCCCTTTTAGCACCATCCAAATGGACCCATTCCATCTTGCACAAAAATGCAATAAAATTAAATTTTAGTTGATTAATTTCATCCAAATTCACAACGAAGATGTCCAAGAATGATCCTCACTTATAACTTAAAATGTAAAATCAACATAGAGGGCCACTTCACAAATGACACAACCAAGGTCTAATGAGAGCCCTTAGATTAAAGAGCTCTCCACCATTGATATTAGAATATTCTTATAAAACACAAATATCTGTTAATATTTTCACCTCTATTTCATTTTCTTATTTTCTCTTGGTTTTGCTTTGCATTTTTAAAAATATCTCCATTAGAGGTTGATGAATACTATTTTCTTATTTCCAACCATTCATTTATTTGGAAACCCTCATTTGGGTTAATGAAGGGAAACTATTGTATATACATTTGAATATAAATTTTAATGTGAGGTTTTATACATAAACCCATATGTATATATATCTATATCTATGTATATGTACACATACACGTGATATTTGATTTGTTTTTAGATCCCATAAATGGGTGGCAGGGGGAGGGGCAATTCAAATCAACATGCCTACACATTTATTAGTAGGGGTCATTGTGGGGCGATGTCCATAAAAGAATCTTTTATTTAGAATAGATGCAAGGATTTTGGCGAAGGCACTGGCCCCTAGATAATTTATTCATTTTAAAAATTTAAACTAATACACAAACACACACACACAATAAAAAATCCTCCAAGGAAATTTATTTTTTTAAAAAAAGTTTAGTTTCTCTATATAACACATGTTTATATTTTTATATATAACAAATATGTGTGTGAGTGTGTATGTGACCACAAAATTAGATATTTGTTTTTCTTTTTTTCCTATTCAATATGTATACTATATTAGGCCTATATAAATTAATTTTTCCTTGTTTTTGATTTAGTTTTTTTTTTCATTTTCAAATAAATAATGTTAGCTACTAAAGAAAAATAAACAACTCAGAAAATGGAGGGTTTAAGGTACCTTAAATGTGGGATATGGATTAATAGACACACAGGTAATTGATCCTCGCTACAAAGTTGATTAACCTATAAACATAGAAGAAAATGGATTAGATGACAAATGCACAGGTTACTCGACAAATCCTGTTCCAATAAGTGTTACTTTCCTTTCATGAATGCCAACCCCTATTTGATAAAATAAAGTGAAGTAAATGAGAAATATTTTTATAGCATGCATAAATATAAATACTACTGAATTTGAAAGTAACTAAGATGAATCTAAACACTGGTCTAGTCTGAATAAATATAAATAAAATGGTACTTGATTGGGTCGATGGTGATCCAAACTATGCAGAGGCAGGTTGACGATGACCTGGGTATGTGAAGATCTATATAGAAAATTAAATATGCAAATGTGCAAGGATCTGGATGTTAATGTAAGGTAACATAAGGCTTTGGATGTTGGGGGATGACTTGTAAAAGAATATGTGAAGCATAGAAATAGAAAGGAAACAAGAGAATGGAGATTGGGATAGGTTGAATGGGAACAAGACTCCAGTTGATGTCGACCTAGGTGTAGACATGATTGATTGAATGTAATAGAGAAGGATGGAAAATATGGAGCTTGAGAGGAATGACAGGGTCAAAACACAGATAGAGAAAAGATCTAGAGATAAGAAATGTAGTGACAACGTGATAGTTTAACGATGAATTTGGCTGGGCAACAATGATTTTAGCAACATAGAATAAGGATGAGATAAGATGGACTGAAAAAGTAACCTATAAGTAAGGAAACTAGAAGAGAAGGTTAATAATTGATCCATGAGTGCTACTCAAGATGATATGGTCCTGCAAAATGTTAGCTGTAACAAGATAGTGATAAAAATAACATAAGATAACAAATGAAAGAAATGTAAACCTCCTGAAGTCAAGCATTTGTTCAAAACAAGCTTCCAAGGACTGTAAGAAGGTTGGAAAAGTTTCTGAGATGCTCTTGTTCAAACTTGGATTCACATAATTTAAGAAAATCAAGTGTTTTGTCATGCATGTGTTTGTGTTGACTATTTTGGAAAGGGAATAACACAGTCTTATAGGGTCAATGGTAATTGGGTTGGGTCACCACCGAAAATGGGGAAACTTTCCCCAAAGGGATTGATTTTTTGTTTTAATCAGGATGTTTTTAGAAGGGGAAAAGTGCTCTAAATCTTGTAAGCGGGAAGAGGTTGTTTAGGGGATAAAGATAGATAGGATAAAAGCCAGAAAAAATGTAGGGCTGTATATTTAGAATGAAAACACCCTAAAGGGAAATTCCACTAGGGTTAGTGGATAAGAATCAAGTAATTAATGAAGATTAATTAATCATTTTTATTAATAAATATTAATACGGATTAAAGGTAATGGGATAGTGAGAAGGAATTTAATTAAATAAAGGAGGATGAATTAAATAAAGGGGGTCTAGATAGGACCATGGAGAAATAATGCGCATGCGGGAAAAAAAGGGTAGCAATACCAAATTTTGGTGTGTACATTTTCCCATTTTTGTTGAGTGGTTTGAGCGAGCAAGCCATGAGACAAAAACGATGAGAGTTAGAGAGTATGATGATGATTGAAAAAATGTTGATGGTGAGATCCCCCTCAAATAAGGGATCGATAACGCCATGGGAAATCAATGATGAGTTTGAAAAAGGTAGATTATGAAGGGCATGTGGGTGAAGAAATATTGGTAAAAGGTTAAGGATAGGAAAGATTCCCCAAGAAAAAAGGATCATAATAACAATAAAAAATTATGGTGGTGACTCTGATATCATATGGGTAGGGGACATAGGGCAGTCTCAATGGAGATGGAGGAAATATTCTACTAGCTAGTGAGTGCACAAAAATCACTTTGAAATGGAGAGAATCCAATGGGAAAACTCTCAAATGGAATCAAGCCATGATGACCAATGGGTCATAGGAAAAAATCAAAGTATATGCAACTAAATGCAAAAATTATGTGAAATACTTTGTACATGAGGATTCGATCGAAAAGTGTATACGTTCACGAGGGCAAGGGATCAAAATAATGGTTTCCTAGAACAAGAAACAAAAATGGTATAGAAGGAAAATTAAAAAATGGGTGGTAAAGTACTATGCCCGAAGGTGAAGTAAGTATGGCCAGAAAGGAAAATATGGGAACAAATGGAGAAGAAAAAAAATGCCTCGAGGGGGAATAAGTATGGGCATAAGGTGTAATTTTTGATCAAGTTAGATATGATTGTGAAATAAAATTCCCAAGAGGGGAGGAAATATGGCCACAAAGGTGGACTTTGAGAGTAGAGAGGGATAAATTGAATATTGGATTAAAATTCCCAAAAGGGGGAAAGAAACATGCCCACAAAGGAAAATAGGGAAATGAAAGGTGAAGTAAAAATATGCCTCGAGTGGGAATAGGTATGGTCACAAGGTGGAATTTGTTCGGAGGTTTGATAAAATGGTGAAATAAAATGCCAAAGAAGGGAGGAAATATGGCCACAAATGTGGAATTTGAGAGTATAGAACAATAGATTGAATGTTGGATTAAAATGCCTGAAAAAGGTGAAAGAAACATGTCCACAAAAGTAGACTTTAGGAATGAAAAGGGAAGGATCAAAATATTTAAATAGAATGTAACTTTAGGATGGCAATCTATAGGTGGGAATGATACTACATCATATCAAGGGTTGTGGGAGGAAAAAGGTGCATCCAATCACGTTGGAGGTAAACAAAAAATAGATCCACATAACCCAAGGCATATGTGACCAGAATAGATGCATGCAGATAACTAACCATAGTTAGTTATATCAAAGATCATAAAAGAGGCATGGATGAAGTGAACTCATAAACCTAGTTTTCACATGATAAAGGGGTTTAAGATGTAAGTTGTACATGGGAAGAGGGTTATTTGTAAGTGGTGTTCCCTAAATCTATGTCCCAGCTCAGGGATGGGGATAGAGAAATCTTATCAAAGCGGGAAGCTTTCTTATAATGCTAATAAAATCAAAGGTTGATTAATGAGGGAATCCTTCAATGCCATGATAGAAAAGAGTAGCCATCATTCAAAGGTATGGTTTACGTTATACATATCTTATTTATATGGCAAGAGTAATGTACATGATAGGCATCCTTCAATGGATATGTCTTATTTTTTATCATTTTTTTTTTATAAAAGCATCCATGAATTTTGATTTTTACATATGGAAGAGCTAGGAATAGAAAGGTAGACTACTTAGAAGGTGATAAGGAATCTACAAGAGACACCTATGGTCCCTCAACATGGTTCCAATAGGTAAACAAGAGGGTGATGGAAGTAATGATTGCACAACTCTCACCAAGAAGGGAGAACCTATCCATAAGGGAAATGTTATGGAAAGAGTCATGGTGCCCATATTTAAGGTCATGCCAAGGAAAGTAATAATAGACAACATAATCCCAAATCATTGTAGTGACAAATGGAGGAAGTTAATATGGATGAATAATCTAAGGATAGAACTGTTATCACCGAATCACAGCACCCCTGGTGATTGATCAAATTTCTAGTTTGATCACTCTAAGCATCCAGTGTGATTGGATAACATGGGTACTATCTCCAAGTTGTGGGACTTGCTACTTGAGATAGACCTCCAGAGAAAGCTGGTTCTTGCTCCTAAACTACCTGCCACAATCTACTCTAATGCAGGAGAAACTAGCTATTCTAACCTAAAATTCCAAGGGACCAGAGAGAGAGAATGCATAAAATGAAAGCCTACACTAAAGCGGCGATACACCAGAAAAAGAGGGTGTGAGAGTAATCTCCAAATGTGTGAAATACAGAGGCAAAGTGCACACTAGAAGAGGTGATGACAGTTCACCATAATCCAGTAGAATGCATTCACATCAATATTCCAAGCACACACAATAATAATGAATTCCTACAAGAACATAATAAATAGAAATATTTTATTGCTTCATGATATGCACAGTTCAATCTATTACAAGATAAGGGCCTGGATCACCATGCAAGGAGTCCACTACAAGGGCCTG
This sequence comes from Taxus chinensis, assembly GCA_019776745.2. Lineage (NCBI taxonomy): Eukaryota > Viridiplantae > Streptophyta > Pinopsida > Cupressales > Taxaceae > Taxus > Taxus chinensis. The sequence goes on from CM034146.1 coordinate 236,607,736, forward strand.
CAACACACTGACTTCACAAAACAATTTTGGCTAACCAAAAACTCCGCCCCCCTACAATGAGCCCAACCCTTCATTTTATAGAAAAATGAGAAGGAAAAGAGAAGGGAAAATGGAAATCCCGAAATCTGTCCTTCAACCACTTGTAAGAGGCATTAAATTGAGTGGAATGGGTATACATTACTTGGAAAAGGCTCCCCATACTGTCCCATGTGCTGCAGCAGAGAATGAATGATGACCATGCCTCTTAATTGCACTCCCAGCTACCAAATAAAACACTGTTCTGAACCCGGCCACGTTTTCTTAAAAATATCAATCAATTTATGATCAAATCTAGAATTTCTTGATTGTTGTGCATCGGGCTTGGAACCACGATTCCAACGGTACCAATTTTGTGCGATTTCGTTGAGAAATGCAAAAGTTATGGCCTTCTGAGTGCGGGCAGCTGTTTTGGGCCTGACAGGCGTTTTCTGTCATTTGACGGGAATGAGCATTGACTGACTGGAGCCGAATATGTTTCTTTTATTTAAATATATCTACCCTTATTAAAATTAAGAAATCCAGTTTTTGTGGCGTAGAGGATGTCGTGCTCGTTCCAGAAAGTCCAATTTTATGAAAATCGGAGCTCGGAGTCAAAAGTTATGGCCGTTTGAAGTTTCCGGACCAAACGTTGACTTTTCTTCCCTGCCTTCGGCCATTTCGGCTTTTCACGTCCCGCGCGTCCCTTTGTCCCATTTAGCACAGTGCTCCTTGTGCTGATTTCGGGTGAACCGGCCGGTTCGCGCCCATTTGTCCCAAATGTCCCATTTGCTTTCGGACCGTCTGGGACAAATTCGCCCGGTTCGGCCGGTTCGCGCTCTTTTGTCCCGCTTGTTCCGGGACAAAAGTTCTCATTTCGGCCGATCCAGCTGGTTCGTGTACTTTTGGCCCGTGCGTCCCAGACTGTTTCGGGCTGCCTTGACTCATTTCGCCCGATTCGGCCGGTTCGCGTCTTTTTGTCCCGCTTGTCCCAAAGGCGACCCTCTCAGCAGTTAGTCGATTTTTTCTCTGTCGAACCGGAATTTCGCGCCCGCCGCGTACTTTTGTCCCATTTGTCCCTGTTGCGTTTCGGGCTGTTTGTGCTGATTTCACCCGGTTCGGCCGGTTCGCGCTTTTCTGTCCCAAACGTCCCAGAGGCGACCTTGAGCGAGACTTAGCCAATTTTCACGATTTTTCCTGGATCAACCTATTTGCCTTCTGCAACCCTTTTTTATTGCATTTTCTTAGAACTTACTCTCTTCCTCTTGGACAGGGGAGTTAGACAAATATGAGGGGACCCTAGAAACATGACTTTTCGCCCTGAATCAATATAATTGCTTGCATGTTATCAAAGTTACCTTGGGGGTGAATTTTGGATAACAAGAACTAAGTGCTCACAGGAAAAAAATTTTAACAATAGAACGGTCGTAAGTATAATACGTTCAACAGGTCCACTTCTGGTTTACCATCAAGGGAGGCCAAATGATAGGCTCTCAACCCAAACTTATGTGTGATAATGTATGGTCCAGTCTATTTGGGAGTGAAATTTCCATGTTGGCTCCTTTCTAGAGTAGTAACGTTATGATAATGAGGTCACGAACATTAAAGTCACTTTATTTGAGGTGTTTTTTGTAAGCATGCTTGATGGGATCTTAATAAAAATTATGGTGTTCAAGATCAAGGAGGTGAATTTTATCTATTAACTCGAGCTATGCTAGAAAATCTAGGTGATAATATTCATTAGAGATGAAGTCAAAAAGAGATACGCACAAATATGGAATTTTATATTTAAGGGGAAGAACGGCTTCAGAACTGTAAAAAAGAGAAAAATGTGTAGCACCTGTTGAAGTATGAATGCTAGTGTGATAAGCCCAAAGAGTGAAGGGGAGATGAAGGTACCAATTATGACCAAACTGATCAATAGTCTTAGCAAGAATGTTTCAAAGAGTTTTATTAGTGGCTTTGAATTGGTTGTTAGCTTGAGGATAATATGGAGAAGAAACACTAAGTTGGATCTTGAAGGAGTTGCCAATATTTTTAAGGTATTTAGTTTTAAATGAATTTTTGTTGTCCATGTTGAGTTTGTGAGGAACCCCAAAGTGGAAAATGATATGTTGATAGATAAAGTTAATAATTGGTCCATATTTAGTTGAGGTGATGGGAATCAATTCCACCTATTTAGTTTAATATTCAGTTGCAATAATGATAGAATGATGTTGTTGTGAATATCTATGGTTGATAAGATTAATGAGATCAATACCCCATTATGAGAAGGGCCAAAGGTCCTAAGCCAGTTGTAAAGCATGACTAAGAATGTGTATAATATTGGAAAGTTGTTGAAACTTCTCATATTTCTTAACATACTTACAACAATCATGATTAAGAGAAGGCCAATAGTAACAAATACAAAGAGCGTGCTTAGAAATGGCTAATTCACTAAAGTGTCCACCACAAATACCTTCATGGAATTATTAGAGAGCATGAGAATATTCATCAGATTTAAGGCATCGAAGGAGAAGTGATCCATAGGGATCCAGAAAAACACACCACTTCATCAGTTTCATCATCACCAAGAAGAAGAAACAGGAAAAGTGAACAAAAAAAGGTAAACGGAGGTTCTGGAAAGAACCTCCACTTTGTGCAGAGCAACAATTTCAGAACCACCGCCCTAGAGGGCGGCGGTCTTGAAACCCTCACCCAGCCAGGGCGGCGGTTCTGTCACTTCCGAACAGAAAACAAAAAATAAGCATGAATGGATGTGAATTTGAAATGCCTAGTCATGTCTCTTCCCTTCCATGACCATTCACATCCTCCAATGTATGAAAGGAGAAAAAGAATAACATTCAGAAATCGAGAGAGATCAAGAACCAAATTATAATGGGAGTAGTGAGCGATATATTCAATGCTGGAATGGAATTGTAGGAGCAAGGTGTAGAAACAGAGAAAACAAGTAATTGGAGAGAAGGTTTATTGTCTATGTTAGAAAAATAAAAGTGGGAAGAAAGAGAAGTTACCCTTCCCAACTAGTTTTCCTCCTTCGAGGTTTCCAGGATTAAAATTTTGTTGTTTAAGTTTCAAATTATTTTCCTCCTCTGCAATTTCCTTTCTATAGCACTAGATAATTAGTCATCAAGATATAATACTTAAGAAAATATGTCATTTTCCAAATTTGAAAGTAGAACAACATAGTTGTTTGATTTGTAGAGTTCCAAAGTAGAAGTTTACAGATCATTTTGGTATCAGATCTAATTACATATCCAGGGCTGTGGTATTCAAATATTTCTTGTTATTTTTTATGACAGTGACAAGGTCCAAAGGTGAAGACGTTTTACCTTGTGAGCCAGATATTTCTATGAAGAAGTGGAAACAAAGAATTCAAGCTCAAATGGAGGAAGAGAACTTGGTCCGTAGAGTTGAGATGCTAGAGACAATGATGGATAGATTGCATAGGAAACAAGAAGAGCTTTCAGATCTGCAAAAGACGGCTTCGGTTAAGAAATATTCCATGGACTCGGTGGTTTGATAACTAGCCGAAATTTTTGGTATCGAAAAGAGCCACAAAGAGGAAGAATGGGAATAGCATGAAGAGACGCCAATTTTAAGCGAGAAGGTAAAATCTGCACATACACATTTTAAAGTTGAAACAAAAGTGGAAATAAAGAATTTTGAAGGACAAGTAGATGAAAAATTACTAGATAAATGGATAAAAAAGTTGGAAGTCTACTTTAGTGTGCAAAATGTCACTGAGGCACAAAGGGTCACCTTTGCACGTCTCAAAATGGAAGGTCATGCTCTGGTTTAGTGGGAAACCCATCTAGCCACTTGTGAGAAGAAGAAACATCCTATTTTCAGTACTTGGAAGGGTTTTAAAGAATTGATTGGAGCTAACTTCTATCCTATTGGCCATAAGACTGACATGATGATTAAGTTGTAGTACTTTAGACAGGGAAACAATCAAAGTGTGCAAGAATACACTAGAATTTTGGAGACAAGCCATGTTGCTTAATATGGACTTGGAGGATGAGGAAATTTTGACCAAGTATTCGGAAGAACTTCAAACTCACATTCGGAGGAAGGTAATCTCCATGAATCCCAAGGATCTCAATGAAGCTTATGTACAAGCATACTACATTGATGAAGAGAAGAAGCAAGGAGAAATAGAGCCAAAGGGAGACCAGCCAATAGAACAACAAGACAAAGAACAAGGGAAGACAAGTAGCAGAGGTAAATGGAAAGGTAAACATGCCACTACTGCTTTGTATACTTGTAAATATCCTAAGAATTTTTGTAAGAATTGTGATGTAAATGGACATACTGACGCCACATGTTGGAAGTTACATCTAGAATTGCACCCAAAGCACCGAACCAAGGATTCCAAGAAATCCATGGCAACTGTGAAGACAGAAAGAGAGGTGGAGATTAAGGATGATTAAGATGTAGATGAGAGGCTGGGATGTATGGCCACTAACATGTATGGGGCAACAGAATAAGAAGAGATTAGTAAGCCATTCCAAATTAGAATCCAAATCAAGAAGACTAAGGTAAATGATTTAGTAGATACTAGTTCTCGGTCAAATTTTATTTCTGATGCGGTTGTAGAACAACTTGGTCTAGAGACTTACGTGCATCCACATTCACACCCACTGAGATGGGTGAGGAAGGGTGTAGAAATACAAGTTACAATGAAGTGTAAGTTTTAGTTTGGGATAAACACCCAATACATAGATGTATTAGAGGCTAATATTATTCCACTTGATGCATTTGACGTTGTCTTTGGAAGTCCTTACTTGTATATTAGGGATGCTGTGTTCACAAGGAGGGAGAACTGGTACATATGGGTCAAGGATGGAGTCATTTTAACATCCAAGCACACTAGAGAAAATCAAAGAAGGCTATGGTAAGTGCCAACCAAGCACCAAGACTTTTTTAGGCAAATCATAAGTTTTGTTTGCTTTCATTGGAAGAAAAGCAAAATGGACGTGAGAGCACGGATATTTCTGACCAAAGGATGGAGAATCTGGATAGCACTTGTTAGTTTTTGTAGAAGAATCCACCCCAGGAACTTCTCATTCAAGGAGCAAAACAAACTTCCGCTATGCAGTCATCGTATCTACCTACGGATTCACTGGACCTAACCGTGGGACAGCAAGAAGAAGAGGAGATACAAGGAACGGTGGTGACTATAGCAGCAACGTACTTGGAGAGGATTCAGCTGATCCATCTCAGGAGACAAAGACAAGAAAAGAATAAACCACTATAGTATGGGACCTTCGCCATACTTGAGCAGGTTGGAGAAGAAACCTTTAGGCCATGCTTCATGCAAATGCACACGATAGTAAGTTACAAGAGCTTGCATCCAATAACACCATCTATACGTGAAAAATAAGGAAAGATACAAAAGTTGCCTTCTAAAGAGCATTGTAATAGAGGCATCTCGGAGGATTATGTAGCACTAGAACAATAAAACAGAGATCCACAGGAGTCTTGGTAGGTTGGACAAGAGAAGACACCACGGAAGACCCAATGATACTTGAATGAGCACAAGAAGTATTCGATTCCTCTACCACTTCCCCACTAAGATTTTGTGGGACCAAAAGCCTCCTCAAGTATGGTGAGGTATGATCCACATGGATCCAGGAAAACACAGCTACTTCATCAATTCCATCAGCACCAAGAAGGAGAAACAAGAAAAGTGAACAAAATGAGGTAAACTGAAGGTTCTAGATAGAACCCCTACTTTGTGCAGAGTGGTGGTTTCAAAACCACCACCTTATAGGGTGGCAGTCTTAAAAACATTTCCCAGCCCAGCTGTGGCAGTCCTGAGACTTCCGGTCTGCACATCACCCAGTCCGGCGGTGGTCCTGACACTTTTGAATAGAAAATGAAGAATGGAATGCGACGTGGATGCATTCTTAAAGTTCCCAACCGTGTCTCTTCCCTTCCATGCCCATTTCACATCCTCTAGTGCATGGGAGGACATGTGAAGGCCTATAAATACATGGAATGGATCAAGAGAACATGGATTTTTCAAAGATCCAAAGAGATCGAGAAGCAAAGTTTAATGAGAGTAGTGAGCAAGATCTTCAGTTCTGGAATGGAATCGTAGGAGAAAGGTGTAGAGATAGAGCAAAACAAGTAATTGGAGATAATGTTTACACTATTGCTTCTTTTCATACTTATTGTAATTTATAATTGTCTATGTTAGACCAATAAAAGTGGGAAGAAAGAGTATTTTCCCTTCCCGACTGGTTTTCCTCCTGGAGGTTTCTAGGATAAAAATTTTTGGTGTTGAAGTTTCGAATTATTTTCCTTCTCTGCAATTTCCTTTCTATAGCACTAGATAATCTAGTCACAAAGCTCTAATATTTCAATCAAATTCTGTCATTTTCCAAAGTTGAAAGTAGAATAGCATAGTTGTGTGATTCGTAGAGTTCCAAAGTAGAAGTTTACGGATCATCCACACCTTGAAATTGAGACTGGATGATAAGGATTACACGTCCCAGATCAATAATATAGTAAGGTTAGCATGCTAAAGAAGTAACACTAACTAATATACCTGCACATAGATATAGAAGGACAATGATTTTTTTGGAGAAATAATGGAAAACATCATTGGTTAGGACATACACATAGAGTCTGAATGAAGAGTAGACTCAAAATAAGACAGTTAACACAGATGATATAGTTAATAAAACAAGTCTACATACTCAAACTGAGTGGTGAATGACAACAAATATGGAGGGTGTGGATCACGCCAAATTTCCCAAGGAAATTGATAGACGTCTCAAATGAGGGATGCCATTCTACTCAATAGAGATGTAAATATGTGATTGAGGCAAGAAGGAGCTTCGATATTGTGAAGCACAACTGAAGATGCCCTATGGAGGATAATTTATGACATATCTTAACTTGTATGAAGGGTACCATTGATACATTGAGATCTCAATCATAACTGAAGATTGATCGATCAAGCAAGGATTCATGACGTGGATCTATCTCAAAATTAAAAACACCAGCTACCTCAATGGGTTTGTAAGATCTACCTAAAATAATATGCTTCATCAATCAGGGGTGATTATTTGTAAACTATGAAACTGCCCCCTATTTTATTCTGTGAGGGGATTTAGAACCATCCATAGGAGGGACAGAGTATGACTTGCTCTGCCTACCAGATGTGAGGTAGGGGAAAATTAGCACAGCATTAAAGATCATAGTGATGATCATCTTATTGATTAACCATCCTCACGAGATATACAAATATATAGGTTGATGGATTCGTCCTAAAATCTGCTCATGAGAAACAACTCAAACTGCAGCAATAGGGGACTATGCTAATGTGGTATGTGATATATAAACAACCTTACATAGACAATAATATTAGAGAAACTAACAATAGGTAATAACTCAGTCATGTAGCATGAACACATGTGAGTGATCCCAACATTTTTACTCCTGACCCATCATTCCCCTCCACTCTTCAGTCTTTGCATTTCTCCTTTAATCGACACAAGTCTTATGTTTCATAGTTATGCAGAGAATTTCGAAGTTAGAAGGAATGGTTCTCCCGAGCACCCTGTTCCCTGTAACTTTGAACTTTCTACGACTCATCAAATTTCCTTGTATTGTGGGTTTTGCAAAATTTTTTGGAGATTGTGCGAATCATGTATTCCATTGGGCCTTCTCAGTTCCCCGCAGTCCCCATCATATACTACACTATTAAGCAACAATGATTAAATGAGTTCTGTCAAATCTTTATATCTAGCCCACATAACATTTTGATGCCAAATTACACCCATTTCTCAAGCATTTTTTGCTATAAAAGGTAAATGTTGAGATATTTCGTTGAAATCATTTTCACTAGTTACAATTGTCCCAATTCCACTGTCCACTGTGCTTTTTTCTCCCGTGCCCTGAAGAGAAGGGTTTTTCCATATCTTTCTCATTTCTTGTCTAAATTTGAAACATTCAAACTGTGTTGGGAGTTGGTCTGTGGATACTGTGCATCGTCCTGTCTCATACTAGAGGTGAGTGATTCCATTCCATCTTGGTGTAATTTGATAATTTTTTTGTTTTCAATCGTCTATTCCTTTGATTTCTTCCTGATAAAGCCACTATTGGGCCTCCAGTTCTACCTTGAGTTTTCTCTCCACATACTCCAGCTAGATTAAGGAGAAGGAAATACTGAATAGGGTACTTGAACAAGGATTTCTTCGAGAATGATAACCTGGTTGTGCCCAATATTGGAGATAGTGATGTTAAAAGAACTTGAATTTAAATGATTTTATGGGCTTGTGGATGAGATTATGAAAAATGTAATTCACAGCCCACTGATAGGTATGCTCTAGATATATCTCAAAACGAATGGACATTTCCGGTATGCTATTGGGTTTCCCCTCTCTACCCAATACACTGATAGGAGGTCCTTGCATGTTCCTCAAGTTTGTGCAATAAAACCCTGATTATACAGAGAAGAAATAAATGATCCTCAAGGTTAGATAATTATCCAAACTGGACCCGCGGTAAGATACATAAATGGATCAACCCTTGAGAAGATCTAATACACTTAACCCAAGCCCAGGCTCAAAGTGATTTTTACATCTTAGAGAAGTCTGATAGGTATAGGACCATGATATCCAAATGATCTTAGCGCTCAAGTCTCACATTAGAAAGGGTCATTCCAAGATATTCCCAATGGTCCTGTGTATGGTCAAATTTCAAATAAGAGCTATCAAACGTTGATTACTCCTACTTTAATAAGGAGGGAAACTCTATGGTGCATGCCTTCCACAAGCTTCTGGTTAACTGGTTCAACGTTCAGGAAATGTGTGTGTATTATGAATGATCGATCTATGAAGGGTCAAGACCTGGAATATGTGAATATGACCATGTGAATTCCTTGATATCATGAGATGAGAACCTGCAGTGAGAATACTGGTAAGATCGTGTGAATCAAAATATTTACCCACTTTGAGGATGCTAGGCTCCTATGGATTTCCAATATTGATTTCAATGGTGGATTTGTTGAGATGAGTGGATGTGTCAGCATAGGATGATAGGAAATAATGCACCAGATATTGAGTCCTCTTACCCTCAACTTACTGTATGAAAGATAGTGGAAACATCATTGGCACAAAGAGGGTCAATGTCAATGCCTAGAACCATGTTCTTCTATCAGTCTCTGGATGTTGGAAGGGAATGTGGACCTGAGTCTGGGTCTCATACTAATAAGTGATCCAAAACAAATTAATCTGGTGGAGACTATGACAACCTCTTCATCAAGTAATCAGACATGGTGTCTCTTATATCTATGGAATTATATGGTTTTGAGGATGTGCCCAATGCAAATGTACCTATGCACATCTGCAGATTGAAAAATTTGTGCTTGCGGAAGATTCCTTCCAGTAGCCTAACTTAAAAATTTTGTGAGGCTTATGACAATGATCAATAATAAAACAATGTGGCCCATGCCCATAGCATCCCCTGCTGAATCCCTTTCATTTGAGGAATCCAAAACCATTGGTATAAGGTTTAATGTGTGGATGATCGATAATGTGGAAAAGACAGATCTCTGATTTCAAATCACCATACTTAACAAGATATGGTCCTCGAGGATGTTGATAGTCTGAAGGGATTCAATCTCCACAGCAATCTAAGAATGACTTACTATTGGATATTCCCACAATTTATTGAGGTGATTAGGAAAGACTGTGTAAGATGAATATGAAGTGTAGGAATAAGATATTTCAGAAGTGCTGAGTCTCTACATACATTTATCTAGGGATTCATCAACATGTGACTAGGTTTAGATGAGGGAATAGATGACCTATTAGATGGTGCAGATGAATTGTTCTTGGGAACAAGAACATCATTAGGTTGATAGGTCATGTTGTACATTTTAAAGGGATGAGCTATCCTAGATCTATCCCCTGATTGGTCCTATTAAAGAGAGAGATGATAGTCTAGAGGGGACGTAGCGCATAACGCATATCATGGGTCATCTAAGAATAACATTGCAATGAAATTATCCTTCTATTTTTTAGAAGACCTCATGGAGGAGATTATGACAAATGTGGATGGGAAGAAAATCTTCTTCTCAAGGTGGAAGCTGATCACATCCTCACATAGGAACGAAGGACCTTTATGGGTCTCATCAAGAAGTTCCAGCATTTTTTAACTCCTTGAGTTGATTCACCCTTTGATCTGAAGGGATGATATTTAAGGTGTTGTTAGGTTGTGGAGCCTGTTTTCACGTGAGAAAGTGTTGAAGACTGTACACTAAGAGTACTGTCCACTTTTCATGTATCCTCGCCGGGGTTTGGGAAACGTGCTTTTTTCATATATCAGGAAACGTGCTTTTCTAGGCGTAGTGTTTTTTTTTTTGGCTTTAAAACATTGCACCCGATATATCAGGAAACATGATTTTCTCATATGGGCCAGATTTTTGACCCATAGGTTTATGGGATGGGTTTTGGCCCATGGTTTTAATACCCACGGTTTTGTAAAACTACTTAAGCAGTTGTCTACTTATATGGTTTTATGCATATGGTAGATGTACAAATGTATACATTGCAGATGTGTTTTGAATTCAAGATGTGAATTCTGATAGAGTTTGTTGAGCATAGCTCCAAATAGATCTAGGTATTGTATTGAGAGAGTAGTGGCTTGTAATAAAATCTAAGTAAATGATTCTTGGCATACGTAGCCCAAATTAGGTGAACCACGTTAAATACTGTCTCTTTGTGTTGTGTTATTTTATTCTACACTTTTATTTAAGATCTATAATATTTTCTGCATATTATTTTCTACTGTTGCGATTTTGTGAGGGATTATTCCGCATATTTTATCCCTTATTTCCTAACAATTGGTATCAGAGCTTGGTTTAGTTTGCTGAAGTTTTGAATCACAGGGAAATTTTTATCTTGAGTGGGAGCTATGGTAGATGATGGAAGATCTAGGGTTGATAAATTCAATGGGTAGAATTTCATTCTTTGGAAGATGCAGATGGAAGATTACCTTTATCAGAAGGATCTTTATATTCTGTTGTTTGAGAAGGTGAACAAATCCTCGAGCATGACAGATGTGGAATGGGATTTGCTAGATAGGAAGGAACCTGGGACAATCTGGTTGTGTCTTGCATCTTCGGTATTATTTAATCTTTCAAAAGAAAAGACTACAAAAGAACTGATGGATGCATTAAGGAAGTTGTATGAAAATCCCTCTTCCTCTAATAATATATTTTTAATGAAAAATTTGTTTAATATGAAGATGTCTGAGAATGGTTTAGTAGTAGATCATTTAAATGATTTTAATACGGTTGTAAATATGCTAGCTTTGGTTATAATAGAATTTTATGAAGAAGTTAGGGCTTTATTAGTTTTGTGCTCTTTACCTAAGAGTTGGAATAGCATGGTAATGATGGTAAACAACTCGATTATAGCTAACTCAAAGTTGAAGTTTGATGATGTTGTAGGGGTGATTCTAAGTGAGGAAATGCAAAGAAAAATCTTTGGTGAATCTTCTACTTCAGGGAATTCTTTGACAGTGGAAACTAGAGGGAGACAGAAGAATAAAGGAAGCCATGGAAAATTAAAGTATCGGGCAAGGTCAAAATCTAAAAGAAAGATAGTATGCTGGCATTGTGGAAAGTTTGGGCATGCAAAGCAGCACTTTTGGGAGCTTCGGGAAAAGAAGAAACAACAAGAATAAAACAAGGAGGCAAATGTGGCAATGGGTAATGTATGTTAGGATGCTTTGATTCTTTCTTTGCACAATTTTACTGAATCTTGGGTTTTAGATTCAGGGGCTTCTTTCCATGCTACTCCACAAAGGCATTATTTTGTTGATTATGTTTAAGGAGATTTTGGGCATGTTTTTCTTGGTGATGATGAGCCTTGCAACATATTTGGAAAAGGTTCTGTTCAGGGTAAGATGTAGAATGGGAATACTTGGCTATTGAAGGATGTCAGACATGTGCCTACATTAAGATAAAATTTGATATTGGCAAGGTAGCTAGGAAGTGATGGTTATACTATGATATTTATAACGGACTCTTGGAAGGTTACCAAGGGTGCTCTTGTGGTGGAAAGAGGTAAGAAGGTTGAAACCTTTTATTTAACCACTTATAGCACTAATGCTTGTAATCTTGTGGCTTTAGAAGTAGATACAACATTGTGGCACTATAGGCTCAGTCATATGAGCCATAAGGGCATGGAGATTATAAAGAAGGATTTTCTTGGATATATAGAAATAGGTTTGGAGTTCTATGAGGACTACATATATGGGAAACAAAAGTGAGTAAGGTTTCTCAAGGTTGGACCTACAAAGAAAGAGAGTAAGTTAGAGCTGGTGCACTCTGATGTGTGGGGGCCGACTCAAGTATCATATCTTGGGGGTTCAAGTAATTATGTTACTTTTATTTATGATGAAACAAGTAAAGTTTGGGTTTATTGTATTAGAAACAAATATGATGTATTTGACACTTTTGTTAAATGGAAAGCCTTGGTAGAGAATGAAACAAGTATTAAGCTAAAATGTCTTAGGTCAAATAATGGAGGGGAGTATTGCAAAAATGAATTTGATGATTACTATTCTAAGAATGGAATCCATAGGAAAAAGATGGTTCCAGGAACTCTGCAATAGAATGGAGTGTCAGAAAGGATGAACAGAACAATAATGGAACGTGACAGGAGCATGAGGTTACATGTAGGACTACCTCTTTATTTTTGGGTAGAAGTGGTGAGCACAGCTGTGTACTTGATAAACAAAGGACCCTCAAGTGCCTTAGATGGACGCATACCTGAGGAGGCTTGGTATGGTAAGAAAGTTGATTATTAATTTCTTAGAGTCTTTGGATGTGAGGTGTTTGTTCATATAGACAAGGATGATAGGACCAAGCTAGAGGTTAAATAAAAAAAAATGTACTTTCATTGGTTATGGTGGTGATGACTTTGGATATAAATGTTGGAGTATTAAGGACAAGAAAATCATTCAATCTAAGGATGTGGTATTTAATGAGAAAGTCATGTATAAGCAGCAGTTGCAGGAAAACAGGGAAGAATCCAAGAAAGAATATGTAGCGGTAGAGGATCTTCTGGATGGAAAAGTGACACATGAATCAGTTCAAGAACCTCCTCAACAGGAACCCCAAACTCCTATATTGATGAGGTCTTCTAGGATAAGAAGATAACCTGAACATTTTTCTCCTTCTCTTTATTATTTATTACTCACTGATAGTGGAGAGCCAGAGAGCTTTGATGAAGCAATGCAGGTAGAAGTCAGGAAGAAGTGGGAGCAAGCCACGGATGAGGAGCATTAGGATTTCATGAAGAAACAGACATGGGATTTTGTGAAGATACCTGAAGGAAAAATATCATTACAGAACAAGTGGGTGTTTATAGTCAAAGAGGAATAAGGAGGCAAGAAAAGATACAAGGCCCAGTTGGTGGTCAAGGGGTTTTCACAGAAAAAAGGTATAGATTTTGATGAGATTTTTTCTCTTGTAGTAAAAATGACTTCTATTAGAACTATTCTTGGAATAGTTACAGTAGAATACTTGCACTTAGAGCAGCTTGATGTAAAAACTGCATTTCTCCATGGTGATTTGGAGGAAGAACTACAAATGTAGCAACCAGAGGGCTATGAGGTCAAAGGAAAGAGGAGATGGTGTGCAAACTGAAGAAGAGCTTATATGGCTTGAAACAAGCTCCACGTCAATGGTATAAGAAATTTGATAGCTTCATGATGGAGAAAGGTTATATTAGATGTCATTCTGACCATTGCGTGTATATAAAGAAATTTGAGGATGGAAGTTATATTATCATGTGTTTGTATATGGATGACATGTTGGTTGCAAGTAAAAACATGCAGAAAATAAAAGTACTCAAGAAGAAGCTAAGTGAATCCTTTTCTATGAAGGATTTGGGGAAGCTAAACAAATCCTTGGTATGAGGATATCTCGGGATAGGAAGGAACGGAAGCTGACTTTATCTCAGGAAGAGTACATTAAGAAGGTTTTGGAGGGGTTTAATATGTAGGATGCTAAACCGGTTGGGACTCCTTTGGCAGGCCATTTCAAGTTATCAAAGGAGCAGTGTCCCAAGATAGAGTAGGAGAGAAACCATATGTCCAAGGTACCTTAATCATCAATGATTGGTAGTTTGATGTATGCCATGTTGTGTACTAGGAATGATATTGCCCATGCGGTGGGAGCGGTGAGTAGATTTATGAGTGATTCTGGGTAGAGATCACTGGTAGGTACGTAAAGTGGATCCTTTGAGTATTTGAGAGGGACCACGGGGATAGTTTTGTGATATAGTGGATCAAACACCACTTTGTGTGGTTATGTAGATTTAGATATGGCTAGAGATGTAGACAGTAGGAGGAGCATGACATGTTATGTTTACACTGTAGGTGGGACAACAATGAGATGGATTTCACGACTACAGAAGTTGGTGGCTTTATCAACCATAGAGGCTGAGTATGTTGCTGCCACAGAGCAAAGAAAAGATATGATTTGGTTACAAAAATTGATTGAGGAGTTGGGGCATACGCAAGAGGAAGGAAAGCTACATAGTGATAGTTAGAGTGTTATACACCTAGCTAAGAACTCTTCTTTCCACTCTAGTACAAAGCATATATAGTTAAGGTACCATTTCATCAGGACAACTTTGGAGGAAGAGAAGTTGAAGCTAGAGAAGATCCATACCAGTCAGAATCCTACAGACATGATGACCAAGGTGGTCACAAGGGAAAAACTGAAGCTGTGTTCAGCTTTGGTTGGTCTTCACGGAAACTAGTGAAGGGTTGAGAAGCTTGCTCAGAGGAAAACTAGTCTCCAAGTGGGAGATTGTTAGGTTGTAGAGCTTTTTGTCATGTGTGAAAGTGTTGAAGACTATACACTAAGATTACTGTAGAATTTTCATGTATCCTCACAGGGGTTCGGGGGCACAGGCCCCGAAATTTTTTTTTTAGGCGTAAATTTTATTTTTTTTGGCCTCGAAAAATTGCACCTGAAATATCGAGAAATGTGCTTTTCTCATATGGGCAAGTTTTTTGACCCATAGGTTTATGGGACGGGTTTTTCCCATGGTTTTGATACCCACGGTTTTGTAAAACTCCTTAAGCAGTTGTCTATTTATATGGTCTTATGCATATGATAGATGTACAAGCAAATGTATTGCAAATGTGTTTTGAATTCGGGTGTGAATTCTATAGAGTTTGTTGAGCATAGCTCCAAATGGATCTGGGTATTGTATTGAGAGAGCGGTGGCTTGTAATAAAATCTGAGCAAGTGATTCTTGGTGGACGTAGCCCAAATTGGGTGAACCACGTTAAATACTGTCTCTTTGTGTTGTGTTATTTTATTCTGCAATTTTATTTGAGATCTATAATAATTTCTGCATATTAGTTTCTACTGTTGTGATTCTGTGAGGGATTATTCTACATTTTTATCCCTTATTTCCTAACATGCTTGCCCCATTATTGATCTTGTATCGTCAGATTAATGTATCATTTATCCTAACCATAATGAAATGGCGAAGGTTGTGTTCTTTCGGTGTGATGTCTAGAATATAATTATCATCGAATGAGATGATAGTAGATGTTTTGAGCACTCCTAAGAGATATGTGAAGGGATGATAATCATCACTGGATGTGGGAATATGCTTTAAGGGGTCATTGTGATCCTTCCTATGATCTAGAGAGCTTTGGATAAGCTCGTAAAGTGGCATCTTAATGGGGGTTTCGTGAATTTTTTTAATGATACTTTGTTCAATAGGCCAAGGGGCAGCTAAGATAGAAACCTTGGGTATCGATGATGATGGAGATGAAGATGAGGTAAACTCCTTAGGAGGAGGGATGGTGACAAAGGTCTTATTTTTTGGTTGGGGAGTCTATTTAGGATCATGTGGACTAGATCGAGTGGATATATGAACAACATTGATTAATAGAAGGGGACCATCCTAAAAATAATCTTAATTTGGAGGTGGGATGGCTGTAAAATTCCATGAGGAATAGGGGTAATTTTGCATTTGGATGGATGATGTTGGAGTGGATGTGGAAGGAGGATATTAGCTTGGCTCAGGAAGAAGGTCATGCTCCTTGATGATATTGTGGACAAGTGTTTAGAGTGCTTTGCAATGTTTTGTGTCATCTCTAGGGGTATGATGATAGGCACATATGAGGATGGAATACAACCATGATGACTTCACAATATTAGGGCTAAAAGAATTAATAGGGGGAAGCGTGATGTTGTAAATTTGGATCAAATGTTGGAGGACATCAACATATGATTTGGCCAAGGTATTAGGAGGAATCTTTTCTTTATGGGATGTCTTGGTTTTAGAAGAAGAAGTGCAGGCTAAAGATGATTTGGGTGTAAAATTTGGAGTTATATTACTTCATGGTTTTTATTTATTAGTTTAAGTTTGGTGATGATTGGTGCTCTAGAAGAATAAGTGTTTGATGGCTTCGGATTTGGTTGATTGGAGGTTTGGGGTGTTTTTTATGAAGGGTTTGTCTCTAGGAGAGATGGATGTGGTCTTAAGATATACAATGTGGTGTAGGAATGTTTTGTCTTACAAGGGGTATTTCAATTTTCTTATGAGGTTACGAAATAGACCTTTGAGGAAAGGTGCCAAGGGTTATAAATTTGGCTTGTGAAGACGTACCCTTGGGAGGGATGACAAATATCTTGACTGGTGGGTCTGAAGGTTGTGTTGTGGTTCATATTAGTGGAGGAAGTAATTTTTGCATGATGAGGTCAAAAGAAGGTGAAGATTGGTTTGATGTGGAAGTGTTTGATTATGTAGATGAGATGGGAGGGTGAATTGAAGTCAAGGTGAGTTGAAATTATCTCATAAATTCTTCAAATGATGAAAGTTATGTAGAAGAATAAGGTAATTTAGTTGTGCTAGGTGTGGGTAGAAATGTGGAAAGAGGAACCAGGATGGATGCAAAGGATGGTATAATGGGTAAAGATGTAATAGATGTGGATAAAGTAGTCAAATCCAATGAAGTAGATGTGATAAGTGATGAGGCAGGTGGAGTAGATTTAGGTGTTGAATTGATGATGGATGTAGAATTAGTTGGGAATGGTTGTTTCATTAATTTTTCAAGGGGCATCATTGTTATGCTCGCAAATGGGGGAGATGTAACATGTGTGGATGTAGGAATAGATGTCGAGATAGATGTTAATGTGATTGATTTGGTTATGGGGATAACTATTGATGAGCTTGTAGGTGGAAAAATAATCTCTAAAGAAGTGGATGTGATAGTTGATGAAGAAGGTGATGTCATTGATGGGATAGGATCTTGATCAACAACATGGATAGTGTTTATATTATGAGCATTGGCTTCTTGGGATGTGGAAGAAGTGGATTCTTGAGTTGTTGGTACATGGTTAGAAAATGGTTGTTGAAAGATATCAAGTGGTTAGTTAGGGGATGTGTTAGGATTGTCCACATGAAGGTTGTCCTCATAAATTATTCTTTGGACTAGGTGTTGAAAGGTTCAACACCTCTATATATTATGTCCTCAAACTTGGTGGTATTTGTAATAACCATCCTCACTATACTACATGGGTTTTGGTCTAGATTCATCAAATGGTCGGATAGGAGGAAGTGTGATAAGGTTAACCGTCATCAACATGTCAAATATTGAACTATATGATTCTCCAAGTGGAGTATAGTTTGGAATAGATCTAGGGGCTCATTATTGTGGCCTTGTGCTAGATGTGGGTGTGAAAGAAGACTTAACAACCACAGTATTAGCTGTACCCTTATACTTATCGTTGTGTGTGGATGGTTTAGTGAACTCGGCCTTGTGTTTGTTTAATTTAAGTTTTATTTTTTACTTTCTCAAGGGCACCCATTTCAAGTTGATGAGCTATGGTGAAGGCTTCTTTGAACATTTTGAAATATTAGATTTGTAATGTAGAAGAAATATGCTTTGCACAAGAACGCGAGAAGAGTTCAATAGTTTAGTTTGTGGAAGAGTAAATTATAGTTGTTTTATAATTCCATGTCATTATACAATGAAGTACACAATAGATTGGTCATCAAACTATCTAATGGTGTACAAGTCATTGTTGGTGATTTACCCACAATATTAATTGAAAAGTGCACTAGGAAAAATTGCACGAGCTAGGTGAAGGAGAATAAGGAATGTTGAGGAATCCTATTGTACCAATCCAGTACTAGACCAACCAAGGACATTAGGAAGGTGCAAAACATAAGTTCCTGATCATGTGCAATAATGTAACATGTGTGCTAAAATGCATGAAGATGTTGTTTGGGATGTTCCTTGTTGTTGAACTTGTTAAACTTGGAAAGCTCCCAATGAGGGGGTTAATAAGGTTTTATTGGAACCAACAAATGAATAGGTTCGTTAAATATTTTCTCATACAATAAGGTAACCTTATGTCCCAACGTTACAGCCTATACAGTAGCCAACATATTCATTAAAGCATGGATAGGATCGTTTATTATGATGATATGTTGAGATTGTGGTTGTGTGCCATGGAAAGTAGCTTGATAAGGTATTTGATAAGTTTTTGGATGTACGGGGGTTTGAGGAATCATTTGATAAAGAGGTTGTTTTAATGTTTTATGTTGTGATTTTTGGGATTGGATTACATTTTATGGTAAATGATGAGTGGGAACGTAGGTATGCATAGGGAGAAATTACTGACGAGGTGGATTAGATACCGCATAATGCAAAACACTCATAGGTGGAGGTTAGAAAGTAATGATATGTATGTGTGATATAAGAAGAGTTATGTTGTCTTGATTTAGGAAATGCCATTTGGGCAGATCGGGTAGGGAAACCAATGATGATAGTTACCGAAGAGGGAATGCGAATGGTTTTGATGATAGTTGTATTTATTGGAGGAAGATGGGGAGGAATGGATGTGACTAACAGATTGGTTTGATGAGGTGGGGGACTGGTAGAGGATGAATCAATATCATGTTGGACTGTAACAAGTTATGAGGATGTAAGTTGGGTGATTTCAGGATTTGACTGATAAGGATATAGTTGTTGAAGTGGTGGGTCATCAACACAAAGTTGGGTTGACTTCCTAAGAAGGTAGTATTACAGAGCTATTGGATTTGAATGAATAATCACTTGGAAATCTAAACTACCATGAGGGATAATAAGAATTCAAAAAGTTTCAGATGTAGGAAATGGAGGTTTATTTGGTCGAGATGTGATGGGATGATAATAAAATAAAGGATTAGTCTTATCTATTGTAGTAGTTTGAATAATAGATCGTTGTTGAGAAACATTAATGAGAGGTTGGGTGTCCATAGAGGAAGTAACCAAGGGCACAAATGAGACATTTTTCATAGTAGATGTTTATTTAGATGAGAATACAGAACTGTTTAGGGAAAAGTTTTGTTCCATTTGTTTGGCTAAGGAATGAGTAACTATGGGAATAAAGTGAAAAAAATCTTAATACTTACTAGATCAAGCAAGTCAAGTACAACAATTTTTTTAATTTTTAATTTACTATGAAAAAGAGAAAAGGGGATGGATAAAAAGGTATCTAGAATAACGAAATCTATGTTTGGTTTCAGGTTTTTATAGCTAAGGAGTCCTCCATATGCCTAAAGGTACATGATGCATGAGTCTGTACAGAGTTTATAACACGGTCAGAACACCATGGCAAATTCTAATTGGGTGATGAAATCCCAATCATTCCACCTAGTAGGATGATGTTTTAGATGTCTGATTTAGATGAATGAGTTTTGGTTGCGTGTGATATATAGTGATATGAAACTGATTGACCCTTCCTTAAACTATATGATCAATTAGGATGCAAAAAAAGGATTCTTTTTAAACCAAATCTAGATGTGATCTTTTAATGAGGAGACACACAAGGAAAGGGAAAATGTGATGTAAAAAGATAAAATAAGACAGAAAGGAGAATACCTATAGAACGTTTTTCCTTTTTATTTGATCTTTACCAAGACGCAAGAGAATATCAATCCAAGAAATCAAGTGTAATATGAACAAGCAAAAATTGAATCTTTTTATTACAGTGTTAGTAGAAGATAGAAGATCCAAAAATAATGTTTGCAATTTCTTTTATGAGGGAGACTAAGAGTTTATTCTTATCAAAAGTGATATTATCTCCAATATTGATGATCCTTGTGAGCTCATACTCAATAAATCTTTGTGTTTATCCTAAAACAAGTATTTTGTATGTGGGAGCTTGAGTTTTTTATCCATTTGTTTATGTACTTTTTTCCATACTTTAAGGGTAAATTGCGGTGCATTCTTGAATCACGTTTGATTTTTAGATTATTGGGTGTTGGATTTTGTAGAGATTTAAATATCTTCAGTATTTTGATGTTGGCTTGATGAAAAGACTATTGGTGTTTCCTACAAGATAATGTGTGATTTTTTTGATCCCAAGAAGTGGGAGAAGAAAGTGGATGTTTAGGATTGATGATAGGAATGGTAGGGGTGGTGGTGGGATTACCATAGTTGTTAATGAATAGATTATATGATGGAAAAAGAGGATATGGACAAATTACTGAAGAGGATGGCATAATAGGAGGAGAGAAGTAGATAGAAGGTGATGGGTTATTAGGATGTGGCCCCAAGATGGAAGAAAAATGGATACTAGGAGGTAAGCCATAGATGTAAGATGAAGGCCTACTAGGATACAACCAAATTATAGAATAAAAGTGGTACTAGGACGTGGCCTAAGAATAAATGATATAGGGATACCTGGAGGTGATCCACAAATAGAGGATGAAGGGATACTAGGAGGTGGCCCACACATAGATGAAGATAATGGGATACGAGGACGTGACCCAAGGTGAGATTGTGATTGAGGAATTATGATATGTAAAGAATGATGGGGTGACAAAAAGATAGGTCAGGTATTAATCATAGAGATAAGTGTTTCTCCATGTAAGGGGGAATGTGAAAATGGAAGAGTAAGAGGAGCATCAAGTATGATGATCTTTGGATCTTCCTTTATTTTATGACAAAAGGAATAAGCTTCTTCCCCACAATACGTGAACTCATCGATGTCAAAATAGAATCCTTTATCATGGTCCTCTAGAGTAATTTCATCATGTATCCCTATGAATTCTCCAATGTCTTCTTCATTCCAAAATAAATATATCAATATCAGTCGTTGTTGGTCAATGGTAGAAGGTTGATTAAAATAAAGGGGTAAAAAAAGTGTGGAAGATTTATAAGATGTTTTATGATGGGGAATTGGATTTTCATTGATAACGAACCAGATTTGTATTTGGATGTCTCATGAGTGGAAGAAGATTTGGATTTGTGATAGGTTTATAGAGGTTTTTTTAGAAGATAAAATTGTGTAGGTAGTCAAAGAGAATCATGTATTCAATCAGTGGATTGCAACATAGGGGTTGACTTGGTTGATTGATTAGAGGAATTTTGAGTCGCATGGATCTTCAAAGGATGAAGACATCAATGAGGTGATTGATAAAGAGGGTCCTACTGTGGAAGGGAGGACATCGAATTAGGATTTAAAATAGACGAATGGTGGGAAGAATTTGTTGCAACAAAATCCCTTTAAGGAGGAACATTTCATTTAGGAGACTGGTTATTCTTTAAAAGAAATTCAATTCGATGAGGCTCAGGATACTGAGGGAAATATGCATAATAGTTGGATGAGAATAAAATTGCAATACTAATTGAAAGAAACTAACACCTAGTAGTTTCAAAGAAAATCTAAATCTATAATAGAATAATCAAAATATGAGCTTAACGGAAAATAACTTCTTTAATGCATAAACATGATAAAACCACTAAATGTTAAGCCATTCATACTCTTCGACATTAGGCCATCTTTGGATCTTTCCATGCTCCTCAATTTGAGAGAATGAATTCAAGATGAAGAATCTATTTCCAACAATGGAGAATGGATAAAATCAAAATGCCTATAGTTTTCACTAGTGCAAATGAGGTGTAATAAGAAAGGGAATGAGGGTTCCTTATATAACCTTTCTGTTCGAGGAAGGTTTGTAGTTTGGTGGATGTGGGATAAATCCCAAACAAGAAATGCAAAGGATGTGCACTTTATGGGAGTTGATAGGGGCTTAATTAATAAAATGTGATTAATTAATAGGCTAGAATAAGCCTAGGAAGCTTTTAATTCAAATTGAAATGGGGTGATTCTGAACGGTTAGAAAGGGTGGTTTATCTAATTAGAAGGTTTATTAGTTAATTGCAAGGTTAAATAGGATTAATTAACTATAGAATTGTTAATTAGTAAATCTAATGAGGGGTTGGAAGGGACCTGGTCACGTATGAAACGCTTCAGAGAGGGCTTTAACTAATAAGAAGGCTTATTAGTCAAATGCAAGACTAGGCTTTGTTACTAATGAATACCTAATTAATCAATTAAAGAAGGAATATGACTAATGAAATGTCATAAATGGGAATCCAAACTAGAAGAAAGACAAGTTAATTAATGAAGTGTTTTAAAGTGATCAAAATAGGGTGGAATGTTAGCTAATTAGTGAGAAATTAGTAATTATGATGAGAATGATAGAAATGAGGATAATTAGTGTAATTTTAGTAGTAAAATTGTGTGAGCATATTTTAGGTGTCTCTAGCTATTGTTACGACATAGTTACCATAGAGTAAATATTAATTATGATGTGGTGATTTTATTGTTATGTGGTTATATTATTATATAGTACAATATATTGTTCCAAATACAATATATTGTAAGAGTTTGGTTATACCCGTAAATATATTAATGGGTTATTTTTTACTATTTTTTCCTATTTAGTAAGAAGTTATTTTATATCGTAATGGGTATATAATAGCCAAATGAATTATAGATAACATATAATAGATTATTACTACGTAATTTCTTCTACAAACTTTGTACCATTATTACTAAATTTTGATGGAGACATTAAATTCATTGACATTAAGATAGATACACTCATTATTTAGTCTTGATTTGAAATAAGTGGGTAAATGAAAATCAATATAATCATTGATCAGATGGAAGCACACATTAATGATTTGATTATTTTCATGCCCGTGAACAATAATTAAAATAAATAGTGTATTATTTTAAAGAACCCAATGTCTTGCTATGCACATGACAAAAACATAATGACTATGACCCTAAATAAACCAAGGAATGTAATAAAATGAGAAAATTAGTAATATTGTGCAATTGTTTTCCAATCCCCTAGTCATTCATAGGATTATGTAAACCAAGGAAACTTTTATAGTTGAATATATGGATTATGGTATTAGATGCCCTACAAAATCTACAATAAGAAACTATATGTTTTTTCACAAACATATAAAAAGTACACTTTTCCAAATGGTGATGGTCATATTCCTTAGGGATCAGATTCATCAA
The DNA here is from genome assembly GCA_019776745.2 of Taxus chinensis. Lineage (NCBI taxonomy): Eukaryota > Viridiplantae > Streptophyta > Pinopsida > Cupressales > Taxaceae > Taxus > Taxus chinensis. Next base: position 236,631,125 of record CM034146.1, read on the forward strand.
TAAATAAAGGATCTTGTATATACACAAAAAAATGGATGCATATTGAATACAAGATAAAACCTATGAGAATGATGAACATAGAGAAAATATATATTACATATTACTTTTGCACCACTATCTTGGATAAATTCTTGATCAAATTTAAGAATCATGTACCAAACAAGGTTATGAGAGTAGTAGCATTGAATTATGCACTAAAAGGAATTGTAGTGAAATGGTGGGTTGTGCACCAAGATAAAAATTTAGGATGAGGATAAGCAATCATAATGTTGTGCATAAAGTTTTCACAATCATCTAGATTGACAACTTCACTAATAAGGTTTTAATGTAGATGCGTGATAAAATAAGAATGTAAAAAGAGAGTATTTTCAAGAGAGAGGAAAGAAATATGAGAAAAAAATATTTATTGTATTCAAAATTCATAAGCAATTATCTTTACAAAATGTATATAAAGAGGAAGTGGTGAAGTTTAACTACCACTATAAAAGGCGGAGAATTGTAACTCCCATGTATCCCTCTAACTCCTAGGAAAGATAAATACATGTAGGAAAATCCTACAATGGAGTAAATAATCTACACTAAAAATAACCTTAAGTGAATCTTATATGGGTAGAGTAAATTGTTTTTGAAAAAAAGGATTGATGAAGTACCCAAGTATAATGAAAATATCTCATAAAGTAGAGAAAAGGATAAAAACCATAGGAGTAAATTAACCCCAAAAGAGAAAAAATATAAGTATATAAAAACAAAACCCAATAGAAAATCCCCTTTTAATAACATAGTTAAGCCTCCTATATAGAGAGATAAATAAGAGAAAAGGACAGGACTAAAAAACCCACCCAAAATATGGGGATCATGAACATCTAATAGATACTGTAGATTCAGTATCCTACTATAGAAAGTGGAATAAGTGAATACTAAATTGAAATTAAGAATTTCATATGCTTTACTATAATACTATGGATGGAAGGTAGAGGAGATGAAGAATATATCTATATAGTTCTAAAAAATACAATTCTTAACTATGAAAAGAGTAGATGAATCAAATATCATAAAATATAGGACTAAAAATGGTTCTCAACATGGATATGTGAATCAAACCAAAAATCAAGTACTCTAGTAGAGGTGTTTGCATGAATGATGAGAGATGTGAATCATAGGATTGATGAATTCTAGTTGGTGTAACCATATAAACATGTAGTGGTGGAGAAAATACATCCAAACATGTAGAAGAAACAAATCTATAAGTGTTGACATCAAAAATAGGAAAAATATCCAAAATATTTTTATGAAGATATGAAAGGTGAGAGTCCACAAATACATATGAAATGTGTGATAAGAATACCTCATAATGAAGTGGATATTGTAGACATGGGGAATCATGGTATATCGAATCATTAGAATACCTAAATCAAGCAACTATGAAATTTGATGAATAACAGGTGATGGAGGAATGTCCTACTATAGAGAATCAATATAAGTCCTCAAGTAAGAAACCCTGAACTCTAATGAAGAATTATGTTATTGAGGAATTCCCTCTTGTAGAGAATGACTTCAAGCCCCCATGTAATAAAATATGAATTCTAGTGAAACAACATGTGATGGATGAATTTCCTACTATTCAGAATCACATAAATCCCTCAATGAAGTAACTATGAAATCTGATGAAATAATAGGAAATAAAGGAATGTCCTACTATTAAGAGTTATTGGAAGTCCTCAAATAAGAAACTATGAAGTATGATGCAACAATAGGTGATGGATGAATTTTTTGAAATAGGATAACAATGCCATTAATGGTGTCATATAGATATTGTTATGTGGGACTCTACAAACACGAAATTAATTTATGGTATTTATGGGTCCTAATGAGGTGAATTTTAAAGACATATATGATTTAGATGCAAATAATCATTGAACATCCTCAAAGAAGAAATTATGAACTCTAAAATAGTAATAGGTACAAGTTGAATGGACTTATTCCATTTCAAAGAATATATGGATTCTATTGAAAAAGTAATTATCAAATCTAAAGTAGGAATAATAGGAATTTCATGACCTTGATGCAAAGAATCACTTGATTCTCTCAAAGAAGTGACTCTTTAATCTAAAGTATAAATAGGTGTATGATGGACTACATGATCCTACTATAAATAATCAATAGAATCACATGAAGAATTGAATCCAAATTTTTAAGTAGCAACACTTATAAGAGGAATGAAATGATCCTATTATAGAGAAACACTGAAAGCTCTTGAGGAAGTGACTCTAGACTCTGAAGTAGCAACAAAATTTTCCTCAACTTTAGATTGGGTGCCAAAAGTAGTAGGAGGTTAATTATTAGTGTTAGTATCATCTATGAATTAATGGTTTTATGAAGAAGCATCAATTTAAGATGGAGAATCATGGTCTTCACAAAACAAAATAATGAATGTAGAAGAAGTAAAAGGGAATTCAACATATGAAATTTGATGTTTAATATCCTTAGGAATAGTGATACATATTTGTGCATAGACCATGTCATTTTTTAAACCGCGTAATCTTATTCTTATAGTAATAAGGCTCACGTAAAAGTCCAAGAAGATATGACATTAGATCATGTAATGCGTAATAATTCTATATTAGTTATTTCTAGGACATACATTTCCCTAAATTTATCCAAACAACAAAATAATTGAATTTTTTACAAAAACCCATGATGAAACCCTCAAAAATGAAATTTATCTTAATTTCATATTACATTATCCCAAGAGTATGGAACTTTATATTGTATAGAAAAAAAACCTTTCCATGGTTTCAAAGTTTTTCATAGATTACGAACAAGAAATTAAAAATAGCACCAATGTGAATGTCTTAAAAAATACACCTTTAGATATTAAATTTTACGTCAAAATGAAGTTTCTAGCACAAATATATTCTTCTTACAAGTTTATTAATTTAAAAATTAATACTTATTCATAATGATTTTAGAAAAAAAAAATCTTGGTGACCATTATTTTTTTCTTCTCTTGAGTTAAGTTCCCTTAGGATGGTTGTGAGAAGGGTGTAAAATGTATGTGACCAAGGGATAAGGATCACAAAAGTGATGGGGTGGCCTTCACAATTTTAAAAATTACGCATATATGATGTCCCTTTTGAGATAAGATATGCATTTCCTTATCAGACTACATTATATATTTTATGACATATGCTTATAAATGTGTCTGGGGTTAGGATTAGTTCAGTATTATAGAATAATGAGCCACAACTAAACATAGTTTCATGACCTCAAATTACATGCGACAAATATGTTTGGTAAATAGAACATTATTACCAACACCTCCACGAGAAAATATTTTTCACACATAAATTGAGTATAGAAACCTAACCATGCCCAAAGTGTGGCCATATCTATGAATAGGTTACCACATCCAAACATACATAAAAACCATCCAACAACCAAATCAAAGCATAGGTACAACAACAAATCAGTGTAAAAGTGTATTGATAAAATTAGGTAAAGTAGCTTACAGCCACGCTTTAGAAGGTATAATGACAAACCTTGACAATGAATTCATCCAAAAAAGTTATCAAACTTTAAAAAAGTTACTATTTTTCTAGAAAAAAAAAAACTTAAAATTTTATGTGGTATGTAATACCACAAAATAGCACAAAGATGACTATAATAGACCTTAAAAATACTTATTCTGGCCTTATTCAAACCATACTCAAGTTCTTTGTCATTCATAGGGTTTTGACAAAATCTAGACTCAATGGAATAGTATTTTTCTCTATAAAATAGATGAAATAATGAATATCCTGCAAAACCACCTATTTCATTTTTTAAAAAAATCTCCATATCATTCATAGATACATGATAAGAGCATACTGAGAGATATAATTATCTGAAATAATAGTTGTGAATAAATCAATATTCCAATCAAATAAAAACAAAAATGACTTGTGCTCAATTCAAAAAATGAGATCTGGTGCCATTTGATAATGTGGGCCAATATCAAGCATTGATAAAAATACGAGTGCACAAAGAGATTACAGTTGTCAAAGATGATCCAAATATGAGGAAATAAGATTGCTTGTATTCAGAACACAAAAAAATATCTTTAGAACATGTGTATAAATAGGAAGTGAATAACTATAATCTCTTGTAACTCTTATCTATATTTACAACACAATAAATATGTCGTTCCCATGATTTTACAACCCAAAATAGCCATCAAATTAACAGGTAATCCTGTTAAATTTGGGACAATTTTGTTAAAGGCTAAATGAGGTTTGTTAAGTTCCATTTAGATAATATTTATTAATTAATTAACTTTATTTCCATGTCATTAAATCAACCAAGGGATGTAGATATACTCTAGATGAAAATTATACAAGTACCATAAATTAGCCTTATTAAGGGTTATTACATTTTCCCCGCCAAGGGGCTAAATTTAGCTAATTAAAAGGTTTATTAATGAAGGTAAATATTTGATTTCACTAACGAAGGATATATTCTAGCTAACAAGGTCAATATAAGTTTAATAAATTTTGAATATAATAAAATTGGGCATGGGTCCCTTTTGGCACCATCCAAATGGACCCATGGGCTCTTGCACCAAAATGTAATAAAATTAAATTTTAGTTGATTAAATTCATCCAAATTCACAATGAGGATATCCAAAAATGATCCTGACTTATAACTTAAAAAGGAAATTCAATGTAGAGGACCACTTACCAAATGACAAAATGTAGGTTAAATGAGAGCCCTTGGATTAAATAACTCTCTACCATTGATCTTAGGTTATCATTATAAATCCATAATATCATTTAAGATTTTTGTTTCATTTTAGTATTTTCTCTTGGTTTTGGTTTGCATTTTTAAAAAGGATCTCCAATGGAGGTTAATGAATATTTTCTTATTGCCAACCATTCATTTGTTTACAAACCCTCATTTGGGTTAATTAAGGGAAATTGTTGTATATACATTTGAATATAAATTTTAATGTGAGGTTTTATACATAAACCCATATGTATATATATCTAGATCTATGTATATGTGCACATACACATGATATTTTATTTGTTTTCTAGATCCCATAAATGGGTGGTTGTGTCCATGTGTGCAATATATATATATATATATATATATATATATATATATATATATATATATATATATATATATATATATTTATATATATTTATATATAAGCTATGGTCTATGATCAGGGTAGGAGGGGGAGGGGAATTTCAAACACACATGCCCACGCATTTCATAGTAGGGTTCACTTTGGGGCCATGTCCATAAAAGCATCTTGTATTTAGAATAGATGCAAGGGTTTTGGGGAAGACAATGGACCCTAGATAGGTTCTTTATTTTAATAATTTAAACTAAAACACACACACACAAAAAATCCATCAAGGAATTTTTTTTTTGAAGAAAAAGAGTTTAGTTTATCTATATAACACATGTTTATCTTTTTATATATAAAAAATATGTGTGTGTGACCAAAAAATTAGATCTCTATTTTTAGTTTTACTTTTTCTATTTAATATGTATACTATATCAGGTCGATATAAATTAATTTTTACTTATTGTTGATCTAGTTTTTTGTTCGTATTCAAATAAATTATGTTCGGTACTAAATTAAAATAAACAACTCAGAAAATTTGGTGTTTGAGGTAACTCAAAAAGTGGGATATGGATGAATGGATGCAAAGGTAAGTCGTCCTCATTTCAAAGTTGATGAACCTGTAAAACTATAATAAAATGGATTATTTGATAAATGTGGGGGTTTCCCGAAAAATCCGGTTCCAAGAAGTGTTACCTTTCTTTCGTGGATGTCAACCACCGTTTGATAAAATAAATTGAAGTAAATGATAAATAATATGATATCATGAAGAAAAAAAATACTACCGAATCTGAAAGTAACTAAGATGAATCTAAACATTGATCTGATATGCATAAATATAAATAAATGGTACCTTACTAGTTTGTTAATGACCTAGGTATGTGAATATCTAGACAAAAAATTAAATATGAAAATGTGCAAGGATATGGATGTAAACTGAAGGTAATATAAGCCTTTGGATGTTGAGGGATGAGTTGCAGAAGAAGATGTGACGCACAGAAATAGAAAGGAAGAAAGAGAACAGATATTGGGATGGGTTGAAAGGGAACAAGACTTGATTCGATGATGACCTAGGTGCACACATGATTGATTTAATGCAACATAGAATCAGGATGTAAAATATGAATTCTAAGAAGAATGACCGGGTCAAAATACTGATAGAGAAAGGATCTAGCGATAGGAAATACAATGATAGAGTGATATGTCGACTTAGACTTGGGATGGGTGATGGTGACTATAGTAGGGTAGAATAATGCCAAGAGTAGATAGAGTGGAAAAGAAATATGGAAGTAAACTGAAAGATAAGGATGATAATGGAGCCCTGAGTATTGCTGAAGATGATCTCATCCTATAAAACATTAGTGCTAACAATATAGTGATAGAAATAACATAATACAACACAAGAAAGTATTGTAAAGAACTGGAATTCAAGCATTTGATCAAAAAAAGCTTCCAAGGATTGTAAGAAGGTTTGAACAATTGTTGTGATGTTGTGGTTCGAAGATGGATTCGTAGAATGTAAGAAAATCAAGTGTTTTATCATGCCTATGTGTGTGTGTTGTCTATTTTGGAAAGGGAAGAACAAAGTCTTATAAGTTCGACAAAGACTAGTATGGGTCACCGCCGACTATGGGGAAACTTTCTTCAATGGGGTTGATTTGTTCTTTTAGTCAGAATTTCAGGTTTTTAAGAAGGGCAAAAGCACTTTAAAGCTTATGGGTGGGAAGAATTTGTTTAACGATGTGTCATGGGTACTTAGGGGATAAACATAGGTAGGATAAAAGCTATAAAAAGTGTAGGGATGTATCTATTTAGAATAAAAGATCCCTAAAGGGAAAGTTCATTAGGGTTAGCAAATATGAATTAATTAATAAATTAATTAATTAAGAGTAATTAATCAATGTTTATTATTAAAGATTAATAAGGATTAAAGATGATGGGATAATAAGCGGGCATTTAATTAAAGGAAGGGGGATAAATTAAATAAAGGGGGTCTAGTAAGGACCATGGAGAAATAATGTACACGTGGGAAAACAAAAGTAGTGATACAAACTTTTCTTGTCTATAGTTATAATGTTAATTGTATACCTATAAGGGTATGTGGGATCTTTCTATCTCTTATACATTAAATCAAGAGTTTAACACTATTTTACTAATCCTAATAAAGGATAATACGATGGTGGTAGGATACCACTAAGAATTTTTTGTTCTTTAGAAGTATTATAAAAAGATAAAAATGGGAGATAAAAAATCTCCTAAGTAACTTTATTTTGATTCATTATAAACCACCAAGAAAACATACATTTTTGCATATAAATTGTACGAGTAACATAGTAAGTTTATAAGTAAATTGCTTATTTGTAAAGAAAATGTATAAAATGTAGACTTGAAAGAGAATTAAACACAAATTAAGATTTCTATAACCAATGAAATACAGAAAACCTATCTTTTGTTTCCTTCTCTATTGCACTTGAACCAATCAAAACTAGAAGAATAACCTGCAAAACTATACAATTTTAGTAGAAACATTTAACCATTCTGATTTATAAAATACATCCCCAATGTTTGATAGTGGTTTTATAGAAACAAATTCAAAGAGTTTGATACCAAAAAAAATCCATTAAAAATAAATGGTAAATGAATAACTTATTTTACGTAGCACCCTTTTTGTTCTCTTCTTGGGAATAACTGAGATTAAATAATAATAATAATAAATAAACAAAATAACCATATAAGTATAATTAGTTTTATAAGAAAATAAATAGAAATAAAATAGTAAAATAATAATTAGATTACAAATGATGGAGTAACTACATTTGGTAAAAAATTTATGGATGTAAATGAATGGGTAGAGGGAAGGCATGTGTAAGAGAGAAAATAGAGTGTTGGTGGAAAATAATGGAGGGTGGTGGAGTGTGTCAATTATGGTCATCCATCAAGGTATAATGAAAATAAAAATTGTTGAGATTTTAGTTTCAAGTTCCCTATTAACATGTGTAAAGATGGACCTCCACAACTCTTGTTGGCACCCCCCTCCATCTATGTCCAAATTAGGAGCTTCAGGACATGATTTGGCATCTACTAAGGTGTTTTTAGTAGGAGCTCATAAAAAATCAATAAACCATTTCCCACACTTTACCTTCTCAAGCCAATTGGGAAGCTTAGATTACATCTGGATGTCCACCTCTCATGCATCCTCCCAGCTTGTGCCAATTAAGGATATTCAAAACTAGTTAGCCATCCATCATGTAAAGCAGGAATAGATTTAGTCATAATTTTTGGATTGGTCTTTTCCACAAGAACTTGGAGAATATTAGTTAGATTTGACTCAATACCAGATATAGAAAACTAGTATTCATCTATTTTAGGCCTTTGTTTCTAGGAAAGCACGTTGGGGGTGACTTTTTTTAGAGGTGGAAGCCTAGACAGGGCATGTGGACTGCTTGAAAAATGGATCAAAGGGATGCGGTGCCAAAGAATGCAGTATTTATAAACAATTTACAAATGGTGTTCTTAGTGACACTTTAAGTATTTTTAAATAATTTCATAAAAATAGGTGTGTTCACGGTCTGTCATGATTGCAGGATTTTCCCAAAATGCATTGTTTAACGAGCCTATGAATCTTCCAAGAAAATTAAAGGGCTGGTGTGAAGTATGACTCCGTAACCGTTGTATCCCCCTTTCTTTCCCCATCTCACCATGTACTTAATATTTTGAGTTAAGTTTACAGTGGATGCCAATGGCATTGGGATATAATATTGCAGGATTGCATAATGCAGATTTCTTTTTTCATTATCTTAGTTGTTAATAAAACACACTTATTGGAAAAGTGTCAAAGGATACAAGCCCGTGAACTATTTGCAAAAATTACTTGAATAAAGGTAGTTTCATTGAATGTTATGGTTGATGGATCTACACAAATGTATTTTCTAAAATGGATTTTAAACTTCCAAGTAAGGGAAATTTGTAGATACCTATAATTTGATTAAAGCAATCTTATTATTAATAATGAATTAACTACTCTATTCATTGCAAATTGAAGATACTCCACCAATTAGGTTGGTTTTCTCTTCAAATTCATTTAATCAACCAATGCACACTAATTAAGCCTCTTATCTTGCATTTAACCAATAAACCTTCTTATTGGCTAACTCCCTCTTCCAACACTTCTAAAATCTATCCAAAATGCCTGCAGTTTCTCCCAGAAAGCTTCCTAATCCTACTTGGGATCTGTATTTAATCCTAAATGATTAATTAGCTTCTAATCCTAGTCAAAAGGTGATTTGACTTTCTAAAACTACTTTTTGGACTTACCTTTTATCCCACATGGACCAAAATCATACCATTATTTGAATAGGAAACCTATAAATAGACCTCTCCTCTTCATCATTTCTAATAACACTTTTCCTCCTCTAGCATAAACTATAGATAATTAGGATCTTGAGTATTTCTACATTGTTTTTGAGATAATATTCTTCACAGTGAATCCATCAACTCGAGTTTGAGTGATATGGAGAGAACCATATGGTCTTGAAGTCATTGGTTGTGAGACTCCGTTCTCAAACCTTGAAATCATATTTTATTGCTAAGAATCTTCTTATTCATTTTAAACTTAGCATTCATAGAGTAGAGATTGATTTAGGCATTATAGTTTGATTGTTTCAAAGTTATAATGCATGGTAAATAATTTAGTCTCCCTAAGATCGTATCATGATGGTTCTTGTTAGGTTAGTTAAGATTTGAAACTTCTTAGGTGTTATAGTTTCATTTCTTAAGATTTTTAATTCACACATGAACACATTGGGCATGCTCGGTGGGAGTTAATCCATAGTCCATAGAAGTTGATTTTAAAGCTTTGTGATTTGAAACATTTTTTATAACCATTTCCATTAATTTTGAGGATTGGATAGATTTTTCTAGGCCTATATATGTTAAAATATTCCTTTTCCAGGTAAAGTTAATAGGTTTATGTTAGAAATTGATTTTGATAGCAAATTTCTGACTTGTCTGCATTTTTAGAAATTAGTTTTCCATCCATTTTTGTGCAGTTCTAGGTACACATGAATGTGTCAGAAAGGGGCATGCATACATTCAAATTTGTGCGCACTTTTTTACTGGGGCACGAATATGTTCCTAAATGCATGCATATGCTTGTTAACCTGTGCATATGCTTCACTTTATTCTTGACCCTCTGTGCTAAATTTACCAGATGTGCGAATATGACAGGAATGACGCGCATATGACATGAATGGCGTGCATACGCTTACAAAAGTTCCCATACCTCTCTCGGGAAGTGTATACGTTAAGACACCTCTACGTAATCTTAATTTTTAATAGACACACACCTATGCTCTGAAGGACACGCATATGCTTGCAAGGGCGCACATACATCTCTTTAGACATGTACATGCTAAATATTGACTATGTTTTTTACAGAGGCAAATATATGTTTCTAGTTGCACACATATTTTGCTAGGTGCCTGTATACATCCTAAAGGTCACACAAGTGTTCTAGTAAAATTTGAAACTTGAGTTAAACTGACTTTCTAATTATTTGCAGGGATTTTTTGAGTTACATTAAGTGTTTTCATAGCTACATTTTTCATTTCTAAGAATAGGATCACATATGCTCTTCCCTCGAACCTTCTATGTCATCTTGGGAATCAAAAATGAGCCAACACATCTTTTATGCTTTTAAAGAACACTTCACTAAATATTTTCTAAGAGAAAGAATTTCAATTTGGAATGAGTTGTGTATTTTGATCTATAGGATTTCATCATTGTTTACTAACTAGTTGGATTATGCATTTTGTATGCTCTTCCTTTGCGTGTTAGGATGATCTTAGGACTCAAAAACAATGTTTAATCCTCTTTCTATAACTTTTTCATACTAGTAATTTTTGGATGAAGGACGATATCTATTTTGAAAGAATGAGGATCTAAAGAAAATATAAGGAATTTTTTGTAGGTTGTGAAACAGTGTGTGAAAAAAACCACATCAAGCTAAAAGATAAGAAAACAGACCATATTCAAAACACTAGATTTGCACATTCGAGTAAGGGTAAACCTATCTGCTTTAAACTAGGAAAGTGTTCTTTGGCATAAGCCTTAAGCTACAACAAAAGAGATGTTCCTAGAAACACCATAGTAGTCCACATAAGAGGGAACCTTGTGGATGAAATAGGAAGTTCTCCTTTAACCCACTTGATTAGTTTTTCCTTATGAGTTTAGAGTCAAAATTATCTCCATTGTGTTGTCGTCCTCAAAATTCCCCACTTTTGAAGTCAAGTTTAAAATTTTTTGATTCTGTACCTTGGAGTATTGGATCGTGTCAAGCCTGGAATTGTTTCCAGTTTTACCATTCGTGGAGAACAATTTAAAATTCGAGCATAATGGTGAGGTTTATTCCCTTCTTTTTATTTTCTTCCTACAGTCAGGAATGTTAGGCTTATCTTCCCCGTTAAAATTTTCACCAGCATCCATGGGTAGTAAGTGTACATATCTAATTGGATGTGGTTTGGTCATTTTTCAAGCAACAAAGGAGGGCTCCATGCATCCAAATTGCAAAACTCCAAGAGCAAGGTCCAAGACACAGTCCTTAAATAAGCGCAGGGTTTTCACATGTCCCAGGTATAAACTAAAGGTAGAACAAGCTAAAATTGGCTAAGTATGGAAGGCTCAGCAGACAATGCCATGTGCCTCATTGGCATAGCTTCAAGAGTCAAAGATGGTGGTGGTTCTCAAACTTACGCCAATCCTCCATGTGTCCTAGGTCCAAAAAGAGAAAGAGTCGATCATTAAAATTGACTAAGTATAGGTGGGTTGGTGGAAGTCTCCACGTGCCTAAACGATGTAATTTCGGAAGTGAAATCAAAGGGTCAGTCTCTAAGTAGCACTAGCTCACCATGTGGTTGAATTCAACGGGGAGATAGAGTTGGCCATTGAAAATTCCAAGAACGGAGGAAGGAGATACGTGTCAGATCGACGTAATTTTAGGAGGCATTTCCAAGATGGAAACTCAAATGAGCACCAACCCTCCACGTGTCTAGGGGTCAACATAAGTCAAGAAAGGAAATTGGACCGATTCGTCTAACAATAAAAGAACTAGTGAAGCTCTCCACATGTCATTCGGGCACAACTTCAAAGGAAAAAAATGCAAAAGATGTCCACAGGCCCACTCTAATAAATTTCTCCCACATGGGTGGCCAGAATTTGAAGTTGTAAAATAAAATTGAATGGCCCATGTTTTAACTGTCAAAATAATGTAATGGTCGTATATTTAAAAAATTTGTTTTTCTGCCATTAACGTTTCTATACAAATCAAGAATTTGAAAGGGCGTGGATGATTGGAATAAATTGTAACTATTTCTTGCTTGCTCAAGGAAGTTGTAACCGTCTCTTGCGAGCTATATCACGAGATTTCAAATCCATTTTACGAGTTGGAATTTTGATATTCTAAAATTGTAATTTTGAATTGGAAGAAATCAATTCAAAGGTTTTCCCCTTTCTCCTCCACTTTCTCTTTCCTTTTTGCTATGATCTACAAATCATTTAATCTTTACATGCTTAGAAACTTTGTGTTCTAGTTTATACAATCTCAAGAAATTTGAGTCTATGGATTTTTCCCATTATAAACATGAATAGTTCTATTCCATATCTCATTTGCTCAATACATATAAGGGTTTTCTCTGCCATCTCTTTTCCCTGAAATTATTATATTTTTCTTCCTCCCTCCTCTCTTCAAGTCTTCTATCCTTATGTATTGATAACTTTCTAGGCATAAAACACATTTCAAGATATCAGGAAACCACCATTGAATGAAATATTGTATATTTGTACATAGGTTTGGCCCCTTCTTTCAATAAGGGAACCTCTCCCATTAAAGAGCGGGGACTTGCTTGTCCCCTGGCTATGGTTTCATTCCAAGTGCAAATCTAAAACTGAACACATTGAAACCCTAGTGAGATTACAATTGAACGCATTTATGCTAATTTTATTTGAAGGGGATAAAGTAAAGACAAGATACTCTAAGGTTTAGTCAGTGCGAATTCCTAGAAAAATCGAGCTCGCAAAGGTAGTTTGTGACACCTAGTTGAGAGAACCAAATAGGAAGCTATATCATCTTGGATCCCACTTTACAATATCAATCCAATCGTAGATATTTCGTAAAGTGATATCTTGTTTAGAGTCAAAACCTTGTTTATCGAAGAAAGAGAGAGTCCATCCAAGTTTGTACTATGTGTCATTCATCACGAGATTTACAAATCCTTACTTTTTCTTATTTTCTCACACACATTAAGGCTAGGTGAAACTCTACCAAAGTGATGCCAAATATATTTCAACCTTATTTGATCTACAAATTTGCTATCTTGTTGTACATTTTTGGAGAAAAGAGAAAAAAACGCATAGAATGCAAGGGTTGAAAGTCTAAATGCTAGGTCATCACATTCTAATAGGCACTTTTTCTCAAACCCATAATGAGACAAACTATCATCGTAGTTAGGATTGAGTCATCATTTATCTTCCTTAGAGGTGTTATTTTGTTTGCATCGCCTTGCCATAATTATGATACTTAGATCTCGTTTCTAGTAAACATAATCTAAGTGTCCATAGTGTGATGTTAAACTACCCACATCTTAACAAATCCTTAGCATAATTTGACGTTGTTTTATTTAAAACATTATCTCAATCATATAATTATTATTTTGATAGTAATACCTCACTCTCTTACAAATTTTGGGTAAAGTATCTTAATAGTATTGTTGTGCGGCTCACATATGTAGCCTCTATTTGTTTTAAGGTTTGGGTCTTTCTTACCTATAAACTCATCATAAGCATATTTTGATTAGAGATCATACCAACCCCTTGCTAATACTTATGCCTTGTTCATTTTGAACTCGATGTAAGCATTGACATTGAGTTGATCATATAGTGTCAAACTATCTTTGGAAACATGGGTATAGGGTGTAGTTTCTTGTTAATTGATGAGTTTATCAAAAAATCTCATGATCACCCATTGTATGTTGCCAAAATCATATATTGATTCATTATTCTTTGATTCATTATTGAGATACTCTTGAAACAGTAAATCATATTGTCACACATTACACTTAGGTTGTTTATACCCTTGATTACACTAGAAAAACCTTGTTTAAACAATAATCATAATGCCCCCTATGAAAAGGATGGAATCAAATAAATTAGAGTTAAATCCTCTTTCGGGTCACAATTCTAGTCTCTGCTAGTCCAAGGTAAGGGAAATGGATGGATTAATTGATCATAGCGGAGTTGAGAGTGATACATTTTAAGATATTGACAACTTTGATATCATTCACTTTGACAACCTCTTATTCCAAAATAGAGATCGCATACTTGCATGCTTTTTAGAGGTAGGTGCCACAATACTATAAGAGTTAGAAGCCTTGAGCCAAGATGTTAGTAAAGAAGGAGAAGAGGAAAAAATACCTTCCTTTAACATGGATGAAAACATTGAGGGAAGAAATGCTTCCACCTCCGGTAACAACGTTGAGGGTGAAACATCAAGATAGAAAGGTGGTTCTCAGCGGCCACCCCTTTAAATCCACCACACGGCTAGGGTATAACATGAATGTCAAGATGTACCTCCTCCTCAAGATGATGATGAAGAAGACCATCAAAATGAAGAAGCCACTATACAAAGTAAAATAAAAACTCTTATTCGAAAGCTAGAAAACCTGGATTCCTATGTGAGTAAGGACCCAAGAAAGGGTTCGTGTCAAGAGAAACCTAAGACTAAAGTTATAAAAATTTATATAGAACCTCAAGAAGATGAAGTCTTAATGCAAGCTCGAATACCCAGACCACCATCTCCTACTAAAGAGCAACTCTTTATGCAAGAGTTACAATCAATGAAGAACCTGATAATGACCCTTCAAGATAGTAACATAGGCCATAGTAAAAACTATCAATATGAGGAGCTATGTCATTATCCCTTTGAAAGAGACATGTTATAGACACCATTTACAAAAATATATATTTTCTTAAATTTGATAAATATAAAGGAAAAGGTGATCCTCATGATCACCTAAAATTCTTCTACATGGCTTGCCAGGAAGTATCCTATAACAAAAATTATCTAATACTATTGTACCCTCACAGATTAGGAGGAAAAGCATTATAGTGGTTCCTGCACATACCAAAAGGGACTATAGTCACATGGCCTGTGTTAGCAGAAACATTTGTGAGTCACTTCTCATTCAATATAGAGAATGACATAACCATGTTGGACCTATGTAATGTTAAGAAAAGGTGAAACAAAACCTTCACTGGTTTCTTACAATGATAGCGAGGGTTAGATAGTCATTTCCCTTGCATAGTTCCTAAGAAACAATTGGTTAGTATCCTCGTACCCAATTTGAACCTAAATATTGCATTTCATTTACAAATTCACAATATCATTAACTTATAAGAAGTTATCGAGAAAGGAAGTAAAATTGAGAAGGCTGTAATAGTAAAGGGAATGATAACACCCCTTTCAAAGGAAATATAAGATTTCAAACCTATGGAGAATCCCTAGTTCTTTAACAAAAAAATAACATTGTGGGAGATGACATCACTATCTCTAAATGGCTTCAAATGGTTCAAAGTGGTCCTCCCCTTCTGAAATTGACCCAAGGATCTAGGAAAATTCCAATCAAATGATAGGTGTTCACTCCCCTTACAGACTCATTATCTACGATCTTGATACAATTAGAGGTTTGGAACATGGTTCAATATATGACCATGGTGCCTTATGTTGATGATACACCTAAACCAAGATGGTATAATGAGCATGACTATTGAGAATTCCATCATATCAAGGGAAAAAAAGAAAATAAATGTTTAAAGTTGAGACTCTTTATCCAATACCTCATAGAGGATGGCAAGATCGAAGTGAACTCACCTGAAACAGGGTAAGGCCCTAATTAAAAAATGGGAATATTTAAACAACATTTCCCTAAACATAATAAACAAGGAATGAAAAAGTTGGATCCAGGTCAATCATTCGATGGCTATAGAACTACCAATTGTGTGTATACTTCAGCTCATAATCCCTTCAACTCACTCATAGGATGTGTTCATTTGTCTGATGATCAAGTAAATACTATTAGAATCCTTAGCAGTAGTTGTGTTATAGGAACACAACACGCTCGTCTAATGATCTCACAACATCCTTTCCCTACACCTCAGGAAGGTCAGTATTATTTGTTAGATTAACATTATAAGACCACAAATAAGATTTCAATCTTAGACCTACTCAAGATATGAAGATCTAATAAGGATATTATTTACAAGACTCTTTAGGGGTCAAGAGTGTCAACATAGGTTGATCCCTCACACCTCCAAGCCATGGTCATGAACCTTTCTCTTACTGATTTTATTTCATTTGACCAAAGTGAAATCCCACTTAATAATCACATGTACTATTTACCCCTATACATTGAGGTATTTGTAACTCATATAAAGATGAAAAGATTTCTTGTGGATAATGGTTGTAGTTTAAATATTTTAACTTTGAAGCTAATCAAATAGCTAGGGAACACATAAGTAGATCTAGAGTCTCACGTAATAACAATTAAAACTTATGATGAGAAGGAGCGTGAGTCACGTGGTACCATTGTGTTACCTATGGAAGTAGGACCAAAAAATCATGACACAAAATTCCTTTTCCTTGATCTGGATCTTCATTATAACATGCTTTTAGGTCACTTGTGGATCCATGCCATGCAAGTTGTGCCTTCAACTTTCCATCAATGCATTAAGTTCTATAATAGGGGGCACACAATTAGCATCCATGGATATCATGAGCCATTTGCACAATGTAGGGCACTACATAGTTTTTCTCAAACAACATATGAATGTCCTTTAGAGGACATTGTTATACCACTACAAGAGGAAGATCTGAAAGCTCGAGTTGATCCTGACACATTGTAAGTTAGTGATAAAATCACTCCAGATTATGTTTCTCCCTTCGTTTCATGGGAGATAAAGGTTCCATATAATGACCCAATTGAGGAGTACAACCTCCAATAGTACCTTCTGGTCTTTTACCTCTCGCTATACCCTAAAACATAGGGTAGGCCCGATTTTTAGTTCACTATTTCTCAAGATAGTTTCCTACTCACTTTGAGAAGTTTTTCCCTCACAATGTATTTTTAGACGATAAAATTATGGATACACCTACAAGTTGGATCCTCAAAGGAACAAAGGTTTCATGTCACCAAGCTCTAGAATACGAAAAATCACACATAATGTTGTATGCCATGGGCTATGAGGGATTTGGGTGCAGAAAAAACTACATAAGGAATACTAGAGCCTATCCCAATGATCCCTCGGAAAAAAAATAAAAATTTCCTTGATTTTAAACCTCATAGGGCTCTACCCTTCAAAATTGATGACACCCCTTCAAAATGTAAGGATGATTTGTTTAATTCAGAGAGTGATGCAAATTCCTATTGTAGCATGTACAAGGACCTTTCCTCTACTAATATTTTCCTAGATTCCATTGTCTTTACCCTTTCCTAGTACAATTCCCAAGACGATTACCAAATTCATATAGTGTATCCCAACCTCATTGATTGTGGCCAAAAAATTTTGGTGAAATTTTATTTCTTTGAAAATGATGAGGTGATCACAGATTTCATGGGTATTCGGGATGAAATTCCAATCAGTGACCATAAAAGAGGCTTCTCCATCAATCTGAATGCATGTGCATACTTTGGGGAATAGGCAGAGTTGTGTAGTTGTTAGAACAGAAATTAACTAAGTGAAAAATTCCTACAGAAAATCCTTGAAAAAAAAAAATTTCAAGTCCCATAGTGAAATCCTCTTTGAGGCACTTATTAAAAAACAAAAAAAAATCAATGGACAACATAGTTGAGCTACTTGAAGATAAAAATATTTTTGAGCCACATATAGAAGTGGATCTTAATCTACCCCTTGATCCTACGTATATAGAGGATACATCAAAAAAAGTTATTGAAGAGACTATCAGTGTTAACATCAGGTCAAAATAAGATTCAAAAATGTTATAGCTAGAAGCTTCACTCTCAACAGAGGATCTGAAAACATTTTTGACACTGCTGAAAGAATTTGTAGACATATTTTCATGGTCTTTCAAAAATATGCTAGGTTTGGACCTGAATTTAGTCATGATTAACCTATTTGTGCACCTCGATTCCAAACCTATCAAACAAAAGCTGAGAAATATGCACCCACATGTTGCACTTCTTGTTAAAGAAGAACTAGAAAATCTATTGGAAATAGGTTTTATCAGACCTATTGACTATTCAGAATGGATATTAAACATAGTGCCAGTACAAAAGAAACTAGTTGGCATATAAATCTTCACATACTTCAGGGGTATTAGTAAAGTGTTCCCTAAAGATGACTTTCCTTTTCCTAACATCAATATGATTATCGATTCAACTATGGGTTGTGAGATGTTTTCCCTCATGGATGACATTTTGGACTATAACCAAATTTAGATCACAGAGTAAGATCAACATAAAAATGCCTTCACTACCACTTGGGGAATAGTTTACTACCAAGTGATGCCTTTCAGCCTCAATAATTTTGGAGAAACTTATCAAAGAGTAATAAAATTCATCTTCCATGATATGATTAGTGACATCATGGAGGACTATGTGGATGATATTTTGGGAAAGTCCAGGACTAGAGAAGAACACCCAGAAATGCTAAGGCATATATTTCAATGCCTTCGACACTATAAGGTCAAATTGAAGGGTAAGAAATGCATCTTCAAATTACAATAGGGGAAACTATTGGGTTTCATCATGTTAAGAACAGGGATTGAGGTAGATCACACAAAGGTCACAGCTATCAATGTGATTCCTCAACCCAAGAACCTTAAACAACTGCGGAGCTTACAAGGAAAAATTAAGGAATTTTTTTGATTCATCTCACAACTTGCAGATAAGTGTCACCCTTTCATAGATCTACTCAATAAATATGTTGCCTTTAATTGAGGTCTTGAGTGTCAGAAGGCCTTTGAGTTACTTAAACAAAATCTAACTAGTCTGCCTATACACATGTCGCTTACCCCAGGTGAACCTCTTTTATTGTACATTTTAGCTACCTGACATGTTATTGGTACACTAATTTCCCAATACTAACTTATCAAAATAGATAGATGATTTTGTTACCTTATCCACACTCTAATTGCATATGGGATAAACTATCCCCATATTGAGAAAGCATGCCTAGTTTTTGTCTTTACCTTCCAAAAGCTTCCCCACTATTTGTTTAATAACAAAATCAAGATCATTTAAAAAGTTGACCCTTTGAAATACCTTCTATCTAAACCAACACTCACTAGATGAATGGCTAATTGGATCATCCTGCTAAGTGAATTTGAAATTGAATTTGTAAACCAGATATTACTTAAAGGACACGTGTTTGGTGATCAACTAGATGAAGCTACCCTACTAGGAATAGAACCATTATGTCTAGATCTACTAGATGCCTCCATAATATACATTGAAGAATCAATCATATGGAAGATGCACTTCGATGGCTCATTATATTATCATGGTTTAGGAGCTGGTGTGGTACTTATCACCCCAACATGAAAATATCATTCCACATGCTTTCCATCTAATATTCCCATGTACTAATAATATAACAGAGTATGAAGAACTTATTTTTGGGTTGAAGATTGGCATCAGATGGCATATGAACCAATTAAGGGTCATGGCTGATTTGCATCTGATTATTAAGAAAGTTAATATCAAGTACAAGGTCAAAGATTAAAAATCATCCCATACAAGAAAATGGTTGAAACTCTCAAGGAATATTTTATACGCATTGATTTTAAACAGATGCCAAGGGTGCATAATCGGTCAGCAGATGCCATGGCCACAATCAAATCATTGCTTCGCATTCCACTTCAAGAAAAGAAAATGCTTTTCTTTGTGGAATGTCTTTGAGATCCTACTTATGACCTGTGAGAATCATGTCTGGCATGTGAATTTTTTTTTTTTGTTATCACCCTAGTATGAGCCCATATTCAATTACCTAGAAGACAATACCTTTCCTCCAAATATTTCCCACATTAAAAAAATATACCTTATCCATCATATAGCCCGTTATACCCTCCTAGGAGGAACCCTTTATCAATGTGGATAGGATTGGAATCTACTGTGCTATCTAGATTTAGTTGATTTAGTCCAAGAAATCAAAGAGGCACATGCAAGAGTTTTTGGAGCACACACAAGTTACATCATGCTCACCAAGAAACTACTAAGACTAGGTTACTATTGGCCCACCATGGAAACCGATTGCTGGAACTATGTCAAAAGGTGTGAACTCTATCAAATGTATGGAAACCTGGTTCATGCACCAAAAAAGGCTTTACAACCAATTACAACACCATGGTCATTTGTAAAATGGGGATTATATCTCATAGGGAATCTCACTCCAACTTCCTGAGATGTTCGTACTCATATCATTACCACTACTGAGTATTTTAGTAAGTGGGTAAAGGTTGTGCCTCTCACATATGTTACCAGTGCACAAGATTCTAGATTCAATATGAACCATCTCATCTTTTGTTATGACATTCCCTCCGCCATTGTAATATAAAAAGGAAATTATTTCACGAACAAGACATTTAAAGCATTATGTCAGCACTTCCAAATCCATTTAAAGTTGTCCACTCCCTATTACCCTCAAGGTAATGGATAAGAAAAGGCCACTAACAAAACACTTGTTCACGTAGTGGAAAAGATGGTAAGTATAAAAGGTAGTAATTGACACTTACAAATCCATCCCACCCTTTGGGATTATCGAACCTCCATCCGTACTTCTACTGGTGCTACAACTTACTCATTAGTATTTGGAACTCATGCCACTATACCATTAGATATTGAGCTTCTGTCCTTGAGAATATCTCTCAAGGACTATTTGGACAAAGATTAAGATTACCGAGTTGCTTGACTAATAAAGTTGGAGTTAGTAGATGAGAAATGCACACGATCACTTAATCACTTAAATGTATATCATAACCACATATCATGAGGCTATGACAAGAAAATTTTACCTCGTTCATTTGAGGTAGGAGATATATAGTACTCAAATAAAATAAGTCCAATACCACTAAGGACCAGGAAAATAAAGGAAAGTTTTAACCGAACTGGTTAGGACAATATGTTGTGGTCTCTAAGTATCGTTCAAGAGCATAAACACTGGATTACTCAGATGGTGAGGAACTAGAGGAACCCATGAATGCAATACATCTTATGCAGTTATATTCTTGAGTATGGAGTTCTTCAAAAAATAGAAAAAAAATATATATATATAAAAACTGAAAAAAGCAAAGAGAAAATAGGTTGTTCAAGTGTGAAAACCACACAAGTGTGGAAATTTTGACAATTCCTTGGGTGAAAATGGGTTTCTGGTACCTTGGAAGAATTTAGTTATTCACAAACACATCTCATATCAAGGAGTACAATTGCTTCAATCTAGGGCTAGGTTTCCTGATTTTGAGTGTCCTTCTGAGTCTATACTTCGTGGCTTTGATCCGACCAATCCATTGTTATATAATGTGAAGGGTTCACTTTTGTATATTCCCATCTAACATTGGGGGCACCTTCACATGTGCACCTTCTTGTACATACATGCATAACATTCTTCCTTTGGATATTCCCATCTAACCCTAGGGACATCCAGGCTTCTTCTTTTTTTGTACATATCCTTGGAGAACCTTGGAAAATTCCAAAAAGATTCACTTAACTTTGAAAATCACAAAAAAATCAAAATATTCCATAAACGACTCAAACATCGGAGAAATCCCTTTTAAGGGATAAAACTACAAAAATAATATAACATTTTCTTGTAAAAATCCCAAAAATAATGTGAAAACTAGTGGTGAAAATTATCTCAATATGACACTGAAAATAGTTTCAAAACTATCCCACAAAAATAAAGTATTAGTTTGTTTACCTTTAGTTGTTGGTTTGTAGAGTTTTGATTACATTGATTTTTCGTGTTGTATGCTTTAAATTGAATTCATTTTTCTGTTTAGATTAAGTGTTACTTTCAATTTTTTGTACATTGCAAATGAGTTAATTTTATATTGCATACTTGTATATAATTGTGTTGTTTTAATTAGATTTGATTAAGCTATGTTTTTTGTGTATTTGTATAATTGTTCTCATCATATCGTTTATCATCTATCATCATATCTATACATCATATATCAATAAAAATCTTAGCTACATCATATAATATCATCAAGAGGGGAAAGAGGGAAAACCTTCTATCCCACCGTCAAACATACAGCATAATAAAATGAGGATCATCATAAGTATCACATCAAAAACATACAATGCCATCTAATGTTATCTCATACATTAAACACATATGATACAATTATAAGCATCATACATAAAGTCCATAATCATAATCATCATCACATATAAATGTCAGTCAAAATATCAATGTCCATTTACAAATATGTCTCTGTACATAATCATCTAGATATATGGTATGCCATCATGGGCATTGATCAAAAATGTGCCTTCATAGAGATGCATAGCCAAAAAAATGTATATACGTCGGTCAAAAATGTGCCTTTCTATCGAGGGATACATAAAAAATACATGCATATGTTAATACATCATAAATAAAAATTCATGTCTCACTCGATCCCTCATGGGTGTTTCCTAGCCTTTGAGGTAGAGAGGGTCCCAACACCTATGGCCCCTGGTGTGCTATCAACAGCTCTACTGATCTGGCTAATGTTGTTGCTCTGTGAGACTACAAACTGGACCTTCTCATGGACTGTTGGCTAAAGTTAGGATCTCTCTATCCCTCTAGGATGGCATCATAATACAAATATCTATAATATGCATCCTTTGAAGTAGTTGCGGTGAAGTCCATATGCACATGAGGTGTAACGGATCCTCCCTTTGTCTAATGGAAGGACACAACCTCTGAGGAAACTCTATCTATCTCATCCTATGCTAATGATCACTCATCCGGGAGCTGATCTCGCTCCTCTGTGATTGCCTATAGCTTCACCTATTGCGCTATCAACTAAGCTCTTTATGTGGTCCATTGTGCCTATTTAGTGGATAATTGATATCTCTCACCCTACAATAAGACCCTATCTAAAAATTCCCGATCCCTCTCAATGATAACTTAGACTCTCTCTACAGTGACCTAGATTTGAGGAGATACGACTTGTTGTAATTGTTATCGTAATGTAGCTAACTCACCTGTAACCTATGGATTCGGATCTACTCTGCCTCATACTGGGTTATGTGGTAGACTAACAATAAGATCCTGTGGTGGAGGTTGTTGTGCATCTCCTTATGGAGGTACCTACTTTAAGGGAACATGAATGCTAAACTGAATACCCACCTGGACCATATGCACCTATGCATGTACCAGTGGCATTACATCGACCTATCTCTAACCTCCCTGTCTCTGACCTCCTTGTTTGTGTCCATCCTTACTATCTCTGAAAGATCCATCATCATCAAACCCCTCATCATTGTCACTTCCCCTCTGTTGTCCTCTTCCTCTATGAGGTTGATACTCTAGGGGCGACCATACTCTTGCATCCCATGCAACCTGAGGGATAGGAAATTTCCTCAGTAACATTGTACGATACCAAGCATAATAAGCCATTGTGGACCCTAGCTCCCTGATCTATTGTAATGGGGCCCATCCAAATGGAACCATTTAATCAAAACTATCTCAAGAACAATGTTTCCTCATCAAAGGGCCAATATCAAAAGTCTCTTTAGCACCACACCCATACCACATATTTGGGCCTGACACATCCTGGACTACCGCAAACTTCCACTGTACATGACCAATCCTATAAATACTCTATAATATACCTACATCTACTAATAATAAAGTGCTCAACCATGGAAACACTCATCTCTATTGCATCCTCTATCCATTGGTAATTCCTATAGGGTCTCTAGAATATCATATGCAGTTGTGTATCATCGAAGGAACTGAGATAAAAATAGGTGTCACCATATATAGATTGATATTTTAATGCTCCTACGGGGTGACCAATGGAAATATGGTCCCACGCTGATATATTTAAAATCATAGCCGGTCCCACGGTCTTCTGACCGTAGTAGATAATCAGGTGTAAATCCCAATATAAAGTTTCAAATAGGCATTGACCCCAGTAGTATCTCTCTCCTCTGAGAAGGCTATGAATCACTCCTATCAGGAAAAATGGAAATGAAGCATCAGTCTTATAAGGTAGAATAATGCCACTGACAAGATCCATAAAATATATTGCAACTCATGAAAGTCTTGGATCTCTGAAAAATGGCTGCAATCTAAGTAATATCCTGTCTCAGGATATCATCTATGTTAAAAAAATCAATCATACAATCAATGATGTGGGTCTATCTCCCATCGTACTATATATGTGATCCCATGATATGTACTCTAAGTATCTGCATACATCCTCCAAAGTAATAGATATCTCGCTAGTAGGGAGTCAGAAACACAGACTCTTGTTGTGCCACCTCTTAGCTAAAACTATGAGGAGGCTATGATCTATTGTGATCAGTGGAATCCACACCACATAGGTCATTCCCATCAATTCCAGTGTGATCTACAAAAAAACATACTCACGTTGCGAGATGGTCACCTAGAGAGTGAATAATCCACCATGTCACTCCCATGCATGTCGAGCCGGTAGCTGCCTCTACAAGATCAAGATACAAACTCATTAGCCTTTATTATATATAACATTATCTAACATTAGCCTATTAATCCATACATTCTTCTAAAAATTCCCTACTTTATTATAAGTACAAATTTGCCCCCTTCAACACTTGCATGCCCTAGTGACACTTGCACAACCCTACTAGTGTTTGTGTGACCCTACAAGCGTATGCATGCCCAAACAAACATACGCACCCTTCCTTGCACCCTCGATCTCCTTCGAATGAATTTACACATAGCTCAGCCACCCCCTCTACCTCGGATGCTCTCGCACCCCTTCTTGTGCTAATGTCCATATTTCTACTTGCATGTGCCCATGAGTATGCCAAACCCTCCCAATAATTCTTTCATACCCCTGACTACAAGTTCGCTTACACACATATGCCCTAGAATAACCCTCAAATGACCCCACACACTTCTCGATGCATGTGCCTATGCAAATACATTTTCTTGACACCCACATGTGTCGAATGATTCTTGTGCGCCCCTAAGGCATGCACATATGTTTTCGACCCCCTAAAATGATGATAAACACTTATAAATGCCATTAAATGCAATAATAGATAAATGGGAAAAGGGTACTCATGTAGTGACCATTTCCCTACATCCATATGCACTATCAGAATGTGTCTGCTCATCCCTTATGCTTCTGAACTTGTGCCATCTCTCTCAAACATTAGAGAAAATCTCACGGTAAAACGAAAAGATCTCAATAGAAAATGAATTGGTCACGATGATTTACCGCCATGATAGGGGTATATGTAGTAAATTTGACCCCACCGTGCTACGTTCAAACCCTTCGTGATGGCCGAGAGGCATGATTTGACTATTGTGATCATTTTGACTTCTTTTATCACTCATTGTGAAATTTGTTTTTAATAAATAGTCATTTTTCATTTGTTTTCGACTTGGTGGGGCATATTTTTACTACCTAGATAGTTTCTTCTTCATGCGGATATTTTCTTGCTTTCAGGTGATCATTCCTCATCTTAATTCTTCTAAAAAATAAAAAATCATTAAACAATTAATAATCAAAATTTATAAAAATATTGTAAAAATCAATTTAAAACAGAAAAATTTGTAAAATGTTGGTACGCAGTTAAAGCCTGTGTTAAAAAAATTGTATTCAAATTATATCTTGATTTCATTTTAACTTATTTTTGTAATGAAGACTAGAAGATTATTTAGAGCTACCCCCTTAGAAAATCTATTCTAGTTTCTTTGTTTGTACTATCTTGTCACAACAAGTTTTCTGGTACTAATTCCTAGTGCACAAATGCTTCTTCATTGGACCCCTGTGTCCACCATTTCCCCCTCATAGGTATGCTTTATTGATGCAACAATTTTATCCTTTTTCATTACACATGAACATTTGGGAACTGCAGCTTGATAAAAAACATTTGTGCAACTATCTTAGATGTTGTTGGTTTAAGTATGTGTGTTTGGATTTGTTTCCCTGTTAAGTTGGCTTGTTTACTTTCTCGTATTTCATTGTATTCTGTATATTACATGGATTTGGTATTTTAGAAATGGAAAGTTGTTCGTACTATGGCTTTTCATGTCATTCTACACTTCTGTCATATTCTTACTTTTTTAATAAGAACCGATAATGAAGATCACTAGCAACATGATGAAAATAAAGTTGTTAAAGGAACTGGAAGAATGTTAGCTCAATCCCCCTTTCTCATACTTATTTCCTTCTATAACCCTTTTTTCTCTTCATCAAACTCAACTTTTCCATTCTTCCTCCACATTCACGTAAATTTCTCTTAGTAGAAATCAAAAATATTTTGTGTCTCACCATTCAAGTAGGTAGCTCCCCTATCAACTCGGTTATTCAGTATGATGTGGAAGATGAGAAACGCTAATGAAAACTAGAAAATTAGATTTCATGGATGATTAGTACTACATATTGACCAAGCTAATACGAACTTCTATCCTCCACATATTTTGTCTATTCCCTTCATATTTTCAATCATCTATTGACCTCTTACATCACCCCATCGACACTCGAGGAGGCATCTTTCACCCTGCTAATTTTTCTTCAACCCCTTTAAAAAATTATTTTCCTTTCCTTATCTACTATCTTTGAAGTGACGTAACTTACGCTACCCCAAAGAGGGAAAAATAAAGCCACTTATAACTTTATTAAAGCAATCTTATTATTAATATTTCACTCACTATTATATTCCTTGAATATTGACGATATTTTGCCAATTAGGTTGGTTTTCTCTTTAAATCCTCATAATCAACCACTACAGACTGATTAAGCATACTATGTTACATTTAACCAATAAACCTTCTTATTGGCTAAGTACCACTTCCAACACTTCTAACATCTATCATAATTGCCTCCAATTTCTCCCAAAAAGCTTCCTAAGCCTACTTAAGATCGCTAATTAATCCTAAATGATTAATTAGCTTCAAATCCTAGTCAAAAGGTGCTTTGACTTGCTAAAAGTTCTTTTTGGACATACCATTTTTCCCACATGCAAAAAAATCATATTTTTCTTGGAATGGGAAAACTATAAATAGACCCCTCCTCTAGCAAAAACTATAGGCAATTAGGATCTTGAGTATTTCTCCATTGTTTTTGAGCTAAGCTTCTTCATAGTGCATCCATCAACTCAAGTTTGAGTAATATGGAGAGAACCATCTGGTCTTAAATCCATTTTTCATTAGACTCCATTCTCAAACCTTGAAATTATACTAACAATCATATTTGATTACTAAGGATCTTCTTAGGTTCATTTTAAAGTTAGGATTCATAGAGTAGAGATTGATTTAGGCATGTTAGTTTTGATTGTTTCAAACTTATAATGCATGCTAAATAATTTAGTCTCCCTAAGATCCTATCATGATGGGTATTGTTAGGTTAGTTAAGTTCTGAAACTTACTAGGTGTTCTAGTTTCATTTCTTAAGATTTATAATTTACATATGAGCACACAATTTATAGTTTTAAAATTTCAATCCACAATCATTGATACCACCCTCCCAAGCTATGCTTAAATAGGAACATTGAGATGTGTATAGGCATCCATCAACACACAAGGATGGAGTTGTTTTTTAGATTATGGAGTTATAAATGCCTCAGAAGACATGTAAAAAGGAAAACCTTTATGAATTCATGCATACTATTTTATGAAATTCCTAAAACAAAGTTGGAGTCTCATGGAATGTTGATAGACCCACCTGTATCACCTCATATACCACCTTGTTAGTTAACAAGCATGGTTATTCATCTGTTGTCATAATTTTTTTTACATAACTTGCATCTATAAATTTTTCTTTGAGTAAAATAGCGAATGATAAGTTTAAAAAATATTTTTGCTTCTATGTCAACCCTTTCAAATTGAAAATCATGCCAATTAAACCTACCAAAAAAATACCTATTTTGATGTCACTATTGTCCATTCCATCATGAACTAAATAAAACTAAGTTGAAATTTTGATATTATCCATTTACCATTTTTTAAAACCAATCATGGAGGAAAATGGTGAGAAGACATTCTCTCTCAAGGTTAAAATAACACCCTCCAAATATGATAAACACCTCTCAAGATAGATGTACAAATAACATTTCTTAAGTTTGTTTCCTAAATTTAGTTGATCTAACTCCTTCACTTTATATGAGGTTTTCATCACAAATTTGAAACACTACCAACAAAACCACCGAACATGTTTTTCTAAGTGGTTCTCAAAGATACTTTTGTGAAAATAGTATAATCCCTTTGATACCACCTCATTTTTAGTGCCCATGGTCCCCCAAAATGAGATTTGAAACTTCAAACCTCTTATTTGTCTTACGTAGAATAACATTACATGGTTATTTTGAATCTTAATTTCTAAAAATGCACTTTTCTATAACCATTTCCAAGCCAACTTAGCTTAAGTTGTTGTTGGGTAGCAGTTAAATTCAGCTAAGTGACCACTGAAAAGTACTTTTTGTTTGAGCGTTGTTTATTGGTTTTGGATACCATTTTCTCCTTGTGTTTATCTTTTTAGTAGAGAATAAAATGGTACTATGAAACCTTCCATTTGGATTTTACATAAGTTTATAGTTGATCCTTTTTGGAGGCCACTTAGCCTTAATTGTTGAAGGATAAATAACTAAATTTAGCCAAGTCACTCTAGAAATTTACATCCAGTTTGAGCTCTGCTTATCGCTTTTACATTCATTATTTTTCTCATAATTTTTTAATATATTATAGATTCAATTTTAGGTATTAAACAAATCGTTACAATGATGGATGATATTATTACGAACCCACTTTGTGGCCAGTTTGACCAATTTCCGTAACAATGGAATTTGAGGTTATGGATCCATGTTGACCCTCTCAAGTTTTTTCTATTTATAAGACTAGTATAGTCGTTGATTACATGTATGTGGAATTAAAATATATTTTTTAGAGACTTTAAATGAATGATTAAGGAAACTCCGTACTGGTGTGAAGCAACACATCCTTAACCTCCCTTGTGCCAAAAGAAAAAGGACATTTATAGATAATCATAAAATCTAATGGTATGTATGTTCACATATGTTTTTTGGATGTAACACTTGATATGATAATTTTCCACCACTTTAATTGTGAATTTTGTTCTCTGTACTCTCCATTTCTCTCTCTTAAATATGAATTAAAATTATGCTATGAAAATATGGAAATTAGTTATGTTATTTTTCTCTCCTTTAAAATTATTTTTGCATGACGATAGCATGTTAGAGGGATGGTGGATCGATGCCAACGATTATCACCAACCCATTGCCACATTGTTTTACAGGTTGTAAGTAAGATGGTGAAATTATCTAGATATATATATATAGTTGGGGAGAAAAAATTTCAAGTGGAAAAATTGATGGGTATTCTCTAACGCTCTGAGATTCTAGGTACCTTTGTTTGAATGGTGTAGCTCCATTTATTATGCGTGAGTGATTTTTAAAATTTGAAGTGGCCTAACAGCCGGGGATCCAATAGGAACACTCCACTAAACATGTGGTTAAAGCTTGAAATTACTTTCGAGTGAGGAATATTTTGAGGAGGTAGGAAAGCGAGTGGGAAAAAAGAAAGGGGTATTAATATTACAGGTAGGAAATTGGATGCCTACAACCATTAATTATAATACTTATACACACATAGATATAGAAAGAAAACAACTTTGTTATTCAAAGAAAGACAAGATAAGATTAAGAACACAAATTTTTAGTAATCTTCTCATAAAAAAAGGAAAATAAAACCTTTCTTCATTGATTTTTTGGAAAAATTGTACATAGTGAGAAATAGAAGAATATAGAGAGGAGAAAAAGAGGAAATAACTATCTATTTTATGTCTTCACAAGTATTAATATCTCATGAACATACAAAATCAACAACCCTTAAGAATGAGTGTTCCATTACAATCGAAAGACTTTGAGGAGGCTCTTCACCTACCCCTGTAAATACTAAATCACGCACATTGGGTACATTTCTAGGTCCTAATCACATACTACTATTCATATGATTCCTAAGTGAGAAAAATAGCAATTGACATTTACCTTTGGCCTTTTGTATGTGTTTCACACTTTCTTTCTGGTCTCTTACACCCCACTTCCTAGTCAATACTTTAGTGTTTTATCTTTTATCACTCTAGACACCAGTACCAAGGTGCCCCCATCCTTCTAGGAACTCCCAACCCTTATTTATCTTACTCGCCTCTTTTGGGTATCTTTCATCTTTTGGGTGTCTTATTTTCTTACGGGTCTACCATTTAGTTGTTAAGTATGAAATTCAAACAATGAAATCATATAAATATAAAGCTATGTGACCATAATAAAGGACCAATATATAAGCATATATTAGTATTGTTGTATAAAAATCACAGTACCCCTTGAATGGCCAAGTTAGAGATGGGGCATTCAGTGTGATTTCCAAACATTGAGCTATCCTAAGTGTGGGACATTGCAAAATGGGATAGCTCTCATGAGAAGGATGATTCCTGCTCCCAAACGTACCTACCACAAACTACTTCTAATGTAGGAAAAACTATTGAGTAATGCTAATCTAACCTTCCAAGGAGACAGGGAGAAGGAAAATTACATGAAATAAACCTACACTAGGAGCAGTGATGACTTCCCAACCTGTAAAGCGATGAAAGAAATGAATTTAGAAAGGGTGGTCCTATACCACAAACTAGATCACACTCATTACATCATTCTCGAAATAAACACAACACACCCAAACCCTACAATGAAGCAAGAAAATGCATAGATCTTGCAAGCATAATTAGGGGTAACATGAAGATAGTAAACCATGAGAGGTTACAGAGATCAACCTAGACACAATTTTATTTCTCCATATGAATCTACACAATACATTGCTAAAGCAAGAGGATCCATGAAGCCACTACATTGATTTGGAGGAAGGGTTGAAGCTGCAGAAGAATAGGGGTGCATGGGAAGTGAAAATGACCAAATACTGATAATGGAACCCCTCTACATATTTATACAAGAATATTTGGAGAGAGGGATAAGAAACCTGATTTCTATGATCATGGAGACCCATTCTTAGTTTCATCATCCTCTGGAATCCCTTGCAATTTCCCATGCCTTGTGTACCTGCACCCAAGGTGAAAAAATGGAAGGTCGTGCTTCATTAATGTTTAACCACCTACCATAGGCACTGTATATTGTTCATTAATTTAAGAGGTCTAAAACCTATGAAATTAAAAATTACATGCTACCATATTGTAACGATTCTACTAATATTTCCAGTGACTGGATGTTTGTGAGAATCGGACATTTCGGGTTCAATCTATGCCAATTTTTGCATTTAGGGGATTTTGGGTAGGCTCTACAAATTTTGGGCTTCCCAAAACTCCCAAAATATCATTTTATGTTTCCATTGAGTAGGGCTCATTTCCACCTTTCCATTGACTCAAAATTTGTGATATTTTGATATGCTAAACTCCTAATACTACATTCTAAGTGTGAAGGGGCGTTTAGGGCCTGTGCAGCGCATTGCAATGTTGTTTGGGTGAGTTAGCTCACCGAGCTACTCATCAAGCTTTGCATTGATATTTCACCTTATCGAATTTCTATCTGTATATCAGGTGAGCCATTTCTCTTTTTCACCGAGCTCATCCTTAGAGCTCTCCTGTTAAGAAAAAACCCCCGCTTGTCATTGCGTTGGCTCTCTATTGGTCACCACATTTTACTCAACCACACTAAGGGCTTCATGTTTGGATGGTGAGCTATATTTTGACAACTGAGTTGTTTAGTTTAACTTCACCACATCACACAAACTTGTGTTGGGCTTCACATGACATGCTAACCACTTGTTCTTTGAGCATGTTCCAAAACTCCCACTCCCCTTCATTACGTGTAATGCCTTTCCGAAAACTCGACTCTTTCCATGTTAACTCTTAATTTATCTAACTCCTAACACTACACTTGGTGAGATTCCTGCATTATATTAGCCATGTGTCTTATGCATGGGCTGTTGAGTCCCGTCTCTTACCTTCCTTCACCGCATCATGTATTTCCCCCCAACAAATCTTTTTTCGGCTCTACATTATATTATGGTGATCCCACTAAATGAAACATGTCACCAGATCATTCCCCAAAACTTCCTACATGGTCAAGGCTCGACCCCTGAGATCCTTCATGGAGCTTACCTACAAAACTGAAATTTCCACCAACCTTGGCATATTTTTTGAATCCAACAAAAATTTTGGAGTTTCAGGGTTCTCCATTTTAGAGAATTTTTCACTATTTTTCACCGAGGGAAGTGAAAACTAGGAATGTGTTTTCCCTGAAATCTTGAAACATGCCTCCATTGACCTGCAGTAATGAGTTTGACCCCAAAATTTTAGGTTTTCAGTACTTTTTTGTTTCAGGCCTTTTTCACTGTTAGTTACCTTCACCCTTCATTTCATTCAAATTTCCACTTTTCCAAAGTCCAAAGCTTTCAGACTTCATAACTCCATACTCTCTGAAATGGATCACCATATGTTGACTCCCCAACCCTGATGCATTGTTTGTGTGACTCTGCTAACCCGCCTGGTTCTTCCCCATCACCATTCATCTAACCAAGTTGGTCTGTTAATCCATGTGCTGATCTCATGTGTTGAGATAAACCTCCTATTAATGAATTTTTTCTCCCTACAACAAAGCCTCTCACCTTCGTTTGAACTAATTTGACCGAGATAGATCTATGTAGCTTAACCCTACCCTTAACCTTGTTTGTTTTGGATACCATCAGGCATCTCCCTTCATTATGTGTTGGATCGATGAGCCACTAAAATCCTTGGAACTCACCTCTATTTTTTCTATGGGATTCCCATTACGTTGACCTCCATTTCCATCTCATGTTGTGAGGATCATGAATCCACTCACTGTGCATTTAACCTTCACTTACCACATGATATGAAATCCTCAAGTCTTATGAGCTAACCCCATTCATTCCATGGCTAGAATTCACCTATCTTCTTGGTATATGACCGAGTTTACATCCTTTTCTATGTGAGAGTGTATCTCTCATGTCTCCAGCCTAAGTGATCACCCTACAACATTTCTGACCTCTACATTTAATGAATAGATGAGTTTTACAATGAGGTTGGTCCTCCTTTGAAATAGCTCGATCTAGACCTTCAACCACCCCTTAACATTCCCTTTGTAAATTACCTTGGTTAGGAATTCTCCCAGCTCAGTTCCCCAAGCCCAATCATCCCACTGACTTGGGGCCTCCCAAACTCACCCTTCATCACTGATCAGATCTTTAACTCAGCTCACCGAGTAGCTCACCATGATACTCAATGAGCCAAACATTACATTTCTCATCACATGGCTAGCCAATGCTTCAACCCATCCATGCACGGGAGCTCGGCCCCCGTAATTCTTGATGCACTCACAAGATCAATTATGCTAATCAATTCGTTGATCCCCTACATACCCTGACTCCCTAATTATTGGATCAATTTGTAGAGTAGCTCATCGATCTACTCGTTGAGCTCATTTTAGCTCGGTGCTCCTTAGGGGCCAATGTTGTAGTTTTTCACCTTGGGATGGGTTTTTTGAATCTAACCAAACTAGAAGGCTCCTGATGATCGGGTAAACAAGTCTTTGGATCCCGGTGACTGATTTTGTCTCTTTTTTCTTATTTTGGCTGAGGTAGGCCCGTAGGGCCGCATTTCTTTCTCTTTTAAGTTGACCCTTAAAGATCAAGAATAAGCACAGGAAAAGCCCTCTTATGATGTCAACATTCCCGAAATGATTCCAATTATTTGTGCACACTACGATTTTTCCTATAAACTTGTTATCATCTATAAGGTCCTTTTCTAGTGCCAGGGTCCTTTCTGCCTTGTCCATTTTTCCCAAGGGGAGAAATGGATAACATTTTTTGCAACTCATGGGGGCATATGCTAGCTAAATGCTTTAGAATAGTTGTCTCGATTGTCCATTGGGCACAAATTCATTAATGATGGCATGTGACTAATTAACCTTTTGATTATTCCCCCCTTTAAACTACATGAACATTGTTGATCATGGACCTTCCTGATATCGCTAAGCCTGAGCTAAACTATCGTGAATTTCTAATTTTCCTAAAAAATTCTCAAAATTAATTTTATGACACTATAAAATTGTGTCAACATTGGATTTTCACCCTCTCTCTACAATTTGACCTTTTGGAGCTAGATGACTTGAAAATGAAAATTTGTATCTATTCCAAATGTATGATTTCCCGCCAAAGTATGAAGCACAAAATTAATGATCATGGTGATTGTTTGGATATGCAGAGATTGTGAAGCACATGTCAAACTGGGGAAACAATTTGGGAAGTTTTTAAAACTACATTTTCCTTCCTTAGGCCACTCGAAACACTACTGAGAACTACCCTGAGGTACTTTAAATCATTAGGGATACTTTCCCAATCCTATAGGAGGGTACAAAAGAATGGAAAATTTAAAAAAAATTTCCTTTATCGAATTTAGTTGCTCTGCATTTAGATTCTTTTAAAGATTGCAATTGTTCCTTGGAACTATGAGCTTATTTCCTATTCTTTGAATGCCGGAGGCATACTGAAACACAATGTACTATACTGGAGAAAAATATGAACCAAAAGATATGTACAAAATATCAAATCATACGTACCCCAAGTGGGATACACAGCATTTGAATGGAACTTTTGATGTTGAAAACAAACCTACGCCTACCCTGCTCTAATTGGAGAAAGATAAGCCTTCAAACAAATCCTGACACTAGTAGTGCAAAGTAACTCCCTTTCTTTACAATTTTCAGCCATGCAGCTTATTTTAAATTGAACATGGCTATGTGCATGAGTGAAATACTAGAAAAGGACCAATGTTCTTTCCATATCATTAAGTTATCAACCAAAAACTCAACAAAAACCTCCTCAGAATGTTTCACTTGGGGCTCCTGCATTTGTTGCAGTTGAGGTGGCTGATCCTTGGTTCTATAAGACTCATTCCCATGCTCCATATTGAACATGTCTGATTTCAAAAAATCTAATCCTAGCTCCAAAAAAGCTAGATATCTTATGGGGCATAGCTTGAACCACTGATTGTGTCTGTTGCTATGAATTTCAACTTTGATAAGAAAATTTATATGCATACTTTCCTGGAAATGGTGACTATCTGTAATTGGTTCTTCTTCATTTCACACATCTAGAGACAATTGATGTGTCACCTTAGTGGATGGTATAGAAATGATGGTTTCTTGCTCCTTTTCATGTTGTTTCTCTTCCTTTCCCATTCTAAATTTTGGAAGATTCAATTCCTCTAAATCAGATTCAGGAGAACCCTTATGAGAGAAAGGCTACCCTAACATATATCTCTCAATGGAAATGAGAAACCACTCTATGGAAACATGCAGCTCTTTCAAATTTATTACGATCTCTAATTGAACTAGTAGTGGCTAACCGCAAGTCATTGAATTTAGCTGATCATTGGGCTACTCATTGGAGGACTCCTACTCCATCTCTCGAAGGCAAGGATTCCCTAGAGATTCCTCCTTGTTATCCAAATTTGAGTTTGAAAGGTCAAAATATCTATTTTTTTACTCTTGAGGGCTGTTATGGAAAGCGAGGTTTTCAAGCGTCTTTCCCATAATGGATTCATTAAGAAAGTCATTTCTAATAAAACATGAAGGAAGAGGGAAATAAAAAATTTCAATACCACAAGATAGCGATAAGCTTTCTATGATCTCATCCTCTTGTAGAGTCTCCACATGTGGCTTTCTTTCCTCCATGGAGTTTTCTAGATTTTCACTTTTCTTCACATGGGGTTGTTCAGCTTCAAACAAAAAATTTGATAGTTCAAACTTATCCTCTGAATCTGAAACTAGAGAGGATAGAGTAGGTAAATAATTTGGAATATCTTACATGACCGGCCTTGTATCTATGTCCTTTGAAACTGCATGTTCCTACTCTATAGAACATATCTCCTATTCTTTTGGATTTAGAGATTCCTTTGCCTCATCTTCCATTGATTTCACAACTGATTCATGATCAAAAGTATATAGATATAGAGTGCCCTAATGGACACTACACTTTGGACATGTTGGTTGTTGGTCAGCTTCCAATTTCTCTTTCTTGTCTTCCGTTGCCATAACTTCAACTCCCACCACATGTTCTTCACCCATATTGGCCTCCTCTAAAGGCTTGACTAAGAGAATAATTTATTGTATTTTGAACTTTAGAGCCAAACCTAATAAACTTTTAATCATTTTTTCTTTTTTGGGCTCTTCCTTTTTCTTCTCATCTAGACTAGTTCCTTGGTTTTCTTGTTGACATGGGTCCAGGATTATGAGAGGAGTGGTGGGTGGGATCTACACTAATTTATTCTTTTCTTGTGGTGGCTGAGGAGATGGTTCCTTGGAAGGGAAAAGGGCAGAGAAACTGAGATGAGATGGGAGGGTGGAAGATGAAGAAGTTTTTTTCACAATGGGGGCAACAGGTGTGAAACTTGGAAACTGTGGCTTTGGTTGAAATGATGCTAGTTGGGGAATAAGGAGAGGACCATAAGATGGAAACACTGAATTTCCCCATTAACCTACATAATAATTAATGTCCTTATTCCATTCTTCAAGTTGGGGAAGCATCTCAACTATGGATCCAAGTTTCTCATGCAGGCTATAATGATTTTGAAATGGGCCTTCCCATAGACAAGGGACCATAAATACAATATTGAATGATTTCATTTGAGATAAATCACTAGACTTCACCATGCCTTCCTGCAAATATTGTACCTTCATCTATAACTCAAGATCTTAAGATGTTGGATACCTTCCAAAATCCGTGTACCCCTAATCTTTAAAATCTTTGTATTTTTGTGGATAACCAAACTTATCTGTATTGTGCTCATAGGGGTATGCCCATTACTGAATTTCATTGTAGTATGATTCAGGATGTGGTTTATAGAATCCTATAAATATATTTTGCAAGTTTGGAGGTAGGTATGATTGACATTATTGCTGCTGCAAATGTGATTTATATTATGGGAATGAAACCATGATTTCACGACTTCATGAATAGGAGAAAATGAAAGGAATGGAGGGGGAAAATGGATGGAGAAGAAATGGAATGTCTACTACTCAAAGAACGAGTTCTTTATGAAAAGGATTCACCAGTTGTGTGTTACATATGTCTCCAAAAACATAAATTTCACCAAACGCACAATAAAATTTATGAAATGAAGTGAATACTTGCATAAAAATCCTGAGAGCCCAAAAATGATTATGGGGTCAAATTATCTTAGCTTCATCTGATCTCCAAAAAAAAAAATTCAAAACTTGGACTTGCTTGTACACCTCTGAAATCATGAAACAAAATAGAATCCGATATTGAGAAACTTGGAAATCTAAAGTGAATAGAGAACCTTGAACTCCAAAATGAGAAAAATCCAAAATTCAAACTCGAAGCAACCTCCAAAGCGTGCATTTTGAAATCTCCACACCTTCCAAAATTTGAAAGTCTAAAATTTAAAGACCTCTAAAATATTGAAATTTGAAATTTAAAGATTTCTGAAATTTCAAAATGCAAAAAGGTCTAAATTCTTGAAACCTAAAATCTCGAAGTGTAAAAAAGTCCAAAATTTTAAAAATGAATTTTAAGGCTAGTTTTAGATGCCCATTTCCCCCATCTATCTTTTGTTGAAGTTTTGGATCATTCCGTATATGAAAAACCTCCGAAAAATGATTTTGGACTTTGGCACTACAATTGAAACTAATGAAATCACAAATTTGCATTTTTCGAACTCGTAAATGCAAGGGAAACTCTAAAATTTCTTTCCTTCAAACTTGGTATTTGTAATGAGAAAAAAATATTTCAGTGGAATAACTTGTTAAAATGAAACTTCGAATTTCCTTGTTGCTTCATTGGTCTAAGGTGTGTCAAATAAAAACTCAAGCTAAAGATCTTTTTCTTGTGCTCCCATCGGGCGTGCCAAAATTGTTATAAAAAAATGACAACACCCCCTAAATGGATAAGTTAGAGATGGGGCATTTGATGTGATTGCCAAATATTGAGCTATCCTAAGTGTAGGACATTGCAAAATGGGATAACTTTCCAAAGAATGCCGATTCTTTCTCCTAAAATTACTAGGCATAAACTACTCATAATGTAGGAAAAAAATAATAACTAAACCTAATCTAGCCTTCCAAGGAGACAGGGAGAAGGAAACTTGCATGAACATTAAGAGTGGTGATAGACCAAGAAAAGGAGTGCTAGCCACTTCCTAACCTATAGGAAATGAAATAAATGAATCTAGACAGGGTGGTCATGCACCAAAAAATAGAACACACTCAATACATCATTCCTGAAATAAACACAATACACCCAAACTCTGCAATGAAGGAAGAAAAAGGACAGATCCTTCAAGCACAATGAGAGGTAATATAAAGACATAAAACCATGAGAGGTTAAAGAGATCAACACAAACAAAATTTTAGTACATTTATAAAGGAAGTGGAGTCATGAAGCCACAACATTTATTTAGAGGAAGGATTCAAGCCCCAGAAGAACAGGGGTGCATGGGAAGATAAAATGACCAATAACTTATAATGCAATCCCTCTGCATATTTATAGAAGAATTTTTTGAGAGAGGGAGAAAAATATAAATTTATATGATCATGGAGATCTATTCTTTCTTGCATCATCCTCTAGAATCCCTACAGGTTTCCCATGCTTTGTGTACCTACACCCATGCTGAAAAAATTCAAGGTCATACTTCATTAATGTTTCCCTACCAACCACAACCACTATAGACTCTTATTTAATTTCAGAGGTCTATAACCTCCTAAATTCCAATTTTTTTTCCACCAAGTTTTAGGTATTCTCCTAAGCTTTCCAACGAATTGTTGTTTGTGAGAATCAAACATTCCAGACTCAAGTTATGACCATTTTTACATTTATGGGGTTTTGGGGAGGCTATGCAAATTCTAGGTTTCCCAAAAAATCCAAAAATCCCATTTTATGTTTCCATTGTATAGGCCTAATTTCCACCTTTCCGTTGACGATAAATTTGTGAGATTATGATATATCAAACTCCTGATACTTCATTCTGAGTGTGAAGGGGTGTTTAGGGCCTTTGCAGTGCATTGCAGCATTATTTGGGTGCATTAGCTCGGTGAGCTCTGAATTGAGCTTTAACCTTATCACTTTTCCCTTTAAATGTTAGGAAACCCATTTGTATTTTTCACTAAGATCATCCTGCAATCTCACCTACTAAGAAATACCCCACACTTATCATTACGTCATCTCTCCATTGGTCACTACATTTTACTCCACCATAATAAGGACTTCCTTCTCGTATAGTGAGCTATATTTCTACAACCAAGATGATCCACTTTAGTTCACCACCATGCACAAGCTCATGTTGATCTCTATGAGGAATTCTGACCCCTCATTCTTTAAACATGGTCTGAAACTCACGCTCCCCTTAATTGCATTAAATTCCTTCCTGATGACTCGACTCTTTCCATGTTAACTGCTAAATTCCCTGGCTTCTAACACTGCACTTGAAAAGATTCCTGTGATGTACTAGCTAGGTGTCTTGTGCATGGGTTATTGAGTCCCGTTGTTTACCTTCCTTCATTGCATCATGGATTTCCCCCTTGACCAATTTTTTTTTGGCTTTGCACTTTATTGTGGGGATCCCACCAAATGAAACATGTCACTCGATCATTCCCTGAAACATCCAACATGGTAGAGGTTTGACCTCCGAGCTCCTTCATGGCACTTACCTACCAACCTAACATTTTCACCAACCTTGGCACATTTTTCGAGTCCAAAAAACATTTCAGAGTTTCAGGGTTCTTCATTTTAGAGAATTGTCACTATTCATCACCAGGGGAAGCTAAATCTATGAAAGAATTTTACCCAAAATCATGAAATGTGCCTCTGTTGACCTACAACGATGAGTTTGACCCCAAAGTTTTGGGTTTTCAAATATTTTCTACTTTGTAACATTTTCACTCTTCATCGCCTCGCCCCTTCGTTTCTTCTAAATTTCCACTTTTCTGAAGTCTAAAGCTTTTAGAATTTAGAACTCCCTACTCTCCAAAATTGCTTGCCATACATTGACTCCCCAGTCCTGATGCGTCATTTGCATGACTCAGCCAACCCACCTGGTTTTCCTCATTTCCATTAATCTAACCGAGTTTTTCTGTTCATCAACGTGTCAAGCTTGCTGCTCGAGTTCAAAATCCCCTTCATGAATTTAGGGTCCCTTCAACAGGGCCTCTCACTTGTCTTTGAGCTCATTTTACCAAGCTAGATCTTTATAGCTAAACCATAGCCTTCACCTTATTGGCTTGGGATCCTGTCTTGCATCTTCCTTTGGTATGTGTCAGCTCGATGAGCCACTAAAATCATTTAAGATAACCTTTTTTATTTCTATGAGATTCCCATTGTGTTCACCTTAATTTCTATCTTATGCCTCAAGGATCAAGAATCCACTTGTTATGCATTTCACCTTTGTTTACCTTATGAACTGAACTCCTTGCGTACTATGAGCTCTCCCTATCCATTCCATGGCTTGAATTCCACTATCATATTGTTCTATGACCTATTTCCCATCTATTGATGTGTAATCATAGCACTCCTAAATGTCTGCAACTCGATGGGTTGAAACTATCAGTGTGATTACATAATATGGAGCTTTTCCCAAAGTGTGGGACTTTGCAATCAGGAAAGCTCTCCGGATGAAGGTTGGTTCATATTCCTCTATTCTGATGCACACATCTAAATTGTAGAGGATCTACTCTAAAATCCACTTTGACTTTCCAAGGAGACGGGGTTAAGAAGATGTAATATATTAAACCTAAACTAACATAGGTGATACAATAAAGGAATGTTGAACACTTTCTTTGCCATTAAACATAAACCATAAAAACACAATACATTGACCATTTATAGATAACCAAGATTGCAATGAGATATTAGATGAAATAAATGAACACAAGAGAGGGTTAAAAATCATCCACATACATGTATTATTGCTCTAAAAAAATTGATATAGTACATTACAATGGCCAAGAGATTAAAAACTGCATTATATCTTGAAGGGGAGGTTTTTACTCCACAAACTCACTTACAAACAAGAGAAGAAGGGAGGGTGCAAAGCCAAATTGTCCAACATTAGAAAAATGCCCCTCCTGACAATATATATGAAGAAAGAGAGAAGAAAGAGAGAGGAATTTGAATCCTTTCTTCAACCACCCTTAAATTCATTGATTTTACCTAACATAATGATGTGTGCCACTACAAAACCCATGCCTCATTGTACTTTTCCTTGTTGGGAAAGAAAGGAATCCCATACCTTAATTATTGTGCTACGTGAGAAACTTAGGATACAACATAAAATGGTGGACTATATTTTTCATTTTTAAGAACTTAGACCCTGTGAGATTTCCAAAAATTTCTTTCTTGTGCAAATCTGAGCTCCCAGTCAAAATTTATGGCCATCTAAAGCTTGAGGTGTCATTCTGCAAAAATGTGAACTGCTAATCTTCCTTTTGCGGAGTCCAAAATGTATGCATCCTCTGAAATACTGAAATTTATACTTTTAGACATTTTGACTTTGGTTCTTTTGGTTTTGGAAGTTAGGTTACTGTTTATCACTTAAGCGCTTGAAAAACTCTTAAA
Source organism: Taxus chinensis (assembly GCA_019776745.2). Lineage (NCBI taxonomy): Eukaryota > Viridiplantae > Streptophyta > Pinopsida > Cupressales > Taxaceae > Taxus > Taxus chinensis. The sequence continues at coordinate 236,673,117 of CM034146.1, forward strand.
TCTGAAAGTCTGAAATTTCAGACTTTTAGAATTTCACAGTTATTACAATGATGATCCAATATTTAACTTAGGTTATAGAAAGGCTCCTAATATGTGAATCATACATTCCTTTTCTTGTTGCTAGATTTCCTTTTATATTGTATAACATTTAAATTACGTTACAACTCATTGAATAAGGCTCATCTACATTATTTCAATTTGCATGTTTAATATAATTGTTTGTTAATAGGGTATTTAGTTACACACAAGGCTACCATCTAAGACACCACACTTTCCTAGTTTACAATTTCATTACCTTTATCTTTCGTTATTGGTCTTAATTGTTGAAAATTACTTATCATGTGGTCCTTCATTCTTCTTAAAACTATACTATGTTATCATTACTTTACTTAACATTTCACTTGTAGTTACTCCCTCTAATTTTTCTTGTTTCCCCTATCATAATAGAAAGATATGGCCTGATTGTTGATAGGAGTATATACTCCCGCATTAGCCACTACTATTTGTTCTAAGGGGTTGTCTTTTAATTTGCATCTTTGTTTGGTTTTAAAATTTAACTCATTGTCTACAAAGAAGGTTTACATAAATCTAGTGAGGTTTATTAGTTCAACAGTGAATATATTCAACGTTATTTTCATATTATCATTTAATTACTAAGGTTACCATATCTTGATTTAAGTCGAAATACAAAATAACCGTATATCATATCTACTTCATTTAAATTCTTAGTCATGAAGGTCCTAAGGAGTATGATTTACACTCAACCAAGGTTGGATTGTTGGAAAGTTAATTATAAGATGTGTGTTACCTGAAGACATTTAATTATAAATTTTACAAACCTTACTAACATCACAACCAGAGTGATTGAACACCCTTATCTCAAAAACCATCTTGTAACTCTAGGTACATTCGATACTTCTTATCAAGCTGAAACTTTTGTTTCAGAGAGATTAAAGGGGATTCACACTTAGTATTCTCATGTGTAGGTATTTAAAACATAGGACCTTCTCGAATCATTTACCTTCATCTAAAAATGATTTCACTTAACTTGAACTAATTTTTTTTTTGAAATTTTGTTGAGTAACCCATGTGTTATTAAGGATATTTGTATGCTCATAAAACTACTAGCTATCAACCTAGGGAAATTCCTCAAGAATAAGAGTACATGATTTCACAACATACATTCATTACACATTAGGAGAAGTGGAGGAAAAGAGGGAATACTCCTTTTTTTATAGGATTACATTTGCACATTAAGGATTATGCGTCATGGATTTAGTCCTTCGCCACAAGATGTTTATACGCATTATATATGTTGGTACCCAAATTGATTCTCCCTCAAAGTCTGAGCAGCATCACAGGTATAACAAGAAGCTTAAAGATAGGAAGATAATGTTGTATGTCATTTTGTAGATGGAGAAGAGATGCAGCATGCTCTTAGTCACTCAGATGTGGAGAAATAAGTAGCACCCTCAAGAGGATTTGATCTATCCTCACTACTTTATGGTTGTGCCTTTTCAACGAGGGTGAGAGGGCCCTTTTGTAGCCTTTTGTTTGTGGAGGAGATGGAGATATCCTTCCTAGTGAATTTATTAACGAGACCTTGAAGAAAATATGATCAATACAACAAAACCTAGCTCTCACGAGTTGTCACTCTGAATAATGGAGATATTTCCTAGGCAAGGTTCAGGGTAATAAAGTCACATTTGGAGTCCTGATTTGTTTTTGAATGTTTCAGTAATAGAAATTATGCGTTTGTACACACACAGGGAAAACATCGGTATTACGAGTAGGATTAGTTGTTTTTAAATGAATATTTTGGTGGGAAATGAGGTAGGATGGACTTTATTAACCAAATCTTTGAGGAGCTTTTACAAAATGGAAGGCTTAAATCAAAAAAGTGCTACAGAACAACTAAAATGTTCCTTCAACCAGAAGGTGTGAATCAATGGAGGCCAAGATTTGCAATATTTCAAACAATCTATGAGATTCTAGAATGAAGGCTTGAGTTAGAGAACCCAACAAAGAATCAAAATCTAAGCCCAATCATGCCTGAGGTACACCCAGAGGCTTACAGAAAATCTCTATCAACAAATGAAGCAAAAGTAATTTTAAATCATTTATTTCATTCACAAATAAAATCTCTTCTGAGAGATGAAATTGCAAATTCCAATAAACTATCACAAGGATTGAGATATGTGTGATTGAGAATGATTTTAATCCAAGATTTGCAATAGGAACAAGGAAAGATATTTGCAGACATTCAGAAATGAAACAAATACAGTTTTTCTCAAGATCAACACAGAATAACTTGAGTTTGATTAAATTTATCAGCAGGGGATATTTTCTAGAATAATCTTAGAGCTTGCCAATGGTTGTAAACTTGCAACCACCTTGACATGATTAAATCTAATACAAAAGAAATAAATAGGTTTTTTCAGACGGCTTATCAAAAAGACAGGTTCTATCAAGATTTTTCTATAAGAAAATCAATCCTGACCTATAGCACTCCAACCATTTACATGATAAATTTGTGCCATTTATCAAAAATTTTACAACAAAGTTTTACCCCAAAAATCCAGACATTAAGTGAACCAGTGTTTTCCATGATCATGATCGTGATTCCCAGAATAAGATCTGTAAAAATTCATCAGGTGCTCGAGGGAAGATCTCTTCGAATACCTCCCGCATTCAGGACATGCTTCTTCTATGAAAGAGTCACTCTTCCTTCATACTCGCTCTAACCACCTGGCCACCCCTAAGGTCTGTTCAAATCCCTGGTTGTTTTGCGTGTACTAGGATTGAAGAAATTTTTCCCCAAAATCAAATTGCATCCCAGAGGGTTAGAGTCATTTAGAGAAGTTTGGATTGAAGAGAATCTGGGCCTTGAGATCTCCCCCACGAAATTTATATCTTCAAAACATTAACTCTCCTCTCATGTTTGGCATGTAGGAAATATCATAGAAATCAAGGAGACATGCAGCATTCCATTGAGCTTTTAAGTAAAAGTGGGTAGAAAATCAGATTCACACACACAATATGTTGAAAAATTTGCATCTTTCCTAATTTGGGCCATCCATGTGGAAGATCCAATCTTATTAAATGGGCCCAAGGGAAATCCTTTTGAATTACTTACAATTATTTCTAGAAAAAATGTCAATCCTTCCTTTCACACAATTTTGCATCTGCATCTTTCCTCATTGTGAGGTAGGAATATGGGCATTTTGATAGGTGTCTAAATGTGGGTCCCAGTAGAAATGTGCTACACCATTTCATACTTTAGCTCCTTTCTCCACATGAAAGAAAATGATTCCGATGCATTTTCCCCCAACAATTCTGCACCTCCGCCATTGACTATTTCAAAGTACAACCTCGTTGCTTCAACCTTCTGTCAATGCCATTGTCGGGCATCATTTTGATAGTGGCTAACCAACTTTTGAGAATAATCCAAAAAAAATCTAATCTTGCCCCCAAAGGTTCACTTCCCCTCCCCTGGTGAAAGCTATTTCAAACTGCCATCATCTTCTTTCACCATTATCTGATTATATATTGAGTACCCATCCATAAGAGAGAATCATTTCGAGTCAGCTACTACCTATAAGGCTTGTTCCACGTGTCACATGGAGTGGGTAGTGATCTTTGAGACATGGTCCCCAAAAATTGAAAGTCTTGAAAGTTGAGCACAAGCTAACCTAATGTGTCACAATGGTGCATCTTGACCAGTGTGTCCCCAAAATTTAAGACCCTGCAATGAGCGTGGGCTTAGCACGTGTCCTAAGACCGGAAAAAAATTTTGACGGCTTAGTGCTTAGCAAAAGGCACCATGTGTTAATGAAATCCGAGGTAGGTCTCCTATTGGCATGTATGAAAAGTCCAAGAAAAATGCAAAGATGAGCGTAGGCAAATCCAAGTGTAACCTCCTGGAGCTTCTTCAAAGCTTAACAAAATTAGGAGCCTACTAAAGACCAAACTAAGCTATTTTTTTTCCCTCCATGAGGGTGAATGGATCTCACTAAATGGCTACATGGCCAATTTTAGATATCTGTAAAAGTACTAACCTAACTATGAAGTTATGGATGCAAGATGGAGCTATCTTAAAAAATGGAGGATGAGCCAAGATCAGATGCCTTATTAGCTTGGCTAATGCAAATGAGATACTAATGCCAATATCTCCAAATGTGAGAGCTTGATTTTTGCTTATGGTAAACAAGGTGTAAAGTTGTAAGTTTGAATGGGTAGGTTTAGCCTTGTTTTTATAGTTTTCCAAATGGAAGAGTTTGGAACTTTTGGTGCATGTGGGACTAAAGCTCATAAAAGAACTTTTAGGATTAGATTAGGATAAACAAGCTTTAGGCTTAGTTAAGCTAGTATTAGGTTAGTTAAACTTGATTAGAAAGTGATTAGAGACTCATTGAGAGTTGGGAGGGGTCTAGATAACCAATTGTGAATGATAGATAGCCTACGAAGCCAATAGAAGTGGTCTAGAGAGAACTAGAGAGGTTTTGAATGGTCAAAAGGAGGAATGTTTATCTAATAAGAGAGATATTAGCCAAATAAGTTGATTATAGGAGGAATATGACCGAAAGAGTGTCATGAATGGGCATCCGAGAGTGGAGCGAAGACGGGTTGATTAACAAAGTGTCGTCAATCAGTTGTATTGGAGGAAATTCTAAGTGTAATCATATTTTAGGTGTCTACATTTTCCCCTCTTTGAGGTGGTGTACAGTAAGCGATGTCACTTCAAAGAAAGTAGATAAGAAAAAATAAGTAGAAAATTTTGAAGGGATAGAAGAAAAAATGAGTAGAATGGAGGATGCCCCCTCAATTGTCAATGGGGTAGTATGAAAGAACTCAACTGACGATCAAAAATATGAAAAGAAAGAGAACAAAAGAAAGAATAGTGTGAAGAATAAGAAAGGGGACTATAGAAGAAAAAAAGGAATATGAGGAAGAGGGAATGAGATAACATCCATCCAGTTCCTTTTAAACAACTTTATTTTTCATCATATTAGCTAAAGATCTTAATCATCAGTTCACTTATTAAAAACAATGCAACAAAAGTGTAGTATGACATGAAAAGCTATATACGAACAAATGTCCATTGCTAAAAGACACCAACTCTATGAAACATACAAAATGTCAATGCAATACAAGAAAGTAAAAGATGCCTAACTCCGTGCAACATACAAAATGCAATGTAATATGAGAAAGTTAACAAGATAAACTAATAGAGAAACATAGATGTAATGTTTTTGTTATCAAGCTTCTAGTTCTAACCTATTCGAATTAACGACAAGGGTTAATGATGGTGCCCCAAGCAAGGATACATGTACAAGGGGAATAACAGAGGACACTTGGGTCCTGATGAAAAATAAATTGTGCACTACAAAATAGTACTAGGCAACCCATTGTGCCCCATAGTATAGACATGAAGTAAGCAGCCTAGAGTTTTTTTGATGGAGGTAGATTAAGATGATCCATGCGGGTTGTTTACACATGAGACAGGTGAGAACTAAAGAGTGGCATTTTTTAGGATGATTTATAACGTTTTGTAGAATGTTTTTTGAAACATATTTGAATGTTAGAAGTTTTTTGAAACATATTTGAATGTTTTGATTTTTCTAACATATTTGAATGTTTTTTATCTTTGAAAGTTTTCTGAAACTATGTACAGGAAGACAAGGAAGCATGGATGACCCCTAGTGATAGATGGAATGTACAAGGGCATAAGCCCATGTGCGTATGAGAAAGGTGAAGATGCAAAAATTCCCCAGTGATTAGGTGGGAGTATTCAAAGGAAAGACTCTTCACAGGTAGGAGCAGGACCCAAGGCCATGTATGGATAGGTTCAACATGATGATGAACATAAAGTAATGAAGTGCTATGAAGAAGCAAGGATGCCCCCAGAGTAAGTTGGCCTAAAAGAACATGATAAAAAGGAAGGAGGAAGATTTTTTTTGTGAAAGGGGACAAACGGTGTCCAAAAACATGGCAAAGAAAGGAAATATTATACACACGGATGTTCTGAATGAAGTAGAAGAATGATGTGAATGATATGAATGTATCTTAGAAGCCTCATGCGATGAAGAAGTGATTAGCCAAAGGCACAAATCGTGAGACAAAATATGATACTAGAGTAAGAGTCTAAACAAGGTCCAAAAAATGACACTTGGTAACATACTAATCCTACCCACTCTTAGAGATCCAGTGTGTGGCATTTGGAATTTATTACCTCTTGAAGGGAAGATTTAATAGACAACAAGTGAAGACACCCTAGCCAATGTGTAGGAATAATTTATTTTTATAGGTGTTAGGTGATTTGTGAATGAAGGGTGGAAAGATAACCATACATTTCTCTGCTGTCAGCCAGGCGTCCATATCTCTGAACAGAGATGTATTTGATTCTAATCACAACATTTCTCCACTGCCAGTCAAGCATCCATAGCCTCTGATAGAGATTATTAGAAATACCCCAAGAGAGAGTTATATATCAATTTGCTTTTTGTCTCTTAGCTTTTAACTTTTGATTTCTTGATTGATTTTGATTCTTTTTCTTTCTAAAAACTTATTTCAGCTCTCTTTTTTGACAAGGGGTTAAGAACCACATATGGCTTAATAGAAGGATATGGAAGTGATTGCGATGATGACATTAGCTAGTGTCAAGAAATAAGTCCAAAATTTCTTCGCAATAAGTGTATTAGATGTTGAATGTGATAGGATCTCTAAGAGGTCGGTATTTCTTTAATTTACCAAGGTGATAAAAGACTAGGGTCAAACGGATACCATAGAGATAAATATCATAAAATGCGTGTGAAAAATCTAACCAAAATCACATCAAAGGGATGAAAATGGTAGGATCACCTGCAGATGAATTATGAAAGAAAGGGAAGAAAGAAACATCCATGTTTACGCAATACCTAATTGAAATGTTTGATCTTTGTACCTTTGATTTTATTTTTGTAATTTTTTCTCATGTTTTTGTATGTTTGAACTATTTTATGATTTTTTAATTTTATTTTTGAAATATTTTATGATTTTTTTTAGTTTTTTGATGGTTATAGGAACTAACAACATGTCACTCTATGTGATAGGATCCAACAACATGATGTGTGTGACTTCCTTGATAAGGGAGACTAGGTGCACGTTTGTTTATCACGCAGAGTGATATTATCCCCAATCTCGATGATTGTGGTGATTTCACACTCAAAAAATGACTCTGATTTTTTTTGAAACATGGGTTTTGTATGTGGGATTTTGAGTTCTCTATCCATAAATGTTTATGAACTTTATGCGTCATACTTGATGGCTACGTTGATGTGCGTTCTTGAATTGCGTTTGTTTTTTAACCTTAAGATCATGTTCAAGTTTATTGGGAGCTATCAGAGCTCTTTGTATTTTTGAATTGAGCTTGATAATGAACCTATTTGGGTTTCTTATAAGTTAACACATGACTTTTATGACCATGAGAAGGAGAAGAAAGATAACGTTAACATTTAGAAATGATGTGAGAAATGAATGCGGGCTTGCCATAACAATTAATAGAAGAAATATGTGATGGATGAAAAGGATACTGTCCAAGAATTAAAGAGAATGGGATACCGAGAGGTGAGCCATTGATAGAAGATGATGAAGGGATACCAGGATATGGCCCTAAGATGGAAGAAGTTACATTATGAGGACATGGCCCAAGAATAGAAGATGACGATGAAGGGCTGCTAGGGCATGGCCTAAGTATAGATGAGGAGGGACTACTCGAAGGTATCCCATAGATAGAAGAGGATTAAGGGCTACTAGGACATGGCCCAGGAATAGAAGGTAATGGGATACCAAGAGGTGACCCACAAGTAGAAAATGGAGGGCTACTAGGATGTGGCCCCAGGATAAAAGAAGATGAAGATAGACTACCCAATGGTGACCCAAGGAGATATTTTGATTGAGGAATGATGGTAGATAATGAATGAGTTGGTAACGAGAAGATAGGCCATGAATCAATGTTAGACCCTGACATATCATCATGCTCAAAGGAAGGTGAAGATGAAATAGAAGAAGAAGAATCAAGTTCCATGACTTTAGGCTTTTCCTCTATGTTCTGATAAAAGGAATAAACTTCTTCCTCCCCATACAAAAGTGTATCGAGTTCTAGAAATAATCCTTTTTTGCAATCCTCTAAATGGATATCATCATGTAATATAATTGTTCCTTCATTCTGAGAGAAATCAATTTGTAGAATTTTTTGTTCTTCAGCCATAGAAGGTTTAAAAGAAGAAACAGGTTTGATGAGCAAGGAAGATTGATTGATAAAAGAAGATGAATGAAGAGAGGAAGTAGGATTGGTGGTAGGTTCCTCATGAATGGATGATTTGGATTTAGACCTATGTCACTTTTATAGAATACGAAGTAATGTAGGTTGGAAAGTAGGATCACATAGCCATTCGTTAAGTTGCAATGTAGGAGTCAAATTAGATGATTGACTAGAGGGAATCTGAGTCATGGAAATATTTGACAGAGGAAGAGGTCATTGAGATGACTGATGAAGGAGGTCCCACAAAGAAAGGGAGGAACGTGACTCAAGAACCAAATTATATGTTTGATCGATGGAACTTGGAGTCACACGAGTCTTCAAAGGAGGAAGAAATTGTTGAGGTGAGCTGGAATAAATTTCCTGTGAAGAAAGGGAGAACGATGAGTCAAGATTTTATATAGGGGTATCCAAACAATAGTTGGGATCCTAATCTTCAAAAGAAGCATGGGAATCTGAATGGTAGTTTGGATCTGAATCAGAAGAAGAAGAGTGGGGGAACTTGAATAATAATTTAGATCAGAAGATTCCAAACCATACCACCGATTATGAGCTGAAGGTGGGGAACAAAGTACCCGGTTGGGATCTCTAGCAAAAATAACCAAACAAGGTTTAGTTGTAATGGGAATATTTTGATTTGAATTGCTAAACCTAGGTTCCGTATTGTTGTAAATGTGAGAAACCACGTGATAGTCAGTCATTGTTGGTATCGTTTAAGCAAAAATATCTAGATCTAGATAGTGTGATTGAACTACTTCAAAGGGAAGGAAGTGACATGTTTATTTGAGTAGCATAAGGGAAACTAACTATACATTTGGTAAGTATGGAGATGCGTGCATGATTTTCTGAAGAAGGTCTAAGGAAAATAGATATCATGACAATGCAATCTTGATGAGATCAAAAATGATTGTCCTAGAAAATAATTTTTCCAAATCAATAATCATAAGGAACAATCATGCAAGTGTAAAAACACAAAGCTAATCAACAAGGAAATACACCCTATGCAAATGCGCGTGTAAAGTGATAGTTAAATGCAAAGATGATCAACACAATGTCAATATTTACGTCAAGCTCAAAATGAACAAGGAATAAATATTAAAAAAGGGTAGATGTGACTCCCAATCAAAGGATACAATGATGTGTTAAAAAACCAACAAGGAAAAAATGTTAAAGGGCGAGGTTTACAAATGTAAGCCACGTAACCACACCAATTGGACATGTTAATCAAGATTTATGAAGAAGTGGGATATTAGTGCCAAAGTGGTATCAAAATGACACAAACAAAGTAAGCAACACTCTTCAGGATTTTGGACAAAGTTTAAAGTAAAATCAAGTCAAATTATACTAAGGATGTGCTAAAATGTGCGCAGCGTAATGCCACAATGCAAATACTTAGATCATGTTTACGAAAAACAAAACATAAGTATCTTAATTGTGTCGAGACAATGTAAACAAGATAACATGTCAAAGGGAGATCAAATGATGAATCAATCTGAACTATGATGATGATCCTGAAATCAAGATCAAGTGGCCATTAAAGATATGAGGATGCATCAACACACTTTAGACATTTAACAACTCAGCCGAAAAATATGGATGAGTGTAAATGGACAAAAAAGTGGGGGACACTATCTATGACAATAGTCCCAAAATATGCCTTTTGTTTCCCCAAATGGGAAACAAGAACGCAAAGGTGTAGATCAAAAGATGGAAATGAACTAAGCGTTACTTGGGCAGAGCTTCACCTTGTCCAAAGGTGAGAAAGAATCTAAGCTAAGTGAAACATCGTCCAATTTCCGTGATGAAAGGAACTTAGATCCAACTTGAGTGGATTCTTTACCTTGTTCAAAAAAAAAGGTTCTAAATCCAAACAAGTTATCACTTCGTGATGGCCAAGACATGACAAAGGACTAGTAAAGTGGGACTCAAGAAAAAATGGCCTCCTTAATAAGATCTCTGAAAGGTGTTATAAAGCCATCTAAGAGTGAGTACGATTTACCCAAAAATTCATACTGACTAATTTGGGAGTATTTTGGCTTTTCCCTCTTCAAGTACAGTGGGCACTAAATGCATCCAACGTGTACTCTTGCCAGGGTTGTGATACAGACAAATTTGTAATGCTAACTGATAAGGAAAACTAGTCAAGTGGGTAAGTGAGGCGCTTCCTATTTCATCCACAAGGTTACATAGTTGTGGACTACTTTAGGGTTCCTAGTACTACCTCCATTGTTGTAGCTTAAGGCGTTATGCCAAAGGGGTTACGTTCCAGTTAAGTGGAGACGGATGTACCCTTTTCTAAAACCTGTAATACAGTGTTTTGAATATGGTGTGTTTTCTATCTTGCTTAACTTAATGTGGTTTTAAGTGGCTCACCATTTGGCAACCTGCAAGAAACATGTGTATTAGAGGGTTTATGTCTTGTTTTTGGTTTTGAAATATTTCTTTGACAAGCGATTTTGGTCCTACATACCAAGGTTAGTAATTTTCCAAAATTTCATATAAACGAGATAAGATGTTGTTTTTGATTTCCCAGATCATACGAAGATGCAAGGAAAGAGCATACGCAACAAGGCATCTCACTAAAATTTACAATAAATGGAAAATTCCTAAGTACAATGTGAAAATAAATTCCTTTTAACTAACTTTTTAAAATATAATTAAACCATTTTTGCAATTACGAAGAAAAATGGTGGAATATTTTCTTTTCCCAAGATCACATAGAAAGGCATGAGGAAAGAGCATACACATTTCAAATTTTAATGAATAAAGATGCAAATGTTTTTGAATAAGTTATTCTTAATAAACTTAATTCAAAGGAAACATTTAAACCACTGTTAGAATCATGCAAGAGTTAGAAAACCAAGAAAATTGAAAAATTCTACAAATCCCATTTTTGCACTTTTTAAACAGTTTTTAGTAATTTGCATTTTTAGAGGTCTCTAGAGCACTTTGGGAGTTTTGTGATAAGACTTGGTATACCAAAGTTATATAAATTTTGGAAGTCTCCTCGCAAATTATGCTTTGTTATCTTTCTAACCCCTATTCAAACTTTGAAAATGGGTTAACGAGTCAAAAGATATGGTCAAAACAAGGAGCATTAAAAATAAAATGGATAAATCCAGACTACACAGAGACACCTGCGCGCCTAGAATGACACATACGTACCCCAGCCAATGGATACACACCCAAGTAGAAAGGTATGTGAGCATGGTAAAAAATACAAAGTCAACAGAGTGGATCAAGACACATGCACGCCTAGAGTGACGCATACACTCCCCAACCAACATATACGCGCCCTAGTAAAAAAAGGACAATTTCAAATCGTTACACAGTCAACCCATTTACACATACGTAGCCAGAGAGGAAGATACATGGCCCAGATGATGGAGATGCGTGCATGTCCTTATAGAGGAAAAATTTAAATATTTTTTTACATAGTTGAGCGCCTGACACATACGCGACCAGAGAGGCAGATACGCGGCTGAGATGGCAGAAATGCGTGTGCGTCCTTGTAAAGGAAAAATTTATAAAGGATGAGGACTATCAAAAAGGTACACACCTGTTCCGACGGAGATGCTAGGGTTTCAAAGTGTATGCGTTCCTTGTTAACACCTACATGCACCTTGTGAAAAACCTGCAAAACTCATGGATTTTAAAATTTTCAAGAGTAGACAGGTTAGTTATTAGTCAAAGTTTCCTATTTCTATATCAAACCCACAAAATGCATGTAAATAAAGGTCATTTATCTAGGGTTAAAAATAGAAAATGAGGAAATAACAAGTGATTTGACCCAAAAACTTGAAAATGAACTTTGAAAAACCTAAAATACCTCCATTAATAGAGGATGGACATAAGTGTCCCACCAGGCATGCCAAATGTGTTCAATGAAAGGTTTTGTAAAAGCTATTGAAATGGAGTAAGACCCCAAAGCTTTGTGTAAAGTCCCTCAATGGACCATATGATAAAAAATGAGCAAGGAATCCTATTTGCATGTATTAAAACTTGAAATAAATAAGAAATATAACAAATAACATTAACCTCTATTCTTGAAAGCTTAACAAAATATGCCTACTAAAGACTTAAGAAATCTATTTTGTTGTTTACTCCATGAGGGTGAATGAATCTCACTAAATGGCTACATGGCCAAGTTTAGCTATTTCATTACTAACCTAACATGGGTGCAAGACGAAGCTATTTTCATGGTGGATGACCCAAGATCAAATGCCTTATTAGCTTGGCTAATGCAAATAAACTCTTAAGCTTTCTTAGGCTTGTTTAGGATTTTTGTTATATAAAGTTGTAAGTTTGAATGGGTAGGATTAGCCTTGTATTTATAATTTTTGGTTTGGAAGAATTTGGAATTTGGGTGCATGTGGGACTAAATCTAAAAAGCACTTTAGGATTAGATTAGGACAAATATGCTTTAGGCTTAGTTAAGCTTGGTTTAGGCTAGTTAAACTTGATTAGCAAGTGATTAGATTCTCATTGAGAGTTGGGAGGGGTCTAGATAACCAATTGTGACTGATAGATAGCCTACAAAGCCAATAGAAGTGGTCTAGAGAGAACTAGGGAGGTTCTGAATGGTCGAAAGGAGGAATACGACCAAAAGAGTGTCATGACTGGGCATCCGAGAATGGAGCGAAGAAGGGTTGATTAAGGAGATGTAGTCAATCAGTTGATTTTGATGAAATGCTAAGTGTAAGCATGTTTTAGGTGTCTAAAACCGGAACCAAATTTGCAATCCAACTTGAGTTCTTGATTGGGAATATAATGCTTGCCTATATCATCTTGTTTATCTATTTCTTTATGATATGTTCACTGTTTGGGTTAACTGGTCTTTTCTTTTTCCTGATGGGCTTAGAATTTGGATCCAGTTCTATGGTATGTTGTGTTAACTTTGGATTAAATCCTCAAAGGTATTCATAGCTCCATGTGAAGACATCCAGAAACTCTTGGAAAATTTGTACGAATTCATATCTCTCTTGCTCAGTGGCCACTTTTCCAATTTGGAATTTTTTGCATTCTCCAACTGAGATTGGATCTGAATCTTCTCCCTTGACCTGTATGTTGGATTTCTCTTTATAAAATTGATCATTCAGGTTGAAGATGGAGTCCAACATAACAAATCCTTTGGGAAGCTTGTTTGTCCACAACTACACTACTTAATCCCTGTACTATTGTTCTGATTTATCTTGATTCGTAGTTGAGAATTCAGCCTCTTCTTAAAATAAATTGACTATCTATTGATCGTTCTCAAACACCTGCTATCTTGTGTTATTATCTGGAATTTTTGGTCTTACAATCAGATGGATATGTGGCTGCATTTTTTCTCTTTTGAGGCTGCTAACCACATCAAAATTTGCTCCAAATACTACAAGCCTATCTGTAGCTTCATTCTTCTTCCTAGGTAAGGACTCAATATTAAATGCTTAAAAATATTCAATTAGGTAACATAACCTATTTTTTTTGCTCTTGAGTAGGTTGTTCATTGCAACATGTTGTCCCCTGCTTTGTTAACAATTATCTCACTATCACCAAATACCTGCAAGTTCTTTATGCCTCTTTTCCTGGCCGAATGAAATCCATGAATCAAAGCCTCATATTTAGTTGTATTTTTTGAACATGAAAACTGAAATCTGAAAGCTGAATAATACTTGATGTTTTATGTTCAAACCAACATTACACCTCCTCATGCACCTTGTTTGCTTCTTGAACCATAAAAAAAAAGTTTCCAAACTTCTTTTCATCCTTATTTTCTGGCTTAGTGATGTAAGGAATGGGTGAATTTCCTTCTTGTACATAATATACACCCAATTCAGATTCTTCAATTTCCTTGTATGGGTCAAATGCATGTATTTTGTTTTCCCATTCATCCAGAGTAAAATCTAGAGTTCCCTCAACCTTAGAATCAATTTCTAGATCATTTGAACAATCTTCTTGATCAAAGGCAGAGAAATCTGCATTAATTGGGCTTGGCACATGGTGCTCAATGTGGAAATTGGTAACTGGTTCTGAATTGATTATCACTTTGGTTCTGTACCTTGTCCTGAAAAACATATGTGTCCAATCTATAGATAGATACATTCTAATTTTGGCAATGAAGTCTCTTGATAGACACAATGCAAAGAGTAGTGGAAGGTCAATTACAGACACATCTTGCGGAACTATGACATTAGGACAAACAAGTAGTGTAAGACTTAACCCTTTGATGATCCCAATCATTCCTACTTTTGTTCCATCTAGTTGTACCATTCCTTTCAGTACTGACTCATACTTTAGACCTAATTGATTTGCTATTTGCTTTGGAATCACTAAGTTACTTGCCCTTAAATCGATCATGTAGTTGTGCACCAAATGGATTTCCACAATCAATGACACATAAAATGGTAGAGGATTCACATTTTTTCTTGGTTGACCACCACCCTGCTACACTACATTAGTGAGAACTCTCTCCTATCTTTGGTTTGATCCATTTGAGGTAGACCAATTGTCCATAGTAGCTTATAACAAATCTCGTTGTCCTAGGATTGCAAGTGACTCCCACATGGAAATGTTCACATGTGTTTTCTTGATTTGGTTGATGATGTTGAAAGGCGATCAATTATCCTTTTGTTGCCCCTTACTTGGTACAACCCTTTCTGGAGCCAGAACAGGAACATGTGCTGCTACAACGGGTTCCTTAAGCTCAATTTGCAAATTCTAGGCTGCATTTGGTCTACAAACTCCTCATTGTGTAGGAGTGGTCTGAGAAACAATTGGACTAGATGGTTATCCATCGTCTATGTTCCTCTTCTTTTACCATGTATTGGCAGCCACACCTTAAAAAGGTGATTGGTTAACTCCATAGAAGTCTTCTATTTTTTAATTAACCAATGTATTTTCTATTGGAGGTGCCTCTTGTTGGGTTTCTTGATGTTGATTTCCTTTTTGGCTTGGTTCTTGAGACACACCAATGGTTTGTACCATCAAATCTTGATTCTGTGTACAATTGAAACACATTTATTGACTATGAGGTAGATTGCAGGGGTAACACCATTCATACTCATGTGCCATGTTGTTTTGTGTTGGAACAAAGACTTTCGATGTTGAAGCTACATTTGGATCATATGGTCAGAATGTCCTGATAGCTTGAGATTTTCCTTGGTTTGAGTTTTGATTTATAGCCTGATTTGGTGGTCTATTCTACTGATATGGAAGCCTAGTTTGATACTGAGTTTTAGGCGGATATGGTCTACAACTCTGTGCTTGTTATCTCTTGATAGTCACTAGTTCATTTCCCTGGTTTTGTAGTTGTTTCATAACCTCCTGCAATTATTTTGAAGTTCTTGAAGAAGTAGAAGCCTCACTATTGCTTTGATTCCTAGGGGTGGAATGCAATTTAACTCTGGTGTTTGACTAGCAGTAGGAGCTCCCATGTCTGGATAGAGAGGCATTGGTGGCCTTGGTGCTAGTTTACCATCTTGAATCAAGTAGTTTTCATATCTAATAGTAATGTTATAGGCTCTTGGTAGTGTTGTTCCTCCCATTGATTAGATCATCATGGCTATATCTGAATTTATAGCGTTTAGGAAATATAAAAAGGAAACTTCAGCTGCTAGTCTCATAACAAGTAGAATTCTATCCCATATCCTTTAAAATATAAAGTTGAAATCGGTCAACTATTCATTAGGATCCCTCTTGATTGTTCTCAATTGTTAAAATAAAGACAAATTATCTCCCTTTTCCCCAAATTTAGTGTGGATGGCTATGTAAAAATGGTCCGAATTCTAGATAGACCCTATTGTTAGGCTCTTAAACCATTGCATGTCTTTACCCTTAAAAGATAAATCTAACAACTTTTCCGCAATATCCATTTCATTGATTTGATGAATTGCACAAACATTGGCGATTTCCTAGATGTGGTTGATAGGGATAGTATGATTTTCTCATTTTAAATAGGGAATATTTTTTAGTATTGCAACTGGGACCTGATTTTGAGCATTTAGGGAAAGTGGGCTGATGCTCGTGAAGTCGACATATAGATTGGGTTGCGTCATCCTGATTGGTCAAAGAACTCTCGTTGATTGAAGAAAAGGTCTACTAGGTTAAGGTGTAGAAAAATTCCTATTAGGTGGAGATGGTGATCTTTGTGGTCTTCTTCCTCTCCTTCCTCTTCCTGGTGATAATTGCAGGTAGGAAAATACTCCCTCTTCTCTAGTCTCAAACCTAGTTTAAAATATTCTCATGTACTTGGGAAACCTGTGTTGCTACATCACTGAATTCAATCCCTTTGAAGTCGTCAGATGTGTTTTCAAAATGAGCCTCAAAAGGATGGATTTTTCCAGGTTACACACCAAACTCGACAAAATTTAAAATAAAAATTTGAAGGACCTGTATATTTGAGATTCTAGAGGTTGGAATCTGATTTCGAATGATAGTCCTGAAATACTAAAAATGCAAGACTTCCAAGTGTCCAAAAATCCAAAATCTGAAGTTTAAAAAACTCTGAAACCTGAAATTTTTAAAGCCTGAGATGTCTGAAATCCTGAAATCCTGAAACTCCAAATTCAAAAAACTCTAAAATTTCAAAAAAAAAAATACCCTTTTGAATATTATCCCCCGATATATCAACTAGAGAAATTTGGACTTGTTTTGAGCAAGTTAAGCCGCTTAAAATTGATTTTGTAGTTCATCCTGAGAGGTGAAATGTCTGAAATTGAAAATATTACAATTTCTAAGACCCAATTCCTTGAAAATGCCTTCAAATCTTATGGAATGACCTATTTCTTCCACCGGGCATGCCAAAAATGTTGATGCGTAATCACATCACCCCTAAATGTCTACAACTTGATGGGTTGAAACTATCAGTGTGATTGCATAACATGGAGCTTTTCCCAAAGTGTGGGACTTTGCAATCGGGAAAGCTCTCCAGATGAAGGCCGGTTCCTATTCATCTACTCTAATGCACACATCCAAATTGTAGAGGATCTACTCTAAAAGACACTATAACTTTCCAAGGAGATATGGTTAAGAAGATGCAATAAATTAAACCTAATCTAATAGAGGTGATACACCAAAGGAATGCTGAGCACTTGCTTTGCCATTAAACACAAACCATAAAAACACAATACATTGACCATTTATAGATAACCAAGATTGCAATGAGATATTAGATGAAATAAATGGGCACAAGAGAGGGTTAAAAATCATCCAGAGACATGTATTATTGCTCCACAAATTTTGATACAATACATTACAATGGCCAAGAGGCAAAAAACTGCATTATATCTTGAAGGGGAGGTTTTTACTCCACAAATTCACTTACAGACAAGAGAAGAAGGGAGGGTGCAAATCCAAATTGTCCAACATTATAAAAATTTCCCTCCTCACAATATATATGAAGAATGAGAGAAGAAAAAGAGAAAAATTTGAATGCTTACTTCAACCACCCTAAAATTCATTGAATTCACCTAAAATAGTGATGGGTGCCACTACAAAAAACCCATGCCTCATTGTACTTTTCCTTGTTGGGAAAGAAAGGAAGCCCTTACCTTCATTATTTTCGTAGGTGAGAAACCTAGGACTTCCCCTAAAATGGCAGAATATATTTTTCATTTTTAAGAACTTAGACCCTGTGATCTTTCTGAAAATTCCTTTCTTGTGGAAAACTAAGATCCTAGTCAAATGTTATGGCCATCTGAAGGTCAGGGTGTCATTATGTAAAATATGTGAACTATTGATCTTTGTTTTTTATAGTATGAAATGCATGTAACCTTTGAAATCCTGAAATTTGGATTTTCAGACATTTTGAATTCAGATTTTTTGGTTTCTAAAGTCGGGTTACTGTTCATCTCTTGAGTGCTTGAAAAAATCTGAAAGTCTAAAATTTCATATTTTCGGAACTTTCCATTTCAGAACTTTTGTTATTTTTCATCCGATTGAGCACATGAGAGTCCCGAAACTCCGAAACCTGAATGTCTGAAACTTTGAAATCCGAAAGTTTGAAATTTTGGACTTTTAGAATTTCATAACTTTTTTACCTTGGACCCACGACACTGTTCATTTGATTGAGTGCTTGAGAGTCTTGAAAATCCGAAACCCGAAAGTCCAAAATTTAAGGATTTTTTCCTTTCAGAATTTTTGGTACTATTCACCATCTCATGCTCATCAAGATCTCTGAAACTCCATAAGCCTGAAGTATGAAATTTAGAATTCAGGGTTTCAGAATTTTGTGCATTTCGGACCTTTTCAATTTTTTCCCACCTTGTCTCTGAAATTCCAGAAATGTGAAGTCTGAAAAATTTGATCCTTTCTCCATTCATACGATTGAGATCTTATCTCCTTTGACATTCCCTTGGCCCTTAATTTTCCAACCTTGCATTTCCATTGTCAATCCCTCCTACAACTACATTTCAGAACCGAAATGTGAGTTCCTATGGCCAAATGAATCCCTCCATTTTCTTCTGTGCAAGGTCATGTTTATTCAATTTTTCCTGAGGGGAAAAATTGGATAACACCATCCTTTTCTGTGTGAGAGTTATCTCTCATTTCTTTTGCCTAAGTGAGCCCCCTGTGACATTTATGATCTCTACATTTAATTAATACACAAGTTTTGTGAGGAGGTTAGTCCTCCTTTGAACTAGCTCGATCTGAACCTTGAGCCACCCCTTCACATTCCCTCTATGAACTACCCTGAAAAAGAATTCTTCTAAATCGGTTCGCCAAGCCGGATCTTCCTGCTAATATGGTGCTTCCCAAACTACCCCTTTGTTACTAATATGATATTTAACTCAGCTTTCGGAGTAGCTCGGTGAGCTACACATTATGTTTCTTGCCGCATCGCCCACTTATGCTCCACCATGGCCAATCTAGAGAGCTCGGCCCCCACAATTCTTGATGCACTCACTATCTCACATGCGATAATCAACATGGTGATCCCCTGTATACCTCTATTCGCTACTTATTAGATAAGTTTACTAGGTAGTTAGCTGAGCTACTCAGAGAGTGTGTTTTAGCTCGGTGCTCCTTAGGGGTCAATTGTGTACTTTTTCATTGTGGGATGAGTTTTTTGAATCTTCCTTAACCAGAAGGATCGTGACGACTGAGTAAAGAAGTATTTGGAACTTCGTGACTAATTTTGGCCCTTTTTTATTATTTTGGACAAGGTGGCCCTATGAGGAAGCATTTTTTCATATTTTGATTTGACCATTAAAGATCAAGAACAAGTAGAGGAAAAATCCTCTTATGATCTCAACATTCTCGAAATTCTTCCAATTATTTTTGAATACTGTGATTTTTCCTGTAAACCTGTGTTCATTTGTGAGGTCCTTATTTGGTGCCACAGTCCTATTCATCTTGTTTTCCATTTTTCATGGGGGAAAAAATGGATAAAAACTATCATCTAAGGTTACATCCAAACCCATTTCAAGAGCATCAAAACATCCATCTAGCTTTATTCAAGGGACAAGGGACTACATTTTTCTACATACATGCATAGTAGGGGAAGCTAATTTTGACATCCACACATCTACTTCCATTGAACATACATATAGCTACTTGCTCGCTATCAAGTTTATCTTACACAGGATCCACCTACGTCATGCTTCTTGCACACACACACACACACACACAATAACTACATAGATTATAGAATGTAGTGTAGTTCTCAGTCATAAGTTAACTCAATCGGGTAATCTTTGAGGTTAGTTAGAATACCCATGTATATCTTTTTCCTTTTAGGATTTGAAGTGTTTTCAGGTTTTGTAGATGCTCTTTCTCTTTGCACGTTACATGATAATTTTGAGGACATAGTGTGACACAGAAGTGATCAACAACAAAGGTTAGCGACATTGATGCAACACAAGGAAAATTCATTTTCTTAAGTTTTGCGTAGTTATGGGATTCCAAAACCATTATCTAGGAACTAGGCACCCTTTACCCAGTCCAAGTTCCCTGGTCCATCTTATTCCAAGAATTCCACAATTTTTTGTGTTATTATGGCAGTTTCCTCCTCCTATTCATCAGTATTCTAGTCTAGCATACCTTTAGATTTATTACGAAATTAGATAAGCATTCTTTCCCTTCTCTTGCACCTATGGCTTCAATTTCTATATGCTTATTGTTTAGGTCATATCTATACTTTATTACTTATTTATCAATTGTGAATCTGAAATATTATAAGGTTTACAAATATCTTATTTTTGTTAAATCATTTGGTGACCCGTCAATTGAATTCCTCCATTTTAGGGTTTTATTGTTATGTCCATTACTCGTAGAGGTTGTTTTGGGTATTTTGAGAAAATCAAGCTTTTTCCATCTTCCTATAGGATATTTAAATAAATGGAAGAATCTGATAACCCATTTTCCAACTCTAAAAATGTTCCTCTTCAATACATAGAGACATCTGATAGTGAGAAATCTTATGATCGAGACACAAATGTCGATAAAGAATAAATTGAAAAGGTCACTTATTTTAATCAAGATATGCATGAAAATCCTACACATCTTCCACATATTCTACATGCTTTGATAGCTACTAAAAATTCTCGAGATAACTCATATGTCCCTATTATAGGTTCTCCTTCGGCTGTGATGGCCTCCACTCAACCCCTTCAACTTCCTAATTCCATTCCGACTACTATCCCTCTCATCAGTTAACTCAATTATTCAAATGGAAAACCTCGATATTCTTCTAATACTCCTGATTTAACTTATTTATATCATGATCCGCAAACTCATATTCTCCAACTTCAACTCACTACTTATCGTGAATTTCCATCTCTTGCTTCCACCTTCCTTCTCCATACTTTTTTTTCACCCTCTTTTTAGCTTATCCATTCCCTCCAAATCAGAGTTCATTTTAAGACCTACCTTAAAAAAAATTATAGAATAGGTGGAAAATCTAACGAAAAAGGCCATATGCATTGTGGGTGAATGTACAAAATGAGGTTTTCATGATGGCAGCTAATGGAGGAATTTTTTTTCAAAAATGGTGTGGGAGTATTTTTCCATTTTTCTTGACCTGAAAATAAAAAGTGTTACCGATCAGAATTTATGAAACATTACCAAAAAAAAACAAAGATGTTTTGTTACCGGCCGGTAACACAACACCCTGTTACATGACAACAACAAAGTGTTACCGATCAGTAAACAAAACATTTTATCGGATGATAACATAGTGTTACCGGTTGGCAACACAAAACATGCTACTGAACGGTAACACAAAACATGTTATCCACCAGTAACATAGTTGTGTATGTTGACGTATATGGTAATAATGTTCTTTATCCGAGACATTGATTTTTTGTATATGTTCCCGAATGGAAACATATAGGGTGTTTCTAAATGGTAACCACTAATTTTTTAGCTATACATTGCTTTTCATCTAACATTCCCTAGGCCACATGTTTTCCATCCTTGATCTGTGAGCCCTGGCCCTTTACCCCTTTCCTTTCCTATATATATACCCATCCCCATTCAATTTGTCCCATTTTAACTTGTAGGTTTCTCCAATGTAGACTTTTAAAGATATTTCCATCCTTCTCGTCCACTTCTAGTCTTCCAATTTTAGCTAGTAGCCATCTACCATATGATTTATTCTATGAACCTCGTATAGAGGTATTTAAATCTACAATTTTCCAATCTCTTGTTTTTTTAAGGAATCAATTCTCAAGAATAATTACACCAAGAAAAACATACATTAAAATAACTTCATATGTTTATCGAAAAATTTGGTATCCCCAGTTACTACAACTACTTGAAGACCCTCAAATAATCAGTTGATTTAGTTCAATTGGTAGCTCAGGATTGCATGGTCTGATTTTCATGCCCTAGTTTTAGATATAATATAAATTACTAAATAATTTAATGCAAGTGTATACTATTTATGAAGGCACTTACACAGTTCAATTACCAACCCACCAATTTCAAATCAAAATAACACCTGAAGACATTCATCATCTAACATGCCTGCCGCAGCAAAACACATTTCCTGTAACCACCAAATGTGTTATACAGAATAACCAAAAGATTTTTTTAGAGTCTCATTACAATCTCTCTGTTGAGGCTCAGGTTAATACTTCAGCCAAAAAAGGCATTAACACACAATCTGTAAAATACCCCTTTCTTCCGGCCATGGTGGAATTTTTCAGTCTCATATCATACTACAGGGAAGATATACTAACATTCCTTCATGGGAAATGTACTACCTCCTTCAAACCATTTCCAAAATTACATTTTATTGGTGCACATATCTTTCATCAAGGATTTGTTCTGACCTTAATAAAGCCAAAATAAATCCTACTATAGTTATTTCTTGTTATTTTTATGTTCTTGCTTTATATTATGAAGGTTTTTATGGACTCAAATTGACAACCATTCCAACTACTTTACACGAGAAAATGGATAAGCTTGGACTTCCTCTAGACCAATAGTTGGTGATTATTTTGTTTTAAAAGAATTTAATCTTGATTCCTTAGAAAAATCATTTTAAAATCAATTCTTATCACTATATAATCTATAAATCTATTTTAAACAGGTCAAATCTAGCAAAACAATGGACCACCGTAATGTGGCAGTTCGCTCACACAACTCTACTGGGCCTGAGCGGTCTGGTGACAAAAATCCAATTGATGTCACCACGAATGATGAATCTTTGGCTATCATTATGAGAGAACAAGTTAAAGTGTTTACATAAGTCAAATAGATGTGTGGTTCCATGTATTCAGCCCGGTCCCACAACCAAGAGATAATGCACTATGCCACTATGGAAAATCCAAGTTTTAACTTATACATACTACATAATCATTTTAGTTTTATTAAATTATAATTTATTTTCCAAACTAACGATAATCTAAATATTTTATTCTTGAAAAATAATTTTTTTATTTTCCTAATGTGTAACATTTTTTGGCACATCAATGACTCTGACACACATGTGGTTTCCTCATACTTTTGCAGACACAACATACATAGCTAAGCAAGAAGAGTATGATTCTTCTCTACTTCATCCACTCCCTTCAAGTTATGGTACTAAGAAACCAATAAATAGTGAATTAAACTTTATTTATATTAGTCTTTCAAATTTATTTTAGGAATTTATCATTATTTTAAGTCTTTAATTTATTTTTCGTTAATTTTAAATTCAAGATTGTTAGTGTAGTGCCACAAACACCACACCACCTAGTGTCACAATATGTTTATTATGGACAACAAAATTAAATTGTAAGAAATATCAATTGATTTAATTCTTATTAATTTGAAGTTCTTGTTGTTCACTTGTTTTTCTTCTTAATTTCAACGTAATGATTACTCAATATGATATTGTTAAAGTATTGATGCTCGTAAATATTTTAAAATCTCAAATTTAACACATGCCCATGCCCATGACCACCCCTTCTTCTCTGAATCCATCTCAAAAGTTAATAAGTACATAACTCTGACCTCCCCTTCCACCTTTTTTAGCTTCTTATAGTAAGGGAAAAAGGATTGTGTTCCCTATAATGACTGCGAGTAGAGGGACTCATAATTTCACAACATCAGAGTTCCCCCATTTTTTTATTACAAGTATGAACAGTGCCAGAGGAACTTTTTTCGTAAATAATATAGAAATGGATGAGGAGTATCTCATTTTTGACAACTTTTTTCACATGACAACATTAGGGAATCATGTCAACGATCTCACACAATCTACACATAAGGAAGTACCACAATGGAGAGGATATTCATATCCTCCTTCCCCAATTGGGTAGGAAAACTTAAGTGATGATGTAAAGACCAAGTTTTTAGTTTACATCCTTATGTTATATAATGCTACAATTCTTGTCATGGAAAATGTTATTCCTGACATTAAGGAGATGAATATGTGGGAGATCAGAGAGAAAGATATAGTAAAATAAATTAATGATAGATATCATATTTTTGAAAACAAAGAAAAACTTTTTCATTGATTAAAAATGAACTAGTAATGATTGATGCTTTACATGCTCAAGCACAATCTGGTAATGTAGTCACCATTAATTTTTACAACAAGGATGAAGTTTTGACTAAAATTCTAAATAGATTAGATAATTTGAATGCCGAGGCGCAGTCTTACTACAAGTGGATTAGGGACAAGAAAATTTTCACAATTTCTAATGCAGAGAAATAATTGACTGTGGTATTTTCTATTCTTTTTGCATATTATTATATAAATATATAGTTATCCTTTCTCTAATTCCAAATACTAAATATGGGATTTTGTAACTATAGTAAAAATATGATACTTTTTAAGACAGAGGTGAAGGTGTTAGATGGGCACTTGAAAAAAGTTAGAGAGAGTGTATGTAGGACTATTCCATTTAAAGAAAAACTTTTTCTGTTAAACAAGAAGAACAATACTTTGTGGAGGATTAAAAAGGATCATGGAATGGATCCAAAAATTCTTTTGAAGAAAAAAACTTATGAGCATCCTTCTTTCCTTTTAGCAAGAGATACAACTCACGAAGATAGAGAAAATTTAGAAAATATTAATGTTGCTGTAAAACAATTAGTAGAGTCTAGTGTAATCAAAGATAGTTTGAATGTTGTCATTGTTGTTCAATATATTCAAGGAAAAGGGTCCAATTGAATTTAATTAAAACTTTAAACTATTGATTTAAATCACAGTAATTGACAAATGGAATTTGAAAACATTATATTTATGTTAAATTGTCGATATTTTTATTTCTCTCATGTCTGTTGTCGAATGAAAAATTTATTATTTTGTCTCTTTTTCAAGTTTGTACAGTTGATGAATAGTTTACATGTATTCTGGAATCTGGATTTACATTTTTTAATTTAGTTTCAAACATGTATCAACTCAATAATTAAAACTTAAATGTGTGTGTGTTGATGTCAAATCTTGATAGTTGATTCATCATGTAAAGATTATCTCCAATAATCATGACCGGATATAGAGTGCTAGATGTTTTTTTTATTAATCCTAATAATCACGATGAGATGTATGGATTATATTATATTTTTGAATTTTGAACAAGTGTGCATGTGGAATTGATATTTAGAAATCGAAGATTTAACATACTTTATTAGTAAAAAACTTTAATTTTATTACATCATTCAGTTTGCATATTGTCAAAATATGAACTATCTACCATCTGTTATCTGCAAACATTATTAAAAATATTAGAATTGATTTAAACATTTTACATACATTATATGCACAATATATGTAAATGAAAAAATATATCGAGTCATAATATATATTTCATAACATGAATACATTCAACTATCTAGTAGCTAAAAAAATCCTATCCTGAATGGTCCTTCATCACTTATTATATCTATTGCAGTTTCATGTCCAACGGATTCCAAGTCAATTTAACCATTATTAGAGACTCCATTATTTACTATCTAATTAACATCTCTGCGCTTTGTAAGAGATGTCCATGTAGCAAGTTATCTTTCATATGGAAATGTGTCCACCCCATATATTGAAACATAAATTCTTAAACAAGTTTCCAAATTCTTGTCCAATATGTTGCTAAGTTTTAATTTCACAAATGTAAGTGCACTACATACCCTTTCATCTTCAACAAACCTAATAATAATTATCTGTATGAGTTCATATAGTTTGAAGTATTCACTTATATTTTCTCTCATAATGGTTCTCTGATACATATTTCTCCACAATAGTATGAGAGCTGCCATTTATTTTGGGTCATAAATAGAATTATATTAATCAGACTTTATATATGTAAAATGTTGTGACTATGATATGAGTAAATTTCTGTGTAATATACCATTCAAACCCTTCCGTCAACATCTTAATATTTGCAAAACTGCTCCATAAGTGCAATCATAAATTTGCTGAAGTGTGTAGCTCTTTGTTCTTCATCAATCATCGGATTACAAAAACTAGGATTTACATCTCCCATGGCCTCAAACAGGTCACTATATTTAAAATGCTCTCTGATCTTAGAAGATAATGTTTTAGATATCTTCATCAATGTTTTACGTGTATTAGAAACTTAAACATCAAAAAGAGAGCTTGTGGATGGTACTTACTAAATTTTAGAACCTATTTTATAAGGATATTTGTATAAAATTTGCATTGCAATATTTTTCCCATAAATAGAAATGCAAAGATGACTACTGATATTGAACTTCAAATAGTTGTTGGCATCTTTTGTATCTATCAAAACCATGAAGCTGCTAAAAAATTTGCTTCTGAATCTAGTCTTGGGTGGAATATAAGATATCTAAAATCATACATATGTGTCTCCTTAATTTTATAGAATAAAAAATGTATATGTATATTTCCTGAACATGTTTCACCAAGCTATTTATTTCCATAAGCATTGACAAAATACCACATAAAGTTAATAATGTCTCTGAATCTGTCAAGCGATACAACAAATCTTTAGCCTTTTCCACTTCTCTTTGATGCTTGAATATATACCCCGCTAAGGACCTGTATTCCTCAAAAATACTGTAAGATGGTTCATATAATGATATCCATCTTGTTTCAACATCTTTAAGTGTTTTTTTACAATTTTTTACTCCAACAAAAAATATCTGAAACTCAAAAAATATTTTAAGAGTACTTGACATATATGAATGGAAGTACCATATCAGCGCCATCACTTCTACAACATTTTCAAAATTACTTAAAATATTTTAAGCTAGATTCATTTTGTGGGCCATACAATGAATATGTATCATGTAAGGGGCTACAATTGTTTGCATACAATAAAACTTGTGTAGTTTTGTGACCTTGCATGAGAGATGTGCCATCAAATCCTAAACAAATCAGCTTTGTAGAGATTGAATGTTCATTCATACTTGATATTTCCTTCAAAATTTTAATAACAAGTTTACATAGGTTCTCAACATTGTAGTTCTCCATCATTTTGTGCATATCTATTAGACGATTTTCCCTAAAATGTTTATTGAAACTAAAATTGCAGACATACATGCATACCTAGGACGTCCTATCTATTGTTGTGACCTCATCAATTAACAATGCGATAAATTTTAATTTTTGACCTTCTCTCTCAAATCAGTGATTTCAATTTCTCCCATACACTTCCATTTCCCATGTACTGGTATCAGACCAGTGTGTTGTTTGAATATTTGGAAACCCATTAGATTGAAACAATATCTTATAATCAATGAGATCTATAATTGGTCCTCCCTTCTTTAAAATGCTAAATATTATTTTGAATTGAATGAGTTTTTCCTGAAGACTTATGTCATTAGCTTCTTCAAATTTAGCCTTCATTATTCCACCTTTCTCAACTAGGTCCTGAAGATTTTTATGATGATTTTCATATTTTGTTGTATATCTCATATATAAACAATCTTCCTCGGTTTTCCATTTAGTTGTTTTTATTACTGTTCCATTAGATTGATTTTTAGACTCATATACCTTCCCATAATGCTTCTCTATTGTGTCCAACTTAAATTGCATTTTCTGGTATCTACCTTATTTCCAACTACATATAGTACATATACATTCTGTAGAAGTATCATTACTATTTTATTTTTCAACATGTTCAATAAATGGATATTTTGTTGACCATTCAAATTTGTACTTACTTCTTATAGCCCACTTCCCACTTTTACGTTTCAGATGTGTGTTTATGGAATGTTTATTGGAGTTTTTAGTTGGATGGAAAATGGGATTATCAATACTGTCAATTTGAATTGAATTAATATGCTGGTTGGGAAATTCATATGGAGTAAGGTCACTGCTATGGTTTTTTGTAGTTGAAATAAATTAGTTTTCTTACATGATCCTTGAGTAAATCAAAAAATAAAGTAACATTATCATAGTAAGATTCAAAATTATCTCTTGTCACTGGGGTTACTATTGTCTGATTGAAATATTTTGAAATGTCCATATCACGTTTTATTTTTCCTTGAGTTCTTTTCTCATTTGTAATACGGGCCATTGTATGAATGATGTTTAAGTTTTCACATGCAATAAAAATATAGAAGTCAAAACAACTTAACACTTATGAATGACAACAAGTTACCAAAATGGACATTCTAATGGCAAAGAAAACTACTAGACGGTAGTACAAAAAAATGTCATTGGATGGAAACATATTTATGTTACTGGTAAGAAACACATATATCTGTTACCGACCAATAACACATATAGTTGTTACCAACCGATAACTCATATATCTGTTTCCGATTGGTAAAATTTTACTGTTACAATTCAACATTGTGAATTTTAGTCTGACATCATAGTTATTCATTTTTAAATGGTAACATGGATAATTGTTACCGTTCACCAACACAAAAAAATTATAGTGTATAGACAAAGTTCTCTTTTTCTCTTACCTCTTGTTTCCTTTGCTAAATCTTGAGTCCTTCTACTATTTGTATTAAACTTTCATATTTTTTAGAGGCTTACAATTTAAATAGTATGATTATATTATAGTGAATTAATCCTATATATAGTAGAATGTTATAACATGAAGGCGAATGTACTAAAATTTGTTGGCCCTTAGTTGAAATATGAGGGTGAAATTATATTCAAATATTTTTAGGACCTATAAAATTTTGGCGAATGTGCTACCATATGATACAAAAAAAGTCAGAAAATTCAAAATTCAAAATTCGTAACATTCACCTATTCATGAATATTTTCCCCTAAAATTTACCCTGCTCCATATTTCATCACCCCTAAGATTCCCTCATTTATAAGAAAAGGTGATCCTCTAGAGCATCTATGAAAATTTCATGTTGCATGTCTCGATTATGCAATTCTTTATAATTTACTCGCAAATTTTTTTCCTCGTAGTCTTCAAGATTATATAATGTGTTGGTTCTACAATCTACCTATCCTTTTGGTAACATCTTTTGCACATTTAGCTGATGCTTGTATTGTTCATTTATAAATCAATATCAGATCTAATATCTCCTATGCTTAATGAGCACAAATTAAACAAGGATGTAATGAACGTATAGTGGATGATTTATTATGATATAATAACAACGTATCTAAGATGTCTAACGTATTCGCAGACTATGAGCTTCAAGATCTATTTTTCTAAAGTATCTTGCCTCCTTTACAGTAGAGAATCATCTTTGAGATCAATCCATCATTTGATAAGTTATTCCATACTCTTTTTTTGTTTAAAAGAAAACTTTTATCCATGGGCAAGCTCAAATATCACAAACAAGCTTCATGTTCTACTAGATTCCAAAGAAAATCAAATTTCAAGCCATCTACTAAGCCATCTGAATTAAAAGAAACTGTTAATGTTTTCATTACTCCTAAAAATATTCAATGACAACCTCCAAAGTGTACATTCAAAAAATTTCCTTTTTCTCTACATATTCTATTGCCATAACTCATTGAGATTAATATTATTATGCTTCCACCTCCACATGATCTAGATCCATCTTGCTCTAAAGGACACAATTATAAAAAAATTCAAATGCGACCATCATCAATGTGTTGGTCATTCATCTGATTAATGTTTCAAACTTAGACATATTATTCAACATCTCATCGAAAATAATGCAATCAAGATCCTAGAGCCTTTGGAATCTACGTCGGTCAATGAAAAAAATATATATAAAATATTTAATGGTAATCTCCCTAAGCATGATAAGAAAGTGATAGATTCTTCATCTAAACATACATATCACGCAGTGCTTACTCCTTCATCAAGGGATCTTGATGTTCTAGTTGCACAATCTGAGACCTCTCCACAAGTCATTACATTCCCTGATAATGACTATCATGCTTCATTTTCTTCTAATACATTACATATAAATGCTTCTATCGGATCTCATACTATAAATAACACTATGATCAGCTCATAGTTTCCTCTTTACATATGTTTTACTACACTTCTTGTTGCTATCAATTACCCACTCTCATAAATTTCATACCCAATTTAAAATTTCTATGGTCTTGTCAAGATTCCAATAACGATTATTCCTCTCACCATGCTTGTACCTTCAATTGAATTTTTTGACCTGCTCTTAGGTCTTCCTTGGCTTCGCACTACTAAGGACATATTTTCCATGAATTATTTTGTGTCTAAAGATAGTTCATGAGAAAATCGTGGTCCCTATCCAAGGTGTTCCATCATCCACTCCATTTCCTCAACCTCAACTTTAGGATGTCCTTGCACTCGCTAGAGAATCTAGGTCTCTGGGACCTCTCAAATCTAAAGCGAAATCTTCTCCTAGCTCTCATATTCACACATGCCCTATTTCGTCTCATCGGTCGACTAGGCTATCACATTTGTTTAGGTACACTAATTATATTGCTCCTTCACATATTTATACATCACATCCTCGGTCTCCTTCACATAAGTATAGATCAGCTCCTTGGTCTCCTTCACATCGGCATACATCACCTCCTCGGTCTCTTCCAAATAGGTATAGAGCAACTCCTTGGTATCCTTAACATAGGTATACATCACTTCCTCAGTCTCCTTCACATAGGTATACATAGCCTCCTTGGTCTCCTTTACATATGTGTCTATCAACTCCTCAGTCTCCTTCACATAGGTAATCACCTCCTCCTCAGCCTCATGCACATAGGTCTCATTCATTGAGACATCATTTGTCTCATTCAATGCCAGTCCTAGAGCATGGTCACACACCTTTATTTCCAAAATCGTTGGGTGGATTACCCTTTCCCTTAATTTTTATAGGATAACTCACCCATCAACATAGAGTTTTGGTAATCACACTTATTCCCCCCATTATACCATCTTAAGTTGTCTATTGCATC
The DNA here is from genome assembly GCA_019776745.2 of Taxus chinensis. Classification (NCBI taxonomy): domain Eukaryota; kingdom Viridiplantae; phylum Streptophyta; class Pinopsida; order Cupressales; family Taxaceae; genus Taxus; species Taxus chinensis. The sequence continues at coordinate 236,704,139 of CM034146.1, forward strand.
TGCTCATAAATTATTAGATATTTACATCATCACACAATATAAAACACACTTGTAATTTCATTTCCATATGACGCACTCTTGTGCTTAGGTTCATAATTGATTGTTTAGGGTATACTACATACATTAAACCCACATCATTTCACACTCTACACTTTCATGACATATATTTCTATCATCACATTCTCTCACATCACACTACTCGATGACACACTATAGTTTCATGGTTTATACTTAGTTGTTGAGCGAATAAATCTGAATTAAACCTCACATCATCAAATTCCCACACTCTAAACTATATGTTTCATTAATCATTTCCTTCTAGTGCACATATTCAAACCATTTCCTGATGGCGCACTCTTATTTTATGGTTCATTCTTGACTGTCGAAGGCTATTTTCTAAATGAACCTCATCTCATACATGTTCATTCATGTCCTCTTATGGGGAATGCTGATCTTATCATGATCACATTGCATTCCATTCCATCTCATTCACAGTATACTCCATGTCTTGGTTGCATTTACTCTTTCTTACTTATGCTTATATGAACACTTTGTTACACATACTATACAAATACATTGTATGTCATTATATTTTATATATACACATGCCGGTTCACTTGTTATCTAGTTTGAATGCATACTTTATAAAAATACTTACATGCAACATGTATGTTTGGAACTATACCTCTTACCAGTCCCATAATGGCTCCTGGGGGAATCTACTTTTGTACTTACTACATGTTATTTTGTTTCATTTTATACTAATTCCTATCCTTACTAGCACACTACTCTATCGATATATACACATCTTGATAGAATATATGTCTTTATAACATGATAACAAGTGCTTCATGTGTAGAATTTCATTTGTAGGCTTATTTACCACCATGGTTGTCTGATACTTTGCTTACTATTGTTTTCCATTGTTCTCTATTATATGCCATTATTTTCGGGATATGTCGTATGTCTTGCTCATTCATCTCTTGTATGCTTTTGGCCATTTTGACCCTGATTGTCTAGTAACATTGTGAGTGATGTCCCATGTTTGAAACCCACTTCATGGTCTACTATGTATTCTTACTTGCTAGATTACATATTGTCTTCCATATACGTATTTTTTGTTGGGAATTAGGGACTGTGGAATAATGCTATGATTAAATAACAAACCCAATCATGCACACAGGATCTTAACAATTCCCCAAAATCTATAGTAGTGGAAGTATAAACTAGAATAATCCAAATCAAAACAAAATACACACACATAACAAAACATGTACCGTGGTTCACCTAATGTGGCCTACGTCCACCAAAGATAGAGATCTCATATATATAATACAACAAGAGTACAAACCAACTCTTCAATACAAGAGTATAATGCATATCTCTAAGAGTATCTCCTCTCCTCCAGATCTCTAAACGGATCTCCATGAGTGCACTACGACTGTGCCTCCAAACACCACTAACAGATCTCACATAACTAGGAACTTCTGCATCTCTAAACTACTACCAAGTTCTCTGTGGATCTACAATCAAGACCTCTCGCATGGGTCTACCATATGTGTAACTATGGCTATGCACCAAGAAGTAAGTCTGTCACTCCATCATTGCATAACCTGTGGAAACATGAGGACAACCTCCTCTACAATATCTAGATCTACATGGATCTATAATACAATATCTCACAACAAGTGGATCTACAAGAAGAAACTCTAACATGCTTTGCATACTATGCAAGCAATTACAATGAGATAATAATTATACAAATAAAATACAGTAGAAGATGTTACCCTCTTCTCACCATTCAGATGTACCTTCTATTTTCTTCTATCTAGCTCCTTTCCATGGAGACTTTTTCTTCATGTAACATGTTCTTTCTTTCTCTTATTATTATTTATCATCATCCTCTCAATCTAGGAGAATCAAGGATCTAAGTCAATCCTTCTCTTAATTATACTTCTAAACCCTAGTTTTTATGCTTATATAGTCGTATATAAACTTATGACACTTAGCCATGCAATTACAAACAATAAATCTAATTTAATGCTAAAAATAGATCTAATTCCCGAGAGTTAATTAAAACATCATCACACAGGTAACCATCACTGGTTACTACCTGAGCATCACTGGTTACATCCTAACCTAATCTGACTGACACTGGTTACACCTTGACTGACGCCGGTTACTGTCAGAACCTGTAACATGTAAAATCATGCTTATTGTGAATCAATCTAGCTCCATAGATAACTTGCTGAACCTATGTACCTATACCTGTACATCATTGTCCTCTACACACCATGAAGACCATATATTCTTTCCTTCAACAATTCTCTCAAAAAATAAAACCAGGAAGATCAAACTATCTTCTAAAAACAAGAAGGTAAAACGATGACTCACCAAACCTACATAAAGCTACAAATGATTTGTGAAACCAAGCCATAAGCTCCCATTGAATCGTAACACCATACCAATTGTTGGTATTAGGTAATAAATCCAACCAAGCTCCTTATGCAACCAAGCCATCATGACTAACACACATGTAAGAGCTCCCACTCAAACTGAAGTACTGAGCTTCAACTATAACCATATCCATACCTACAAAACCAACCATGTTCTCCATCTATCTATCCATGTCTCTAAGAAACTATCAATGCAAATGTCCAAAGACAAATCAAAATGGAATATGCAAAAGCAAAACAACATCCCATGTAAAAACAACCCCGAATGAGTTCTACATGCAACAGTGGGTGATCAATCCATAAACACCTGCATAAATCAAAGAAATCCAAACACTGCATTCTGTAAATCCAACCCTGTATAAACAACTAGCATGTCCAAGACATTCATCTATAGATAACATATGTATCAAGAAGTAACATAGTAACAAGAGGAAATACAAACATCCTCTACTCATGCTCAAGGCATCTTAACTGTGCTCATAGGCATCCATGTGCAAATAAAACATTTGCATCATCATAGAATCACAAAATTGAATCCATCCACATGTATAAACTCACATATACATCCATCCATATCATCAGCTCTCCAGAAGCTCCAAGTCTTCCACCGACTAACTCCAAAATCTGAATATAAATTTTGTTCTCATCAATGTCAACAAAAACAAACCATGTTAAACCATGCAACTAATACCAAGTGCAAATACCAACATACATGTCATCAACATACTGCACAAACCAACCAAGATAAAAGAAAAACAAGGGCACCATCTCAAATGGTAAATATAAACTGTTGTCAAACTTGTGACCAAACCGACCACAGTTACCAGATGACCGACCATGGTTAACCATAACTGACACCGGTCTCTGTAACTAACATATTTTCTCCTTTTTCACCCTTAAAACTTTGAAAATTTCTCTATCATCTAAAACCAGCTGAATCAACCATCAACTTCCATCCCTAAGGAATATCCAGACAACAAAAAATAATCTAGAAGTGACATCACAAAGAAAAAAAATCAATATACTTGCATAATCTGTGAGTGCCCTCCAAAACCAACTGTGCCTCTGCCACTATGTATAGTAGAAATATCCTCTCACTCTGCATGTGCATCATGTATCCAATCCTGCAATGCCAACAACCATGACTTGCTCCCACTGAACACAAAATTCCCTACACTTCCTTTAACACCAAGCTCAAAAGCTAATATGTCAGTGAGAAATAAAATCAGATGAAAGAAAATATAAACTGATTCTCTTCTTATCAAAGAATAATTCTACATCACAGAAGTTTCGAGTTCTTGTGAAGTAGGTGAATCAAATTCTTTTCATCCTATGTACTCAACATCTTTTGTTACCTACAATTGTGTCTGACCATGAGCTTTCATTGAGGATCTCCTCCTTAGACTAGTTATCCTTGTCCTCAAGATTCCACACAACTGGGAAATAAAAGTCAAACAACACAAAAAAACATGGTGTACATCTATGCACACTATCCAAACATAATATCAGTTGCTCCAAACAAAAGAAATAAAACATGAACCATATAGAGATACTTGACCCAAAGTCTTAATGGACTAACCAAGCCAACTCTGTCCTTTTTCTGATCTAAACCATGAAGTGATCTGCACTGTTTCTACCTATACACACTGTGCCAAAAACTTGATCCTCCAAAATAGGACACTAAATCAATCATGCCCTCTTCTACTATAAGAAACCATATGCAAACTCATTTTCACAAAGACCTACCATGGTTCCCTGATCAACATCGGTGCTGCTGGAACTAACAGAACGCCAAAAATTGGCATAGGTCACCAAACTAGGTGCATACTCCGACCAAATTTGATAGTTGTGTTCAGCCAGTCATTTCAAGAAGCACCCCAACCTTGCACAAAAACTTAATATCAAACATACATGCAATAAAAATTGCACCAAGATGAAACACAACACCTTACCAACACTAAAATACTCAACCACATCTCAAAACTGAAAAACATGCTTCTCTGATGGAAACCTCGTCTTCGTTATGTGTTATTATATTCAACTTCTCTAATGAATCCCATGCATCTAACTACACAAAATGATGCATAACTACTCCTTTTCTCATTCTCAGATCTAGATCTGCAATCCCAAACATGCATGTGTAACCAAAATAATATAAGCACTTGTAATACCAAGATAAAACCATACCTCAATAACCGGATCTGTAATCTGACCAATATGCTTGTGCCTGTAAGAACTAGGGATGCCTTAGCAAACAAGATACCTTCCATCCATCTTCTCAATTCTTCAGATCTGTGATTTTTTGTTTATAACTAGGCTACCCAGTAACTGACCACGGTCACCCTGTAACTGACCACGGTCACACTCTGCCAACATCGGTTGCCACTAAACTGATGCCGGTCACTGTACTTTCAAGAAACCTTACTCTTCCAACTCCCACTTGAGATCGAATATCTTCCTGTGATCTCCACATCAGGAAAAAAAACCCTTCTCACATAAACCTATTAGTAAACCATTAACAATTTACTGAAGCAAAACCTTGCTCTGAAATTACCAAGCTAACCAAGCTCTGATACCAGTTGTTGGGAGTAAGGGACTACAGAATAGTGTTATGATTAAATAAAAAACCCAATCATGCACATAGGATCTTAACGATTCCCTAGAATCTACAGTAGTGGAGGTATAAACTAGAATGATCCAAATAAAAAAAAATACAAACACATAACACAACATGTACCGTGGTTCACCCAATGTGGCCTATGTCCACCAAAGATAGAGATCTCATATATATAATACAACAAGAGTACAAACCACCTCTTCAATACAAGAGTATAATGCATATATCTCTAAGAGTATCTCCTCTCCTCCAGATCTCTAAACGGATCTCCATGAGTGCACTACAACTGTGCCTCCAAACACCACTAACAGATCTCACATAACTAGGAACTTCTGCATCTCTAAACTACTACCAAGTTCTCTGTGGATCTACAATCAAGACCTCTCGCATGGGTCTACCATATGTGTAACTATGACTATGCACCAAGAAGTAAGTCTGTCTCTCCATCATTGCATAACCTGTGGAAACATGAGGACAACCTCCTCTACAATATCTAGATCTACATGGATCTATAATACAATATCTCACAACAAGTGGATCTACAAGAAGAAACTCTATGTGCTTTGCATACTATGCAAGCAATTACAATGAGATAATAATTATACAAATAAAATACAGTAGAAGATGTTACCCTCTTCTCACCATTCAGATGTACCTTCTATTTTCTTCTATCTAGCTCCTTTCCATGGAGACTTTTTCTTCATGTAACCTGTTCTTTCTTTCTCTTCTTATTTATCATCATCCTCTCAATCTAGGAGAATTAAGGATCTAAGTCAATTCTTCTATTAATTCTACTTCTAAACCCTAGCTTTTATGCTTATATAGTCATATATAAACTTAGGGTACTTAGCCATGTAATTACAAACAATAAATCTACTTTAATGCTAAAAATAGATCTAATTCCAGAGAGTTAATTAAAACATTGTTGCATAGGTAACCGTCTTCGGTTACTACCTGACCATCGCTGGTTACATCCTAACCTAATATGACCGATGTTGGTTGATGAGTGCATTGTTTGGCTCATTGATATCCTTTCTTCAAGCCGAAAATACTCTTTTTGATATGACTTATTAATACATGGAAAACTTTTGTGTGGTTATATCTTAGTAGGTGTGATGCATTTTCCTTGTTATAGTTTATGAAAACTGATTATCACATGAACCTCCTACTAAATTTCTTTGTGAGATCAAATGTGATGATGTGTGCAGGAAGTGATCGATATTGCTGGTAGTTATGGAGCCCGAGTTCGGAGCACGCGGCAGGAGACTGTTTCCACCAAGTTGACCTATTAGTTTGTGCTTGTTCTTAACTCACCCATAGAAATTTATGTGTTTTAATTAGTATTTGGTGGACAGTGTTTAATGCCGCCTAATATGGCGAATCTTGTAACTAATAGTATCTATATGAAGACTTCGTCTTCAGAACTTGGTAGTATTACTTTTTGATATACTGAAAGAGATTATTTGCATCCATTTCTGGATATTTTTCACTGTCTCTGTTATGAAACTTATTCTGAGTTAATGAAATCCACGACGTTTTGAGAATCAAAGGTTGTTAATCCCTCTATCCTGAGGAAGAGCAAGGGCCCACTCGACCAAGGAGATAAGAGGTTATTTTGAGTTCATTTATGCATACAGTTCTTTGATTGGATTTACTGCAATTGTTGTTTGAGAATCTTACATGTGTGCTTTGATTAACTATATCTGTTTTCTTCATTACTGCTTTCATTTTGAATATGCGCTTCTATTATGTAAATCTGGTTAGCAAGTAATCTCACTTTCTGCTAAGTTTCATTTATACAGTTGTAATTTCATTTGTTAAGAGTAGTGTGTGCGTATTTCATTTTCCAGCAGAAGATTAGTTGTTAGTTTCCTTTCATCGCAAATAGTTGAATTCCATAGAACTGTATTTAAATTCCGTAGATTTGAATTTCATTTCCATAGAATAGTCACTAAACTAAGCAACCCCAACAGACCCAACAGATAACTGGTTCCCCTAGACTCCATTGCATACTGCCTAGGACACAGCCCTGGTTTAGAATGACACTGAAAGAAATTATGTAAATTAAATGATTGGATGAATACAGTGACCCATCATTTTTTGGCGTTATTGCTGGGGAAATAACCATAAGCATCCATCATTTTTGTTCCATATGATATGGGTGTTAATGGAGTGCATATAGGAAACCATTAGTTGTCTTGGACCTCGTTTTGAAAACAACCAACCTTGATGCATAGGTCACGAGATAACCAAGGGAGATTTATAGCACACAATATTTAGCAACTCTCTCTAGACACTTCACAAGGAAGAAACACTAAGAGTGATATAGATTCCAACCCAACGCCTAGAACCTCTTCTGAGAATTTTGTATCCTCTTCACACCACTCAGCAATGGGGGACCTTGGGAATGCTGAAGACCAACCTTTAGGGTGAACCTTTACATATCCCATTGTCCTCGATGTGGATGAGGATGCACCCATGAAAAACATCTCACCATCCATCCTCCCCATCTTTCGAGGAATGACCAAAGAAGACCCTGATCAGTTTTTATTTGAATTTAAAATCCTGTGCCAGACATGTGATTACCGAACTGACAATAAAAAACTTAAACTGTTTCCTTCCACTCTCAAAGATTCTGCTATAAGATGGTTTATGGGGTTACCATCTAACTCCATTAATTCTTGGGAAGCCATGGAAACAACCTTCCTGGATAAGTACCAAGACTATTGTAGGGGAAGGGATAGGAAGGAAGAGTTCTTCCAAATATAGAAAAAGGAATATGATAATCTAGAGGATTATCATGATAGATTCCTCGTTCTCCACAAACTTAGTGGGTACGGGTTACATGCAGACATCACTAAGACAATCTTCCTTAAAGGACTGGATGAGGAAACCAAGGATTCCCTCCATCTCATAGGAGAAGGAGATGCGCATAAACTCACCATGGACCAAATCACTAAGCTATGTAGAAGATACTCTAGAACGCGTGGAGGAATACGAAGGAAACAAAGATCCAAGTCTTTAGGTACCTCTAAACTTCTGGAAGAAATGACAAACATGAAAACAAACATTCTGCTACAATCAACATCCACCATAGATGGAATCAAGGAAAAATCCACCCCTACCAAATAACCGTTGGACATGTATTGCCCTAAGTTTCGGAAGAGACACCCCTTGAGAAGAATGTCCTTTGGATGTCACAGACATGTGCTTAATCTGCGAAGTTACTGACCATGACACTAAGCATTGCACATTTTTACCACAATTAAAGGGAGGTTTAAATGCCATCTCTCAAACAAGTGTTGAATTAAACTTTGTCCAAAGACCAAACAATCAGGGTGGGTTCCCATCTAGACCGACTCAGAATCCCTAGAGGATGTCATGATGAAATGAAGCCTCTCAATCTTCTTGGGGACAACCTGAGTGGGCAAACTCAAACTGGATGACTTATCCATATCCACCACCTTGGACAAATCCCTACACTCAGCCAAGTTGGGCACCACCACCCACAGCCAATCCTTGGCATAACCAGCAGTGGGGTCCTCAACAAAATTTTAGCCAAAATCAGTCTTGGGCACCACCACAAAACGGTAATCAACAACACAGGTTCCAGCGGCCACAACAAGCTTTAATTCCTCCACCTCAAGCCTACCAACATCAAGGACAAGAAACACAAACACAACTTTCAGTCTCTAGCCAGTATCCAATCCTAAAAATCAACAGACAACTTCAATTAATGACACAGACCCAGGTAACACCATGCTGGTTAACACTATTGGTAATTTACGACTTGCAATTTGGCAAAATATTGAACCCTCCTGTTGTCATCATAGAACTACCTGTCTGGTGCCGATAAAGAAGAAAACCTTGAGGGTAATACTGGTTCTTCACCAATACCAGATACACCAGATGATCAAATACCCAAACAGAATACAACCCCTTTTCCTGAGCGATTACATAACACTCAAACTGCAGATGAAACAAAACTAGTTCAAGAATTGAAAAAAGTACATATTGAGGTCCCACTACTGCGTGTAATAAGGGACATCTCTGAACTAAACCAAACCATTAGAAACGAGTGTATAAAAACACTAGGAAGGAAAAAGAAATACCTAAAGACTATCATAGTTGAAGGGAATTTGGCTGATTTAGTTGTTGGCACCCTTATCTCACCAAAATATGGGGATCCTGGGAGTCCTGTCATTGCTATTTGTATAAACAACCAGTCAATATCTAACGTTTTGGTAGATCTTGGTGCTGCTATTAATGTCATCACAACAGAAATGTTTAATCTATTATCCTTAACAGGACTTCAACCGACCAACACTATTCTGCTAGTTAGCAAATCAATCCATTGATGTACCTAATGGTGTGGTTGAAGATATAATGGTCACTGTTGAATCATTGGAGTACCTAGTTGATTTCATGGTTTTGCAGCCTAAAGCTTGGAAGTTGGGATATCCAGTCATCTTGGGAAGACCTTGGTTGGCCACGGTTACTACATACATTGATTGTAGGTCAAGAAACATGACAATTCTAAAGGGGTAGAAATCCAAACACATTTCATTATACCCTCTTTTCCAACCTTATATGAACAATTGTGACTAGGTATTGGTGGATTCTTTGGATGCTAATTCTTTGAGTTCTTTTTTGGCCACTATTACAATACACAATCATATGGCAGAAGCTATGGAGTCATATACACTGACTGATTCTAAGGACTCTGTGACTACGGAAATCAGCATTATTGCTATGGAATCCGGAACTCCAGTATTAGACATATCTTCTAGCTATTTCTCTAGTAGACATTACCTTTGCTGAGTCTGGTAGGAAACTCTATGCTTATAATTCTGAATATTTAGTTCCTGATTTCTATTGTCCTTTAACTAAGATTTTGTCTTTTGACAACATACCCATCCTGCACATGCTTCAGCCCCATGTTTTCCCATTGAATTCTTTTATCACTAGTACAGAGCTTGCTCTTGTGAATGATACCAAGCAGATGCTTATCAGTATGGGAAGAGAGTTGACCATAGGTAACGATTTGGAAGTCAATCAAGAAGCTAGGGTGCTTGAGGTTCTGAAGAAACATTCCCATGCTTTTTGCTTGGGATTACACTGATATGAAAGGAATTCATCCTAGCATCTGTACACATCATATTTACACTAATGACGTCAAACCTATAAGGCAGCCGCAACGAAGAATCAATCCAGCATTGAGAGAAATAGTCAAAAGTGAGATCGAAAAACTCCTAAAGGTAGGTTTCATCTATCCTATATCTGATAGTCAGTGGGTCTCCCCATTAGTTATTATTCCCAAGAAGAATGGTAAGTGGCGAATATGTGTTGATTACAGGGAGCTTAACAAAGCCACCAAGAAGGATTATTTTCCCCTGCCTTTCATTGACCAAGTCCTGGACAATTTGGCTGGTAAGAAATATTTTTATTTCTTGGATTGGGTTTAGTGGGTATAATCAAATTAGTATTACCCTTGCTGATCAGGATAAGACTAATTTTACATGCCCTTGGGGTACATTTGCTTACCGAGTCTTACCTTTTGGGCTTTGTAATGCCCCTGCTACATTTCAGCGGGTAGTTTTGGCCATTTTTGCAGATCTTGCTAACGACTATGTTGAGGTTTACATGGATGATTTCACTGTCCATGAATCCACTTTTGAAGAATCTTTGAACAACCTTGAGAAAGTACTCATTCAATGCGAACAACACCAACTATCTCTGATTCATGAAAAATGTCTAATGATGGTTGATCAAGGAATTGTCTTAGGTCACCATGTTTCAGCCCAAGGTATATAGGTGGACCCCAAAAAGATATCAGTCATCACCCAATTACCTACACCAGCTAATTAGACTGACATCAAAAGTTTCCTTGGTCATGCAGGTTATTACTGCCGATTCATAAAAGATTTTAGCAAAATTGCCGCACCTATGTTCTCACTGCTAACCAAAGATTGTGTTTTTGAATGGTCTCCTTAGTGTCAACAGGCATTTGATTCTATCAAAGAAAAGCTGATGACGGCCCTTGTCCTACGTGGCCCTGACTGGGGACAACCTTTCCATATCCACACTGATGCTTCTAATACAACTATGGGCGTTGTCCTTGGAAAAAAAGACTCAGAAGATCATATGTATGCAATTTATTTTATCAGCAAAAATCTGACTCCTACGGAAAGGAATTACACTACTACGGAAAAATAATTCTTGGCTGTTGTCTATGCTTTGAATAAATTTCATCATTACATCACTGGATATAAAAATTTTGTTTACACTGACCACTCTGCCATTCGATATTTGATGAACAAACCAGTGGTTGGCGGAAGGCTTATTCACTGGTTACTCTTGTTGCAAGAATTCAATCTCACCATTATAGATAAGCACTGGGAAATTTAATGTTGTTGTTGATTTTCTTTCTAGATTAAATATTTCAGGTGATGACGAAGCAGTCCCGGACCAATTTCCCAATGAACATTTGTTTGCTATCTCGACTAAGACTCCTTGGTTCACTGATCTTGTGAATTATTTAACAACAGGGAAGTTTCCTGCCTATTTTACTCATAAGGAAAGAAGGTGATTGGTTAAAAATAGTGCAACATATAAATGGTGTAACGGATTCTTATTTAAATATTGTCCTGACATGGTTCTTCGTAGGTGTGTTCAAGAGGATGAGGTACACGACATACTGCGAGCTTGTCATGATGAGCCAGGAGGTGGACATTATTCAGTGAAACGAACAATTCACAAGATCCTTGGAGTGGGGTACTATTGGCCTTCCCTCCATAGGACTGTCAAAAAGTATGTGTGGCAGTGTGATGCATGCCAACGAATGGGAAAACCTACACTTTCTACGGAAATACCCCTGAATCCTCAGCTAGTTTTAGGACCATTTGAGAAATGGGGGATTGACTTTATTGGACCATTTGATCCTCCATCTTTCAGGAAGGAGTATCTCTTGGTATGCACAGACTATGTCACCAAATGGGCTGAAGTTCAAGCATTGGCATCTGCCAACGAGGATGTTGTTGCTGATTTTTTGTACAATCAAATATTGCTGTGATTTGGAGCACCAAGGGCTATTGTATCTGATCAAGGTCCTCAATTTGTTTCAAATATGATTGAACCTTTCTTGGAAATCTACAGAATTAGGCACCAGAAATCATCACCATATCACCCCCAATCCAATGGGCAAGTGGAGGTAACCAATCGAGAACTTGAGAATATTCTAACTAAGGTCGTCAATGCCGATAGAAATAATTGGGTACCAAAGCTTCCTGAGGCCGTCTGGGCCTACAACACGACTTGGAAAACAACTACTGGTTTTTCTCCCTATGAGCTGGTCTTTGGGAAGAAACCATTGTTACCTGTTGAGTTTGAATTGCGCACCTGGTGAACAGTATTGGAAGTTGGGATCGATTTGGATGAAGCACAATGCAAACGAGTGCTGCAGCTGAATGAATTAGATGAGATGCGGATGGAGGCACAACAGTAGATAGAAATTCTACAACATCAGTGAAAAACTTGGCATGATGCTCACATCAAAAAAAGGACATTTCATGAGGGAAATGGGTTTTACTCTTTGATTCCCGCTATCAGCAGTTTAAAGGCAAGTTGCGTACACGTTGGTTAGGTCCCTATCAGGTAAATCAAGTGTTTGATAATGGCTCTGTTTGGTTGATACCTATTGATGGAGACAAACAGACTCTTCTGGTGAATGGACATAGGCTCCGGATTTATCACCAACCACTGGATAAGAAGACTTTCACCGATGACATTCTGCTACGCATAGACATGCATGCTGAGGAGGCTCTTTGCCTCTCGAGCATGGAGTAATCAATATCTTGCAAATTCAATAAAGGAAGATGATCCTTCATTCGATCTTCTTCCCCTAGTTAGTAGTTTTTCTTGTTGTTATTTCCAATAAATGTAATTTTCATTATTTCTACAGCCGTTAATCACACTTCATCTCGAATTACAAGGCATAGGAATCTATGGATATTGGATGACTAAACATGGCATGGGTAAGTGCATTCTAACTTGCTAATGATATTTTGATGAAAAACATTTCCCCATGTAAGCATTTTTCATCATTGCGCCATCATGAAATGATTGCTATATTTATTTTGGATCTCTTTCCAAATCCGGTTCTATGGATGATGGCATAAAAGGAGTAACAGCTCATAATCACCGCATGCCTTGAATGTGTCACATTCTTCAAAGCTAGGATGGGGTGGCGCTTGCTCCTCAATAGTGGGATATGTGCCGCTGTAAAAATCTTAAACTCACATGGGTGGCTGGTCTCATTCACTATTTTTCTGCCACCACCTTCACTCGATTTTGCGCCACCCAAGGAATATAATGTGATTTGAAATTTAATGCTTGTACAACTACTTCTTACCATTGTTATATGCACATCAAGCACGATTGGTTTTTTCAGTCACTAAAAAGGGAGTGGGAGATACACTATATTCTGGTTTTTTCTGCTACCTAGTATTACTCACCTCCGAGCTTCAGCATGGGACCACGAAAGACATCAGAAATTGATTCACTGGACGCCTTACTCCGGAATGCCGCGCTTTCACAGGTATTTCATGATTTTGGATGGTTGGATTTCATTCGCCAATTTGAAGGTTTCGATGAAGGCATTGTGGAAGAATTTTTGAACAATTTTGAGTCCACCTGTTCACAAGTTGGCGGAAGACGGGTTGAGATTACTAGTCAGGTCATTTCTGACCTATCTGGCCTGCCAGACTTTGCTTTGAAGGTTATGAAAAATGCTCCTCTACAAATCCTAATTGCTCTGTTTCATGATGAAGGGGAGGCATTCCCTGAAGTCATCTTGACTCCATTGGGTGTCCAGAAGGGTGTTAAGCGGACAAGTCTACCTAGAATCTAGAGCGAAATCGTGAAGTGGGTCAACCGGTATTTCATATGCGATGGTCATGCCTCTGTTCTAGGTGGTGATGCACTTAAAATGCTAATTCACCTTAAGAAGGGACATGTCAACCAGGCCCTTCAGATAAATCTTCCTGAATACCTTACAGATTCCATTATTATAGTTTTTCAAAAGTACTGGTCCAGTGGAGGCAAGTCTGTAATTAAACACCTAGGGTTGATTCATTTGTTGTGCTCACACCAGGTCTTCTTTAGACCAAAGTGGAGGCTCAAGGGACATGCTGGTGGCGAAGGGTCCAGACCAAAGCAATTGAAATCTGGTCTCTCTTCTGCACCCCGGTCTACCCTTGCACCGGGCCCTTACCCTTCGCACAACCAAGCAGAGGCAGTTGATGTTCCTGAGCATGCAGACAGATTTTATACTCCCAAGGGTCCATCCCCTTCCACTTTCGACTCAAAAGGAAAGTACGCCATGGTTCCGTCTTCTTCCATGCACCTATGATCTCAGCGGCTCAGTTCATTTTTACAGTCTGGTGGTTCCCGATCAGAGACTTTTCCTGATGATACCGCCCCCATTCGGGAAGAACAACATGAGGAGGATCACCTGGCCGTTCCGGCACCTACTATTCCTACATCTACGGAAATTCACCCTGTGGTTCCTGAAGTTCTTGGCACCCAAGCTGCATCTTCTCACAACTATTTGGAGGAAATCGCGCTACTGAAATCTCAATTACAAGGTATGGAAGAAACAAACCTTTTACTGCAAACTGAATTTACACAACAAACAATAGAGAAGGTTCATGGGAAATTGCTACCCTACAGCTTGAAGTAAGTAGTTTGAGGCATCAGTGTGATAAGAGTCTTAACATCTTGGATAGATTCCATCAGTTATCCCTTCAGGAAAGGGAATTGAGGAAGGAAAATCAAAAATTAAAAAAGGAAATGGAATCTATACAAGAGGAAAAGCAAAAAGTAACATCTATTTTAGACTTTGTCTGTCCTTTGGCCCTCAAGCTTCTGTCCTATAGAAAACCCTCTCCATTCTATAGCATGTTCATTCAAGAACAATTTTATTCCTAGCAGTTATTCCAATTGTGTTGTCAAGCTCCTCATGAAATTCCCAATGGCACTAGTTTCTTATTATTTTACAAGTGTAGTACTCTTGAGATTCAAAAATTGCTTTGTGAATTCTACCTACATAACATGATAGTTACCAATGTGCCTGATTTCTTAATCAATTTATTTGTGGGTGATTTCCAAATCAAGGCCTTTCAGTTTGCATTACACAATCTAATCATCTAGGGGTAGTAAACAGACATTTTTAATCACACCACTCAGTCCATTGGATTCCACATCCGGCCAACTCATCACACTGATGTAGCCCTGTGGAAAAAAATTCGATCAATTTACTATCAGGCAGGAGTTGGAGTAAACACTTCCCATATTTTACTTCAATGTGTCATTGATTTTGAAAATTATAGTCAAGAGAACTTTGGGACAGCCTGACAGGCATGTGATAGAAGATGCGATACTCTGAGTCTACCCTTGAAATGCAAGGAGGTTCTCTCTCCCCAAACCTTGAGCTAGAGCATGCGCAGGGGTGATGCCCTCATCACCATTATCAAACAGACCACAAAGCAAACCAGCCAGCAATACAATGATGAATGGGCATGCCTCCAAGTACATCCACCACTCCTTTTGAGCCCTCTCACTACCTAGCAGAACAATGTGGCCCAGTCAAATGATAGTTTCACAGCATGGGTCGAAATTACCTCTAACACTCAGGGCTGCAAGAACACCACAAAACAATATGCTGATCAATTTGAAGAATATGACATGGCTGAACAGCTTGGTAGGCGGGTAGGATGAAGAAAAGTTGTATAGGGACATGTAATAGGTAAAGTCAGGGGGAAAATGATGAGTGCATTGTTTGGCTCATTGATATCATTTCTTCAAGCTGAAAATACTCTTTTTGATATGACTTATTAATACATGTGGATGTTTTGTGTGGTTATATCTTAGTAGGTTTCAGGCATTTTCCTTGCTATAGTTTATGAAAATTGATTATCACGTGAAGCTCCTACTAACTATCTTTGTGAGATAAAACGTGATGATGTGTGTAGGAAATGATGGATATTGGGGGTAGTTATGGAGCCCGAGTTTAGAGCACGCGGTAGGGGACTGTTTCCACCAAGTTGACCTATTAGTTTGGGCTTATTCCTAATTTACCATAGAAATTTATGTGTTTTAATTAGTATTTGGTGGACAGTGTTTAATGCCACCTGATATGGTGAGCCTTATAACTAACAATATCTATATGAAGACTTCATCTTCAGAACATAGTGGTACTACTTTTTGATATTAAAAGAGATTATCTGCATTCAGTTCTTGATATTTTTCACTGTCTATGTTATAAAACTTATTCTAAGTTAATGGAAGCCATGACGTTTTGAGAATCAAAGGTTGTTAATCCCTCTATCCCGAGGAAGAGCAAGGGCCCACTCGACCAAGGAGATAAGAGGTTATTTTGAGTTCATTTATGCATATAGTTTTTTTATTGGATTTACTGCATTTGTTGTTTGAGAATCTTACATACATGCTTTGATTAATTGTATATGTTTTCTTCGTTACTACTTTCATTTAGAATAGATTCTTCTATTATGCAAATCTGGTTAACAAGTAATCTCGCTTTTTTCTAATTTTCATTTATACAGTTGTAATTTCATTTGTTAAGAGTAGTGTGTGCGTATTTCATTTTCCAGTAGAAGATTAGTTAGTTTCCTTTCAGCGCAAATAGTTAAATTCCATATAACTATATTTAAATTCCGTAGATTTGAATTGCGTTTCCATATAATAGTCACTAAACTAAGCAACCCCCAACAGACCCAACAGATAACTGGCTCCCCTAAACTCCATTGCATACTTCCTAGGACACAGCCCTGGTTTACAATGACACTGAAAAAAATTATGTCAGTTAAATGATTGGAAGAATACAATGACCCATCACCGGTTACTGTCAGAACCGGTAACATGTAAAATCATGCTTATTGTGAAGCAATATAGCTCCACAACCTAACATTTGTCTTTTTTCCTCTAACACATGTTTCCATGCACTTTGTTTGTGTGTTCCTGAGTTTTTACCATACACATTACATCGCTTTGCAGGGTATCAATTTGAAATGTACATCGGGTCCACCTTTTGGCTGCATTATCCTAAGGATGTTGTATGTACCCAAACGAGGGGGAATACATTGGGTGAATTAGTCACCCCATACAGTGGATCATAGTAATAATAAAAATAGTTTGACATAAGAAAAAATTAGTATATATTTATAGAAACGACCCACAATATGACTTGGGTATTCATTTTTTCACATACATTATCTCCCATGTCCAAAAAATAGCGCTTGGGAGCTCCTGACATTTATGGGAACCTATGATCATGAGGAACTTACATAGTTTTTCTTAGATCAATATGGTTTTCAGCAGTTTACATAGTGGTTTTGAGAGAACAAGCACATTCCGTCAACAATCAACATGTATGTTATTTATAGTTTTTCTATTTATGTTAAATTGAGTTGGATTGAAAACAATCCAACTAGAACAAAATAGGATCACACCATCTACAATGGTGTATAAATCGAAAAGAAGCATTCAGGGTTGGAAAATAACACTAGACCTTTCTCTCCAACATTTCTTCTTTTGTGGTGTGAGATTGCCCAAAAAAATCACACTTAGCATTATATCACCGAAAATTTTTTCTCTTGGTGTAAGATCATGCAAAAAAATCATTCTTCTATAGCATTTTTAGGAAACTTTCTATCCTTGTCACTCATCATAGATTGGGTGCACTTGGTCTCTTTACTATGTTTTCACATTTTTACATACTTTTACATTTTTTTTACACACTTCGATCAATTTTTCACATACACAACTTTGACTACTTTTTTTCTATTCTTTTGGTCGGTTTTTCCTTATAAGAAGCTGTAGTCTCAAGCATAACACAAGCATGAAAATGAAAATAGGTAAAATATGCTACACACATTACGGTTTTCACCCCTAGGATCACTTCCTCTTTCCTCCTTTATCTTCAATGCTACCTTTTCATCAATTCACAATTTTTATTATCTCCTTGACATGCTTTTTCCAACGATCTACATGGTTATAAGGTACACATATCTTATCTAGTTCATTTTATCGAGTATTCACTCAACATAAAGTGAGGGAAAACGGAAACACTAAATCACACACTTTAGGTACATTTCTAGGTCCTAATCACATACTACAACTCCTGTGATTCCTAAGTGAGAAAAATAGTAATTGACATCTTTCGTTTTCCTTTTCCCTACGTTTCATGCTTTCTTTCTAGTCTCTTACATCCCACCTCCCAGTTGATACCTTATTATTTTATCTTTTATCACTCTAGAAACTAGCCCCCAGACAAGAAGTCAGTGCCAATGTGCCCCCAAACCTTCTTCATCTTACTAACCTCTTTTGGGTCTCTTTTATCTTTTAAGAATATTATTTTTTTATGGGTAGGACTTGTAGTTGCTAATTATGAAATTCAAATAAGGGAATCATAGAAATATAATGCTATGTGACCATAAGAAAGGACCAAGCTCCAAGCATCTAATATTATCACCTAAGGTTGTATCCAAATGCATTTCAAGAGAATCAAATAATCCATATGTATTCATTCAAGGGACAAGGGACTGCATACATGCATAGGAGGGGAAGTTCATTTTGACATCCACACATTTACTTTCATTGGTACATGTTGTCACCCTAAAAATTCCCTCCTATTTCAAAGACAAATTTCTAAAATTTTGAGTCAGTGTCCTTTTGAAATGTTCTGGTAAAGGGAGAAATTCAAGAAGTTAGAAAATTTCACTCTTTGGGGTCATTTTTAGTTTTTTGGGGTTATATATGAAATTTTTGTCCCCCATGTCCCAAGTAGTACCGAGCCTCCTGTTTACTGATTCGCCACTTTACCTACATCACTTACTCGTCTGCTAAATCAGCTCCGCGTGTCCCACATGTCCCAAGTAGTGTCAGACATCTTGTTCATTGATTCATTGACTTACCCGCACTCCTCTCTAATTAGCTAAGTCAGACATTTTTTTTCCGCTTGTCCCAAGTACTGCCGGACCCTCTGTTCACCGGTTCACAACTTTACCCGCATCAATTGTCGGATAAATCGGCTTCGTAGGTCTCACATGTCCCAAGTATTGCCAGACCTCATGTTTTCAGATTTTCCAACTTACCTACACTCCTCTCTAATTAGCTAAGTCAGACATTTTTGTCCCACTTGTCCCAAGTAGTGTCAAGCCCTCTGTTCACCAAATTGCTGACTTTCCCGCACTACCATGTATATCGGCTAAATCAGATCCACACATCTGGCATGTCCCTTGGACCATTTGTGCTCATCAAACCTGATTTCTCCACATTCTTCTTGGATTGGGTATATCAATTATGCACGTCCCTCATGTCCCTATGTTCCATGAACCGTTTGGTCCAAGTTTTTATGACTTTCCCGCATATCACTTTTTTGAGTCAACGTAGGGTTATTTATTGCGCATTCATTATTTTCTCTCTCCATGCATTCCAACTCATGGTTATTTAAAGAGATGTAACCATTCATTCATTTTCACACTTGCTCGCTCATTCCATCCCGCTCGTGTTTGTATAAATCAAGTCATTTCCCACATTTGTTCTTCTATATTTTTTGTTACAGGGATTATTTGATATCATGGTAATACTCCATTAAAGGTTATCTTCTCTCTACGTCTATCATGATGAATATGAAGTAACAAGGGCATGAACACCTCTCCTCATTGGAAACCTCTGTACCTGACATTGGTGATAGTGAAGCTCGACATCTAGACCTTGATGATTTTTGAAAAAAACTTGGATGTGATAGCCCTAATCCCATCGCCCAAATGATCAAAGACAGTGGGATTGAATTTCTAGGAGGTTTTCCTGTCTCTGTTCAGTGTTTTGATACTGTGCTCACTTGCGGGGCTTGTTTCAATCTGGAATCCAAAGAAATCATGAACATACATGGTGAAGTAGTTGCACGCCTAGATTTTGAAGCTATTTGTATTTCTATGTGCATCCCAATGGTGGAAGGGGCCAATACTCTCACTCTTTCTCAAGAATAAAGACTGTTCGATCATGATAGTGAAAGATACAAGGCTAGAGTAGATAAATCATGGCTGAAGAACCCTAACAAGGGAACATCTTGACTTTGTAAATCATTGTTCAGGGTTGATTTCAATGAATAACTTTCAAAAATCATCACTCTTCTAGATAGGATCATGGAAATTCCCTCTATAAATGAATTTCATTTTTTGACGTGTCCCTATATCAATATCATTTGTGACGGTAAGCAGAATCTGAATTGGGGTGAGATAATCTGTGAAAATTTAACAGAGCAGTTGATTAATGTTCAAAGATCAAAAACATTCCATGTGTCTTCTTATCTCATATACACTATTGTAACATCTAGGTAATGGCTTGGATTCTCTTTCATTAAAGATAAGAAGGATGCTCCTATATATGAGTATTGTCCCCAATTTACTCTCAAATTTAGTAATCATCACTTCAAGAGAGTCAATGATGCCTTCACCATGTACATCATGAGGCTTTTGGAAGGAAATATTGCTAAGAGATTTTCTGAGGAAGCAAAGACCCTGATCTTTGTATATGGGAGTTTCTTCACCTAGTTTTGAAATTTTTCATACCTTAGGCTGGATAGTTTTGAGGGTTTTCCTCTAAAGCTTCCCATGTTTTACAATGAAAAAATTACCCTGGTTGAAATTTACAGGCAGCTAGATAAACTTCATCAGACTTGCAAAGATAAAAATATTGCTGGCATCCATTTCCCTATCACGTTGGGAAATTATACATGTAGAATAACCCTTGATGCTTAGAACATTCATAGGACCATTTCTCCTCTGACTCTTCATCATTTCAAGTCTCGAAATTGATTTGATATCAAGGGATATATTGATAATACTATCAAATTAAGTTTCATCCACTTTGTTGATACTAAGGATTATTGGGCCGATTAAATAGATGACTTTGAGGCTAGGAGAAGATACTTTGGAAAATTTAATCTTCAGAAAATTATAGATTTCAATATCTACAAAGTACCTAAGAAGCTCCAGGATGATAATGAAGACCTGCAATATATTGAATATGAGAGGTCCCTCAAACACTCTTCTCTTGAAACCATTGATTGGTTTGTAAAAGAGCGGGACGATTTGAAAGAAGTGATAAACCCAGTTTTCATGAGAACCAAGCTCTGGTTCGATAAGAAGATGAAAAATATTAGGATGAACATAGCTAGGAATTCTTCACAAGAAATGTCCTATCCTAGGAAAGAATAACTTACACTCGATGTTCAGATGCCTGAGAAATCCACTCCTCCCTCTTCGACAAAAGTATACATGAAGAAAGATAAGGCCATAGAATAAGAGCAAGTTGTAGAAGAAGTTATTTTGGAGCAGTCAGAGGTCGTTGTAGGGTCAAAAAATATTGTTGTTTTGAGTGAGGATGACAATGAAGAGATGAAAGTAGGAGAAAAAAATGTCTGTCATTACTGTTGAGATAGAAAATGAAGGACAAATGACTAAACCTCTAGGTTTGATGGATACCTCTTCTAAGGATATTTATAAAATTGTTCCAACTTCCCCAATGGAGACATCAGTAGTGTAGAAATTGAGTGCAATTCATTCACTTCCACTCAGATCTATTGCTCCTTCTACCTCTTCCTATTCCTTTTCTTAGGTTCAACCTTTCTTTGATAACAAGAAAAGGAAGTCCACCTCTCAAATTGTGGTTCCCAAGTTTTATTTTGTGGCAGCCTTGCTCGATACTACTCCCCCTCCTCCAGCAAAAAAAGAAAAGATTACCTCAAGGGTGGTGTCATATTTACATGGTCAACAATTCATGGATATTGCAAAGCCTAAGGTTGATAAGGAGGAGAAAGATATTTTGTTGTTTCACTTAGAGCTTACAAGGATTCCACTTAGGGAGTCTACGCTTGAATGTGAGGTTTATAACCTCAAGGAAAGTGTCATTCGAGTCATTCAATGAGTGGAGAAGGGTAAACAGACTTTGGAGAAATTAGAAGAACAAAATAAAATCCTTTCAGGTTTTATAAAATCCTTATTGGCAAAGGATAAGGTCTTGGATCCTACTTCACTAACTACTCTTCCACCTCCCCTAGTTCTCAGCAAGGATGAAGTTTAGACCATCAAAGATATTCATAAGAATGCCACTTATGGAAAATCCATTGAAATATTGAATGATGATATTATGGTGTTTGGATTGAACTTCATTGAGGAGGCCTTCAAGTCATATGAGAAGGTATCTAAATTACAGTTGAAATTCAACACAACACTCAGTGGCTTAGAGAAAGAATTGAAACTATCGTGTTAATGCATACATGATCTTCATTTGATGAGTAGAAAGATGAGAAGATCTTGTTAGCAAATAAAGTATTCGATGAGGCCAAGAACAATATGTTAAGGTCTTCGGTTTTTAGTGTTGATTGGAAGATCAAGGTTTTGGAAGAAGCATTGCGACAACTAAAAAACATGTGGCAAAAAGGAGAAGCTTTCAAGGCCTATATTCTGGATGCTTTCCAAGATATTCATTATTGAAACCAGAATGAAGACTCGGGTAATCAATTTTCTTTATAGGAAATCAAGGCTCAATTTAGTACCTTCGTCAAGGATGATCTCATCAAGGAGGAATCGATGTCTAAAGGGAAGATGAAAGATGTCTACTCTCTCTAATCAGCAATCACTGAGGGAAACAAAGAGTTTCTGGAAAACATAGAGTTTGAGAAGGATATGGAGAAGTTCCTTGGTATGTGGACTCATGCCACTTCTAACACCACCATCCCAAAGTGCATGGAGATACCTAAATGATTGAAGAGATTTAGACATCGGATTCTTAATATAGTTGGCCCTTCTAAACCTCCTTCGGATGTTTTTTTTTTGGGGTTTTAAAACCCATGATGTAATACTTGATTAAAGACATTGTGTTAATGCATTTGTTAAGAAATATTTAATCTTTAGATTAAAATAAGTTGGAACTGAATGTAACTTTCTTTGTAATCAATTTATTGGGCTCTTCATGCCATTGTTAAGGGCCGGACCCTGATAATCTTGAAATGTAATAGATTTGAAAGTAATCAATACATAATTTTTCCCCTTGTCTCTTATTTCTATCTACTATCCTTTCTTTCCTTATCTAATTTTTTTGAATCATCAATACTTCATGCTAAGAAACTTTATGTTCTTGTGATATGATTTATGGAACTTTTCATCTATAGAATTGTATCTGATGATGCCCATGTGAATGATTCCATTCTGTATCTCTTTTGCTAAAGTACACATAAGGTTATATTCTGCTAACTATATTACCTGAAAGTACTGTTGTGTTCTTCCCTTTCAATTTCCTTGTTCTTATATTTTTATGTATTGATAATCCTTATTGGTATAAAACATTTCAAAGTATCAGGAGTCCTCATTAATATGAAAGTATATTTGTATATAAGATTTGCTACTCACTTTCAATAAGTGAACCTCTCCCTTAAAGAGGAGGGACTTGTTGTCCCCTAACAGTTGATTACTAAAGTACTAATTCAAAAACCAACAATTTTTTGTGACTCCGCTGGGGATTTAGTTTTAACATATCCTTTTCTCAATAACTTCAAGACCATTTTTTTTCTGGAAACTCTAAGATATACACGTAGTAAGAAAGCTCAAGGAGTAGAAGATTTTCATTTTCAACTTCTAGAGAAAAAACATTGTCCTCTTCCTTCAACAAGAAGGAACAAAAACACTCGTTCTACGAGCACATCTCCTGCTAAAAGCATGATTTCTAAGAACAACAGTCCTCAAGATCAACTCATTCCTAATATTTGTGCTTTGGTACTTGCTGGAGTTACAATTCCCCTTCCGTTAATATTTCCAAATATAAAATCACCTTTGCCTTGGGGATAGTAGGTTGGGCCTCTTACTCTTCCTCAACCATTGCATGAGTTACCTAGGGGTAACAGGAAAAGTTTTCCTAAATTCTGGTGTGACGGGAAAGTACACCCAGATGGACACATTGTAGCTTTCATTGTTGCATGTGGGATTCTTGGGGTTGAGCAAGAATATGTTTCTATCAGACTCTTCATGGAAACATTGCAGGACAATGGTACTGATTGGTTTTATCACCTTTCTGCTAGGTCAATTACTGATTGGACTACTATGATAACTCAGTTTGAGCAACATTTTAAACCTGTTGAAGATGTGGATGCTCTCTTAGCTTAAATTTATCATATCAAAAAGGAGCCACACGAGCCCATGAGGGATTTTGTGGCAAAATTTAACAATCTAATTCATAAGATTCCACAAAAAATCCATCTCATAGATCAAATCCAAAAGTGTTTTTTCCTTAATGCTTAGTTGCCTGAAGTAAGTTATGCAGTAAGGAGGGATAATATTCTGACCCTAGATGCTGATCAATGATTGGATATCATTGTTGAAGATGATTTAATAATGTCTAGATAATTACAAAGAGATTCCTCGAAATCTAAAGCATCTTCCTCTTCCTCTCTAGGAGAAAATTCTGATCAGTTAGTGTAGAAGCTGGCATATGATGTTAATGCTATCAAGAAGCAATTAGCTCAACGTGATCCTTACCAAGATATTCCAAGAAAGAATTTTCATCCTAGGAACCATTTTCCCTCTTCTCGAACTAGATTGGCTATTGAAGGCCCACCCATCAAGGTTCCAGTCAATGCAACTTGTGAAGTTCAAGAACCTGATGATGAAGAGGAGAATGAAGACTATGAAGAGCCTAAAGAATAATTTAATGAAGAACAAGAAGATCTTGGTGAGTATTAATTTCATTTCCTCACTACTGAAGGTATAGATGATGAAGATGAAGATGATCAAGTAGTGGAAAATATGAATAGTGAGTCATATGATGTTATGACTCAGAAGTAAATTAATAGGAAGGAAAAAGTGGTACATCCTTGTAAAAAATCTAAAGAATTTCCTATAGCTATTCCAGTAGTTATGAGAAGAGGAGTCCCTATTCCCACTACCTCCACACAAAAGGTGAGTAATGCTAATTCTTCTCCTTCTATCCCCACTTCTGGAACTCCTTGTTCTTCAAATCCTAAACTTGATAAGCCAAAATTTTCCCTCATTCCTAGTAATGATGCCACATCCACCTCCGGATCTTTTGATATCATTAACCACTTAAAGAAGAAAAATATCCAAATCTCAGAGGAAACATTTTACCAGACTCATCCAAATGCTTTTTCTAAAGTGGTAAAATTTATCAATTCCAAATCCAAAACTTCACCCAATACTTCTAAAGGTATATTACCTACTCCCTCATCCTCAAATCAACCAAGTCTTGTGGCTACAGTCTCTTCATCTAATGAGAAGATTAAACCATTCTATATAACACTCTACATAACTGGCCATAAACTCAGTAATTGTGTTATTGACTAAGGAGCATCAGACAATGTGATGCCTATAAAAGTAGCTCATGCTTTGGACCTGACTCTAACATGTACATTTGGGTCCTACTACTCCATGGAAAGTAGAGAAGTACCGTTGGTTGGAAAAATCAAATATGCACAAGTGGCTTTCGCTAATTTTCCAGAGAAAAGAGTCAAAGCTACTATTTTAGTGGTTGACATTCCTCCCGTCATATGGGTATGTTACTAAGTAGAAATTTTTGTAGAGAAGTGGGAGGTGAAATCCAAATGGGGACTGGTCGCATGCCTTAATCTTTCGGTCAATGGAAAAATGAAAAAGCTACTACCATAAAGACAGATCAAGGACATTGTGTAAAATACTGATGATGCAAAAGCACAAATACTCTATGAAGATATAGGGCATAGTAACTATATGATTATGTCAGAAGATGAGGCAAAACTTTGTAAGGGAGTAATTCAGAATCATAATGCCATTTGGACCTTGGATTTCAATGGGAGTTTCTCTCCAGCTAGTTCTAGAGCTGGCGTGGTGTTAATCTCTCCGGAAGAGAAGATTCATCTATTTTCATTTAAGATTTATTTTAAAAATACAAACAACACAGACTGAATATGAGGCTCTCATCTTTAGATTGAACATGGCAAAAGAAATGGGAGTGAAGAATCATTTGTGCTCGTGGCAAATGAAGAGTTGATTGTAAACAGGTCAGAGATCTTTTTCAAGTCAAGAATAGGATATTGAAACATTATAGAAGTCTTGTATGGGAATCTATTTAATTTCTTGATGCTTTCTCAATTGAATCTGTCCCAAGAGAAAAGACTACTAGAGCTGATTCTCTGGCTATGTCAGGATCTAAGCTTGTCCCATGCCTCTTAAATTCATCCAAAAACCATACCTATGGTATGGGGAGATAATTTTAGGATTAATTATGCATATTGGAGTGTAAAAAGTGAAAATAACTCCATTTTCCTACTTACCAGAATTAATTTTTCCTTCATAGGAATTTTGTGAAAGTTGGAGTTTCATGTGGGCATGTCATAGGTCTTATATGTGCATTAATTCTTTTGGGATTGGTGTTTGAATTGTGTGTTGTAATGGAGGAGTGATGGAGTGACATCCAACATGGAGGCACATCATCATCCTCACATTTCATTTCTATTTATTGATTGAATTTGAAGGATTTTTTGTTACATGTCTCATCTCTTCTCTCACACTTTGGGAAATTTGGTATTGAGTTGCATGCTTAGAGCCTCTTTGGATTTTAATTTGGATTGTGCTTGGTTTGAAGGTGTTAAAAACTTGTTTGAGTGAATATTTTTGGAGGTTTAATGGAGAGGTAGGATGTCCACCTTTTTTATTTTCTTATTTCTGTTCGTAAATGTGAAAATTGTGTTTGTATGAGTATTTAAATGGGTGTTATGAATGTGATATATTGGGTTTGGGTAGCTTTCCTTAAGAAGGGAGTGTGAGATGTAAGTTTGGGACCATTAGGGTAGGAAAAGGGAGTTTTGAGGCATGCATTTTGGGTAGAGTGTGATTAGGAGTTCCACCTATGGGGAGTTAAAAGGAAAACATGAAAATATTTTTTAATATTTGCAAGGGGAGAGATAAGGATTTATTTGAATGTTTTATATTGTGAACATGGAGGTTTTAGGGTGGAACTCATACTTCACTTGGGAGGACAAATGAGGTGGTTCCCATATTCCTTAGTCCTTTTGGTTTGATGTCAAGCCTATGTGTTGATTGAAAAATTTGTAAATATTGTTGAGTATGTCCATTTGAATGTGTTGTATGTTTTGTGGATTGGAAGTGTTTGTGGAAACCATTTTTGTAAGGTTGTGAGAGTTGCATTATAATCCTCAGTGTTCTTTGGTTGAGGCTCGGGGGCCAATAAGGGGATGGCTTCTCCTCTAATTGGATTAATGGTTGGGTAGAGAGTGTCGCCTATCCCCCTTTATTTGTATTGTGATCCAAGTTTTTTGAAGATTTGATGTATGTAAGTTGAAAGCTAAATTTTGGGAGAAGACATTGAAATGAAGACTTTTGTTTTGACCTTGTTCAAGAATCTCTATGTTATAATTTGATCATATTGATATTCCTACTTATAGTGGAAGATTGCAACTTTTGTATGTTTGAAAGAAGGTTTTGTAATATTTCATTTATTCTAAGTTGTAGTGATTTAGTGAATAAAGAAAGAACTTTTGTTGTATACCTTTTTGGAAAGGACTAGTTTTATTGAAAGAAATGGATTAGAAGTTCTTGTGTTGCAAAATAATTTCATTGCAACTTGTAGTATTTCGTATTTGTATTGTATGGTTACAAAGAGAAATTCCAAAGTATGTTTAATAAAAGAAAAATTATATTTCATGTCGTTGAAGGTTGTATGTTTGAATGGAAAATCTATGCGTTTGAAAATTTTGAGTTATGAAACTAGATATAATATCAATTTAGAAACCAATGAATGGAAGACACCTTAGTTAAATTTAAAATTGCATTAAACACTAACTTAAGTAACAAAACTGTCAAAAAATGCATGTATTGAAGGTTTTGTTTTTGGGGAACAAAATCACCACCTTGTACAGAGAGGTGGTTTCAGAACCATTGTTCAACTCAGAGCGGCATTCGATGAACTGCCCCCCAGGAAAAGTGGCAGTCACAAAACCGTTGGCCTACATAGGGTGGCGATTTCATCACTTTTGATGGAAAATTAAAAAATATGGACTCTGAAATCTTAGATTGAAATTTCATTTAAATTTAACCCTAAAACCATCAAAAGGAAACTACCAACAACTACAAATTAATTAAATTTAATTGTTTAAGCCTATCAATCCTTTTATAGACACCAAAATGTGTAAAATTCATAGCTTTAATGAAGTGGGGTTTTCCCCAATTGTTGATCTCAAAAAGAATGTTTACATTAAATAACCAAAAATAGATCCATGGTGGAATCTCTACATTAAACAATGAGAATCTACCAATAGTAAAACATTTATAACTAAAACTAGGAAAATTTATCCATGGATTCACTTCTTGCTCTCACTTCTTCTCCTCCTTTTCCTCTTCCAAAACTTCCAAAACAAAAATGAGAAAATGAGGTTTTTGTTGATGCAAAATCACAGCACCCCCTAAATGGCCTCGGATCTGAGAGGGGCATCTGATGTGATCTGCATAACATTGGACCATCTCTCAAGCTATGGGACTTCGAACTTGAGAGGGACATCTAGAGAAAGTTGGATTCTTCTTCCTAAACTACCTGCCACAAGCTACTCTAGTGCAGGTAAACTATCTAATCCTAATCTAACCTTCCAAGGAGACAAGGAGAGAGAGAAACATGAAAGTAAAGAAATAACCTTCACTATAAGCGGTGATAGCACCAAGAAAAAGGAAGTGACTTTTCACAGATATCCAGCTACTTGAAATGGAGTGAGGTGAGAAAAGAAGACGGTGGATAAGGTGCACCATAGAGCAGAGATAAAAACTCACATGGAACACCACTTCAAGCCATTAAACACAACTCCCAAAACCTGTAATAGAGATTAGAGATATACACAGTATACCCTGTAATGATGAGAGGCAAGAAGAGACAATAAAATAAGGAAGGATAGATAAAATGCATCACAAAACATATTTTATTTCTCCATGAGTTCACACAGTACATCATCAGTGGACAAGAGGCAAGAAAATTCCATTACAGAGCCAAGAGAGGAGGCTTAAGCTCCACATTCAACCCTAAGGGAGAAAGAGAGAGGGGGATAGGAGAGAAAAGATGACCAACCCCTTGATATATACCCCTCCTTTCTAATATATAGAAGAATGAGAGAAGGAGAGAGGGAAAATTCGAACTCTACTTGAACCACCCCAATAATGCATTGAATCCACCTACTCCAACCACTCTAGAAAGCATTGAAATCCACCTGTAACAATGATGGGATTCACTACAAGACCCATGCCTCCACGTGTTGTTCCTTGTTGGGAAAGAAAGGAGTCCATTCTTCATCATGGTGGTAGGTGGGAGACTTGATAGCATTGAAAATGGTGGAATGGATCATTAATGGTGGCAGAACTTGAGTAGCAGGCGTCGGGAGCTTTCCAAAACATCCTTTCCTGCTCAAAACAGAGCTCCCAGTCAAAATTTATGGCTTCTTAAAGGTCAAGGGTCAGGCATTTAATGTGGGCTTGTAATATGTAAACGAGTCTGCCACTACGGGGTCCACGTGGAAGCCCCACATGTGTTGAAGATTCAACGCCCTCTTTTCACTCTTGAAGTTGTGCTAGACTGACACATGGTAGATTTCTTTGGGCTCCTAATAGGTTTCTTTGTGTTCTACTAAGTCCCCCATATTGGCAGAGATCAACTCTTCTGACCCAAGATATGTTGGAGGGTGGCACACACATTTGGGGACCCTGCCTCTTGGATTCTAACCCTTGAAGATGTTCCAATGACGAGGCATGTGGCTCCTTCCACGATTCTTGACTTTTCAATGTGTTTTGGCTAAGTCCCCTTTGTTTGGCGGGGACTATGACTGATGTGGACATGCTGGTAGGCAATGCTCATTTGGGACGTACCTCCAGCTCTTTGGATTATACCTGAGATGACACATGTTGGATTTGTTGCACTTTCCAATGATCGGTATCTCCGTAGAGGCTTCCTTGGATGGATAGCCCTAGTTCATACTTAACCAGCATTGAAGATGGCTGAAGAGACACTCTACATCCCTTTTCGAGACTCTTTCCATGTAGGAGCCTAAGCTCGTTTTCAGACCTATGGATTTTAACACGATGAGCTGAAAGGATTCTCCCAAGATTGGATTTTTGATTGGCTGGACCTCCTTTTTGGACCTATGTCACATTGAGGGTTGGCAATACTTAAGGTCTCTTTGCCTATCCTTGAGACACGTGGAGGGCTTCTGCTTGGCCCTATTATACTTAAACTCTTCAATGCTACCAGCGCTTGCCTTTTGTTAGACTCTAGACCACGTGGAGACCTAGCGCTCTCATTTGAGTCTCTGCTTTGGGTCACACCTTTACAGTTGCCCTGAGCTGACACATGGTTCTTTCTGCTGGCCTTAGAATTTTCAACAGATGATTCAACTTTTTGAGGCTCTGACCACGTGGAGGGCTAACACACATTTGGGACCTACCTTTTTGATGCACCTTTTGGAATTGCACTGATGATGACACGTGGCATCCTTCCGCGAGTCTGTTGTTTGGCCTCAAGTCGACTCGTATGCGGCGAAGTCCGAAAACATCAAGCCCTTTTTTCAATATTCTCCTACGAGCCTCTGGAATGCCTTTTGTTTTTCATTGTTTGATCCTCCATTCTCGAGCCCGCCTGCCCCTCAGATTTGGGATCGATTGTTATCCCCCTTGACTGAAATGACACTTCCTATTTTCTTATGCAAGGTCATGTGTTGACCAATTTTGTCAAGGGGAATAATTGGGATAATAGTTTGGTGACTCATGAGGACATCTGCT
Organism: Taxus chinensis; assembly: GCA_019776745.2. Lineage (NCBI taxonomy): Eukaryota > Viridiplantae > Streptophyta > Pinopsida > Cupressales > Taxaceae > Taxus > Taxus chinensis. Next base: position 236,735,110 of record CM034146.1, read on the forward strand.
TGCTAGATGAAGAGACCAATAGCCTTGTTGCATCCATTAGGCATGGAGTCATGAATGATAGCCTAATAATGATCTTGTCCCTGAAACCGCAAGCCCAACTACTTACACTTGGTGACCCTAATCCTGCCCCGCTGTCTGCACTCTAAATTTTTTCAAGAAGATCTTGAATATGAGAATTCTGAGAGTAGAACATTGTATTGACTTGGGGATTTCACCTACTCCTAAAATGGACTCCTTCGAAACTAGATTTTAGTTGCTTCGTATTTACTTCATTTTGAAACCAGCAAATGTTATAGGTAACTATAGGTCTCCCCGCTATAAATACTGAAGGGCCTAGAAAATTATATCTATGAAGTAATACGAACAAAGCTTATATACAAATATTAAATAATACATGTCTCAAATAAGATATGCAGAGTGTGTAAAAGCACATTTCCTACTGAAATCAAACCTAAGCTAACTGAAACTAACTAGAGGTATGTGCGCTCAAGTAAAACTTGCAATAGGAAAGGAGAAGTAGCTTCCCTTCCTCACAAATTGTGGCCATGTAGTTGATTTTTCACTAAACATGGTTGGAAATGAGAGTAAAAAACCACCTCACAGATGGTGTTTCACCCTCTTCAAAGTGTCAAAAAATATAATGTACACCTCCTAGAGGTGTTGTGCGCTAGGATCTGGCAAGTGCTGCTGCTAACCTTTGGTGCTTTGTAACTCAACCTCATCCTCTGAAATGAGCATGACCGATGGAAAATCTTCAGATGTAGGTTCTTGTGGTTGAAGGATGGATGATGGGGAAATGAATGTTGTAATTTCTATGGGCCCCTCCTCGTCAAAACATTCCTCCAAGTCTGATAGGAGATCAAACTCTTCCATGTCCTATTGCAAGTGTGGATCGCATGAGGGGAATGAAGTCATGATTGCAAAACTTCATAAATGGTATAAGATGGAATATGCGGAAATATGAATGGATGAAAATGGATGGGAGAAGGTCTGAAACTCAAAGGATGGGTTGTTAACCAGATGGTTTCACCAGATGTGCTTGAAAGTGCCTCAAAAGGCTGAAATATTCACCAAGAGCACATCAAACTTGATGAAGTGAAGTGGTAAGGTGCTTCAAACATGTCCCACTGGGCATGCCAAAACTGTTAGTGTAAAATCACAGCACCCCTTGAATGGCCTCAGATCTTTGTGGGGCATCCGGTGTGATCTACTTAACATTGGACCATCTCTCAAGTTGTGGGTCCTGCGAACTTGAGATGGACCTCTGGAGAAAGCTAGCTTCTTCTTCCTAGACTACTTGCCATAGGATACTCTAGTGTAGGTAAACTATCTAATCCTAATCTAACCTCCCAAGGAAACAGGGAGAGAGAGAGAAAAAAATGCATGGAAAAAGAACCTACACTAAAGTGGTGATACACCAAAAAAGGAAGTGGCTGATCATGAATTCAATTTCTTGAAATGGAGATAGGTGAGCAATGGAGAGGATGGACAGATGCATCACAGACCAAAGATAAATGTCACAAACAAAACCACTTCAACCCATTAAACATAGCTCTCAAAATGTGTAATAGACATCAGAAGTATGCACAGTACACCCTGCAACGATGAGAGGTAAGCAGAGACAATAAAATAAGGAAGGATGGATGAAATTCATCACAAAAAATATTTTATTGCTTCATGAGTTCACACAGTACATCATCAGTGGGAAAGAGGCAAGAAAATGCCATTACAGAGCCAAGAGAGGAGGATTAAGCTCCACTTTCCACCCTAAGGAAGAAAGAGAGAGGGGATATGAGAGAAATAATGACCAAGCTTTTTGAAATATGTCCCTCCTTTACAATATATAGAAGAATGAGAGAAGGTAGAATTCGAACTCTACTTCAACTACCTCGAATGCATTGAATCCACCTCCTCCAACCACCCTAGAAAACATTAAAATCTGAATGTACCAATGATGGGCTTCACTGCAAGACCCATGCCTCCATGTGTTGTTCCTTACTGGGCAAGAAAGGAGTCCATTCTTCATCATGGCGGTAGGTGGGAGACTTGAAAGCCTCGAAAATGGTGGAACAGATCATTAATGGGGGCAAGTGAGTAGCAGATCCCAGGAGCCCTCCAAAACATCCTTTCCCGCTCAAAACTGAGCTCTCGGCTGAAAGATATGGCCGTGTAAAGTTCGAGGGTCAGGCACTTAACGTGGATTCACAATATGTGAATGAGTCTGCCCCTACAGGGTCCACGTGGCAGCCCTGCGCATGTTGAAGATTCGACCCTCTATTTTCACTCTTGAAGTTATGCTGGATTGACACATGGTGGCTTCCGCAGGCTCCTCTGTGTTCTTTGTGTTTTGGCTAAGTCCCCCCTATTTGGCAGAGTAACTATGTCTGACCTTAGACACGTGGGGGCTCCGTGCTCATTTTGGACCTTTCCTTTAGGTTTGACCCTTGAAGATGCACTGATGACGTGGCTCATCCCACGGCTCTGTGACTTTTCAACAGCTGACTTTGTCCTCTATTTGACTCTAACTACGTGGCAGGCTGGCGCTCGTTTGGGGACTTCGCTTTGAACCCAAATTTGGTGTTGCACTGATGAGGTAGGTGGAGGCTTCCGCCGACTCTTTTATACTTAGTCGATTAAATGGCCGGCTCTATCCCTCTTCCACCTATTTAGGAGCAACTCATCGGACCTTAGACACGTGGAAGCTCTATGCACATTTGGAGACCCTGTTTGGACCTGACCTTTGGAGGTGTGTTGTTGAGACACGTGGAGGCTTCCACCGGCCCTGTTGGACTCCTCAACGACTAGTGATGCCAATCAAAATCTGACCACATGGAGGGCTAGCGCTCATTTGAGTCTCTATTTTGGGTTGCACCTTTAAAGTTGCGCTAAGATGACATGTGGTTCTTTTCGCTGGCCTTAGAATTTTCAATGGCCGATTAATTTTTTTGAGGCTCTGACCACGTGGAGGGCCGGTGCACATTTGGTACCTACCTTTTTGATGCACCTTTTGGAATTGCGCTGAGCTGACACATGGCACCTTCCGCGAGTTTTTTGTTCGGCCCTAAGTCGACTCGTATGCAACAAATTCTGAAAACTTCAAGACCTTTTTTTGAATCTTCTCTTGTGAGCCTCTGGTATCCTTCCTCCTTTTTCATTGTTTGATCCTCCATTATCGAGCCCGCTAGACTGAAATGACCCTTCTGATTTTTTTATGCAAGGTCATGTTTGACCAATTTTGTTGGGGGGACAAAATTGGGATAACAAAATTGGCTAAGTCCCCCCTATTTAATTAATTATTTTATTCTGAATTTTACAAGCTTGGGTCAAAAGACTTTAACCAAAAATATTATTAACTGTGGAAATGTCTAACCTTGCAAACCCCTTTAAAAAAACAAAAACAAAAAAAAAAATATTATTACCATAAACTTGACTATTAAATTATTAGTTCTATTATGTTTTGAGAGTAGAAATTTGTGGGCATTACATCTAGTGCATTATTAATGTAAAATGAATTTTCACACTAATATTTTGGTGATCCCACATTATATTCAACGTAATCTTAGGGTTTCACCTTTTAGTGAGCGTACATTATTTTGAGCCCAAAGTTGATAGATTTATAGAGATATATACCATTGCTTCCTTAGTGTTAGATCTTACTATTTTTTCCTTCATTTTTTCAAAAAAAATTATATCTAGTTGTGTTGTTTTATATTTATTTCATTGGGTTCTCTACATGTTATATATTTTATGTGTTCTAAAGTGATTAGATCCAAAATCTGAAAAAGGATGTGAGTGCTAGGATATATTGCAATATGGCTGAGTTTGATGAAATTCATTTAATTAATCCTAGAATTTATGTGAATAATAAAGCGAATGTTTTGAAAAAAATGTTATTGTTGATCCCTAAGTTATCATTTCTCTTCCTAATGATGCTTCTATGAACGTAAAATGGTAAATGTTATGAATGGTTGTCAATATCTAACTGAAATAATTAATTTGATTAACATGTTAAAGGCTACATATTAAAATTAAACCCAAGGTTAAGATGCAAACAATGGTGTTATAGTATAATATAAAACCTATTTTTTGTATGAGACTAGTTATTTGTTATATTTTTTTGTTGTTCTAGTGTTGTTATGAATTATTTGATTATTGGACTAGATTAGGCTCTTATTAGTGCAATGCTTGACTTTTTCTTTTGTTTCTGTCTACTCTCTTCTTTTTTCTCACGTGTTTACTCACTCTTCATCCTATTTTGTCTATATTTCCTCAAACTTTCATATTTTCACGACTTTTTACATAACCATATTTTATTGTTCTAGTAATCCTAAAACCATACCCTAAATTATGGTAACCTTTTTTATACAATTCCTTTTACCCTTAATTTTGGTCACCCAAAGCTTTTGGACCTTTTGTGTCAACTTTTTTGGCCCATTATTGTGTTTTCAAGAGAAACAATAGGGTCCTAATTTAAATTTAAGATGTCTATAAATATATTATAACTAAAATACTACATTTAGGGAATGATGGACAAGCAAGAGAATGTATGTTGCCAAAAACAATTATAAACATTTAAATTAGGTATCATGCACTTAGAAAAAATATGAAGAGCATCTAATATTTACTTGTTTTATTAATCTGGGAATTAAAAGTGATAAGGGTTGGGCACTTGAATTACACAAGATTTATTTCTGAGCCACATTATACTTAACGTTATGTCTTCCAAGAATTGTTCCCATCAAGGTAAGTAATAATTATCACGAGATAACACATGCAGTTCAAAACGTCCCGCATTTTATTGTTTCATTCTAGGTGTTAAGGTGCTATCACACGAGGGTTCTAAAGAGGGGGATCAATTTCTTTAATATCAATGCAAAAATTTACAGAAATGAGCAAGGATTTTAAGTTATTATGTAGAGGTAAAAATGGCCATCAAATCAAATTTATATTTTTCTACACTTTTAGAAAACATACCTTACAATTCTAACCCTACTTAATTTTTTTTAGACTTTTTAATGTCTGTTTATAGTTAAATATTTGGACCTATATTTTTTTTTGAGCGGAGATATTCTCCAACTCTCTTTTATCGATTATTTTCATTGCAAAAACATTTTCATAATATTAAAGCCAAATCCGTATATTATATCTCTTTACATGTGAATACCAATGATTGTGGTTAGTTCTAAAAATAAAAAATTGCTATTATAAAACCACTTCACAGTATTGTAAAAAACTGTTCCCATCAAATTTTGTACCGTGTGAAATACTCCCGTCTCTTTTGTTATACATAAACTTGCGGCATCACCTCTAATTTATTAAAATAGTGAATGGATTTTCGAATGCCACCATTTTAAATACTCTAAACATTTATAATTTTAAAATAAATTGAGCTTATTTACCATCAAATTGCTTCATCATTTGCTTCCTTCATTATGAGGTGAGAAGCATTGTCTTTGGGTCCCTTATCATCTGTATCTCCATCTTTTCCTCTTCCTTGTCTGTCATCAATCTTTTTGTGATCCTTTGCTTTACCCCATAGTGCCGAATAAAGTCCAACAATAATTAAAAATGCTCCCACCACACTAAATACCAAGGAAAAATAGACAACTAACATTAGGAGAAGAAACAACTTAAAATATATCGACATAAAGCACATTTGGCCATGCAAATTTAGCTCCAATTGTTTAAGAATAAAACTTCATTTATTTTAATGGAAAGCCTATCATTTGGTGTTGCTTAATTTACCAATAAATAAATAAACATGTTGGGATTATTTAATTGGACTACAGAATATTTTGAAAACAATATGCAGGATGGAATATTTTATTTTATTTATGAAAGAACCAACCGAAAAAACACTGCTTTAATTCTTAAAACATTAACTTTTATAGAGGTAGGCTTTTCATGGTGAGAGCAATTCTGAAACAAATTAGATTCTATGTTGATTACAATAATATTCAAAAAGAATATATTTTTTCCTGAACTTAACTTTCCATTGTGTTTTAAAATGACGCATTTCTTTTTATTAAAAATGAGTTAACATTAAAAATAAAAAATATAGCTGTTATTTTCAATTATGAAAAATGCATTTTTAAAATTACATTAAAACTTTAAAAAAAAACATTGAAATTCTTAACATTATTGGAGACTACATGACCCTATCAACTTTTTAAAATTCACTATTATAATCATAAACCACCAAGTAACAAAGATTATTAGTAAGACTGACCTTCCTGTGTGAAGAGAGACATGGAGGACGATAAATTCCAGAAATGCAGTTGTTATTGTGTTGAGTGGGCTGAATACACCTGCAAATACAGGCCCCTTTTTCTTTATACACCATGTTTGCACAAAGAACCCAAATGCTGAACATATTACCCCCTGTCCATTACATGAATTTCAACATTTCAGTTGGTCACTTATAAAAAAAGCTTAAAAGGCAATAGAGTCACATCTTTATTGAAGCTGATTCAAGGTTCCGTCAATGATTTTCTTCCTAGGATTTTAATGGTGTGTTTGTACCATGACAAGTATTCAAATGGGTAAAAATTTTAAAATCTTAAAAACAATTCTAAATTGTCTACAGGAGACAAACTTTCAATAAAAAATATATATATTCAGGATTTTTTTTTTTCATTAAATAGAAAGTGGTTTTTACTTAACAGGGAAATATATATAACTTATATAGGGCTGAATTAAGGGTTTTTACCACCCTAGGCAATATTAAAACTAATGTCTTCTATAAATAAATAAAATATATACTCGAAAAAATAATTAACTGTGACTAAATATCATAATACTTTCAATGTTTCACAAAAAAAATTCTTAATAATTTTATTTGTAGCTACTACTGTCTAACATCCCTAGTTAATTATCTAACATATAATCTATCATAATCCTCTTTTCTCATATCCAAACTTTTTTTTCTCATGTTCTTTACATATTCATTTTTCTACATCTCTTTTCTAAGAAAAACATCCAAGACTTCTAAACAATAGAAAGTATTATAAATACATGAATATGAATTAAATTTAAAAAGAATGCAAAAAAAGCACTTGCATAAATATTTCAGGTCTACTAAATATCATATTCTTAATACAATTATTTAATTTTATTTTTATTTTGAATAAATTGAATTGAATTTGTATGTAAGGTTAGACACTAACTGCTATTAACATATATGGAACTAATAAATTGACCCATTCTTCATAAAAATCATAATGAAATAAAATAATTTAGAGCCTCCTAAATATTATTACCCTATGCAGTTACCTAGCTTACCTAGGCCATAATCCCCCTCTGAAGACACAACTGGTTCAATAAACAAAGTGATTTCTTAATTATATTTACCGTGTACAAAACACTGAGAAGCTGCATATTGCCATTTATGGCCCACATCTTGAAATTATTATGTCCACATATAACACCAACTAATGCAGACTGCACTGCTGAAAGGAGACAAATGAGTGCTGTTACGGATAGTTGAGCAGGATACCTTTTCAGAACAGGGCCCTGCACTCAATTCAGAAGGTTATCATCACCGCCATTGAATTGTAATGAATGACATGAAAATGGCATAAGAAATGAAAAACTTGTACCTGAAATGTAAGCCATGCGGCCCAAGATGCCAGGCCTCCATAAACCAGGATGGAGCCCAGTAGCATGTTTCTATTAGCAGCCTTTGAACTAGAGATTTTATGTAGGCTGGATGTTTCATGAGGAGAGGAGGGAAATTTTATAGCAGGACCTTTGTAGAAGGTCATAATCATTGCTCCACTCACACAAACAATTGTGCCAGCAATCTTAGCTTGTCCTCTCAAACTTTTAATATCAAATATCTCCAATCTATAAAATTCACGTTGAAAAATCTCAGATTAATGCTACATCTGTATTTACCCCCTAAACGAAATTTCATGTTGAAAACAGAATAAGTACCTCGAAAAAACTAAACTGCAGGAGTAAATTCATTCAGTACGTTCCCCTTATTGTGTTGAATACACACACACATGGTTTAATTAAAGAAATCACTTGAGTGAATTTAAAAAGTTGAAAAAACTAAAAATCTCTTTTAAATCACCATATTTGGTAACCTTGGGTCTGGTAGATAAGAACATCCATCTAAAATAAGAATGATGCTGACACACAAGCTTTAACACTCAAAAACACCAAAAAGTGTTTCACTTTTAAAGACCCAACACAATATAGAAATCCAAACATACCTTGAATAATCCTAACAGTTCAATCAAAGAGACCACAATTTTGTGTTTTTGTTGGGTGAATTGAAAAAAACTGAGAAATACTGCAAATGCTTTTATTGGGTGAATTGAAAAACGATGAGAAATACTGCAAATCTCTCTGGAAACACTGTATTTCTTAACATGGTTGAGATAGAGGGAAAATATTTTTGCACCTTACGAAAGTGGCCATCACAAATGTCATAATTGGAATAAGGTTCTGGGCTGCTCCACCAAAAGTGGAAGAAGTATAATACATGCCTTGAGAGTAAGCATTAAGAAAGATACTAATCCTGCCAAGGAGGATTAAAAGTTAGTGGCCTGCAAATATATAATGAGAAATAAATTTAGCTGAAAAAATATGGTAACTTACCCACATGCAAGCAAGAAGATTTGGAAGAAGATATACCATGTCAGAGGTGGCCGTTGATTTCTGTAACACAAGTGAGCTCAATGTAGTGAAACAGAAAATCCCATGGCAATTGACTAAATAAAGGAAATTCTCATACAAACCTTTCCAAAACATAAGCAAAAGGAGCAATGGCTAATGTGGCAATAGCCTGTCTGTATGTCACAAAAACAAAGTTGTTCATTCCATCTTTGAGAGCAAGAGTGGTAAGGATATTGAGGCCTGCATACGTCGTTTGAACTACAATTTGTCCTACATATGGTTTGAATTTCTCCATTGTCGTCTTGTTTACTTTTTCATTTGATAAAATTTACTTTCTAAGCTATACCCAGTAGTTCTACTTCTATATATGCTTATTGCCAATATCTTTATGGAGGAAGTGACATCTTTTGTAAGGTCATTAAAATCAGTTAACCCCCAAAAAGAATGCCTAAGACCAGGATGTTTAACATGTTTTATGGGAATAGTAAATAACAATTGTTTTATACATTAGGGTTGATCAACATAAACATACCAGAAGTTTACCTCAAACCTTAAATTGACTTTTTTTTTTTAGTACTCTCTCTTAGAATGACCTCAAACCTTCCTTCACGTAAGGAATAAAACTAGTTAAAGAATAACAGAAAGTAGGCATTACAAACAGCGTATACATAAGGAATATAAAAGCATTTATCATAATAATGTTATGACATGAATTTCCAATAATTAACTGTATTCAGCGGATTTCAATGTAACTTTATTCAGTGGATATCAACATCGTGTAGATAAACTATACAAGTGGATTTTAACGTCATGTTGATCTGTTACAAAATGTTATGAATCGGATTTCCAATAGTATACACGAAATTAATGAATTTATAAAGACTATGGTATTCACATCGGAGCAAGAGGTTTTAAGATATTAAAATGCATATACTACAACACACATCATCTTTGATTAATTAGGCCTAATCAGATAGAAAATCATAACACACACCTTGTTACATAAATAAGGGTCCATTTTAGATCTTTAAAATGTAAGGAAAATTCGGGTGTGAAAAGTAGTTTTACATTAGCAAATGTTTGAAACAAGACATAATGCATTGCAATCACATAGAACTAGAGGGTCCCCTTCTCTTTCTATAATTTCTTAGGACATGTTGACTTGTCTGAGTAGTTGGATTATTGCATATGAGACACTTCATTTGATTATGGTAGATGTTGATTTCCACTTGTTACGATTATCATCCTATGGTATATGACATTCTTATTTGACAGGGTACTTTTGGGACACTATATGATATTCATGACATTAGTTATTTCATTATGATTAGAGATGGTGATAAAAATGATGTTTTAGATTTGATAGATTATGTGGTTATATAGCCAAATTATGAACAAACCAGATATACTGCAAATAATATGAACTCCAAAGAAAATAGATCTCCTTCTTCGTTATTGAATAATGAATTACATTGTTTCCTAAATAGGAAAACAACTTCAAACTCGAGTTTCCAAGTAAACTCTAGCTAACTCTGACTAAATCTACTCTAGGTGGCGGAAATTACTATTTTTAGCAGTTTACTAGAACCTGTTATTCTTAGTAAGTTCACATGCTTATTCCTATGGGCACAGAAATTGCCACGCATCTTCTACATCCCTAAATAAGAGGAATTACCAACTTTCCAACTGATAATGTGATTATTAGAGTAAAATTAACTAATTCTCAAAAATAGGAAAAAACCGAACTATAACTTAAATCCTAATTTTCGGCCTCAAGATGGCGGATTTAGGGCCCAAAAATGTGTCGAAAACTTGCCCCAACTGGTAGGGCCAGTTGCCGCTGCATTCGTCTCATCAAAACACATGGTTTCAAAAAAAACAGACTCAAACGAACACACGGAGCTCAAGTTATGACTTTGTCAAGTTCCTGCTAATTTTGGCACATAAGTATTCACTGATGATCACGACTTTGAGTTATATATCCTGGATATGGGATTGTGCCTATATGTATCAATCGTACAATAGATGTGGTGAAATTTTATCTAGCTAATATTGTATAGTCGTATTTCATTATGATTAATATGGATATTTTATCATGTAGCGAAGATTTGAGGTTTTCCTTGAGTGTGAAGGATTTTTTGGTTACACCACTTGGTGAATGTGGGACTTAGTGGTAGCACTACAAAAGATGCCTAAGTCGTCTTGCCAAACCATTTTCTCCCACCTTGTTTCATTTTGGTCATTGCTTGTAATTGGGGAATTTGGATGATTCTTGCATGTGAATTTTAATTAATCATATTGTCATTTTTCCTAATCTTGAGCGCCATGGTAAAATTTAATTACTTCATCGCTCACCTAATTTGGATTTCGTTATGCTAATGAGGTCATTTATTATGATTTGTGTTATGGGTTGTTTCAGTGTCTTGAAACTATTTAAGGATGTCTTGCGAGTTGCTAAGCATATTTTTGGGGACCATTCCTCACCTTGATTCTCTCATTCAATCCCAAGTCTCAAATTAAACCTTTAATGGAATTCTTAAAGGCTTGTATTAAAATTAAAGTGTTAGGAAATAAGAGATAACATATGCGGAATAATCCCTTGCAGAATCACAACAGTAGAAACTAATATGTAGAAATTATTACAGATCTCAAATAAAATTGCAGAATAAAATAAAACAACACAAAGAGACAGTATTTAACATGGTTCATCCAATTTGGGCTACGTCCACCAAGAATCACTTGCTCAGATTTTATTACAAGCCACCGCTCTCTCAATACAATTCCCAGATCCGTTTGAAGCTATGCTCAACAAACTCTACAGAATTCACAGCCGAATTCAAAACACATCTGCAATACATTTTCTTGTGTGTCTATCATATGCATAAGACCATATAAATAGACAACTGCTTAAGCAGTTTTACAAAACCATGGGTACCAAAACCATGGGCAAAACCCGTCCCATAAACCTATGGGTCAAAAAACTCACCCATATGAGAAAAGCACGTTTCCTGATATATCGGGTGCATTTTTCGAGGCCAAAAATTTTTACAGTCTTAGTGTACAGTCTTCAACACTTTCACACATGAAAAACAGGCTCCACAACCTAACAATTTCCCACTTACAGACTAGTTTTCCTCTGAGCAAGCTTCTCAACCCTTCACTAGTTTCTGTGAAGACCAACCAAAGCTGAACACAACTTCAGTTTTTCCCTTTTGACCACCTTGGTCATCATGTCTGCAGGATTCTGACTGGTATGAATCTTCTCTAACTTCAACTTCTCTTCCTCCAAAGCTGTCCTGTTGAAATGGTACCTTAACTATATATGCTTGTCCTAGAGTGGAAAGTAGAGTTCTTATCTAGGTGTATAGCACTCTGACTATCACTATGCGGCTTACATTCCTCCTGCTTATGCTCCAACTCCTCAAGAAATTGTTGTAACCAAATCATCTCTTTGCTTTCCTCTGTGGTAAAAACATACTCAGCCTCCGTGGTTGACAAAGGCACCAGCTTCTTTAGTCGTGAAATCTAGCTCACTGCTGTCCCACCTATAGTGTAAATATAACCTATCGTGCTCCTCCTGCTGTCTACATCTCCAGCCATGTCTGAATCTACATAACCACGTAAAGTGGTGTTTGATCCATTATAGCACAAAACTGTCCCCATGGTCCCTCTCAAATACTGAAGGATCCACTTTACTGTTTGCCAATGCTCTTTACCTGGATCACTCATAAATCTACTCACAGCTCCCACTGCATGGGCAATATCAGGCCTAGTGCACACCATAGCATACATCAAACTGCCAACTGCTGATGAGTAAGGTACTTTGGACATCTGGTTTCTTTCCTGCTCTATCATGGGACACTGCTCTTTTGATAACTTGAAATGGCCTGCCAAAGGAGTCCCAACCGGTTTAACATCCTGCATGTTAAACTTGTCTAATACCTTCTTAATGTACTCTTCCTGAGATAAAGTCAACTTCCGTTCCTTTCTATCCCGAGTTATCCTCATACCAAGGATTTGTCTAGCTGCCCCCAAATCCTTCAAATCAAAGGATTCACTTAGCTGTTTCTTGAGTACTTTTATTTCCTTGCATGTTTTTACCTGCAACCAACATGTCATCAACATACAAACACAGGATAATATAACTTCCATCCTCAAATTTCTTTGTATACATGCAATGGTCAGAATGACATCTAATATAACCTTGCTCCATCATGAAGCTATCAAACTTCTTATACCATTGACGTGGAGCTTGTTTCAAGCCATACAAGCTCTTCTTTAGTTTACACACCATATCCTCATTACCTTTGACCTCATAGCCCTCTAGTTGCTGCATATATAGTTCCTCCTCCAAATCACCATGGAGAAATGCAGTCTTTACATATAACTGTTCTAAGTGTAAGTCTTCTGCTGCCACTATTCCAAGAACAGTTCTAATAGAATTCATTTTTACTACAGGAGAAAATAACTCATCAAAATCTATACCTTGTTTCTGTGCAAACGCCTTGACCACCAACCGGGCCTTATATCTTTTCTTTCCTCCTTCTTCATCTTTAACTCTGTACACCCACTTGTTCTGCAATGCTCTTTTGCCTTCTGGTAGCTTCACCAAATCCCAAGTCTTATTCTCCATGAGAGACTTATGCTCCTCATCCATGGCTTGCTCCCACTTCTTACTGGCATCTACCTGCATTACTTCATCAAAGCTCTCTGGCTCTCCACTATCAGTGAGTAATAAATAATAAAGAGAAGGAGAAAACCGTTCAGGTTCTTTTCTTACCCTAGAAGACCTCCTCACTATAGGAGTTTAGGTTTCCTGTTGAGTAGGTTCCTGAACTGATTCATGGGTCACTTTCCCTTCTGGAAGATCCTCTACCACTGCATATTCTTTCTTGGATTCTTCCCCTTTTTCCTGCAACTGTTGCTTATACATGACTTTCTCATTAAAGACCACATCCCTAGACTGAATGATTTTCTTGTCCTTAAGACTCCAACATTTAAACCCAAAGTCATCACCACCATAACCAATGAAAGTACATTTTTTTGATTTAGCCTCTAGCTTGGTCCTATCATCCTTGTCTATATGAACAAACACTTCACATCCAAAGACTCTAAGAAATGAATAATAAAATTTCTTACCATACCATGCCTCCTCAGGTATGCCTCAATCCAAGGCACTTAAGGGTCCTCTATTTATCAAGTACACTGTTGTGCTCACTGCTTCTGCCCAAAAAGAAAGAGGCAGTCATGCATGTAACCTCATGCTCCTGGCATGTTCCATTATTGTTCTGTTCATCCTTTCTGATACCCCATTATACTGCAAAGTTCCTGGAACTATCTTTTTCCTGTGGATTCCATTCTTAGAACAGTAATCATTAAATTCATTGCTGCAATACTCCCCTCCATTATCTGACCTGAGACATTTTAGCTTAAGACCTATTTCATTCTCTACCAAGGCTTTCCATTTAACAAAAGTGTCAAATACATCAGATTTGTTTCTAATACAATAAACCCAAACTTTCCTTGTTGCATCATCAATAAAAGTAACATAATAACTTGAACCCCCAAGAGATGATACTTGAGCCGGCCCCCACACATCAGAATGTACCAGCTCTAACTTACTCTCTTTCTTCGTAGGTCCAACCTTGAGAAACCTTACTCGCTTATGTTTCCCATATATGCAGTCCTCACATAACTCCAAACCTGTTTCTGTATATTTAGGAAAATTCTTCTTTATGATGTCCATGCCCTTATGGCTCATATGACCGAGCCTATAGTGCCATAATGTTTTATCTGCATCTGAAGCCACAAGATTACAATCATTAGTACTATCAGTGGTTAAATACAAGGTTCCAACCTTCTTACCTCTTGCCACCACAAGAGCACCCTTGGTAACCTTCCAAGAGTCAGCTGTAAATATCACAGTACAACCATCACTTCCCAATTGCCCCACCGATATCTAATTTCTCCTTAATGTAGGCACATGTCTGACATCTTTCAATAGCCATGTATTCCCATTTTGCATCTTAACTTGTACAGAACCTTTTCCAACTATACTGCAAGGCTCATCATCACCAAGAAAAACATGCCCAAAATCCCCTTGAACATAATCAACAAAATAATGTCTATGTGGAGTAGCATGAAAAGAAGCCCCTGAATCTAAAACCCGAGATTCAATAATATTATGTAAAGAAAGAATCAAAGCATCCTGGCATACATTACCCGATGCCACATTTGCCTCCTTGTTTTCTTCCTGTTGTTTCTTCTTATCCCAAAGCTCCCAACAGTCCTTCTTTGCATGCCCAGGCTTTCCACAATTCCATCATACAATCTTGTTCTTGGATTTTGACCTTGCCCGATCTTTTGATTTTCCACGGTTTCCTCTATTCTTATGTCTCCCTCTAGTTTCCACTGTCAAAGCATTCCCTGAAGTAGAAGATTCCCCAGAGATTTTTCTTCGCATTTCCTCACTTAGAATCACCCCTACAACATCCTCAAACTTCAACTTTGAGTTAGCTGGAACTGAGTTACTTACCGCCATTACTAGGCTATTCCAACTCTCAGGTAAAGAGCACAGAATTAATGAATCCCTAACTTCTTCATCAAATTCTATTGTAACTGAAGCTAACATATTCACAACTGTATTGAAATCATTTAAATGATCTGCTACTGAACTATTCTCAGACATCTTCATATTAAACAAATTTTTCATTAAAAATATCTTGTTAGAGGCAGAGTGTTTTTCATACAACTTCCCTAATGCATCCATTAGATCTTTTGTAGTCTTTTCCTTTGAAACATTAAATAATACCGAAGATACAAGACACAGCCAGATTGTCCCAAGTGCCTTCCTATCAAGCAAATCCCATTCCGCATCTGTCATACTCGACGGTTTGTTCACCTTCTTAGACAACGGAGTATAAAGATCCTTTTGATAAACGTAATCTTCCATCTGCATCTTCCAAAGACTGAAATTCTACCCGTTGAATTTATCAACCCTAGATCTTCCATCATCTACCAGCTCTCCCACTCAAGCTAAAAAACTTTCCCTGCGATTCAACACTTCAGCAAACCAAACTAGGCTCTGATACCAATTGTTAGGAAATAAGCGATAACATATGCGGAATAATCCCTCACAGAATCGCAACAGTAGAAACTAATATGCAGAAATTATTACAGATCTCAAATAAAATTGCAGAATAAAATAACACAACACAAAGAGACAGTATTTAATGTGGTTCACCCAATTTGGGCTACGTCCACCAAGAATCACTTGCTCAGATTTTATTACAAGCCACCACTTTCTCAATACAATTCCCAGATCTATTTGGAGCTATGCTCAACAAACTCTACAAAATTCACAACCGAATTCAAAACACATCTGCAATACATTTTCTTGTGCGTCTATCATATGCATAAGACCATATAAATAGACAACTCCTTAAGCAGTTTTACAAAACCGTGGGTACCAAAAGCATGGGAAAAACCCATCCCATAAACCTATGGGTCAAAAAACTCACCCATATGAGAAAAGCACATTTCCTGATATATTGGGTGCATTTTTCGAGGCCAAAATATTTTACGCCTAAATTTTTTGTTTTCAAGGGCTGCACCCCCGAACCCCTGCTATAGGGGGCTGCTGCCTCCGGACCCCTGCTCGGGGCCCGGCCCAGCCCCGAACCCCGACGAGGATACATTAACAGTGTATAATACTCTTAGTGTACAGTCTTCAACACTTTCACACATGTAAAACAGGCTCCACAACCTAACATAAAGGGCTCCTTCACCTCAAACATGGTCCTTTGGACCTAACCTATGGGTGGGGGAAGCATTTTGTGAACCCAAAAATCATGTTCCTCACTCCACCCCCTTACAAGTCATTAGCTAAATCTCTTTTCCTTGTCTCACATGGGTGACCTTGGGTTTTTTGTGGGCTTTGAGGGCTAATTTAGATTTTTTCCCGTCTTTCATTTATTATTTTAGGATACATGGAGGGTTTACTTAGCTAGAAGGTTGACACTGTTGAACCGTAGTCATTGTTGTTGTAATTGATGTCAAGTGACATTGATGGAAAATGTGTGAATGGTAAATTGAGGATTAGTTTGGGGCATCAAGTTTGATTTTTATTTCCTTCACAATGATGGTTGGAGCTCAAAAATTTGATTCAGAGTGGTTTCATGATGAATTCAGTGTGTTACATGCTTGTTTAGAGAGGTACGTTTCTACTGGAGGTATAAAGAAGCTTGGTGTTCTTGGCTCGGGTGGTCCATAAGAAAGTAATGATATTTCTAGGGTGTGAAATAGATTCTAAGGTGATGATTAGGACTGGTCTTGCAAGTCACAGTTCAAACTAGCCCATTTAGGCCTAGTTTTAGAGCATAATGAGGTGTATGGGTACAAAGCAATAAAAGGAATGATAACCATGTCTTACGAAACCAAGAAATCAAATGTTAATCAAACACCATGATTAATAATATAAAAGTAATTAGTCAGAATAACTTTAATAAAAATTAGGAAAACAAATGAGCAACAATATCATATATTATTATGGAACTCAATGAAATGCAATTAGAATAGGCCTTGCTTATATAGGCAAGGAATAAAAATCTAAGAATTAGTCAAAGTCATAGATCAAGCCATAAATCAAGGAAATAACTAGCCATCAAAGAACTAGTCAAGACCATAGACTTAGGAAATGGCTAGACATCAAGGATCTAGTCAATACCATAGATCAAGGAAAGAACTATACCTACTGACTTGATAATATTCCCCTAGTATTTAGATAAATAAAAAGAAATATCCACACACATAATTGGGTGAGGATAAATAAAATAAAAGTAAATAGAGTACCTAGATGAGCATGAGCTAAGGTAAATAACTAATCTAACAAGAAGGTCATGACAAAACTAGGTAAGCATGGGAGAATCCTAGGAATATTTCATAGAGAATTTATGAGCATATATAGGGCATACTTCAACCTTTGGAGGAAAAATCCAATTTTTCACCAAAACTTCCCTTGAGAACTAATAGTGAAGTCATGGAAAATTGAGATTGGTATGGAAATTATAGGCTTATTTATGAGAAACCAAGCTATGAAGCATGGAGATGGATTTTTTATAGTGCTTCATGTTAAGTTTCATTAAATTTTGAAGAAGTTTTCTCAAGTTATTCAAGTTTTCCCAAGAATGGGTTTTTGAGAAATGCAAGCTAGGAACACTATATTCTTAGCATAAAAAAAAATTACAAATCCTCCTTCATATAAATCGTAGAAGGAATTTGTACAGATCACTCCAAGACTAAAATTTTGCAAAAAAATGAGGGACAATGGGTAAGAAAAAATCTTCTATTCAATTTACTAAAAGTGTTTTCTCTCTGCAAATGTCTTTCTTGAAGCAATAAGCAAAAATTGAGATGTTTTGACTCCAAATCATCTGTTCAAGTTAGTACAACCCCTTTTAAGTGTAAAATACTCTATCTAAGTCAAAATGGTGTATTTTGTTTCTCAGGGATTGACTGTACCATGCAGATCTATCTCAGTATTTTCAAAGTTTGTCTATGATATCTCATGTGAAGGATATCTAGTTGAAATTTATGACATGGAAGGTCATACGAGTCATTATCCTATTTCCTATGAAGATTCTTAGGGGATCCATGTTGAAAAATTGATCAAGGAAAGCCTATCTCAGTCAAATCTTTGAAGAGCAAGTTTTTGATAAGAACTAGTTCTTGATCGAGGTGAATATATTGAGGTAAAGTGCTTGTGTCCATGAGTTATATGACACTAATCATGGTATAAATGTACTAAAAACACACTAAGAACAATTTTCAGATCAAATGAAGCTCTATGATGAAAATTCTCTAAAAATTAAAAAATTCAACTCACGACATTTTCATTGAACTGTGTCTTTGGGCATGAACAACAAGAGTTTCCTTCTTCAATATAATTAACAGGAGAATTGAATTCATTCAATACCTTCTCAATGTGGTGTAAGTGAAATGAATAGCCTTAAAAAGTGAATTTTTATCAGTAATAAATCTCCAAGTCAGAAATGTCATGCAGCTCTTTGAGAACAAGTTAAGAAAGTTTGAAAAGTACTTAGTTTTCATAACCCTATACATTTATAGGTGAATGTATGTAGTATGGAAATTTATTTAAGGTATAGTTCCTCACAAAAAATTCCTTATATGCTTTTGACAAATACTTAATCAAGTAGAAAAACTCATTTCTTGACTAGGTCTATTTCTCTTTGTGACAATAAAGGAAGATTGTATTTTTTCTTTAAATCATGAAGTTATCTCTTCATCAATTCCAAGAGAAGGAATGAATATTAAGGAATGAACCTCAAATGAATTGTTAATACATTGGTATTGGGACAAGGTTGATGTATGAAGTGATATAAGCCTTTAAATAGAAAACTAGGGTTTTGACCTAATAAATCTAATTGTGCAAGACTTGAAGATTAAAATAACTTGAGCTAGTGGGCATGTTATCGGAAGTTTTTTTGACCTAGGGATCTATGAAATTTTTTAATTCTCTTGATAGTTTTCATTGCAACCTTGTTTGACTGAGAAAGGTATGAAATTTTTTAAACCCTGGAGGTAGAATTGTATCATATCATACCCTGTCACAATTAAACATTTATGAAGGATATATATGGTCCTATGTTTATCATATTGGAATACACAACAAATACCATCTGATCTTCCCCCCAAGCTATAATTTTTTGTAAAGATATATTCAATTTCGTCTATCAAACCAATAGATGATTGTGATTTGAGCACTTGTAGTTTGTGAAAATGGGTAGAGTATGCTAAATGCTCGTTCCTCTCCATTCTTTGACGAATGACCTTTAATGTCACATTATTGATGAAATCCCTTTAATGCGTGGTGTCCTAAATTCCAATCTTAGTGTGTGCACTTAATTTTTTTCTCCTTATTTTTTCATAATGTACTAACTGGCTTCTCACTCCTAATTCACTCATATGTGTTCCAATGAAGAAGGTGAACCAAATTTGAAGTTGAAGATTAAAAATTAAAAAATGAGGAAAATTAAGGGAGTACAAGGAATTTTTAGAGGCATGTATAATGTGTAGACGCTAAATGATGCACTTTGGGTAAAGTACTACGTCCTAATCACATACTACTATTCATATGCTTCTTGCATGAGAAAAGTAATAATTGATCATTATAATTTTCCTCTTAGTTTCCTTTCTAGCATCCCTCTTGGTCTTATAGACATCGCTTCCTAGTCTGGCCCTTTATACTTCACCTTTTTTAGCTATGGACACAAATGACCAGGTGCCCTCATCCCCTCTGGGACCCTATACCTCTTTATACTTTTCTCGCCCCTTCTTCGGTCTTTTCTAGCCATTGGGTCAGCCTTTTAGTGATCAATTACAAAATTTGAACAGGAAAAGAATATCAATAAAAAGTTATGTGACTAAATTATAGGACTAAGCTCTAAGCATATATACTATCACCTAATGTTACATCTCACAAGAAATCAAGAGCATATTTGCATTCATCTAGCACCATTGGAAAGGAAATCGGCTTGTTTTTTTCATCACACACATAAAAGGGAAGTTCATTTAATTCCATGCACATATATATAACATATTTTTACATCTAGCTACTTTTCACATTATCCAATACAACATATGCAAGAGCCACCTAGGACATGATTCCACACACACACACACACACACACACACACACAGAATTGCAATGGGTATGAGATGCAGTGCAATGTTTAATCGTAAGATCATTCATTTGATAGCTGAAGATAGTCTGACACCTCATTTTGCATCTTTATTTTTTAGGATTTTATTTTATTTTGAAGGTTTTATAGGTGATATCTTCATTATAGGTTATCAGTGACATATCGAGGATTTTTACGACAACCTAGTGATAGACAATGAGCGCTTCAGATCAAGAAGAAACCCTATAAAAATAATCTTACAAGCTCATGTGTAGACCATGGCACCTTGGAAGGGATCTGAGGTGCCTAGGAGTCCCATTAGGAATCAAGGCACCCTGGTCCGTTCTTCTGCACTTCTTCATTTTTCAGGCTCATTCATTACCTCCTGCGTTCTTGTTATGCAAGTATTCCAACTTCACAAATTTCTAGGATCATTGCGAAATCAACTAAGTGTTCTAAATCCTTATTGCACATAGGGTTTTACTTTCATTGGAAACTACTTGTTTCTTGAGTCATGTAGTATACTTTACTGCCATATCTACTTGATGTAACATATCTTATTATTTAACATAAGTAACCTACACATTAGTTAATTTTTATTAAATCATTTGGTGAACCATTCTGATTCAAACACTCTTGGATCCTCATTTTTCATTTATCACGGGTCCTAAACTTCCTCAAATTCAATTCTCCAATTTACTAAAAAATGCATCCCAATTGTGAAGTTGTT
Source organism: Taxus chinensis (assembly GCA_019776745.2). Taxonomy (NCBI): domain Eukaryota; kingdom Viridiplantae; phylum Streptophyta; class Pinopsida; order Cupressales; family Taxaceae; genus Taxus; species Taxus chinensis. Next base: position 236,756,164 of record CM034146.1, read on the forward strand.
CTATAAAAATCCTTAGAAACCATGTATCTTCCTAAAGATATTCCACCACAAAAAATAATTCTTAATTTTCATTTTCTATTTGATGACCCTATATTTTGTTGTCCTCAATCCAATCAACCCATATTTGATTAAATTCAAGTTTTGCATTCTTTATTTTATGAAAAATTTCAATCTATGAAATCCATGATTAGATCTCTAAAATATGAAATCCAAAATCTTAAGGATGATTCTCAAGAACCTGTTAGTTCTTCTATTCAATGTCATTCTATGCCTTTTACATGTGCTCATATCAGTGAGCCTCAAGTCTTTCCATTACCAGAGCCTCTCACATTCGATCAAAATGTTAAGAAAAATTATATTCTTATTGAAATCCTTAGTCATCAATTGATCACTTTATAGTCTAGTCATTACTATCCTCCTTATTGTCTTGAAAAATAACAAGGTTTTCAATATTACAATTATCATCGAATCAATAGACATAATAACACATATTGCTATGCATTAAAACAATAAATAAATCATCTTGAACGTAAAGGATTTATCTCATTCACTACAAAACATTATGTTTCCTTCCCATCTACAAATGCTACATCCAAATGGGATCCTAAATCTAATCCTTCTATGTCCAATGAGCATCATGCCACCACTTCTAATGTTCCTTCTCCAGTAAATCAAGCACTGCCTATTCATTCCACTCAACATTATCTTAAAGATCATTTCACTCCTTCTCCACTCAAATTTATCTGTCACATTACCAAGTCAAACTACGCAATCACCTATCAAGTTCCATTCTCCATCACCTCCTCCTACTGAATCATATACAATATTGCCAAGTCAATCTAAGCACCCTCCTATAAATGTCATTTCAACCTATCCTCCACTCAACTCTTGCACAATATCATCAAATAAGCCGCCACCTTGCGATTTCCCTCCCCAATCTTATTTTTTCAAGAAAACTACTCTTTATATTGATCCACTTAGCGTCATTGACTAGATCTCCATCTCTTATGAACTCAGGGGGAATCATTATTTTTCTCCCCCTTCTAATATCACAATTTTTCTATCATTTACTACTATTACAATCTATGCTTTATATTTCATACCTTTGAGTGATCTTACACAACTTGATACATTCGTATCATCATTACCCTATGACGTAATCTTGTGATAAGGTTCACACTTGACTGTTGAGGGAATACTATACACATGGACCTCACACACGACACATTTCACATCCTACACATCTTCAAAATCTTATTCTTACATCTTCTATACATCTCACACACTTTGCACTTTCTACACATTACACATCTTACGCCTCTACGACATCTTCTTCTTCCTAAACAGTATACATATTGTGCAATTTCTACATCTTGTATTCAAACATACTACTACACATCATATGCATTTTTTGCTCTCTACACCCACTGATTCTACACATTTTGCACTATACACATCTTCGACATAATCTCTTTACTCCTACTATGCATCACATGTGCTTTGCACTTTCCCATACTTACACATTATATACATCTTGCACTGCACATTACACATCATTACACTTGGCCAATTCAACACACATATTTCTCATGTCACGATCTCAAACAAAAAACTAGACACCTACAATCTACATCATTCTACCATATTGTACTTACACATCATACTATTCTATTCTACACCCTATGTATCATGATCAAACATTTGCGGTGCACACTACTTGGTGATGCACTCATGTACTTAAGGTTTTTACATGACTAATGAAGGATATATAAAATATGAGCCTCATGTCGCTTACTCTCTATGTGTCACGCTTCAGTGATAAATATTTCTCGCATACAACACATCATTTAAACCATTTCTTGATGAAATAATCTTGCTATATGGTTCATTCTTGACTGCTGAGGGGTCTTGTATAAATGAACCTACTTCCACTCATTCCTACATTTGTACTCGGTAGGAAAACTTCCCCTAATGCACTCATATTGCATTTTTTTCCATTTCATCCACAACATGTTGCATATCTTCATTGCACATAGTTCTTACTCATGTATGCTTACATGTACACTTTGTTACACATGCTAGTTAAAGTGCCCACCTATTTTTACACATTTCACTTGTTAAATCATTACATTTATTAGATTTTTGAGATGGATTTTGGCATTATTTATATACTATATGGTTTCATTATGGATCATTTGATGGAACTTGTGATGATTAAGACACGCAGCCCCAAGTTAGCATTATGGACCATTATCTTAGTTCTTGCATTGTATGGTTTTGAATATTAGTAGGTTGTGGCACATTATATTTGATTTCATATATGATGAATATACATATGGTTTCATCGTATACTTTGATATCATTGGTTTATAATGGATAATTGAATGTTGTTATGTAGTGCTTGGATATGATATCCTGGGTTAATTTGGATGTATGTTTTTAGCGGTTAGCCATTTCATACTGACATTTATTGTGGTATAGTGTGAGTGATCATCCATGATTGATTCATTGATATATTTTATTTAGGAGGTATTTTTAATGTTTGAATTGAGTGTGCAAATTACAGCTCACAAAGGAGAATGTGCATTTTAGGGTAGTTACGCCTGGAGTTGCAATAGAGTTTAACTAGTTTGAGTCCTAGCCATGCATGATTTTGTGTAGCCTTGTGTGTTTTTGGCATGCTCATGTTTGGGACACCATGGGTTATTACTAATTGTGATTATGTTAATTGTAATTTGTTTAGTCATGTGATAAACTAGTTCTGGAATCTAATGATCCCCACTTGCATTAGATTTTTTTTTAGGTTAGTTAATTTTGTAGATTAGTGGTTTAAGACCACCTAATTATCATTTAGGTGGGCCACACCACATTTTTGCTTGTCCCAGTTATCCCAATATGGTAATTTTAGGGACCTCTTTTCACTTTAGGGGTCTCCCTTTCATTGAACTGAGCCCCTTGGACCCTACCTATGGGTAGAGAGGTCTTTTTTCATGGTAAAATGGTATTTTGCTTCCCATTTTACCCCTCTCATATCACCATATTGTAAGAATGGTTAGTTTTTAGGTTAATTAAAAATTGTAGGGTGTTGGATTTATTTACATTTTAGGTAATTTGAGAGATTACCTCCAAAATATGTTTTGTTTTATGCTCTTTGTGATTTTGGGAATATTGTTTTGGGAGATGAGAGGGATGACACATGTCACCCTCTCATTTGTGAGGATCGGTTACTTTTTCTTCTTTTTATACTACCTCATGTCGAGGGGTATGAACTTTTAACTGTCATTTTTACCATTGGATTTTGAGATCTTGGAGCTTGGAGCTTGGAGATAGGGAGAATTTATTGTGCTTGGAGTTGGATTGCTAGTTTTTGAGGTAGGCTTCATACTCTTATTTTTTTTTCATAGTATAATGTGAAGAGAAAGAATGGTTGTTGAAAATTTTTTCTGCATGTTCAGCTATGGGTGCTTTGTGTGATTGTTGTTTCTTTATTTTTATCCAATCCATTGTACTTTTGAGGTGTATTTTTGGAAATTTATGGGGAAGAGGGAGGAATGTTCCCTCTTACACCACATGGCTTGATGGGAAAGCCATGATGGTATTCATTTTTTTCCTCCCTTCATATGGTTTGATCTGGAGAAGGATTATTCATATGGATTGAACATCCTTATCCATCTTTGGAAAAGAAACCATGTATGGTTTGAAAATCCTTCCAAGGAGGAGACTTGGTGTTTGGGAAGGAGAGATAAGGAGGATATTTTTGAATGGAGAGATAAAGAGGGCATGTTGAATATTTTTTATAGTGTTCATATTGTTGGTTAACATTTATGCTTCTTATCCAGGATTCTTGCAACTCTTCCCCTAGGAGGGAAAACATGGAGTTTTAACCTTGTGTATTGTAGTTCATTGGGTTGTTGTGGGTGTGTTTCAAAATTGATGTGTGTGTGATTGTCACCCTTGTCGTATTTTTACTTGTGCATTCTTGAGGCTTTCTAATTCCTCTCCCATGGTCTTGGAGGGAAGATAGCATGTCCTCCATGTGTAGGAGATAACATGTGATGATGCCATTTTTTTGGAGGAAACCAGTCCCTTTCTTCTTACGTTATGAAGAATATTTTGGAGTTGAAACTTGCAGATTTGGCTTTGAGTTTGGTGAAGAAAAATTGAATACTTTAACATTTTGTTTCCCATTTTTGGGAGGCTTATCCTCTTCTATTTTATTATTATCTTGTAATGATGTTGTAACTATTGTTAATTTGTCTTCCATCTTGGGATAAATCTTGTATATTGTGCTTGAATATGTTATTTCATGTTATCTCCTCCTTGAGGATATTATTTGAAAGATTGTAATCTTGTTCTTCATGTTGTAATAAGTTCCTCTCATTTCTTTTGAGAATTTCTTTGAACTTTTGTCAAGGAAAGTTTATGGGAATGTCTTTTATCTATTTGAAAGGAATGATTGCAAGGCTTAACATTATGAAATGGAAAGGTTGCACTATCTTTTGCATTTTAAATGAAGATTGGAGGAATTGAATATATCTTGAGCACTATAAATTTGTTACCCTTGTTATTTGAATGATTATTGTATTGGGGAAATGGATATTTCACTTAGTAGTTAAATTTATTTATCAAATAATATTCCATTTTATATGAGTTATGGAAGAAAAGAAAGTATAATTGTTATGGTATTTATAAGGTTACTTTAACATTAAAATGTAAGAAGAAATCAGAGTTCTTAGATTGTATTGAAAATATTATTTTGCCACAAATTTAAATATTAATTATGTCAAAACTTGAAAAATAGGATTATAGGGAAAAGGCTATAAATTTTAGCTAAATGTCCTATCCATACTTTCAAAATATTTACTGACATAAAAGATCCATAAAGTGATGTTTGAAGGATTTCTCTTAGGATCAACCTTTGGATCTTGTTCTCAAAAGTGCAAATGTTTTTAATATATATCTTACTCATGAAAGTTTGTATACCATTATTCTATTCTTAATAGTTGTTTTTTTAAAGAAACTCGAGAATGGAGTTTCATTAAAATTTATTTTAGGATGTTTTCCATCTTATTCATCTCTACTAGATCTTCCAAAATAGATTTAAGGAAAGTCATTTTATATAGATTTATATAGGTGTGTGTGTGTGTGTGTGTGTGTGTGTGTGTGTGTGTGTGTTTTCATATATTATATTTAAAATTTTACATATATGTGAAAATCATATTGTTAAAAATATTGATTTACATAAGCCTAGAGTTGTGAAATATTTATATGCTTATTTTTGTACACACACACTCACACATGAAAACTTTCCAAATAAACCCTTATATATACATAATAGAATTAACAAAGAATATTATGAAATCAATTTAAACTGAATGGGTTTGTTATTGGAAATAGTGTTTAAATAAAAAAATCTATATAATGTGAGGGGGGAGATAGGACACGGCCTGCCCTGCCCCCTCACTCTACTAACTTTGAAGTGGTGTGGCCACCATAACACCACTCCCCCCACCTTACTCCCTCACATGGTCACACTTCCTCCCACCTCTACCTCCCTTTTATCCTGCCATAGCCATAGTGACCAACCCCTTCCCACCTCCATTTTACCCTATTTCATGTGTAGTTGGGTCAACATGTTTACCCTTCTGCCTTCTTTATGCACAATGGATTAGACCCACTTAAAAAACCCTAAAAATATAATCAATATGCTGCACATTCTATATATATATATATAGACACACACACACACACACACACACACACACACACACTTCCATACCATGAATATTAAAACATTTCTACAACTAGAGAGCTCTAACCCTGGTTTTCAAAAAAAAAATATGAAGGTAATACTAAAAATAGGGAACTTCCATTCCTCCATTAAAACCCTGCAATACATAATATGAATCTTTTAAAACCTCCATGATCTTATTTTCCTTTCACCCTCTACCCTACAAGTTTAATTTGTGCAAATTTAAAATAGAGGAAACAAAATCACTTAGGTTATAAAATTCCATAAGGAAATTTAAGTTTTTTTAGTGACCTAGGATCTAGGGTTTAGATGCATTTAATCCAATGGTGGATATAAATCCCTCATACCTTTTAAAGTTATGGGCTTTAAAATGGATTAATGGGGTGAAATTTATTGATTGGGCGCGGGTGAACTAAGTAAATGAGTAGGGTGAAACTAAAACAATGGGGTGCCTAAATAATTAAACTAGGATCCGGGTAAAAATTAAAACAAACTATTACAAAATCCATGTTATGGTTAAATAAGTAGTTATTTTAGTGTGGATGCCTTTAAAATAAATCACTAGGGTGAAATTAATTATTCATTAGGAAATAAAATAAATAAATAAAATAAGAACCAAATGGGGGGTTTAAGCCCAGTAACCTTAGGGAAATGAATTTCCGTAATGTAACCTTTAAAACAAATTCTTAATTTTAGGTGATAGTGGTTGGTTTTAGTCGTGCCAAATATAGGGCACTTCATCTGGTATCGAATCTTGGGTTATTACACCAGACGCTCTGTGTAATTTTAACATTAAATTAATGATGGTTAAATCAATTAACAAAAACATTTTAAATCATTTCTACTACCTTATACAAACTCATAAATTCCCTTCCCTTCGTACATAGGATGTCGGCACATAATATGATACTTTCTTCAGTCAGGGATTTGGGACATAGGTGCCCTACACCAAAGTTGTGTGGCCCTGGTTAAAGACCAAAAATATTAGAGGCACTACATTAGATGATGGGGGTCATCTAGCAGTCCCTCCCTCTATAGTAGGAGTGAAGAGAGGAGACTTATTATCTAGGATAGGATACACTACCACACAAGTGCGTACAGTCAGAGCCATATCATAATAACACTCAGAGATGGGAGAGATCTCATAGCGTCTCCATTCAACTTAAGAGAGTGTTATCTCTTCGTTAGAGCCACTCTTACAACATGAAGGTATAATTTAATGAGGGACAACCAAATTCATTAGTTGAGAGAATGGTTGGAAATCAAAATTAGGATCGAGACATAAGCAGTGTGATTAGGGATCTCCTTCATCTACAAATTCCTACTCACACTGGCATCTTAGATGGATTTGGGTTTGAGTCATGGCTCCTGAGCCTCAAAATGTTTTGTGGATTGAACTCATGTGAGAGAAATTTCAAGCATGGGTTTTCTATACACCTCGTCTGGGATACAACAAGTGTATGGTGGAGGAATGAGGAGATAAATGTCCTTTTAACCAGAGATACGGTGACTTGGGAGCTATAATAGGAGATATTTAGAGCCTAATACATGTATGAGAACTTTGTTTGGAAGAGGATTGATGAGTTTCACAATCTTTGATAGGGTCCAGGAATAGTTGCACAATATGAGAGAGGATTTATGGATATATTAAAACATGTAGATTATCTAGATGAGAATAAATTGTAAGTCAACAGATTTATTCAGGGACTGAATGTAGATATATCTAGGGATATTAGGATGTTAGTTCCTCTGACACTTGAGAAGGATGAAGAGAATTCCTACCTTCATCAGTAGAACAAGAACAAGGCCCAACATAATAGAGACAGGAATAGGGGTAAGTATCAAGAGAGGATGCATTCATTTCAGGACCAAAGGTCATGAGGTATAAAACCAACCCCAAGATGATGATTCAAGCCTCCACACTTAGTATCTAGAACTCCACCGCACAAAAAACAACAGTCACAACACCATGCATGCCAACAAAAAAGGACTAGAAAGACACAAAGTTTGAAGATAGGAAGAGTTTGAGGACGTTTTTATGTGGGTAGATAAAGGAGATAGGGTACCCAGTAGGTATAGCGAGCCTGTTCTCAATAGTTTGTCAGGGTTGGGCTAGAAAGATCGGTAAATCAGAGTACACAAGGGATCCCTTCTTAGAGAGGTACAATAGGATGTTTCAATTGTGGGTACCCTAATCACTATGTGCATATGTGTCTTAAAAAACCCACAACCATTGACATACAGAAAGCTCTTATCTCTAAGAAGATAGTGGTGGACGTAGGATGCACCCATCATGTCTATACATCAGTAGATAAATTTTAGGATGAGCATTAGACCACGGTTATTAAGATGAGAGGTACTATTAGCGGTATATATGTCTCATTTATTTTTTATTTCAAAGCATCAAATTCATTTATATCACCATCTATAGTGGACTAGTGTGGGTTTATGGTGGCTAGGTAGCTAGATAGTTGGTAAGTTGAGTAGGCTTCTGTGGATAAAATTTAAGTGGATACCTATGTGGAGTGTTTTATGCTTTATTTGGGAGTATTCTTCACTACCTTTGAAATTTAAGTATTTCCTTTAGGATCCTACAAGGTTGTTCTATGCATGGATTAGCTTGAGTCTCATCGCGATAAAGTAGAATGTACGAATAAGATCATTGAGTGTATGGATGACCTTGGGAATTTAGTTTCTATTAGTGGGATACATAGGAATATTTCCTTGTGTTTGAGCTCAGTGAAGAAACTTAAGTGGAGCATGCGCAAGGTTTTTTGGCTTAGTGAATTACTGTCTAAATACTGAAGGCACATAAGGTTGGGGCACATAGGTATGTGCGGAGATGTAGCATAAAATGGTGTGCACGAGAAAGTATGACTTCAATACTTACCCATTTTAGTTACATTGGGAAAAATATAGACATTGATTATAGATCACGTAAAGGAATGAAGACTTGGAGACTAAGCCAAGGTTATTTTGGTCAAGTGGAAGATCAAATGACATGTGTAGTTTTGAGATATTAATAGGATTATATATGTAGTTATTATTAGATAATATACTATTAGAAAAGCTGGCATGCTTTTGTATTTATCTTGTAGTGGCGCATGGCTATTCTTATGATGCAACCTATTTTAAGGATACTTATGTTGTGAAGGGAAATTTCCCACCCTTATATATATGTATTGATTTGCATGGTTTCATTAGTTCTAAATGATTCTAAGTTTACGCTTTTAGTTTTTTGGTGTGCATGACTTATGATGATACTCTTATATATGTATCCAGCTTTTGTGTTTTGCAGTGATTAATATAATCAATATTTGTGGTTGGATATTGTTTATTGAATTACCCATGACTGGATCTTGCATAGTAAATCTACTCTTAAATATTATTTAATCCTTCATGTAATATGGTTGTGAACTAGGTCTAGTTTATGTTATGATATATACTTCATTACTTGTCATGGATCTGAAATACTTGTGTGATCATGCTAACACCTTGAAAAAGATGTCATAAAACAGAGACCTGGTACCCTTGAATGCTTTGGGTGAGTGCTCAGGTCTTCCGGAGTGATGTGCCAATGCACCTTGGGCTATTTGGTAAAATAAAAGACTACATTTTGGTTCCATAGTCAAGAAATATTTTTAATTTGTTTCAAGGATGTTGCATGATGAAAACATATCGGTTGACTTTGGCCAGTATTGAGGACTAGGTAGATAATTTAGAGAAAGAGTTTTCTCACAGATTTAACACTAGACCTAAATTTGATGATTGCACATGGGTTGAAGATATTTTTTATCATGAGATCTATGAGATGTTATTTTCCTATTTTCCTATAGATTTGTATGATTGGTTGGTATCATATGCTTCAAAGAAAAATTAAAGGTATAGAAAAATTGTATTGATAGAGGAAGATTACCTGGCTCTACATGATGCTCATTTGGCTTGGACAAACATTATACATCATTGATGGAGTGGTGTCTTTAATAGTTATAACTCCAGATTTAGAAGAACATCCTATGGCTCGAAAAACCCTACTACGCGTGGGGGAAAGAGCAAGTGTGGTGAAAGATGGCAGACCTAGCAGCAGAAAAGAAGAAAGAAGAAAGGCGACTTATGCATAATGAAACACGTAAGAGAGAATTAACAAAGAGATGTGATATTGAGTATTCTTTTGAGTGGATGAGAGATATGGATTAGGAAGGATATGGGGCTCACGTGGAAGATGTGGATCTAGAGCACCTGGTTCTCCCATCCTTAGGAAATCCTGATAGATGGTCCCCTTCAGATTCTGATGAGATTGTATCCAAGGATGAAGAAATAAGATCCATAGGTGCATATCTAATCCCACTTGAAGACCTTACCCTTTTTCTTGGCACTCCAGTTCCTGAAACAAATGTTGAGAATCAGGGTAGTGTTGGTGATAGAGTAACAACAGGTTGGTTTCATTTTCCTTTGTATAAAAGAGTTTCTCAGATGGCTACATAATCTGATTTTTTTGGTTGTCCTGTTGGTGGTGTATTTTCTGGCGCATCTTCAGGGCATAACGTGGGAATGTAAAGAATTGGTAACATGTGTGGAAGTAGCACAACTTTACATATTGTAGGAGTTTAATTTAGTGAAACTGTTGCAACACAAGGTACCACATCCTCTTGTCTGGTACCCAATACAGGAAGGGGCATTAGGAGGTTCAAGTTGTTTGGGATTTGGTGGATCTGGTGGTTCTAGAAGTGGAGGGAATACTATAGGTAATACAAGTTTTGGATATGGTGGGAATGGTCTGCACCAACCCCAACAACTTTATTATGAGAAGTGTCTTTACCTACCAAAATACAGAGGAATTGAAGATACAACTAAACATGTACACATGTGTGAAATACTATGGCACACTAAGGAAATTACAACTCCAAAGTGTAAGGAAAGTCAGTTTTATACTACCTTACAAGGGCACACACATAGTTGGCATAGGAAGTATTATCCGCGCCTAACTTGTGTAGAGTACACTATGCTACATGATGCTTTTTTAGCGAAGTTCCATATACCTAAGTTTGAACAAAAAAGCATCAGCACGCTAAAGGATATCAAATAGGGCATAGATGAGAGCATAAGGGAGTATGATGCACATTTTAAAACTTTTCTATCAAAGTTTTCTTATAATATCCACCGTAGCCAACATGCATAGTTGTTGTTTTAGGGTTTAATGACACCTTTATAAGGGTTCTCATAAAAAATACATTTATAGACCCGCGAAAGGCTTCACAATTTTATCTACATGTTGAGGCAGTTCGGAGTGTAGAAACTACTGCTAGACCATTTTTTGAAGCACATATTGCATCTATGGAAAAAATGTTAGAAAAATTATCATCCAATTATGCTTATGATATGTGTAGTGGTATTTGGTGTACGGATTGTGAGGTTAAGGGGCATACTAAGGATATTTTCCCTTATAAATCAATGCATGTGATGTTTCTGGATTATTAGATCTATCACTTGGATCATGATATAAGTAGGTTCCCCCTGTTAATGTGCGTGATCAGAAAGAACATGTCATGTTATTGTAAGATTTATAAGTCTACCAATCCTGATACCAAGAATTGCATATTGATAGATCAAATTCATGATGCCATTAAAACCGGTGTACATCATATGCTACGCCCTTAACCTATTGCTTGTATTAGGATATGAGTAGCCGACTTGTGGCTTACCATATCATTTTATTATATCATTTATACTTTCTCATGCTTAATAGGTCAGCCTTGGTGATGACCATAGCATATGACTAGTATATATAGGGGATTATAGGTAGTATTTCATTATCATTTGAGCATTTGAGTCTTGTTATATGGTTTGGAGGTTGCCCCCTCGAAGTGGCGAAGCTATTCTAATTGCATATTGAGATCATTATTCTGAAATATTGTGTTATTTTGTGCTCTAATATTTCTCTTAATCTGAATTATACAAGTAATTTCATTACAAGTGGTATCAGAGCTACGATCTGGGCCGAATTTAGGGCAAAAACCCTAATTTTTTGTTTCCGCCACATATTGCGAACCTGAGAGAATTGGTGGGAGATATGTTTTCTAGAGTTTTAAAGCATATCAAGTAAGATTCCTTGAAAATTTCAGACTTTTTTGATGTATTTTACAAAAGTTATTACAAATTTAGGTTTTTTAATAAAATCGCTCCATAGGGTGAAAATTGTGGAAAAAATTTAAGTTCTTTACATTTTCGGGGAGATCTCAAAAAAATAGTATTAGTATCTTCTCTGTGTTTTTTCCTGTTCGGCCAAAATTGTATCGAAACCCTAAACCCTAAGATTTGACATCATGGCGGGGCCTTCCACAAGAGCAAAAAAGAATGCGGTAACTCCGGGTAAAACCCCAGATAAAGAGGGGGTAGTGATTGAAGAGATGGAGTCAAGAGGGGTAAATACAGATTCCTCAGCACTAGGGTTTACCTTAGTTGATCATAAGGTTTGCCAACTTGACTATGAGTTACGAATTGTACAATCTGAGATGGCCTCTAAAGGAGACATAGCCCAAATCAATCATCGATTGGATGATATCATGAAACATGTAAAGGGTAACCAGTATGGACCAAATCTAGTCCATATCAACCAAGGAGGACCTTCAGTTCAAAATCATTGACAAACTAACCATATGGGATTACTTTTCCAGTCGCATCAGAATCAAACTTATCTGCAACCACGAAACATGATGTCGAAAGTGGATATGCGCAAATTTGATGGTAAGGATCCCCTGAATTGGATAAATCAAATGGATAACTTCTTTGAGTTACATCAAACACCATCAAGAAATAAGGTGACATTGGCATCCCTATATCTTCAACCCGACCAATTTGTTTGGTATCGTTGGTTATGTGCTCAGAGGCAAAAGAATGGTCTAGGTGTCACTTGGATAGTTTTTACCAAGGAGTTGCAATTGCACTATAGTTCCAGTGTTTTAGATAACTACTTTAGTCAATTAGAAAAGTTACGGAAAACATGATTAGTCAAAGATTATGTGCATCAATTCCAAAACCTATCCTTAAGGGTGGAGAATATTCCAAAAGAGAATCTGAATGACTTGTTTCTTGGGGGTCTAAAGGACCACATCGAGCATGAGGTAAGGATGTTTAATCCAATCAAGCTGTCTGATTCTATTATCATGGCACGTCGTGTAGAGGAAAAAATTATTTGTAGTAGGATGCCACCTTTCATTAACACCAAATACCATAGTATCTCTTCCCCTTCATTTGCTAGGCCAATTAGACTGACTCCTCAACAAATGGAAGAAAAGAGAGCAAAAGGATTATGTTTTAACTGTGATAGAAAATATGGACCGGGACATAAATGTGCTGAGAAGAAGTTGTTCTATATTGACGGAGGTAATGGGGATGATGAGGAAGCTGAAATTATAGGAGAGGCTGAGGAACCAGTAGAAGATGAAGTAGAGGATCACCAACCTACAATTTCTTATCATGCATTGTCAGGTATTAGTACTGCTCAAACACTCAAGGTTATTGGCTATCTCAACAAATAGAAGGTGACGGTGTTGATTGACTTGGGGAGTACTCATAACTTCATAAATTGTAAGTTAGCTGCCCGCCTCAACTGTTTTATTTACCCAGCTCCAGAAATGCAAGTTATGATTACGGATGGTGGGACAGTAAAGTGCACAGGAAAGTGCCATAGTATCAATATTTCCATGGGATACTACATGTTAGACTCACCTATGTTTGTTATTTCTATGGGAGGGGCAGATATTGTTTTGGGGGTCCAATGGCTCACAATCTTAGGTACTATTGAGATGAATTTCTAAGAATTGTTCATGCGATTTCATTCAGATGGAAGGACAATACAATTGAATGGGATGGTAGCTAAGTCTCCACAGATTATTAGCTCTCATTAGATGCAGAAGATTCTTAGAAAAGGAGTGGATGGCTTTATAGCAAAGCTATTTTCCATAGAAGTACAAAATATAGAGTCTTCAATGCCACCCGATCTTCAGAAGATTGTGGATGCTCACTCATCTATTTTTGATGCAATTCCAAAGGGACTACCACCAGTTAGGGATCATGATCATGCCATTCAGTTGATTCCAGGGAGCCAAACACCTAACATCAGACCATACAGATACCCATATTCCCAAAAAAGTGAGATTGAGAAAATGGTGGAGGAAATGTTGAAGGCAGGTATCATCAGGCATAGCCAGAGTGCATATTCTTCACCAGTGGTCATGGTACGTAAAAATGATGAAACATGGAGGATGTGTCTAGATTACCGAGAACTCAACAAGTACACCATCAAAGATAAGTTTCCTATTCCAGTAATTGATGATTTACTTGATGAATTACATGGTGCTGTTTATTTCACGAAATTAGATCTTCGTTCAGGGTACCATCAAATTAGGATAACAGAGGAAGATGTTCATAAAACAGATTTTAGGACTCATGAGGGCCATTATGAGTTTTTGGTAATGCCTTTTGGTCTTACAAATGCACCCTCAACCTTTCAAAGCTTGATGAACACTATTTTTAGGCCTTTTTTAAGGAAATTTATATTAGTTTTCTTTGATGACATATTGATTTACAGTAAGACATGGGAAGAACACTTACAACATGTAAATAACATGTTGGAAGTTTTGGAGAAACATACTCTGTATGCAAATCCATCCAAATGTTCTTTTGGTGTACAAGAGGTAGAGTATTTGGGTCATATTGTATCCCATGAAGGCATCAAAGTTGATCCTCAGAAGATCAAAGCTATGGTGGAATGGCCAAGGCCCAAACATCTCAAAAATATGCGTGGGTTCCTAGGACTAACATGGTACTACAGAAGATTTGTGCGGGGATATGGTAGAATAGCAACCCCACTCACTGCATTGCTAAAGAAGGATGCCTTCCATTGGACAGATGTAGCCACTAAATCCTTTGAGCAGCTGAAGGAAGCCATGTGTAGCACCCCAGTTTTGGCTACTCCCAACTTCTCAAAAACCTTCATTATTGAATGTGACGCTTTAGGATCAGGATTGGGAGCAGTTCTAATGCAGGGAAGGAAGACCAATTACATTTGAGAGTCACCAATTCAAAGGAAAATATTTGCTCAAACCTGTCTATGAAAAAGAAATGATGGCTATTCTTCATGCAGTCGAGCAATGGAGGCCCTATCTCATGGGTAGACACTCCAAGGTAAAAACTGATCACGATAGTCTCAAATAATTTTTGGAGCAAAGGTTATCATCTGAGGAACAACAAAAGTGGGTAACAAAAATGTTGGGTTATGATTTTGAAATCATATACAAAAAGGGTAAAGAAAATGTAGTAGCTAATGCGTTGTCTAGAAGGGATACATCCGCAGATGCCTTACTATGTGGAATGTCCATGTTGACGGCCGATTGGGTGGATGAAGCAAGATTGGAATGGAATCAAGATAATGATACACAATCTCTAATACAAAATATCAAGCAAGGATCTATGACATCTAACATATTTGAGTGGAAAGGTAATGCCCTCTAGTACAAGGATAGGTTATATTTGAGTAAAGATTCTAAGTTGAAGCATAAGATTCTTGTAAAGCTACATGCCTCACTTGTTGGAGGACACTCTGGGTTTTTGAAGACATATCATAGAATAAAAAGAGAATTCTTTTGGGAAGGACTCAAGGGGGATGTACAAAAGTTTGTATCAGAGTGTTTAGTGTGCCAACAGAACAAAGGGGAAACAATTAAGACACCAGGTCTGTTGCAACCCTTACCAATTCCTAGCCAAAGATGGGAGGAGGTCTCCATGGATTTCATCACCGGATTGCCTTGTTCAGAGGGTAAAAATATTAATTTTCGTGATTGTGGATAGGCTCACAAAATATGCCCATTTTTGTGCCCTATCACATCCATTTGCAGCCAGTACAGTCGCACCTATTTTTTTGGAGACAGTTCAAAGGCTACATGGAACCCCAAAGATAATTGTAAGTGATCATGATCCTATTTTCACAAGTAATTTTTGGATGGAATTATTTTCATGTTTGGGTACTCAGCTAGCTCACAGTTCATCTTATCATCCTCAAACTGATGGGCAAACAGAAGTGGTCAACAAATGCTTAGAGGGGTATTTATGTTGTTTTTTATCAGATAAGCAAGAAAGGTGGATTAAATGGCTACCACTGGCAGAATGGTGGTATAACACATCTTTTTCATACCTCTTCTCAAATGACCCCATTTTTAGCATTATATGGTTACCATCCACCTTCTATCACTTCCTCCTCGAGGGTGCAAGCTAAGGTCAGAGATGTTGAGGAACACATTCAACATCAACAATAGGTTTTGGCTAGTTTGAAGGAGAATTTAGCATTAGCACAAAATAGGATGAAACAATAAGCAGATCAACACCGTAGTGAAAGACATTTTGAAATTGGTGACTGGGTTTTTGTACGTCTCTAGCCTTACAAACAGATGTCCCTCAAGCAACAGAAAAAGGAAAACAAACTTGTTCCTAAATATTATGGCCCTTATCAAGTTCTACAGAAAATTGGTAGTGTTGCTTATAAACTAGAGTTACCTCCATCTTCACACATACACCTAGTATTCCATGTTTCATGCCCAAAGAAGGTTATTGGAATAGAAAATTTGAAGCCCAGACAGAGTTACCAGAACTTGACGAGGAAGGAAGAATCATTTTGGAGCCAGAGAAGATTCTACAAACACGTACTAAGAGGTTGAGAACTAGAGACATTAAGGAATATCTGATCAAGTGGAAGAATCTGAGCATAGAAGACGCCACCTGGGAGGATGAAGGATTTTTGCAGTAACATCTAGGATTATTCAATGTTGAGGACAACATTGGTTTGAAGGCGAAGGGCATGTTATGCCCTTAACCTATTTATTGTATTAGGATATGAGTAGCTGATTTGTGGCTTACCATATCATTTTATTATATCATTTATACTTTCTCATGCTTAATAGGTCGGCCCTTGGTGATGGCCATATCATATGAATAGTATATATAGGGGATTATAAGTAGTATTTCATCATCATTTGAGCATTTGAGTCTTGTTATATGGTTTGGAGGTTGCCCCCCTCGAAGTGGCGAAGCTATTCTAATTGCATATTGAGATCATTATTCTGAAATATTGTATATTTGGTGCTCTATTGTTTCTCTTAATCTGAATTATACAAGTAATTTCTTTACACAGTCCCTATTCTAACGATTGCTAACCAATTTTGTTTTGATCATTTTTTACTCAAATTCACTTGGAAATGGCAAGAGCGCATTTTCTGATGGAGGTGGTTCCTTTAGCCCCAGGTCCTGCACTGTTTGAGGATCCTTCCAGCAAGCCGTTTTTTGAGGTGGTAAAAAAGCGTAGAACCTTCTTGTCTAATGGTGTTTAAAGTAAAATCATAATTTGAGGAATTTTCAAATTTGAGTATTATCTTATGCTTTTTGGCCTGACAAGACGTCTTATGGATCCACTTATACTGTTCTGCAGTTCACACAAGACCATCTGTGGAAGATCAATGGATGCCCACTGGTAGTTCGTGATCATGAGCAGTTTCCTGCCTTAATGTAATCCCCATGACACGAGTTGAGGCTTCTCTATGTGCGAATTAAGATATGAAGATGCAGGGCCACTCGAAACATTGGAGAGTGTACAAATCCAGGGGGAGCTCAAACCCTCCTGATACAAGTAACCATAATCAATGGATCACTCAACTGCATTTGCGGACCATTTATGGTTTCAATGTTATTCCATGCAGGTCCTCACCACCTCTGCAGGGTTTTTGGGAGTTTGTTTTCCATTGATATTTGAAGTCTCTGATGATGGTAGACCTCAAAAATCTCAAAGTTAGAGTTGCCAATTTCAAAGCATCTTGTTTAACTTGAACCATGGTTTGTAAGTTCATTGATCAAGATACACATCAGTTGTTTGTTCCTGGACTTGTTAAGTTTTGAAGATATCACTGTTTTAGAATGTTTTGCAGTGAGAGGTAAATATGGCTTGCAAACCTAGGGCCTACTCTCCGATTCAAAAACCTAATGACAAATAGATCACCTTAAACTGTCATTTGCAGATGGATGGTTACTGAGTTTCAATGTTGATTGATACAGGTGGAGCAATACCTATACTCGCCTTTAGGGTTTTTGAGAGTTTGTTTTCCATTGACCACCATCTACATGTCTTTTCAAATGTGTTAGACCATGGAAAGGACGACAAGAGAGAACACACCCATTAGTCTCGAAAGAGAGAGAAATGCTTGGCAACTATTAAGAACTCAAGGGGACAATGCTTAATAGTGGAGTTTCTAGGTGTTGACACAACCCTTTCATTATAACCGACCATACGCATTATTCCATATAAACCCAGGAACCCTAGCTAGCAGCCTACATTCCAATACAAAGTGCTTCAGTGCTTTAAGAATAGTTACAGGATAGGTACTTACCTAAGAACAAGGAAAAATGAGTTATTCATCCCCTTTGATAGAGAGGCTTCATTTCAGAAAAAGTAAAGAGATCAGTTGAGTGAAGTGCATTTTGAAAGCTGTATGAGCATGCATACATCTCAGGGGTGCAGGACTAATGTTAACTTCAAACTCTTCAAAGGTACACCCATTTCATATAATTTTCTTCGATCGTCTTCAAACTAATGCCATCCTTTCTTACTTCAATACTCGTTGCCTACAATGCAGCAAGCCTACTTCAAATGCTCTTATGAACTGCTTCGATAGGGACAAAGAAATCAGCATGGAAATCAGCAACTTGTGGTTAGAATACTGCAGTGTCCCAGTTGTTCAGGCCAATAATGGGTCATATGAAGAGGAGATGTCAAGGTTCACTAGGTGAAGTCAAACCCCAATCTATCTCTGTTTTTTCATTTTATATTTTCCACATGGACAGTATGAGGGTATAGAGTTGAAAAATATTGATTTTCATGCATGCGAGGTTAGCTGGAGAGGGCGTGACATTGTCATAAGGTGGGGTGTGGCAGTACACACAATATTAATAGAAATGACTAGAGTTGCAATTCAAAGTAGAGCATTATCACCTTCTATACTAGGTATCTGGGTTGACCGCTCTGTACCTTCTCATATTTACAAACGCCCAATTGGGCAGGAAAAACCCTCGTCTTGCACGCAGAGGTGATACAGATTGAGAGACTTTTAGACCATAGGGACAGGAAGCCGGGGTAATTCTTCCATGGACTCTAGGTGTGATAACGGGTCTCTGGGATCACTCTAAGAGGTTATAAAAATGCATGGTGTGTATCCCCTATTTGCAGAATTGAACCACCCACAGCTCAATAGGTAATTAGAAGGAGATGACCACAAGTATGATTAATAACATAGACTAGGATGTCTACTGGAACCTCTAGTGCATGACTACATTTCATATTGACATTAGGGTTTTATCCTATTCAAGATTTATTCTAGAAATGTTTCGAGAGTTGGAATTGAAGGAAGAATTTGATGAAGAGGAGACAAATGAAGAGAAATTGGTGCACGTATACCTAGAAAAGAGAATGCTAAACTAGTTTAGATGATTAATGATGAAGAAGTGGAGAATCTGGATGTTGACCACACTGTAGGTACGCGCAAAGTCTTGGAAATTGAAGATGGTGCATATCAAGAGCCTGTGAAACAAATAAGGACAACATTAGAATAGATATAGAGCCAAAGTAGGCCATTATTGGTGACTATTGATATGAACAAGAGGTTTCTAGGATTATTGAGTTGCTGTACAACTTCTAGGATTTATTTCTGCGATGATATCACGAGTTGAAGGGAGTTCATCCATCTTTGGGAGAGATTAAGATTAAGCTACAGGAAGGTATGTTCTTGGTTAGGAAGAGGCCTTACAGGATGAATCCTAATCTATTCGTCAAGGTAAAGAAAGAAATACATAAAATGTTGAAGTCTGGGATCATTGATCCCATTCACGAATCAAAGTGGGTTAGCCCTATGGTGATTAACATAAAGAAGGATGGTAGTATAAGAATATGTGTGGAACATAGGGAATTTAATGTTGTTTTAATGGGAGATCCCTTTTCTACACATTTTATGGAGGAAATCTTGGAAGGTGTTGCGGGCGTGAGATTTACTCTTTCAATGATGGATTTTCTTGATACCATCAAATGAGGATTTCTAAGGAAGAACAAGAAGAGATAACTTTAACCACTGAGTGGGGATGTTTTGCATATTTTTTATGCCATTTGGGTTGAAGAATGTGCCTACAGTATTCTCACGCATTGTTGTGCAAGATTTTGAAGACTTCATACACAAATTTTTACAAGTTTATGTGGATGATTGGACTATATATGGGATGGTAAAATATCACTATGATAACTTGAGAATCATGTTTTAGAGGTGCAGGAAGTTAATAATATTCTTGAACATTAAGAAAGGTATCCTTTGCATGCTATTTGGCACATTGTTGGGACATATCATATGCAAAGAAGGTTTATGTGTAGATTTGACCAAGGTTGAATTTATCTTGGGTTTGGACAAACCTACCAATTACAGTGAGGTGCATAGATTCTTAGGACATATAGGTTATTACAAGAATTTTATTAAGGGGTATGTTAGGATTGCTATGTCCTTAGAGGAATTACTGAAGAGTAAAAAAATTACTTGCTTTTATTCTTGGGATAAGCCATTTCATGTACATATGGATTCTTTTAGCATGACCATTGGTGTAGTGTTAGCATAAGCTGGTGATGGCATTGTTGACCACCTCATTTTTTTTGCAAGCAGGAAATTGACACTGATTGAACAAAATTATACAACTATAGAGAGAAAAGCCTTGTCCATAATTTATGTGGTGCATAAGTTTAGATAATACTTTCTGGAGACTCCCTTTATATTCTATACAGATCACATGGCACTTAAGTACTTAGTTAACAAGCCCATCTTACAGGGGCACATATGTCATTGGATTTTGTTGTTTCAGGAGTTTGACTTTACAGTAGTGGTGAAGCCCAGAAAGAGTAATTCAAGACTAGATCATTTATCAGGGATTAATTTAGGTGAGGAAGCGTAGAGAATTAAGGATACAATGTCAGATGCACAAAAATATTGAACCATGTGCTCTCTGACTTAGAAGATATTACTATATTTTTCACAGACTAGCATGGCACCTAAAGGAATGAAGAGTATAAAGAAGAAATAACTTGCAATACGGACTGCAACTTACATACTGATTAGGGGATATTTATACAAGCTAGGTCATGATGAAATTTTTCACCAATGTGTACTTGAGCATGAGGATGAAGCTATTATGGAGGAAGCTCATGGTGGGATTGCAAGTGGACATTATGTGGGAGATGATACCGCACACAAGATTTTGATGACATAAATATGGTGGGAAACATTTTATAAGGATTATAAATCATATACCAGAGCATGTGATAATTGTCAGTGCCTTGTAAATCCTAGGAATAGAGATGAAATGCATTTTATCGGCCTATTTCTAGTGCATAAAATTTTGAAAAATGGGCAATTGACTTTTTGGGTCCTGTTTCACCACCCACGCATAGGAATGGATCGTGCTACATTGTAAATTATATAAATTATCTTATAAGGTGGGTAGAAGCGGTGCCTACAAAGGATTACATGGTATCTACAACATAAAGGTTCTTATGGGAGAATGTAATTAGCTGATATGGATGCCCATTGACTTTGAGAAGTGATAGGGGGACTCATTTCCTTAATAAGATTATTAGGATATTATTAGAAGAATCAATGTTGGTAGACCATAAAACAATTCCTTATTAACCACAGTCTAATGGAACTACTGAGTGTTTCAACAAGATCTTGGGACATACCTTGACAAAAATTTGTGATGTTGGAAGGAAGGATTTGGATGATAAAGTGTCTATTGTACTTTAGGCATACATGACTACTTACAAAAGACTAAACAAACCAACACCCTTTCAATTTGTGTTTGGCATAGAGGTTGTTTATCAGTGGAATTTATGTTACCTTCTCTACGTATTGTGCACGCATGAGGTCTAAATGGTGAAGAAGAACTTAAAGAGTGCATTGATAAACTGATGCAGTTGGATCAATAATGCATTATATCCCGTTCGATTTAGAATACTAAAAAGGCTAGAAAGAATGCATTACATGATAAGAATATTAAGGATAAAAATATTGAGTTTGGACAGATGGTTCTTTTGTATGATTCAAATTTTTTATACCATCCTAAAAAGTTCCAAGTGAATTGGTTGGGATTTTATGTTGTGACTCACATACTTGACTCAACTATTTTCTAGTTAAAAGTGTTGGATGGGAAATTATTTCCCGATTAGTTTAATGAGAGTAAGCTGAAGCCCTACTATAAATAAGTCTTCTTGGTGTTGTTAATAAGGCAGTTTTTCCATTTAGTTTAAATTTCATTTAAATGCATTCCTTTGTATATGTTTCATTTCCTTATCACTATTCTTTGTCAATTTAGTTCAGTGTTTTTTGTAATAAGCATCCCAGAAGATGATTACTTTTTATTGCATTCATGCGCAGAGGACCATACATACCTTCAGTGTGGGGTGGAGTATATACATGACAAATGGGCCAAGCTTGAATGTTATCTGGAAGATGGTTTTACACAGAGAAATATTGTGCAGGTGCTTGAAGTAAGGGTGAGGATAAAGAAATATTTCTCATGAATAAAGAAAATGTGCAGATGAATGGACACATAGTGTAACACGTGATAGGTGGGAACAATGGAAACTAATTGGGTTGAGGTATATTGGATAAGAAATTTGGTGCATGAAAGGCACACGTAAGGGAATCTGTGGCCGAGAAGTAGTGGGCACGCCAGAAGGTTATTACTATGGGAATAGAAAAATTAAAATGGAAAAAGGAAAGAAATGCCAATTAATATTGAGTACGGTGGTAGGTGGAGAGAAATAAATGTGGAGGAATTTACAAATGTTATGAAAGGAAGGCTTATATCATCATTTTTTACCTTGCATTGTGAAACATTCGAGCGAGTTGAAGAGTGAGTTGACATGTGATTGGCATAGAGATAGTGTGGAAGAGCTATGATAAGATACTTAACTAGACATATGTGTGCATGGGATTGATTGGTGCTCCATTGAAGAGAGTGTTTGAGAAAAAAAAGGCATGTGGGGAAGAAAATTGATAAGTTACGGTTCAAAGTTTGAAGCTAGGGCACGCGTGTTTTTCATTTAAAATCTTGATTCGAGTGTAAGAACACTCTTTTTTTGTCACTAGGGCACCAAAATGAGCACCTCGAGTGACTACAAGGGGCGGGAGGCAAAAGAAGTAAAATAAGAGGTTTAAGACATCCCTGAAAGTTGATTTTCAGAGATGTAGTATCTAGAAGGTGAGTTCATGGGCCATGATTGGGAGTCTAACATCATAAGTATAAAGGTGTGTGAATTCAACCATCGACCAAAGGATAGTGAGGAAGAATTGGATAAGCTATTGGTGGTGAAGAAAAATTTACAAACAGAAAATGGCATGGCCGTTTAAGATGACGCCGAAGAGAAAATGATGTCGAATGCAGAAATTTTTTAGCTTTATGAGCTCCCATATTTTCGTAAGACAGAAAATCTCTATCAGCGGTTGATGACCCGAGTCCATGATGACTTCATTTACTTTGTTGGGCAGCAAATGAGACTTACCGCGCCCCTAATTGGGATATTGACCAGGTAGAGGAGTTTAAGCACTGAGATTAGTAATGATCTTACTAATGATGAAGGGGTTTAGGAAACAAACAAAGTGTTGTCATATGTGAAGGGAGGGCGCGGAATGAATATGGATAAGTGGGAGAAATATCGAGTCATTCAGGAATATATCTTTAAGTGAAAAAAACATGGCTGGATTGGTCATAAGTGAACAAGAGGTGGTTGCACATTTCGAAGAAGATGGTAAAGGGAGTCATTTACAACTTTTTGTTCTTCATTGTTGAAACCATCATTGTAGAGGTGCACCAAGGAGATAAGATAATTTTTGGCACTATATTTTTATCCATTGTGTTTGTAGAAATTGGGGTGCTCGATGGGCTAAAAGACAATATTTGACAATTCTCTGAAGAAAATAGCTCCCTTGAATATTGATTTGCAAAGTATACATGTGATGGATCTATGAGTGGACCCTACAAGCAGAGGATATAACTTTGGTATGAGTTTGTGTGCACTACATTTGAATATGAATGGAGAATACCCAAGGATCTTCCTTCGGTATTGGAGAAGTAGGATCAATTTTTTGTGTACCAGTATATTTGCATAGGGCGCTTCGGAATGAATGATGGGAAGTGGAGTCGATGGTGTTAACTCTCATACACATTCACAACATGCTACTTCCAGGCATCTGTACACAAGTTGTCCAACATGTACAGGTTGATTTTCAATGCAAAAAAAGTATAATATGATTATCATACACTCTGGAAGACATATTTCTACCTAGGAAAGTCTTCCTACATTGAGAAGTTAATTTCAGATTATATCAATATCAATTCTATGAACCTAGAAATTGGGAAGCATGGAGAAGATAAAGCATACATCTACCTTAATCCCAAGTTGGAAAATGGAAAATACATTGATAATTGATTCAATATCCCTAAATAGCCCAAGGAGAAACATACTGTGGGCATGTTAGAGGATGAAGATTTCATTTTTCCCCATGATGAGGAAGAGGAAGAGGAAGATTTGAAAGAAGACAGTGGCGACCTGGGACATGGAAAAAGAAGGAAGCATCTCACTATAAGAGAAAATAGAATGCCTGAGATAACTCCTCCAAGGAGAGAATAAGGTGAAGAAGAACGTGTGGGAACATGCACTATGGAGATAGGTACAAAGGAGGGCACTAAGGATAAAAACTTTAGGAGAATATTGAAAAGGTTCTAAGATTTCATCCCAATTTTTGGGGCCATTTTAGATCATGGCTGTTATTAGTCCTGTTTCCTACAATTTAGTCTTTTCAACATGTCTATCCTAGGCCTATGATGTATTTCATGTTTCAGTTTTACGTGACTATGTACCATATTTTTATCATGTATTTGATTGGTCAACCTTATAGGTGAAGGGTGAAGGACATTGGAGACTAGAGCCCATGTGTATCTTGAAGCACATGATATTGGTCATATGGAGGTGTGAGTTAGACTAGATTAGAGTCCGGGGGGGACTAATATGACGAGATATAAAGTACTTAGGAGGATGTGACTCTATTGCGAGCTAGATACCTATACCTCTTCAAGTGACTTCCATGAGGAAGTCTAATTCTAGGGGAGGGGATGTAGTGTTCTCAAAATTTCTATCCTTTCCTATGACCTTTTGAATCATCTGAGTTGTTTGACTATTTCATATGATACAATTTTATTCGATTATGGTATATGTTGATTTTCACTTGAGCAATGATTATCATCTTATGGTATCTGAAATTATTATTTGACAGGACACTATATAATATTCTGATTAGGCATGATGAAATTATGATGTTTTAGATTTGATAGGTTATGTGGCTATATGGTATTCATTGATGATTTTTACTTTGAGTTATATATTGTGGATATTGGATCATACCTATATGTATCGTTGGTAGAATATATGTGGTGAAGTTTTATTTAGTTGATATTGTATAGTCATATTTCATTATGATTTATATGGGTATTTTATCATGTCAGGAAGATTCGAGGTTTACCTTGAGTTTGTAGGATTTGCAAGTTACACCCCTTGGTGAACATGGGACTCAGTGGCAACATTACCAAATATGCTTAAGCCATATTTTCGAACCCTATGCTCTCACATGGTTTCATTCTACCCATTGCTTGTAACTGGGAAATTTGGTTGATTCTTGCATGTGAATTTGAATTATTCGTATAGTCATTTTTCTTAACCTTGAGCACCATGGAAATATTTAATTTACTTCAATTCTAACATTATTTTGATTTCTTTATGCTAATGAGGACATTCAGGATGATTTGTGTTATGGTGTGTTTTAGGATGTTGAAATTTTTAAGGGATGACTTGGGAGTTGCTAAGCAAGTTTTTTGGGACCATTCCTCAGGTTGATTTTCTTATTAAACTCCAAATCCTGAATTTAACCTTCAAGGGTACTTTTAAATGCTTGTATTAAAATATAAAGGTCTCCTTTACCTTAATAATGGTCTATGGAACCTAACCCATGGGTGGGGAAAGAGTTTTACAAACCCAAAAGGCCTCTTCCTCACTCCACCCACTCAAAACTAACTATCTACATCTATTTTCCTTGTCTAAAATGGGTAACCTCGGAATTTTGTGTGGGTTTTGGGGTATAATTTGGATTTCATCCTCTCTTGTGTTAATTATTTTGGGATATATGGAAAGTGACATCGATGACATGGAGGGTTTTCTTAGTTGGAATGGTAACACATGTCACCATCCCATGGGTTTGTGGGATGGAGATTTGTCATAAATCTTGTTTTAATTTTGATGTTAGGGAATTTTTTTGTGGAGAGCTTTGGTGGGGAGCTTGAGAAGACCAAGAGCTAGGAGCATGTGGATTTGAGCTTAGAGTATGAGGAAGGTCTCACACCTCATTTTATTTTTGCTTAGAAAAATTGCTTTTATGTGTATTGAAGTATGATTTGTAATGGTTTTTCATTGTGGGGTGGTATTTTGATTCTTTTTATTCTTAAAATTTTGCTTTGTGGTAAAAATTTTATCTTGGTTTTATTTTCTACTCCACTCCATTTAGGATGTGGATTTGGAGTAGGATTTAGGAACGAGATCCAAAGGTCAGCTCAGTGGATGAAGTTTCCCAAAACCTCCTAGGAATGTCACAGTGTAGTAGGGAACTCTGAGAGAATTTTGTCACCTATAAGAATGGGGAAAATGGACTCAGTTTGAGAAACATACCATCTATACAAGGTTCTAGTTTAAAGAGAATAATTGAAGGCAAGTGAAAAATCACACTATGACACATGGAAAAATTAAATCGAGTGAAAATACAAAAATATGGCTTTGTGACTTTGGTATTTGATGCTCATTTTTAGATGAGTGGGCCCCACTATTTTCCAGCTGGGGGGACCTCAGCTAGGGGTGACACACTCCTTTATCATAGGGGTTCCTTTGCCGTAAATATTTGTCAATTACAACATAAATTGATTGGAATGTTTACCACATGGTGGTTCCTCAGGACACCACATGGACTGCCACTATCTTACCACATTACACCGAGCTTGTTAATTAGCTAAGAAACTAACTCAATGACTCATCACCTAGGGTGAGCCAACCTCTCTAAAATGACTGGCAAGCTAACCTAATAGATCAAAAAATTAACACACACTGACCATAATGTGAAAAAATAACATGCAACATGGCCCAAGCAACAACTACCACCATCATCTGAAGTTTATATAAACCCCTTGCACATCTAAATACCAATCAATTTTGGAATAACCCATGCTAATAAACCTGTGCCAATATTACCTAACCATCACAGTGACATGGAATCTGTGTGCTGAAGTAACGTATAACAGATGTGAGGAAACAACGAATCGAAATGGGATAGAGGGGAGAAGGAACATGTGATGTAGTAGGGTCAGAACCAATGTGGTGGATGGAAAAATAAGAAATGGAAAAAAATTATATGGTGAAATGGTGAGGGCTCATTAAGATAGGGATGCGAACCAATTGCATGGGAATTGAAACCCAGAACTTCTACCTACCAACTTGGTGGCCTAACAAACTTGGTCGACTGAGTTGACATGTGCATAATCAGCACATAGGCTATCTAGCCATAGTGCTTGTGTCGAGATAGGCCTGTAAAATTCCCCCCATTCATTTTTACATGAGAATATCTTGTCACTTTCTCGGGATCCAAAGGAGAATAGGAAAATGTTAGAAAAGGCCTTAAGGAGATAGAAGGAAATATTTTGTAGGTGAAATATTTGAAGACCTATATATATTGTTTAATAGGCACTAATGACATGAAGTACTATTATTATAGGAAATTTAAAAAATTTGGATGTTATTATTTTTAACTCACCGACATTGTAAAGATTGAATTGAAGCATGAATATTCTCACGTGGTACCCCGGAGACACGACTGTGAAGCTGAGGGATGTATTGCAGCATTGGAGAAGCATACACACAAAAGTTATTATTCTTATTACAATGGATGTATTGCCAAGTTAGTTTCTTGGAAGTTGTAAAGGAGATTCATAATCACTATTCATCTCATTGAAAATAATTGGTCTTATCTTAGCTCTGGGTAGAGGTTATTATTCCATGCAACATAGTCCAATATGATCATCTTTGTCAACAGACATTGTCTGACCTAACACCATGTAGAGGTTATTTTCCCATGCAACGGAATGGAGATCAATGAGGTGTCAAACATGGGAGTTGTGCTAGAACATTGAGATTACAAGCCCAATTTGGGTCTATTAGACCAATTGGCACACCAAGTTCAATTGAACATTCATTATAGTAACATAAATTTTATTTGTAGTGTACGATCATATTTTTATAATTGATTGGCTCAACTATTTTGCAAACCCAGAGACGTAGGAAATCTACCAAAATTCATTATCAACCCTTGTGAATTGTGGTTCTGATTCTTTCATTACATTTGATTAAGGTTGATTTAATTTCAAGGTAAAACAGGTAAAATAATGAATTCCATACAAGGTTATATGGTTGCAAGAACATCTTTTGGTCAGTTTACGGATCAAGTTTGGTATTAGAGTAGGATTATCACCTATAATCTTTCTATCTTTTCGTAAGTTTTATATCGTGAACTAGGTTGTCTTATACGGTAGCAGTGAGATGGAATTGTACCAGTTCATACTATTTCTTGTAGTACTCACTATATTGGGTATGACATGTCGCATATGTTGAATCTACATTGATGATATCAGGAACATTCAATTTTTGAGATGAGATAGAGTATGGAACTCTTACACTCTTAGTTACAAGAAGAACCTCATCACAAAGGGACCAAAAAATAATGGGATGGTCCTTACGTATGTGCATATTACTTTATGACTGGGCATAATATTTAACAATGTTGGTATTTATTCACAGATTGAGAAACAAGGTGGTTCTAGTGTCAAAGGGTGGACCATAGAAAGGCACTGACAAAGACCAGTGGTATTCAACCTACTATAGACATAGCTTGAGAAGAATACCATAGCCTAAAGAAGGATTCTCAATTAAGGAAATGTATACAGCTTGTGGAAGTAGAGATGCAAGAGCTACAAGACAGGTTTGAGATTCAGGAAGAATTCCTTGAGGGAGTGATGACATAATTACATCGTGAACTACAAGCTAAGGAATTACTCCTAGAAACTACATAATGGTGAACAGTGGGAGAAGGAAGGTATGCTCACCACTAACACTATAATTTATTCAATAAAATTTACTTCCCATGAAAATGTTAATCCTACTTTTGGATAATTTGAAAAGTGAACTTGAGGTATAGGATCAAAATTTCTTTTAAAAATGGTATATGAAAGAAAATTCCTTTCCATGAATAGAAAAGGTATAACTAACCCTATCCATGTCAATTAAATACCTCCATATTCGAATCTAGAATAAAGATGTGGTAAAATTGAGGTAGGAGAAAGGTCTGAGAAAGAAACGAGCATAGTACCCAGGCCACCATTCTTCCTAAAGCATCATCTAGTAAGGAACATACCAGACTCTTAGAAGAATGAAAAGGTGAAGTTGATAACCCGAAGAGGTTTGATCATGTATTCTTTGAATGTAACAAGGAGAAAAAAATAATCCCAAAGCTATATTGGACTTATCCATGTGCATACTCTGGATATAATAACCATTGTGTAATTCGGCATGGGAAGTAAAAAAAACATGCCAAAATGGATAATACTGATGAAGAAAAGGGAAAATGTACCTTGTCTTAAGGAGAAGACACATTCAACCAAAGCCACCAAATAAGTAAACACTACGAGACAGGTTTACCAGTCCTAGTGTTTTCTTGAAACATTAGTAATGAAACCTCTATATGAAGTCCTTATGAAGACAAGATGGGAATTAGTTATCTTGATTTTGAATAAGAAGATAGTCAACTCAAGTGTAATAGATCCCATGAATCGAATGGATTATTTCACTAAAGGAGGAGAATTTCTAAGGACATTATGTGAGATTCAAATATCTCTTCGAGATAGCATCAGGGTTTTGGATTAAGAATGGATAAAATGAAGCTTTTTGGGAAAAACATTCTCCTCGGTGGGGGGTGTGATCCTGAGGTTAGTTCAGTGGAAGGATTTTCTCAAAACCTTTTGAGAATGTCAAAGTGCGGTTATGGACTCTGCAAGATTTTTGTCACCTATAAGAACATGGAAAAAAGATTCATTTAGACAAAGATTATATCTGCAGAAGGTTGCAGTTGAAAGAGCATAATTAGAGGTAACTTGTGAATCATGCTATGACACATAGAAAAAAAAATTGGGTGAAAAAGAAAAAAATTGGTTTTTTTATTTCGATCTTTGAAGGTCATTATCAGACAAGCGGGCCCTACTATTTTCTAGCTAGGAGGCCTCAATCATAGGTGACACACTCTTTTATTGGAGGTGTTCCTTTTCTACAGATATTCATCAATTACACCATGAATAGATTGGAAGAGTTACCACGTGGTGGGTTCTCAGGCCACCTCATGTCTGGCCACCATCTTAACACATTGCACTAAGCTCGAAACCAAGACAAATAACCAACGTGGAAAGTCATAAACTTAGGTGAGTTGACCTCTCGAAACCAACTAAAAATCTAATTGAACAACTCAAAAGGTCAACGCAACCACCAGACATAATGTGGAAAAACAATGCATAGCATGGCCCAAGCCACAACTACCACCATCTTCTTTGGGCTATATAAATCCCTTACACATCCAAATCTCGATCAATGTGGGATTAACCCATGCAAATAAACACACTATGATAGGAACTGACCATCATAGAAACATTGACACAATAGGATTGGGAAATTTACAACAAACATGGTGTAAAAATGGATGACCATGCCATGATAGTGAGAAGGAACATGCAATGTAGCAAGGTTAGAACCCACATGGCGGATGATGAAAAAATGAAGGAAGAAAATGATGCATTAACATAATAAGGAGTCATCGAGATAGGGAAAGGAACTTGACAAATAATGTATTTCTTAATTTTCATGAGGATATATCTATGAAAACAAAAGAAACATATTCAGCTCTAGCCAGTTAAATATCTAGTCCTGACAAAAGACAAAAATGCCTGGTGGACCCAAAACAACTGCCTCCACTCAAAATACGACATATTTTGCATTTTATTAAAGAAATGGCATAAAATCGGCTTCGTGTTTTCAAATCAGATTCACAGAGATCAATAAATCTGGGGTTTAATTAAGAATTGATGGTTATTTTTTCTAAAAACACGGACAAGGCCTGAACAATGTTTTTAGTGGTTAGGGTGTATTAAATAGAGCATGGGCGGACATTTCTCACTTCTGCAAGTCATGGGACAACATGGTGAGCCTTTTGCAATTAATAGAACATCATTTCACTTCATTTACTACCTCTTGCAAGTGGTGAGAAGATAGATTTCGGGATTTTCATTTTCCCTCTCTCTCTCTTCTCAGAATTCTATAAATTGGAGTGTTGGGGTCATTGTAAAAAATAGAGGCAGATATTATGGGATGTGGAGAAACTCTACAAAGTTTTTTTCTCAACACCATTGAGCTGCAAACCCTCTCATGGGCCTGACAAGTGTATTTGTGCCTCTATCTTAACAATGTAATGGACTATAGAGAAATAAAATTATGTTCGTGGCATTCTTTCAACCCTTACATTGTTTTTTTATCTCCTTGCCCCTCTATTTTTGTTCTATTTTTTCTGTGCATGTCTGTCTCATTTGCAAGTCTAGGATGTTGTGTTTCATGGAGATCTGGTGGTAAATGAAGATCTGACTCTATGTCACATTGGTCTAGCATCTCTCAACTCAATTTTTATGTATTCTCCCTCAGTAGGATATTTCACCTCCTTTTCTTGGTGGTATCACCTTTGTAGTGTATGATTTATTAATTTTTATGCTCTCTCTCTCTCTCTCTGTCTCTCTCTCTCCTTGGTCCCTAGGAATTTTTATATTAGGAGTAGATAGTCACATTTCCTTCCTTATAAGTAGTTCAGTGCTAGGAATAGGTAGTGGTTGGGGTGCATTAAATAAAGCATGTGCAAACATTTCTCACTTCTGCAAGTCATGGGACAACATGGTGAGCCTTTTGGAAGCAATAGAACATCATTTCACTTCATTTACTACCTGTTGCAAGTGGTGAGAAGACATATTTCAATATTTTTATTTTCCCTCTCTCTCTCTCCTCTCAGAGTTCTATAAATTGGAGTGTTGGGGTCATTGTAAAAGAGAGAGGCAGATATTATGGGATGTGGAGAAACTCTACAAAGTTTGTTTCTCAACACCATTGAGCTGCAAACCCTCTCATGGGCCTGAAAAGTGTATTTGTGCCTCTATCTTAACAATTTAATGGACTATGTATATTCTAAGAGCAATACAATTATGTTCGTGGTGTTCTTTTAACCCTTGCATTGTTTTTTATCTCCTTGCCCCTCTAGTTTTGTTGTGGTTTTTCTATGCATGTATGTCTCATTTGCAGGTCCAGGATGTTGTGTTTCATGGAGACCTAGTGGTAAATGAAGATCTGAGTCTATGTCACATTGTTCTAGCATCTTGCAACTCGATTTTTTGTGTATTCTCCCTCAGTAGGATATTTCACCCCCTTTTATTGGTGCTATCACCTATGTAGTGTAGGATTTATTAATTTTTATGTACTCTCTCTCTCTCTCTCTCTCTCTCTCTCTCTCCTTGGTCCCTAGGAATTGTTATATTAGGAGTAGATAGTCACATTTCCTTCCTTATAAGTAGTTTAGTGCTAGGAATAGGTAGAGGAATCTGGTCTTCTCTGGAGGACCATCTCGGGTTCACAAGTCCCAAAACTTGAGAGATGGTCCAATGTTACCCAAAAACACTGGTTGCTCATTCACACAAGCATAACAAATCGAACAGTGCTATTTTTTGGTCATAACATCTCTTTCTTGGTTGATCCAACCTTGAGAAATATCACACGCTTTTTTTTTCCATACACACAATGCTCACCAAATTCGAGGTCTATGTTTTTCAAATCTGAAAATTTTCCTTGTGAATGTAAATTATTCATCCCCTTCTCACTCATATGGCCAAGCCTATGATGACATAGAGTTATCTCTATACTTTTAGTAGCTAAAATAGAATATGGATCAGTACTAAGAGTGGATCAATACAAAGTACATAATTTATTACCTCTTACTGCCACAAGTGAACCCTTGGTAACTTTCAAAGAATTTTCTATAAATATAACCATACAACCATCATCTCCTGATTTCCCTACAGAAATTAGATTCTTCCTCAAGGTAGGAACATGCCTGACATTCTTCAACACTAGAGTGTTACCATTCTAAAATTTAACATAAACGCTTCCTTTTCCAACAATGTTAAATGGCTTGTCATCACGAAGATATACCTACACAAAATTCCCTTGAACATACTCTTGAAAATATTTTCTATGAGGAGTTGCTTGGAATGAAGCACCAAAATCTAAAACCTCAGATTTTGATTTATTATCCAAATAAAAAATAAGAGCATCATGTAACACATCACTTGCTACTTTTTCCTCTTTTCTCCCTTCTTGTTGATATTTCCCTGATTTTAAAGACCAACAATATTTCTTTGCATGTCCCGCTTTTCCAAAGTTTCAGAATAGCATCCTGCTTCTAGATTTAGTCTAGGACCTTTTTTTCTTTTTTATTCCCTTGTTATCTACACTCAAAGCATTACCAGATGAATCGCCTATGCTTTTTCTTCTCATTTCTTAACTAAGAATCACACCAATAATATCATCAAACTTTAAAGTGTTTGAACCAGAAACAAAATTACTCACAAACATAACCAAAGTATTCGAGCTTTTAGGCAATGAGCACATAATCAAAATATCCCTAACTTTATCATCAAAACATACTCCTATAGAGCTTAATTGATTAGGAAATGTGTTGAATTCATTCAAATGATCATTTACTGAATCACCATCTAACATTTTCATATTAAACAAACTTTTGATGAGATATACCTTATTAGAGGATGAGGTTTTTTCATATAATTTACCCAATTTTTCAATTAGATCTACCATTGTCTTTTTCATAGAAATATTGAAAGCTATCATAGCTACCATGTACAACCGTATCATTCCCAGTGCCTTCTGATCAAGAACATACCATTCTTCATCTTTCATAGCTGAAGGCTTTAAATATTTCCCTTTCAATGGTAGATAATGATGCTTCTGATATAGGTAGTCCTCCACTTGCATCTTCCATAGCTGAAAGTTTTGGCCATTAAACTTCTCAACCCTAAACTTGTTATTTTCAATCATTTCTCCCCTTCAAAAAAGAAACCCTCCTATGATCTTTTTTTGCTAAAACAAAATCCTGCTCTCATACTAATTGTTAGGATTGAAACACATATGAGCAATAAAATAAAATTAAAACAAAAATAATATAAGCATGTAATCACAAGATAAACCCAAGATTTAACGTGGTTCACCCAATGTGGGCTACATCCACCAGAAATGAACCAACCTTCTCGTTTATTGAGTCCATAGGGATACAATACAATTCTCTCTTTTTCATATACTAAAGAGTAAATCCATGCACATATATATAACTTGTGTACCTCTTTGTAAAAGTTTTCTTCAACCACAAGCAACCTAGAAATAGCATTATTATAAATAATACATGCATATAAATAAGATAAACATAAAAATAAAAATTCTCATCTATTAATAAGATAATGTTATTTTTATCCATGGTCATGCTATCCACCCAAAAGTAAGGAAAAAACAAACTACTACTTCATCTTGCATTTAAACTCCACATCTTCAACATAACTTTCTCTTGGTTGACAGGAGTATGTCATTATGTGGAATAGAATAAGTTATGGGTATATTTTATGGGGGCATTACACACATTTAATATAGATTTAGTTAATATCAACTAGTATTTATATAAAAGAGACTATTCAGATGAGACAAAAATAAAAAATAGTGGTTACGAGCTTTAGAAGGCAGGAAAAATGAAAAATTGAGCCCCTGAAGAAGAAAAGGAAAATTAGAACCAGAAATGAAGAGGCTTTAAGACATATTCATGGTGACCGTTCAAGTTCGAACCAAAAAACCCCATACAACTTAAAAGAGAAAAGATAAATCACAAGCTTACCTTCTATTAGTTATTGGGGGTCAAATCTGGTAGGAAGTCAAACCCACCATGGATCTGGGCACGTATTGCAAAAAATGGCTCGTGATTCAACATAAACCTTGAGCTCATTTTCATGTGAGAAAGACCAATGATGAGAACCAATTTCAGAGTGTAGCTAGAGGTACAAAGATCTCAAACAGTGAGCTATACATGAGCTTAAAAACTAGAACATCCATACACAAAGACTAAAAGTAGGTTGGAATCTCAAAACATTGCAAATCTAGAACTCTAATAGCCCGACCACGAGTAGAACCAGAAGATGCATATCTTTTTTGAGAAGAAAAACGTCGGCCATACCTGAGAATAACCAAAAACTAGAGATTTTAGGTTCAACAATGGTGGCACATTAAAATATCTGCAAAGTAACCCTAGTTGAGAGAGATATCAAATGGTAAAATGAAAAATGGTTAGGTTTTCCCACTTTTGCTCAAGGCTAACTCACATTGAGTTAAAGGAGCACACATGTCAAGCAGAGGTCTAACCCTAACCTAACTTGGGTTAGGGTTAGGTTGATTTGGGATAAAAATGAAATAATTACCATATGCCCATGTGGGTTTGCTTTTGGAGTTATTTAATCATTGCCGACAAAGCCAAGGTCAAAACCTTAGAAAATCACAAAGTGCATGGGTTTCATGGTGTCTAAGCCCCTTTCTATACTAACGTGGGGGAGCATAAAATATGAATTTTATAAGCCTAATATAAATTAGGAACAAAAATGAAATAATATGGTATAAAGTAAAATATGAATTCTAGATAATTTATTTTTTTTTAAATGAAATGAAATAGGAGGGTATTTTGGGTACTAACATGTGAATTATAGGTCCTCTTTTTGATCTGGGACTAAACAAGATGATCAACAGACAAAGTAGAATATGATACACACCTCAGGAAATTGTAGTAGATGAAGATTTACCAGTTTGAGGCATCCTAGAGGAGGATTATGCTTTGGGGTAGCTCATGGTTTAGGAGTATGGGTGTCATGTTCTACAGATTAGCTCAAAACTTGAGTCTGGAAGGGTCGTTAGATACTTTGTAATAATCTCAATATTTTTAGACGTCAGTTGCTGCAACTAGTTTCATTGATGACACCTTAGATCTAATAATGAATGATTACTTCCAAAATCCCATATGAAGCATCAAATCCCTTGTAAAGATTTATATGAAGGGGTTTTGACTGTCCTTAGTGAATAGAATGGTGGACTTACATGCTATCAAATTACAGAAACATCCATCAAACCCAATGTAGTTTTGTGTGCTTATGTGTGCAATAGTGTTCCTAGGTAACACCTGCTAATGAGTGCAAAGATAGGGGAAATAGCTAGATAAAATAAAATGGTGGATAATAGAATAGAGTTCCCTTTCAATGCAGTGTGTGTGATAAGAAATGAGTCCCCAAATACAGTCCCTTGCCTTAGTAGATAGCTAGCCCTTAGTTTTAGATTTTCCACCCATAACTCAATAGTAAGTATGTTGTGTTTATATAGGGATCTCTTATTCAAATTTCGGCACTAATGACTTGACATGCTGACTAGTACCTAGAGGGAATGGGATGGAAAACTATAAAGACTGGCCTGGAAACTCTAAATGAAACCCAAGTTCCAACTAGAATTAAGGGCCTAAAAATAAGGACCGAGGCACCCATGGGTTCCCTAACCCATCCCTAGGAACCCTAATCAAATACTAGAGATGACAACTAAGTGTTTAACGACATCTAAGTCCTGAGAGATGACAAGGAAACTGTGTAAACAAGTGACGACTATAAAGACACTTAATAAATTGGTTCAAGATAAACTCTAATAATGTTTTAGGGGATAACCATTAGAAATAATTTTCTTACCCAATATCAATGATATAAGGGCAACATACTTTCATGCCCTAGTATAAATGTAATAGCATGAGGGTGTGTGATTTTGTGACTACATTTGCCCCCACTTTATGATTGGTGACATCAGAAAGTGCAGTAACATAAAGTAGATCTAAATATGCCTTAGAGAATTCCCTTTCAGAAAGTCCCATGTTGTAGTAGAATGCACAGATGTTGTATTAAAAGTGTGTTGAGTGAACCATATAGCCATTCAAACCAAATGGACTTAATTGTGTTGATCCATACGACGTAGTGAAAAATGTAATAGTCATGATGAAGTGTACTAAATGTGAGTGATCCATTATAATGTTTAATGATTAATTATTTTGAATGAAAATATCATGACAGATGGAATGGGGTAGGGAGTGATCCAAGTTTTACACAACTATAAATATTGCGTATACAAATAATCTCACTAAAATAGGATTTGGGCTTCTTCCATCCAAAGGAAGAGTAATAGGGAGAAAAATATTGTTATTCTCCAACCTCTAACTTACATCCTCGAGATTTAGCCTCTGTAGAAGGAACAGATCAAACATTTTGGTAGATTTGGATCCAAATAATTTTGATCAAACAATAGACTCATAGGAGTGGTATAGGAAAGGAACTCTTTCCCCACTCCATAGTGTCGCCGCAATGTGATGGCTTCCAAGTTAGGTCATCTGGAAAACATAAAATGTATGATGGCTTCCAATTAGGTATCTGGAAGAAAACACGAAATGTAGAATATCTTTCAAAGTTAGGTCATCTGGGAAATCAACACATTTAACTCCACGAAGTTCGGTACATCTGGACCTAGCCGATTAACTGTTGTATTGTAACATATTGATTGATATATATTTTCATACCTTAGAAATTTGAACGTGTTGATTGGTTTGATTGGTTACTCTTAGAGAGGTTTTATGTTATTTTCCCACAAGTTAGGTCATTGGGGAGGAATTCGATAAAAAATTTTGAACAATCACATGGAAATATTTTAATCTCCTTGTTTCCCCCAAGTTAGGTCATTAGGGGGAATTAATGAAATGTTGTATAGAAAAATTGTTCATTTAGTTGCCCCCATGGTTAGGTCATTTTAGGGGGAATCGACGCTTAAATGTCGTGTAGTTGATTAGTAAATGTTTGAAATTTTCAAATTGGTAGTGTTTTTTTAACGCATGGTGATATAAGACTCAATTTAGAATATGACCCCAATAGTATGCCCCCCCCATTACACCAAAAGGGGAAGTGATGATAGGAACAAATGTTGAGCTGAAAGTAAGCACGAAAACCATCATAATGCCCTTAGAAGGAACTAAAAATTGTATATTGGGTGAAAAATACATTTAGGAGAAATATAACGCATGTTTCATTTGTATGGTACGATACTAGGTGGATTTATGAACATAACACCTATCAATTCTTAGGAGTAGAAATGCAAAATTGACCACTTTGAACAAAAATCAATGTTTGTGTATTAGGTGAGAATAGATGCAAAATAATGACCATAGTAAAGTGAGTGATGAAAAATAACTTTAAATAGGAAGAGGAAGAATTGATTAGTCACTTCATTTATCTTTTTTATGAATGTGACAGTAAGCTTAGAGTATGTAGGGATGCCACAAGTGAGAAAAGCATGTCCTAACCGGTTTGAGATGGTGGCGATTGCCATAACGTCACATATGATAGCGGAGTTGGTAAGTGTGTTGTTTTTCGAAAAATGTATTGTGTAGTAGTCATTTTTGTTGGATTTTTGCAAATTTGAGGTTTTTAATTTTCTTGGAATTTGAGACCTAGACAAGAGTGGTGAGGGCATCTAGTGACCCTTGGGACAGGAGCACCCAGATCTGAGTGCTAGTGTCCTACTCCTGGGTGCCCCAGTCCTGCATCTTGGCACCCTGGTCCAAAATGTGTGCATTTGGTATAGAATTATATAAATGTGATTTTTAATGTCTAGTAATGTGATTAGCGAGTGTGTTTAGGTTTTTATAGTGATCTAACGATGTTCTTATTTTCATTTTTTTTGTGCAGAGAGACATTCACTCAAGGGATTTCCATGGGGGTCATCATATGACTAATTTTCTTGGGTTAGGGTTATCAGAAAAGGATTGGGATGTTATGAATTGTGTCGGCCTTTGGCACATAGCACGGATGTGGGATGTGCCCCATAATATGCCTATGTTGACAACCTTATGTGGGAGATGGTGTGCATAAATACTTGTACGCTTTAGTTGCCTATAGGTGAGATGAAAGCTACTCTGGAGGATGTATATCACATACTGCGATTGTCAGTTGTTGGGAGAGAGAGTACATGTTATGCCATTAGAGAATTTGGAGAGACAAATGCGAGCTGCTAGGACCATATTTTGTAGGGACTCGAGTACCTTGCTGAGGCCCATATCAGTTTGGATGCTATCTTGAGGTCAGGGATTCCGCATTGTGGAAGTTAATAGCTCCCGTGGATATTGCTTCATATAACGCAATAGATGGGGGAGGTGTAGGCATATTTTATAAGATGCACAAGATATGCCGCTAGATAAAGGAGGATAACACTAGATATGCATGGGCACGATGTGTTTTGGCCCACATATACATAGATATCCATATCAAGTTTACTCAAGATGAGCATGGCGGTGGAATATGAGCTACCACACTATTACATGTATGGGCATATGAGCATATATTAGCAATGTTGAGGCTAGTTGGAGGTCCATGAGCAGAGTGGGCTAGGTGCAAATATAGTTGCAAGGAGGTGGATTAATATTGAATGGGTGTAAGATGGACACATTGATACTTACATGACATTAATAGAGATGATGGGGACCTGAGGAAGTTATACTCGAGGCCATATAGTTATTATGGAGGATGGTCTAGAGGAATGTTGTAGAGCTGCATTGTATACGTAGGATTATGTGGTTGGAGGATCAATTTCTAGGGATTGGTCGAGCTATTCTAGGTGGAGAGACTACCGCGATAGTTTGGCATGGCTCAGGACGTGCCCCTAGAGTCATATATATGGTTGATAGCCATTAGAGCACCTTAGGAGAGCTGGGGCTAGACCAAGGCCCGACAGTGAGATCAAGCTAGTACCTCTCAAGGATAGATTAGGCAGACGTGGCAATGATAGAGCACGATAGAATCTGATGATGTGGGGTGTACATAGAGGAGTACTGCGTGCATGGTGGTTGGCATATCAATGGGTATTGTTATTTCCATTGTTTGTAGACGCAACAGGATTACCGCAAGGAGGAGGACGAGAGGGGGAAGCCCATGCCCGCGAAAATGTAGTAACAGCTGTAGTGAAGTGTGAATATTTGTATATAGATATGTTGTGCATTTTGTTATTAGCCTATGTGATAACTATGGTTATCTAACACATTCTTCTAAATTGTTTTGTAGGTGACGCGTATTGGTCCCTGATAGTAGACACATCCATACGCACCTTGACGTAAAATGTGCCAACTGACGTACTTGTTGGGGGAGGGATGTTGGAGTGCGTTAACGATATAACATGCAAATCATGCCCATTTGTTTGAGCTTGTAGCCATAACAAAAGTGACATGTAATGTGTTGCTAGGTGAGAGGGACAAGGCACGTGAGGATACTCGACTAGCTAGAGAGGCAGTGGGTGGTGGTCCCTTGGCACAAGATGTTTTTGCATGATAAGTGAGTTACAATGTCACTTTTTCAAAGAAGTCTACACTACTACATTATTGGAGACAGGTTGAGAGGTATCGAGGTTGAGATCAGTGGTGTAGAGTTAGTGGCAGAGGCATCAAGTTCGTGAGCTCTCGCAGTACCAGAGAGTGGTAGTGATGATGAGATTTGAGTTGTATTATTGTATATGATGTAGGGGATCTTGCCTCCTAGTGATGATTTTTTTTGTAATCATGATTATACTTGATATATATAGATGGAATGTGATTGGTATATGATGATTGTATTTCGTGTATTGTGTATCGTGATGTGATTGATGATGTATGATTTTGTGGTTATTGTTGTAATGTACATGATGTGTTAGATTTTGTTCATATTAGTTGATGTAGAATTGCACTATGATGTTGATAATGATAATACAGAAATGTGTAATGTAAGTGATGATAGATAACATATGTAATTTGATTGATGAGTTGAATGAGATGCATATTTTTTGAATGGAATTTGTAATGCGTAGTTAGTGTAATGATGATAAAAAAATGTATGTAAGAATAGATAGTGTATGATTTCCAAACTAACATGTCATGATAATGTTACAATGCGATCATAATAATGTTAGTGTGATGAATATAGGGGGGAGAATTAACAATTCCCCCCAACATGTGGATGATTAGGCTCATTTAGTTAAGACCCCTCAATAGTCAATAATGAGCCACGTAAACAAGATTTCCTCATTAGGAAATGATTGAGTGCACTAGATGAATTGATGAAGCACGTGATGAAAGGTTCTTAGAGATAAAAACCTCAACATTCATGTAAGAACCATAAGAACACACAGTGCGTCATGGGGGGTAAGGTGACAGTAATCACCTAGTAGAGACTAAAGTGACATGAAGAGGTGGAAACATGTGGCATGGAAGTAGCATGTAAGGATATGATCCAAATTAAATATCATATAAAGCAGCAGTAGAATGTGCGAATGCAGAGGGACTATGGAATGCCAATGTGAATTATTAGTGACATGATGCAATAGATAAGAAGGACGAGTTGAATGCGATGGATGTGATGATGCAATGGTGTATGGACATGGTGGAGATTGTGCATGAGTGACATATGAATGGTGCAATGGATGGACGTTATAACATGACCTCACCATTAGATGGAGAAGATGACTTCAACTGATATGTAAAAACTATGCTGACGAGTTAGAGGAGAAATGGACCACTCACATGAGCGAGAGATAAAGGAAATGA
Organism: Taxus chinensis; assembly: GCA_019776745.2. Lineage (NCBI taxonomy): Eukaryota > Viridiplantae > Streptophyta > Pinopsida > Cupressales > Taxaceae > Taxus > Taxus chinensis. Next base: position 236,797,954 of record CM034146.1, read on the forward strand.
TGCCCTTATCCTGTAATTGTTGTAGTCAATTGTGAAGGCTAAGGCAATCATTATCCCTATGCTCATTGATGCAATGATAATTATAATAAGATTGATCATGCTGATGTTGTAAATGATGTTGTGGATGATGTTAGTTGGAGGGTAAGCGACTAATGACTTGACTTATCAAGTAAAATACGTAGCACACCATGTGGTCGAGTCATGATGAGAGAAATGTAATGGCTCATGCGAAACTAAATGGAGTGGAAGGAGAAGTATCCTGTCATGGAGGAGGAGGAGAAGCATGCTTTTGTGATGTAATAGGTTGAGCTTGTTTGCTTTTCTTTCTAAGAATAGGGTGGAGACTATGTAGGACACTCAACCGATGTCAATGGAGGAGGACTAGATGAGCCAATAATTGAAGTAGATGGCAATGTGGAGGATCAATGACATGTGCTCAAAGATAGGATCTTGTTATAGGTCTGATGATTTTGTAGCATAGAAGAATGAATGAATCACATGCATCATACTAAATTATCTTTACTTAAGCACTGGTAGTCAAACCATGACAGAAAATGAATTGTCTTCTCTAGATCAGATAGGTTAGAATACTAGTTGTTGCATAGAAGCATTAAATCGTAAGATATGAACACTTGATAGATTCTAACGAGCCCTGATGTAAAGTAGGTAGAGTGGTTGTAAGTAACCCTAGGGCCATTATTGAGGATGAAACGATGTTGTAGGACAAGCATCCTCCATGTCATAGTAAGTACTAATGCACCTAAAAGGAAGATGAGTGTACCATTGCAATGCCTCATCAGTAAGACTGTGTTGAAAAGCCTTAAGCAATAATCTATCATTAGAATAAGGGGGTCATAGCCATGCGGTAATATCAAGGAGGTGAGCATGAAGGTCACGAGTACCATCAAAGTATGTGAATGTAGGCATGATAAATTCCTTAGGAAATTCAGAGTTATGAATCTTCTTAGGGATAGGGTTACCGTGTAATGAGTTGTTATCAATAGAAGCATAGTAAGCCCTACTTTCCAAACTAAGTGACTAAACCTAAGATTGTAATTAACCTACGACATGCTATGAGAGACAAAATGTCTTGTGAGGGAATAGTGGACAAATGGTGAATAATGTATTAAGAGGTTGTATAATTATATTGTGAGTGATCATAGGAATATCAAGACAAGATATAAGGAGATTCTGATGCTAATGGTGACATTAGGAGTGGGTGCTCAAAGAAGCTATAGTAGATGATGTAGGTGGAATATCACATAGCGATGGTAGGACTAGCATCAAAAACATCCTTAAGAGGTGAGGTGACCGATGGAGATACAACTATAGCATAAGCATGAACTAATAGGCAGTACATGATGTAACAAGAGGAGGTGAAATGGTAGGAGAAGAAGAATCAGTGGATGGAGATGACTTGTGCAATCTGTTAGATGAAAGCTCAGGAGAAGGTCGCAATGGAGATTCATAGTTGGTAGAATAAAAATTAGAAAAGTCATGGCTATCAACCACTTCATCAAATAAGGACTCGCAAATGAGAATTTCACTAAGAATGTTATCAATGGGATCATCAAAATAATATGAAGGTACGTGAGAGATAATATGTGATGAATGATGAGGATTAATATCAGGGGTAGAAGAATCATGGGAAAGAACTATAGTATTGGTATGACTCGAAGAAGAATCAATATGAACATGTGTGGGCGAGAAAAAATTTTGGGTGGAAAAATTAGGTGTTATGACCAATGCTCACAGGGATAGGCCCCTCTGTATTGAATGGTACAACTCCCATTATTGAACGTAAACTAATACTAAACCTATCTAAATGTTGTGGGTGGTCCAATTGGTCAAGGATCACACAGGGAAACTCCACTGAACCTATGAAAAGTACTTTTATGGGGGTACAAGGGAGGAAATTACAATGATGAAGGGAAAGAAGTGGGAGATTATACAAGGAATATTACTCTGATAAGTATATTGTAGAGCTCACACCTAGTAACCAGAGTAGTTCGAACTTCAATTTAGAGGAAATCACAGTGAAGCTAGTGGGACTAACGAATTAAATCCAAGCTTGTAAACACATCTATCGAGGACACCAATTTTTTATCCAATTCAATACATGATCTACTATGCTTTCCAAGTGCATGAAAGAGAGAAATAGAGGAAAAACAAGAAATTTAAATAGAAGAAGTGTAGCTTTTATTCCTTGTGTAGCGATGAATATAAAGCTTCAACCAATCTATCACAATGCTACATAGTAAGATTTCTTCAAAAATATGAAATCCCTTGGAATGGAGAGGCCATTCTAATTTAGAGCAATCTGAATTTTCATTTCACCTCCCTCACATGAATATTTGTTTCCATATTCCACTCGTGACCTTTCGTTTTCTATGAATTAAGTATTTCCATTGTAATTTTGAGAAAATACTTTTTACAAATTTAAAATAGGTCACTTAATTGAATACGATGAAATAAAATAATGACGCAAAATGAAGAATTAGAATGGAGAGAGAAATAAGAGAGGGAAGGAGAGGAAGAAGGAAGGAATGAAGGGAAAACACTTGTGATGAAATGTTTTGAATGCCTTGATGTAGTCACGAACTTTGAGCGAAGATTTCTGCCACTGGTGATCTTGTACACTAATGAAGATTGCTCCCTTGAATAGATTTAAATTATTTTCCCAATCTAATGATGACCAGAAAATCCTGGAATGTAGAATGAGTGTTCAGAAAAATTGTTGTTAGGTTTACCGTTGTAAGCTTGAGATGAACACATACAATGTCCACAATGACCCTCCTTGAAACTTGGTTGATGAACTCCTTGAATCACTGAAATCATTATGATCAACTCTCTTTGAATCACTCAGCTCCTTAAGTGACAAAGAGGAATTCACATGATGTGCCTTGTGATGCCCTACTTTGTAATATGAGATGATCATTCCAAACCACAAAAGACTACCATATCTTCATGATTGATTACACTTAAGAACCTAGACCAACCTGTGCACTTGAAATCCATGTTTCCTTGACACTTAATATATTTGGAAGGGAAAATTTACTGTCTTTATTAAGTGTCATAGTTTTCCTTTCTTGACCCAAAATGGTGATATCGACCTGAATTATTATCCCTTAATGTCTTGTTATTCCAAACTTTCCCTTTGAGAACAACCTGTTATTTTTAGTAAGTACACATGGGGCAACTTACGTTTTTTAGTAAGTATCATAGTTAGCTTTTCCCAACCTTAACTAGCAATGGTAGCTTGAATTATTTCTTCTTACTATGTTCCTCTCTCCTTTTGGACCAACTGGTTATTTATAATAGGGTCTTGTGGAACAACTTACTATTTTTAGTAAGTGTCAATTGCTAGCTGAGATGACCTTTTTGTTAACTTTTCCTGTGATACTCCCTCTCTGTTCACCTCCTTCTTCGTAGTCTCTTCAAATGGTTGCTTAGCCAAACTAATAGACCCCTATGTAGGTAGACATGTTATTTTTAGTAAGTTCACTGCAGATGTTAGATTACAACAAAATAGATCTTAAAACTCTGGTTTTTATTCTGGGGTTCCACACTCTGAATTTTGAGAAAATCCTTCATCTAAACAAGTTGGAATATGATATTTTCATTAGCGGGGGAATAATACTGAAAAAAAAAAATCCCTCAATATCCCTAAAATTATAGGGACTTCATGGCATGAAAACTAGTTTTTTTGTGAAACTAGATTTTTCAACAAACATTCCCTCTAATTTTCACGTGATTTCGCCCATTGGAACCCTAAAAATTGAAGAGGTATCTCACTTCCTTTTTTACATATGTTCTTTATGTGATAGGGAATAAATCTGATGAAAAATCATTCCTCCATATCCCTAAAAATAGGGACTACATGGCGCAAAAAATAGTTCACGCGAGACTAGATTTTCCAACGATCATTCCCTCCAATTTTCACGCGATTTCATGTACTCGAACCCTAAGAAGCGGAGATGTATCTTGCTGATTTTTTCCACTACTATGTCGTTGCAGCCATTTATGGAACTTAAAATTAGTAGATCTGGTTTTGGTCTCCATTCACGATGAAATCAACTCCATTACAAAAAAATTTTACTGCTTGTCTCACTGGGGAAATTTCTCTTCGATCCGGTTGCCGCTTTGACAAGAAATTGAGATTTGTTATGAGAATTACTTGTGGAAAATAGGATGTTTGAAGGTGATTTTTAAATGTTTTTTAATTGAGGAATGAACAACAACATATGGTTCATTGTGCCATGTAGTGGTTTGCAAGATCTCTTAGATTCTTCATTCTATGTCAATGGAGTTTTGAGGATTTCTTCTTCTCTAGTCTTTGTCTTTTCTTCTTAGTTTGATGAAATATTATTATGATACCTATATTCCATCATGGAGTGGAGGATATGTTTCTTTGATGGAGCTGGTTCAAGGTTCAACATTGGTGGAGGGGTAATAGAAAGTTGCAGAGGAGTTTGTAGAGCAAGTTGTGCACAGGAAAGTTAGATGTCAGATGTTACAAGCAGGAGGGAATTTTAAAATTTGAAAATTTTCAAAGGCATGAACAGAGTGAATTTTCATGTCCCTGAAGTCCCTCACTTCAAAGGGACATGAGGGATATCAATTTTTACAACCAGCCTCAGCTTGACATGTGGCAGACATCCAACAGTAAGGGATTAAAGCTAAAAAAAGTAGCTTTAAAGCACTAGAAGGGCTAAGAAGTGATCGCATAAGGAACCTTGAGGCATCATGAGGGCTAGGTGAATTTTTCATCCTTTATGTTCCTCACCTCAAAGGGACATGAGGTACCTCAATTTTCATGGTGCGTCAGGCGATGACATGTGGGAGTGATCCAACGATGAAGTCTTTGAGATCCCGCAAGCACCTGGGGGCTGAACTAGCAATCCTAGAGATCGCATAATGGTACAGAGTGCGAGGAAAATTTTATTGACCTTGATTTCCCTAAAATTGAGGGATGTAAAGGACAAAAAATTACACCATGCTCCTAGAGCTAACACTTGTCTTCATCAAACTTTTACTGACTCTCGAACTCGCTCCAAGAGGGAAACTGGAAATGGTGATAACTTGAGCTCCCGATAATTTTTTTTGATGAAATTATGAATCCAATGGTAGGGGTATCATGTCTTTATACTTCCATTGTATCCCTGAAAATTAGTATTTTAGATTAGATACTCCACTTGTACATGAGAAACATTGCTTGCAGACACATTGCACCAAAGTGTTGTGAAAAAAAATCACCATATTGTAGGTATTGGAATTCACTTTATAATGATGTTTCTTTCTTATGGATCCATCTGGAGATCCTGAAATCACCTTCGGAAGTTAAGCAGTTGTTTTTTCCTGTGCACTACCTAGGCCTGTGAACCCTGATTTTTGTGAAACTACCCCAACTTTTCTAGATCCTTCATGAATCTTCCTAAATCAATTCCATGATGTTCCTAGTACTTTTAATCACCTCCATTGCTAGTTTGGATTTTCTATTCTGCTCCATGGGGTTGCTTCAGTCCTAAGAAGGCAAGTGATATTCCTTCCCACAGCTGCCCGAAGTTTGCAATTTTCAATGAGCTCCTAAAATCACCTAGGATTTTTGAATTGAATTTACTAAATCACTGAGGGGAATGAGTAAAAATTAATTGATAGGTTAGTCGACTGAGTGGGAAGACCCAGGGTATCTTAGAAATATAGAGCATAAAAATTTTGTTACATGGGTATTGTTTTCATGCTGGAAAATTGCCAATTTCCATGTTGCAGATTTACTTGAAAACAACGTGTGAGCTATTGTAATTACTAAGAAAGTAATAGAATAAGATAATCATCTAAAATTTCCTTAGAAATATCAGAAGGAGGATCACAAGTAGTTGTGAAAGAGTGAAGGATATTGGATCCTTACAAATATTAATGCGAATGGGAGAATCTTCAAAATGAATGGACCCATATTGTTGACCATCTAAGAGTTGTTGAATATTAGTTGGCATAGTAATATTACTATAGAGGTTCGTGAGCTCAATGATGGAAACCTATTCATAGATATGGTTAACACTAAAATGAGTCATGATGGGAAGAGAAGAGGATGAACTATCCTTAGCCATTATAGTTTAAAGTGGATCATAGGGAAAAATATTCTAAACTACGGAATCAACAAAATGATTAACTAAAATATGAATTTTCTAAGTTAATCTAAAATAGGAACAACATTGAAATAACTAGTATAAAGTGAAATATGAATCCTAGATAATTTATTTGATTTCTAAATGAAATTAAATAAATGAAATATGAGGGTAAAGGTACTAACTTGTGAATGAATTACCTCATTTTGATCCGAGACTCAATAGGATGATGAATAGACGAAGTAGAATATAATGACGCACATCAAGAAATTGTATCAAATGAATAGTTAATTAGATTGGGGTGCTTGGGCGAGGCTTAGGGTGCCTGTCAGTGCTTTGGTCTACAAAACAACTCAAAACCTAAATCTCAAAGTGTCACTAGATCTTTGTAATAATTTTCAATACTTAGTGTGGATGTCACACTAGCTTCGTTCATGATTTCGTAAACCTGCAATGAATATTCACTTTCCAAACCACACACAAAGCATCAAACCCCTAAAAAAGATGCATATGAAGGGGCCATGTTGTCCTTAGTAGACACAATGCTGGAGTTACAACTAAGCACTGTAATAAATCTCAGAAATAATGCATTTTTGTGTGAATGTGTGTGAAATTATGTGTGTAAGGTTCCCTAATGCAAATGACACCAAAGTAGTTGTTAATAGCTAGATGTAAGATCAAATTGGTGGATGGAATAGAATGAATACAACCCTTCCTATATATTGTGTGATGCATAATAGTGCCCAAATGTAGTCCCTTTCCTTAGTAAATAGCTATCCCTTAGTAGTAGATATTCATCACTTAAGATAATAAGTATTTTGTGTATGTATAGGGATCTCATTCTTAAATTTAAACACTAATGACTCAACATGCTGATTAGTACCTAGGAGGGTGGAAGGAAAAATTGTAAAGACCAACTTTGAAACTCTAAATGATACCCAAGTGTAACCGAGACAAGGGTGCCTAAAAATAAGGATGGGGACACCCATGGGTACCCTAATCCATCCAAAGGTTCCCTAGTAAAAGACTAGATATGACAACTAAGTAATTAATGACATTTGAGACTACCTGAGAGATGAAAAGAGTTGTGTAAATAAATGACGATTGTGCAAGACACTTAATGACAATGAAAAACTAAACTAACGATAGGAATAGGGTATGGGACATTAGTGAATACTTTTCTTACATGAGATCCATTTATAAATCAACACACTTGGCAATATAAATGTTATAGCAAGTGTGCGATTTTGTTACTACACATAAATACATATATATAATCACAAACACACACACACACACACACACTCACACACACACACACACACACACACACACACACACACACACACACACGCGTGCGCGCGCGCGCGCACGCACACACACACACGTGTGTGTGTGTGTGTGTGTAAATTTAGTAATGCAACTATGCATATATAGAATTATTGAATTAAAATTAGGACTATAGTGGCTTGCATGCCAATGCACACGTAGGAAACATGACCAAAATACATAAAAGTATGGCTGATTTCAAAAGATCCAAAAAATGAAATGAAACATTTTTTTATTAATATGGAAACAAGCATTTCATATTAAGGAAATAGGTGATCAAAAACAATAGAGGGAGAAATATGAAACTAATGAAATGAGGAAAAGCAAGGTCACATGTATGATGAAAAATAAAAAGCACATGGAAAATCATGACCAACAGGAGAAGAATGAGACAAAATACACCAAGAGGAGTCAACATAGGGTCAATCATAAAACAAATCAATATTAAAATAGTGAAAACACAAGAAAATGCATTCAATATGATACTACCTTGGAACAATAATCAATAAACACATTAAAAACACTAGCACCACAAAAATTATCTAGTCGTGTACAAAAGTTATGTTTCAACATAATATTTCGTGTGTGTGTGTGTGTGTGTGCGTGAATGCGTGCATGTGTGTGTACATATCGAAGTAAACATAAGAAATCATGTAGAAAACAATTATGACCACTTTTCCATATATTTAGAGTTATTGAAAAAAAATTATATATAATAATTATGTAAAATAAAAAGGAGGAGAGAGGTTACATTATCATAGATTCCAAATCATGTGAATTTATAAGAAAAGAAACTATGCGCTCCTCGATTTTTTTTTCTTAATTATTTGTACTCACGTTTCTAGAAAGTTGTGATCTTGTAAAAATATATAAATAAGTTCAAGTTTAAATGTGTTGATATATATAAATCCATAATCAATAACTAGTAAAATATATATAGTAATTCTATAATCAATAATCAAGAGGGAAAATGTGGTGGGCTTAGAGATTCAGGAAGTTGGGTCCTTAAAAGGTAAAGGAAAAATGAACTCAGAAGTTGAGCAAAGACACAAGGACTTGAAGAAAAAAGTGTAGTACTTGGAGACCATGGTTCAGGTAATGGAGGAGACGAATTTAGTGGTTAGGAATAGTATGATCGATAACATAAAAGCCACTAAATAAATATGCATGGACTAAAAGAATATTAGGTGGGAAATCAATGGTATGGATAAACTTGTTTGGGATATGAGGGTTCATTTGGAATATGTTGAAGAGGAGTAGAGGAAAATAAAATATTCCAGGGTCATGAGTTCTGATGAAGAAGAGGAGGTTGAAGCCGAGACAGAGGAGGATATTGTTGGAATAGAAGAAGATGATCCACCTCAGAAGAAGCTACAACTCGAGCATAGAAAGGATATTGAGAACATGAAGGCCAAACCCTCAAAAAATAAAAATGAAAACTAATGGTTCTGCTCCATAAATTTTGGAGGGTTTTTGCGTACGGTCTCCTTTTTATGGTTTAGTTATGTAGTTTTTGTTTCTCTTGCAGCTGGTTGGGTTTCTGGACCTTGATGTTTTGGAATTAAGATTATTGAACCCTTTTTAGTCTTGTTCCTCTTTTTTTCTCTGTCTGTGAGATTTCACGATGTTATCTTTCATGTACTAACCTCTGGGGGCCGATCCCTTTTTTTACCCTATGTAATAAAAATAATCAATAACTATTAAAATATACATAATATAATCGAATGACATGAGAAAAATAGAAATGTGGTAAATGGTGGGAAAGCTTCTCAAGTTTTTCCTTAACATAGATATGACCACGCTTTACTTATGGTTATTTTATAGTATCTTCATCTAATTTTTCAATGTTGTGTATCATATAAATGAGAAAATAGTGGACATGATAATTCCCTGAGTAAAATTATAGAGGAAAGAAATTTTTTTCTTATTATGTTATCTATTTTAGGTTGTGGGTTGATCTTTTCAATCACATATATCAAAATAAAGGATTATATGCATCCTTTATATAACATGAAAGTTAATCTTAGGTGCAAACATAGAAATAAATTTTTGATAAAAAATGTATGCTATATCTAAATTATCCTTTATAGGTATATAAATAAGCTATATGATGTTCATAATAAATTTTTACTACCCAAGTGGGTGGATAAAAATCATGTAAGCATATTATGATAATCCCCCTAAGGTGGAAACTATGTAATAAGTGTAGTGTCGAAATACACAATATTGAAATAATTCCCCAAGGTGGGTAAGATATGATATTTTACTCTTCAGAATGGGAGATTTCCCACAAAGGTAGGGAACATTAAAATAATGTAAGCTTAAGAATGGAATAATACTAGCCCAAAATTATGGAAAGATATGATAAATTTAATATGATCTAAATAAAATAATGTAACCGACAAAGAATGTAAAGGTATAATAGTATGCCCAAAGGAAATAAAGATAGGGTCAATGTAATATGATCTAAAATTAAAAATGTAATGCACCAAAAAGGAAAGGTATAATTGTGTCAACTGAATAACAAAAGATTTACCCAAATGCTAGAGAAAAATAAAATAATGTAGGATCTATAATAACATAATATGCATACAAAGGTGAGAAAGATATAAATAATATATTCTCAAAAAAGAATAATATATTAATGCAATCTCAGTAATGGAATAATACTATATTCCTTGAGGAGGGAAAGATAATGCACAAAGAAAGGAAATATATCATAGTGTGACCTTGATAACAAGAGAGTGCCCTAAAATATAGGAAAAGATAAAATAAAATAGGATCGATAATAAAATAATAATGTGTATAAATGTGGGAAATATATAACCAATATAATATTTTATATCAATAACACAGTTTTTTAAGGTTGGAAATATAAAACAACGTATGCATGATAAGATAATTCTGTAAAGTACGTGAGATATATAAATAGTATAATCTAAGGAAAAATGGAATGATGCGTTATTGACATGGTTCATTATAGGGGCGAATACTAGTACATGTACGAATATTATGATTTTTGAAGTTTGGAATTGCCAAATGTTTCACTACCATAGGGTAGGAGGTTCACCAAAATTTAATGGGTCATAAATAAATTTTACCCTAATTTCTCCTTACTGTTTCAACTAAGGGCCTACCAATGTTTTTTATATTCACCATTATGTTATAATATACTATTATACATATGATTAATTCGCCATAATTTAGTAATATAATATAATTCAAAAATTCGTTAGTTTTGAAATTTGGAGTCGAAACAGAAGGTAAAATTGAATAATCCTATGAAAATCCTTAAAATATAAACCAAAAAACCAAAGGTATAAGAAGAAAAGTAAGCAATAACGTTTAAAATGTAAAATAATTATACATAATTGCTACTAGAAAATAACCTGAATACATGATGTCATCTAATAAAATTCTTGGAGAACGTTGGTCGATATCACGATTTGTGCTACTTTAGAAAAAGTTACATGTTACCAGATAAAAACCTACATATGAAGAATTACAACAGTGTGTACGAGATACCAGATACATACATTGTTTGTGATCTTAGAAAATGACAAAGCTATGTTTTTATTGGCATCTATAATCATCATGACATAACCATATGGAAATATTAGTGTGCTTTCTGGTAGAAACATCCATGAAGGCAACTCACATCAGCATGACACTTTCACCGAAAAATAATAGATTTTGATTACTGGACGTGGAAACATACATGCAAATGTTTGACAACTTGGAAAAAAAACTATATTCACTACCATCATGAAACCCTCATTTCCTATATTTTCCAGCAATGTGAATACCATTTTGCAACATTCGCCACCCATTCTATAATTTTTTTTTTAAGGGGGGCCTTAAAATGAACCCTGATTATACCAAAAAATATATAATCGTTTTAAGATTTAACAAAAGGAAAATAAACCGAAAGGTAATTCTATTTAGATAAATTTACAATAATAGTGGGGATATAACCCAAGAAGGAAACGCTGAAATCATATCAAATTGAAATATAGTATACCCCAATTGAGAAAAAATAATATCATGGATAACATATGTCAAGGGAGTCCTTTCCCCACAATACAACAATGGTGATCCTGATATTCATTGTTCTCAAGTTAAAATTTAAGCATCCCACAAAACATATAATTATAATAAAATTAAAAACCCATAGAATTTAATACAAAAATATTTAAAAACCACTTTCAATGTTATGATGAATCATAGAAAAAAAATCATGAGGTTAATTTGTTTTAATAGAAATAAGCGAGTAAGCACCACATACAAGAAGGGAATTCAGAAATAGTCATTGTTGGCTAGTAGCATTATGTCTGCTAGTATATTTGATGTGATTGACTGATAACATTTTTGATGATGTCATTTGGTAACATCCTTGATGCTATCATTTGGAAGTAACCTTGATATTATTGGCCAATGTATACACAAAACTATGCATTTATTACAATTACATCATGTCTCTAGTATGTGGTTATATGCATGATTCCTAATTAAAAAAACTAGATATTGGTAATACATGTTTTTCTTTAGATTGAAATTATTTTATCTTTCAATGCTTTCATCCACTTATTTTATGTAATTATCCCTTACATTTAGGACATCACACAATGTTTTATTCAACTGAAAGTTTCATGATTAATCTTTTGAAAATTTTGGGCATAAACAGCAAGAATTGGACAAGATCAGTCGATGTTACTATCCCCCATATAAATTTTTGTACTTTAAATTGGGTCTTGTATATATAATTAAATTGTATGCACCTTAAATTACATGGTGTTACTGTTATAAAAAACTCACCCTCAAGGTAAATTTTGGTAACTTATGCAAATTTCTCTAGCTCAAGTAGGTTGAAATGGTTCGAGGGAAAGAAATTGTATTTTTAGGGTGGCTCTCCACTTTTCTCTAACTCCCCCGCCAGAGAAAAATCCAAGGAGTTAGTAAAAAAATTATAAAAATCCAAAAAAATGGCTTGTTTTAGTGTATTGTGGGTTTTACAGAAGCTTTTGTCCCAGGCCGCACAAGTTCAATCCAAACGCCCACAACCCACATGGAAGAAATCACCATAAGTAGAAGGAATCAGAAAATTCAGAAAAAATTATCCCATGCAGTCCGCGAGTTGTCAGGACGTCTACGACCCGCAAGGACGAAATCGCCGATTTCCGAAGGGTGCGGATAAGTTGGATAAAATTTTCCCAGGCAGTCTGTGGGACATCCAGATAGTTAGGACCCACATTTTTGAAATTACCAAAATGTAAAGTGAAGATACATGCAGAGGAGGTGGAGGTCAACATCCCTGATTGCCCAGTCAATGGCAGGACACATGGGACATCTAAAGCCAAAATCGCTGCACCAAGAGGGAATCGGTTAAAGTAGAAAAAGGGAGGCCTGGACAGTCTAAGTATGCGTGGGACATGAGTTCAATGAAAAACTAATTTTTCCAAAAACTTCTGCAGAAGGACGCTTGCGGGTGGATGGGAGATTCTTGTTTAAGAAAGCTGGGACACAAGGACCCTAAATAGCCAAAATGTCCACACTCAAAAGGCCATAAATTGTGCATTTCTAAATGGAATCACACAAAATTGGTATCATTGGAATCGTGGTTGCGAGACTAATGCACTGAAATAAATAAATCCAAAATTTTATGAATAATCAATGGAGAGTTTGTTGAAAATGTGCCTAGTTCATAACAATGTTTTATTTGGTAGTTGGGATGCATTCAATGAAGCATGAGCTGACATATTTCACTGCTACAAGTTATGGGACGGTATGAGGGGCCTTTTACAAGAAACAGAACATCATTTCACTTCATTTACTACCTCTTATAAGTAGTGAGAGGAAAGAATTTAGGATTTTCGTTATCTTCCGCTCTCTCTCTCTTCTTTGATTTCTATAAACTGGAGTGTTGGGCTCGTTGTAAAACGAGATAATTTTGGAGTATAAAAACTCTATCAAAGTTATTTTGTGAAGCCAAAGTGTTGTAGGCCCTTGTAGTGGACTCCTTGCATTGTGATCTAGGCTCTTATTGTGTAATAGATCAAACTGTGCATGTCATGAAACAATAAATACTAGTTTTTGTATGTATCTTCCCCTATTGTGTTTGTTTGTATTCCTTTTGCCCCTTCAATCTCATTTCATATATATTGTGTCTATCTTATGCTCTTGCAGGGATTCATTCTTATTGTGCATATATGAAATATTGTTGTGAATGCATCCTTCTAGTATGCACTTTTCTTCTATTTTTCACACATTGGAAGGTTATTATCATTCACTCCTTTTTTGGAGTAGCACCACTTTAGTGTAGGCTTTATTTTGATGCACTCTCTCTCTCTGGTCCATTGGAAAGATCAATTAGGAAAAGATGCTTTTTCTTGCATTAGAGTAGATTGTGGCAGGTAGTTTAGGAGCAAGAACCAACTTTCTCTAGAGGTCTATCTCAAGTAGCAAGTCCCACAAGTTGGAGATAGTACCCATGTTATCGAATCACACTATGAGTTCAAGAAAACACACTTGCTGAAACCAAAGGGTGTTGTGATTTGGAGATAACAATTCTAGCTTTATCTTTCTTTTCAAATCTCTTCTTGATCAATGCTTGATCCTTCTACATGGTCTGTACATCATTTTCTCTTCCTTCTTCTATCCATTCGCTCTGCATAGCTGATTTCCATGGGCTTGAACTCAGCTAGTACCAACTGTTTCATGAGTTCTAATGCCAGAAACTCAAGTGATATAGGTATTAATACTTCCTTTCTATATACAAGCTTGTATGGAGAGTTGTTGATAGACCTCTTGCGTGTGATTCTATCAGCCCATAGAGCTACTTTCAGCTTCATGTGCCAAGTTCTCTGATTCTCATCAAGAGTCCTTCTGATGACTCTCAATAATTTTATGTTTGTTGAATCTATTTGGCCATTACCCTAGGGGTAATATTTTGAAGAGGTGATGAGGTATATACCATTCTTGATAGCCTATTCAGTGATTTTTGTGCCAAGAAATGCTAATGCATTATCTGATATGATAGTAATAGGAACACCAAACCTTGTGACTATCCCTTCATAGAAATCCAATATGTTGGATTCATTTGACTCCTTAAGTGCCACCGCCTCTGTCCATTTGCTGAAATAGTTTGTGGCAATAAGTATCCACTTGTGGCCTTGACTTGAATTTGGGTTGATCACTCCAATGAATTCCAATCCCCATTACATGAATGGCTGATCTACTGAAATTGGATGAAGAGGAAAGGTTGCAAACCTTTCTTTACCTATGAAGAATGCACATCTCTTACATTTCTTGATCCATGAGTAACAATCATTGATCATTGTAGGCCAATAGTAACTAGCCTTCATAACTTTGAGAGTTGTTATTCAAGGAGAAAAGTGGCCTCCTACATCCCCATCACGGAACTCATGTAATATATTCCCTACTTGACATGTTCCAAAGCATCTCAAAAAAACACCATTGATGTCCTTCTTGAACAAAAAACCATCAATAAGTACATATGGAATGGCGTGCAATCTGAAATACCTTCTCTTAGCTTTGTTCCATTCTGTATGAAAAAACCTTGTTTGGAGATGATGCACTAATTCTTGAGCCAACATGGGATGGGTGCATCGTTAGCTGGCTGTTCTTGATCATTCTGTAGTAGCAAGACATCATCTTCTTCACATTTTGACTCATCGCATGGTTTGGAGGGAGCTTCTCACACAACCCTTTTCCACAAACCAGCTTGGTAACATATATTTCAATATCATACTCCATTACATGAGTGATCCAACCTACTCTCTTCTCATTCAAATTCTTGTTTAGGAGAAAGTCCTTGATAACAACATGAGACACTATCATTTGTATTTAATTGTTTTAGACCAAGTGTCTGAACTTCTTCAAACTCTTAATAACAGTAAGCACATGTTTTTAAATGAAATAATACTTCCCTTCATAATCTTATAGGTTTTTAATGAAGAATTCTATGGGTTGTTCTGAACCTTCTCTATTCAGCTGTACCAAGATACCTGAGATTGTAAATAATCCTCCAAAATAATACAACATGAAGTCCTTTGAAAATTCTAGGTTGATAAGAGTTGGAGCTTGTGATATTGCATGCTTGATCACCTCAAAACTCTCTTTTCCTTTTTCTGTCCATTTGAATACAAGGCTCTTCTTCAACGTCATTGTTAAAGGCTTCACAAGAGTGGAAAAATTAGGCACAAATCTGCAAGAAAATTTTATCCTTCCCAAGAAGATTTGGAGAGACTTCTTTTGGTGTGGAAATGGAAGTGTTCAAATGGCCTCAACTCTTTTAGGTTCAATTGTCAACCCTTCTCTTGAGACAATGTGGCCTAAAAATTTTCCCTTGTGTGCCAAGAATACAAATTTTTTATATTCAATTCCACTCCAAACCTTATACACCTCTGGAATACTTGCTAGAGGTGAAATAGGTGGTCTGCTTCATTATTTGAGAAGACGGTGATATCATCTAGATATACTAGCACTATCTTGTTGATTAATCCTTTGAATGCCATATCCATAGCTCACTGAAATGTTTCTCCGGCATTTGACATTCCAAATGGCATCTTCTTATAAGCATATGTGCCCTATTTCGTAGTGAAAGTTGTCTTGAACTAATCTTCTTCTTTCACCATTATCTGATTATAGCCTGAGTAGCCATCTAACATTGAAAAGCTTTCAGAACCAGCTACAACCTGCAAGATTTTCTCCATTGAAAGAAGTGGATAATGATCTTTGATTGATTCTCTATTCAGATCACGTAAGTCTACACATAATTTGATTTATCCATTTCTTTTCCTCACCGGCACCAATTTTGCAACCCAACTTGAATGTTTAATAGGGAAGATGATGTTAGATTCAATTTTCTTGTTTAACTCTTTCCTCATGAGAAGTTCAATATGGAGATTCACCGACCTTTTCTTCCACCTGATATGCTCGGATTACGGATCCAGCTCAATAGCATGTTGTGCAAACTATCGGCTGAAACCTCTTAAATCCTTATAAGTCCAAGAAAAGACATCTGGGAATTCTTGACAAAGTTCAACAAGCTCAGATTTCTCCTATTGGGTACTTACTCTTCCAATTTGCAATGTCTTTCCTTCATTTATTAGAATCATCTCTGAATCTTCACCCTTTACCTAAATGTTTTCATTCTCCTTCTAGAACTAATCATTTGGGTTGAAGATTGAATCTAAAGTTACAAGGCCCTTTGGTAATTTGTTAGTTCTTAGCTATACCACTTGGTCACCATACTTTTGTTCCAACTTGTCTTGGTTTTTGGTGGAGAAATCAGCTTCTTCTTGTAGAAAATTAATTTTTTTTTTATCATTCTCAAAGACTTACCAACTTGTGTTGTTTTCTAGCACTACTGGTCTTACAACCACTTTGATATGAGGCTAATATTTCTCACCTTTGAGACTTTCTACAACATCAAATGCTGCCCCAATTTCTACCAATCTATCTGCTACTTCATTCTTATTTCTTGGGATGGAATTGATGCTAAAATATTTGAAATATTCAATGAGATCCAATACCTGATTCTTGTAGTTCTTCAACAGAGTAGTCTTGGCATCAATTTTTCCTATGAATTGGTTCATAATTAGCTCACTATCTCCAAATACTTGCAAATTCTTAATACTCTCTTTCTTTCCCAATGCAATCTGTGAATTAAAGCCTCATACTGATTTATGTTATTTGAGAAAGCAAATTGGAAACAGAAAGTTGAGTAATATTTTGTACCTTGTGGTGAAATGAACATAGATCATTCTCTTGCACCTTATCTACTCCTTCATCCATAAAATAATAGTTGTCATACTTTGTTATCATCTTTGTGATCTGGCTTGTTAATGCTAAAGAGAGGTTTATTATCTTCATTTTAAAAATAGACTCCTAGTTCGGATTCCTCAATTTATTTGTATGGATGAAATTCATCCTTTTTTTCAGCCATTCATCAAGAGTCAAGTATGGAATGCCTCTAAACTTTGTTTCTACTTCATGAGTTCTTGGGTAATCCTCTTGATCAAAAGTTGAATAGTTTGAATTGATTGGATTTGACATATGAGGCTCTATGTGAAATTTTTCAATGGGATTAGATATGATTGTAGCCTTAGCTCCATACCTTGTTCTAAATAATATCTGTGACAAATCAACAAAAAATAGCCCCCAATTTCAGCAGTGAAGTCTGTTGACAAACATAATGCAAAGAGTGGTGGAAAGTCTATGACTGATACATCTTGTAACACCATTACATTGGGACATGTATGCAATGTGAGGATCAAATATTTAATTACTCCAACAGTTGTTATTGACTTCCCATCTAGTTATACCACACCTTTAGAGATGACTTCATATTGAAGGCCCAATTGATCAGCTATCTGTTTTGGCATGACTGAGCTACTTTCTCCTAAATAAATCATGCAATTATGTACCAACTTATCTTGTATGATCAATGAGATATAAAATGGTGGGGGATTCAAATTCCTACCTTGGTGGCTTCCTTGATTATTTCCTTGCTAAGATGCATTGGTCAGAACTTTTTCTTGTTGATTGGGTGAATGATTTGATACTGTCCAATTTTCCATAGTAGCTTGCAATAAGTCTCTTTGTCCTAGGATAGCCAATTACTACCACATTGAAATGTTTACATTCGTTTTCTTCATCTACTCAATGATGTTTAATGGGGATGAACTATCCTTCTACTGCCCATTGACATGCACATTCTTCTCTTACACATGGGCTATTATAACCGATACTTGAGTTGGTCTAGAAGGTGGCTTGTGTTGGTCCTGCACATTGGGAGCTGCACTTTGATTACCCATACCTTGTTCAGTGATAGAGGGTAGTATATCACTTGAATTTTATGATTGTCATTCCCCAATATTCCTCTTCTTGGACCATGTATTGGATGCTACACTTTGAGAAGGGGCTTGATTAATTCCACTTAAATCTCAATCCTACCAATTAATAAGTGTGGTCTCATTCAGAGGTGCCTC
This sequence comes from Taxus chinensis, assembly GCA_019776745.2. Lineage (NCBI taxonomy): Eukaryota > Viridiplantae > Streptophyta > Pinopsida > Cupressales > Taxaceae > Taxus > Taxus chinensis. Next base: position 236,816,420 of record CM034146.1, read on the forward strand.
TTGAGTAAGGTTCTGTTGTTGATTTTCTTCTTAGCCCGTCTCTTTCTCTACACCCATTTTTTTCACCATAAGAGCTTGATTCAAAGTACCATTGAAGCAAATTGACTGGTTATGAGTTTTATTGCATGGGAAACACCACTCCTATTCTTGAGTCATGTTATTTTCACTGATACCAAGGCTCTATATGTTGACACAACATTAGGATTGTAAGGATGGAATGGTCTATGTTGATGTGTAATCACAACACCCTTGAACGTATACAACTAGATGGGTTAATAATCTCACTGTGATTGCATAACATGGAGCTCTTCCCAAATTATGGGACTTTGTGATCAGGAAATATCTTCGAATGAAGGTTGGTTCCTATAACTCTTTTCAGAAGGACACATTCATATTGTAGACGATCTATCCTAAAATCTACTTTAACTTGTCAAGGATACAGGGTTAAGAAGATGTAAGAAATTAAACCTATTCTAACATCCCGGTGATGCACCAAATGAATGTTAAACACCTACTTTTCCATTAAATAAAAACCATTATAAACTAAATACAACCACCATACACAAATAACCAAGATTTTAATGAGAGTTCAAGAAGATGCAATCACAAAAGAGAGGGTTGAAAATCATCCACAGACTTTTTATTGTTGCTCCAAAGATTTGATACAGTGCATTACAATTGCCAAGAGGAAAGATTGCATTTACAAGTTAGATGGTAGGTTTGAAATCAAAAAATTCACTTACAGACTAGAAAAGGAGTGAGTGTACAAAACCAAAATGTAAAACCTCTAGAAAAATGCCCCTCCTTACAATATATAGCAAGAATATGAGAGAAAAGGGAGAGAAGAATTCAAAATCATCCTTCAACCACCCAAGAATGCATTGAATTTTCCTATAAAAATGATGGGTACCACTACAAAACCCATGCCTCCATGTACTCTTTCTTGTTGGGCAAGAAAGGAAGCCCATATCTTCATTACAGTGGTTGGTGAGAAGGCTGACCCTCTAAAAAATAGGGGACTGTATTTCTTAATTTTTAATAACCTAGTCTCACTAATTTTAAGATGCCGAGAGATTTCCAAAAATTCCTTTCTTGTGAAAATCTAAGCTCCCTATGAAAATTTATGGCCATTTGAAGGTTGGAGTATCATTCTACAAAAATACGAGCTGGTGGTTGGCTCTGTCTATTTTTAGAGTCCAAAATGCATGCAACCTATGAAATCCCAAAATTTAGACTTCCAGATATTTTTTTATTCAGAGATTGAAACATTGTTCATCCACCAACATTTCTTGAGATTTTTTTATGTATGAAACCCGAACCTCCAAATATGCGAAACCCGAAATTCTGAAATTTCAAACTTTCATGCTTTCAGAAATTTTTACTTTTAAAAAAAAATTCACTCTTCATCGCCCAAATCACCTCGAGAGTTCTGAAACCCCAAAAACTAAAGTTCTGAAACTACCATTGTGTTGACCCCAAAACCTGTGTTGACTTCCAAAGTTCGAACCCTTTCAGGATTCAAAATTTCGATATTTCAGACATTTCACCTCACTTTTCCAATTTTTCCACCGAAGAATCCACAACTCTGAAACCTAAAATTCTTAAATTTCCAACATTTGGGGTTTCAGATGTTGGGCTTTCACTCTCACCAAGATCCCTGAAACCCCATAACCCAAAATTTTGAACTTTCAGACTTTCAGACTTTAAGACATTTCACAACTATTTCCTTATTTTTCCAACTTTGCACTTCTAGATCTCCAAAAACCGAAAACCTAAAAGTCTAAAATTTTGGACACTTAGAGTTTCAGGTTTCAGAACTTTTGACTCGCCAAGATCTCCAAAAAATATCCACCTCCGAAGTCTGAAACCTGAATTTCATACTTCTTTCTTTCCCGAAATCTTTGTAACTTGTTTGGTCCTGCTTTAACTTTTTTCACCCAAATCCAGAATTCAAGCCCTCTTGATGGATCAACTCATCCATTTTCACTGCATGCAAGCTCCTATTTGTCCAATTTTTCCTAAGGGGTAAAATTTGATAATAGTCTATTAGCAGGAGGGCTAACTTGATTTTGATTTGTAACTTGAATGGGTGGCCTATTAGGTTTATATGGAGGTATATTGGGTTGAGTTTGAGGCTGATATAATCTAAAATTTTGAGCTTGCTACCTCTTAAGTGACACCAAATCATTACCCAAGTTTTGCAATTTCTTCATGACTTATTAGATCTCATTTGATGTGTTAGAGGATGAAGTAGAAGATTTGGTCGAACTCTGATTTATTGGAGCAGGGATGGGAGCTAATGTAGTTGTTTGACTAGAATTTGGACTTCCTACTTCTGGATATAGAGGCATATGTAGCCTAGGTGCAAGTTTACCAACCTGAATTAATAAATTTTCATCTCTAATAGCAATGTTCTAGGCTACAGGTAAATTTATACATCCCATGGATTGAATAATCATGGCAATATCAGAATTTAAAACTTTAAGGAAGTATAGAAAATCACCTCCAGATTTCGGTCTTGCGGCCAACGGAATTCTATCCCATGTCCTCTAAAATATGAAGTTGAAATCAATAAAATACTCATTAGGATCCCTCTTAATAGTTGTAAATTTTTCCAATAAAGACAGATCATCTCCCTTTTCCCCAAAATGATTATTGAGGGTTGTGCACAAATGGTCCCAATTCTGGATAGACCCTGCTTTTAGAATTGTGAGACATTGCAAAGCTTTCCCTTTAAAGGAGGATGCCAAAAATTTAATAGTAATGTCCATTTCAATAATTTCATGAATTACATAGACATTTTCAATGTCCTGAATGTGGTCAATCAGAGTTGTTTTGTTATCTCCAGTGAAATATGAAATGTTATTCAATGCTGCAACTAGAACTGAATTCTATGCATTAAGAGTGAGTACACTACTGCTTGTGAAGTTGGCATAGGGATTGGGTTGTGGCATCCTAATTTGTAAGAGAATTCTAGTTGATTGAATGAAATTGCTTCCAAGCGGAGGTTTTTATATGGTTCTATTAGGTGGAGATGGAGACATTTGAGCTCTTCTTCCCCTTCATGCTCTATCTTGCGATAAATGTAGATAGATGAAGAGTCCCTCTTCTCTAGTTCTTGACCTTGTTTGGATTCTTCTCATGAATCTTCCAAGCTTGGACTGTTGAAACCATTGAATTTTTCCTCTTAGGATTCGCTAGATGTGTTATTCCGAGCTTCTTACAAGCTAGAGAATTACAACAAGTGCACATCAATCTTGCTGCAATTAAGATGAAGACCTCTTGGTCCCACCGGGCATTCCAAAAATTTTATCTCTAAATCACAGCACCCTTTGGTTTGCACAATTGTGTTTTCTTGAGCTCACAGATTTACTAGATAACATGGGTACTATTTCCAAGTTGTGGGACTTGCTACTTGAGATAGACCTCCAGATAAAGATGGTTCTTTCTCCTAAACTACCTGCCACAATCTACTCTAATGCAGGAAAAACTATCTGTCCTAATCTAACTTTCCAAGTGACCAAGGAGAGAGAGAGAGTGTGTGAAAACAAATCCTACACTAAAGTAGTGATAGATTAGAAAAGGAGGGTGTGAGAAATGTCTTCCAATGTGTGAGAATTAGAAGCAAAGTGTATACTAGAAGGGGTGATAACAATTCTCCATAGTCTAGAAAATGTATTCACAACAATATTTCATACACACACAATGATAATGAATCTTGCAAGATCATAAGATAGACACAATATATATGAAATGAGATTGAAAGGGAAAGAAGAATGCAAACAAACACATTAGGGGAAGAGATATCAACAAACTTATAACTATTACTTTCATCGATATGCATAGTTCAATCTATTACTCAATAAGGTCCTAGATTACCATGTAAGGAGTCCACTACAAGGGCCTACAACACATTGGATTTACAAAATAATTTTGACAGATTTTTTCACAAAAAATATCTCCCTTTAAAATGATCCCAACACTCCAATTTATAGATTTCTGAGAGGAGAGAGAGAGAGAGGGAGAAATGAAAATCCCAAAATCTGTCTTGTCACCACTTGTAAGATGTCAAAAATGGATTGAAATGATGGTATGTTTATTGGAAAATCCTCCCCATACTATCCTACTACTTGTAGCAATGAGAAATGTCTACCCATGCTTCATTGAATGCATCTCAAATACAAAATAAAAAAAAATCTGAACCTGGTCATGTTTTCAGAAAACTCACCATTGATTCATCATCAAATTCTATATTTCTTGATTTCTATACATTGGACTTGGAACCACAATTCAAAAAATACTAATTTGTTGTGTGTTCGTTGAGAATTGTAAAGGATATGGCATTATAAGTGTAGGCAGTTGTTTTGGGTCTATCAGGCATTTTTTTCATTTAACGGGAATGAGAATTTGATTTATCAGAGCTGGAGATGTTTTATTTATTTTTATATATCTACCCTCATTAAAATTCATGAAAATTTAGCTCTTTTGGGTCGTTCCCATTCTAAAAAGTCAAATTTCATCAAAAATGGAGCTTTGGGTCAAAAGTGATGACCATTTGAAGTTCGAAGGTTGGGCATCAATTTTCCTTTGTGTTACACCTATTGCGAGTTTTTCAGGGAACTCATGTATTACGCATACTCAGATGGTCCGGGTGTGCGTTCTCCTCATCGCCTGATTTGGGATTTCCTATCCTAATTTTCCCACCATTGACTGGGCCGTCTGGGCCGTTGACCTCCACATTTTCCGCATCCCACTTACCTATAGTGATTTCAAGTTTTCGGGTCCCACGAATCCTAATGTCTCGACTATCCCAGATAGATTTCCTCACTCCATCTGTAATGAACTGACTTGTGGTGATTTTGGGTTTTCGGGTCCCAATTGTCCCGATGTCCCACAGACCATTTGGGAATTTATTTTCTACATTTTCTAACTCCTTCCTCATGTGGTTATTTCACTTATGTGGGTCCCGAATGTCCCATTGTCCTATTGACTGCCTAGGACACAAAATTTTGCTTTGACTTCCTAGGACTATCCCACTGTCCCATTTTTTGGATTTTTTCAAAATTTTCAAGCTTCTTGGATTTTTCTTGAACAAAGAAGTTAGAGGAAAGCAAAGGGGCATCCAAAAATCCAAAATTTTGTCTCCTCACCATTTTTGTTTCCTCCACCGTGAAGGAATCTGTGCAATTTATCCAAAATTACCTTAGGGGATGATTTTTTGATAGCAAAAATTTCCTATGTCATTGAATCTCAATTCAAATCAATATTTTTCCTCTCATTCTTCCACCATACACCTAGTTCATCATGGAGAAGGTGAATAACAAGTCTAGCCTTATCGTTTCTTTCATATGAATGACACAAAGTAACTATCAAGACCCAAGAGACATGATTCAGCCCTAAACCAATAAATAGACCCTCCATATGTGGGTGGATATAATCAGAGAATGTCTTTGATAACATTTCATTTATCATGATCATATTGAGAGTGCTCAACTATCTCCTTATCTGGCGAACTAGTGGTCCTACTGCTAGTGGTCCCTCAATGCTATGAGAGCAGCTATGGCAAAGAGATGTAACTCTCTCAAAATTATTTGACGTACTACATGAAATTTTCCATCTCTACAAGTCCTGTTGATGATTCATCAAGGGTGCGACACCAAATGGTGGTGTATCCTCTCCCAGATGAGAAACATCCTCTACTAGATCTCATTGTGTTGGAATATGTTGTTAAACTCACATCATCTACTACAATATATTGAATATTTGTTGTCATAACTATGTAGTAAGCGAGTCTACCATTGGTTACCTATGACATAAAGTCCTGATGAATTAATGCATCATACTATGTCCAGGAATCCTATGAGTAAAGGAAAGGGAAGGTTTATAATATTGTGTGTGGTAGCAGAAATGGTTAAATGGGTTGAGTTCATTAATTTCACCCTAATTAAATTGCATTTACAAATCCTCAAAGCATATGGTATTATAAACTTGAGCTCGTATACCAACTATATTTCCCCAAAATTTACATCAAACATAACAAGAGTAAAAAAATAAGAGGAAAGTCCAAAATTGTGTGGGATTTTTTATTTAAATGTAAAATTCAATGTGTCGCAACACTATTTAGTTCCTTAGTTATTCATCTAGAATGCATTTAGGGTGACAAAGTTCATGAGTATTAATGAGTTTTAAGAGTGGCCATAGTTTCTAGGATGATGTGCCTGACAATTCAATTGTAGTGACAACAAGGTTCTTAGATTAGACATATCTTAATGAGTCGCAACTGTAAACAACAAAAAAATATGCGTAAATTTGCTAAGGTATATTTAGCTAGACCAATGTAGTCTTATTATTTCACCAATAGCCAAAGGCGCGCTGGCACATCACTCAACCAGAATTGAGCGCTCACATGAAGTTCGCAAGGGTACCAGGTCCCTCTATTATGGAAGATTGTTCAAGGATTTAGGATGTTCATACAAATATTCCAGATCCATGACAAATAATCCAATATATTTCATAACATAAAATAGATCTACATCTTAACCATATGCAACAATAACTCATACCAGAATGAAGATCAAATTCACCATGCATGAACCAATAACGGATTTTTCTATAACTATTATCCAACCACAAATATCCGTTATATTAACTATTGTAAAACATATAAGCTTCATACATACTTAGTAATGTCACCATAGGTTACGCGCGCTTGTGAACCAACAACATAACCTTATAAAATATTCACCAATGTCCAAACTATGAAAATCAATACATATAGATAGGGATATGTACTTTCCCTTTACCACCTATGTACCCTCCAAAAAATGCTACATGCTAAGAATAGCCATGAATTGCTACAAGAAAATTAAAAAATCATCCAATCTTGCTAATAATAGATTATCTAATAATAACTAAAATTCTAATCCTATTAATAGCTGAAATCTATGCATGGCACTAAATAAAAAACTTGTCTAAAATAATCTGTCTGTTCTTCAGGTCTTCATAATTTTTCATGCTCTACACTCCATTTCTATATTTGGCCTCATACTCAAAATGGCCAAGTCCTAATTCCAAACTTTCACGTGCATGCCTTGTTCTACTATCCTTCTACGCATAACTACGTGCCTTGTGTCCCCACACCCAATCCTTATGCACCTTCAATATTTAGGCTTCACTTCATTAGCCAAACATTACCCCACAGTTTCTTAATCGTCATCCCCAACATTGGGTAATCATAACTTCCTTTGCAAATGAACAAGTCATATGAACATATAAACAAGTGTGTGCAAATAGTGCTTTATAGAGGAGAATTTTTCCGAAACTTTATCTTCTAGATCCGACGTCTGCTTAAAAATTTCATCTCCAACCTATTTTTCCATACTTACTAATGTTCTCACCTTTACCTCAACTTTCTTCTTTTCCTTCATCGGGTGTTTGATTTCAATATCTTTTTCCTTCTTATCATCCAGAAGATCCCGAATAGTTTTCACGTTGTCTATGTTTTTGTGTACAACCTTTGTAGATACCTTTGTTAGTGCATTGTTCAACTCCTCATATGACATCTCAAGGGGCTTTATAGTCACATGGCACAAATTTGGAAATTTATTCATTCTCCCCAAAACACAGGAATCTTCCCACACATCAAAATCAGGCTCATCCATGTGATTCTGCATGGTCCATAATAGTTTTTTCCATGTGTGCGTAGTTATCATCTTTGAATCCATCAGATCCTAGCCATATAATTCCATAATTTCCTAAGTGCTTTGGAATCTCACGTGTATAATATTTGTCAAGTCATTAACAAACCCTGCTGTAGAAGTCTCATATATACCTTAATCTTACTCCTTACTAGAGTGCTTACCCTTGGAACATGAATGCCTAAATCCAACACCAGCCCTACATCAATTGGCTTGCCAAATAGTCCGCCCTTATCTTCACCTATTTCCATGCCAAGGCCACCACTATCCAACTCCTAGTCCTTAACTCCTCTCTCTCATGTTACAATTCCTCTTCCTAAGGATCTTGTACATCCTCAACATGAACCAGAGACTTATGCACACTATCCTTCAATTTCTCACCCTCAGCATCCTTGGTGGGGATGTATTTTTACCTTTTCTTCACTAGTTCTACCTTTATAAGAGAATTCCTAGGTGGCCTCCTCAGCGGCTATGAAGGTCCCATGCCTTGAGTTTCAATTTTTGTCAACACCCTTTTCTACTATGGGTCCCCAATACCCTATTATATATTTACCTCCATAGCACCTATTTCCATTCCCATTTCCTAAACTTCTTTATGTAATAGAGGGGTTACCTTTCACACTCTTTTCTCTACTACAGTGGGTTGTTTTCTTCATCCATGCTACAAGCCACCATTGTCTTCTTTAAGTTCCTCTTATTCTTCTTCTTCTCCAAGGGGAAAAGTGTCTTCTTCATCTAGCAATGTGCCAACAGTATATTTCCCCTTGGGTTATCTAGGGAGCTTGAATTAATTTTCAACATACTTCCCAATTTCAAACTTGGGACTAGTGTAAATGTATACAAGATTTTCCTCAGACTTCATAATTTCCAAGCTCATAGCTTTAAGATTAATATCATCTGAAATCAGTTTCTCAATATATGTAGACTTACTTAGGTAGAAATAGGTTTTTCTAAGTGTATGGTAGTTGTAATCTACCTTTTCTACATTTAATAACAACCTACATGTGTTTATGAACCTGTATAGTGATGCCTGAAAATAGGAGGCGGTGAAGTCATATGGAAGCTTACACCAAGGGCTAAACTTCCCATCCGTCATTCCAAAGTGCCCTATGAAAAAATATTGGTAAAATGAAAATTATACATGTATGTCCAATATCTAGGGAATATCATTAGGTATTCTTCACTCATGTTAAAACATAGTGAGAAAGTGCTCAAACAAAATTTATCTTCTTTGATTCTAAGATCCGCTCGTGGATCCATCACATGTGTATTTCAAATCTCTCGGAAAGGGACCTCATTTCTTCTGGGTATTGCCACATCTTCTCTTTTGGCCCATCGGGCACTCCAATTTCTATAAAAACAATAGAAAAAGGATCAAACCAAAATTTATCTTTTCACCTTGGCGCACCTCTTCAATAATAGTTTTAGAATTGAAACTGGCCAAATTTTAAACTACCCCTTTTGTCATCTTCTTCACTATGTGCAGCCATGTCGTGTTCACCTGTGACCCATGCTACTGATTTTTTAACTTGGTAAGAAACTCCATTACTGCTTGAGTAACGAGGTACATTTGTAACTTAGAGGTGTCCATCCCAATCCATCCCTTCATGTATATAATTTATTTATTCATTTCTTCTATTTCCTCCTTGTTTGTGAGGTTATTGTTAGTTTCTATACCTAAACTCCTCAATCTTTTTAGCCTCCCAATCGGGGGCATGGTAAGCCTCCTTCATCACCCAACAAAGTAAAATAAGTCCTTATGGGCTCTGCTCATCAACCATTGATATATATTTTATGGTTTTCCAAAATAAAAAAGTTCATACAGTTGCAAAAATCCTACATTTAACACTAATGTTTCCCCTGTGTCATCATAAACAACCATATCATTCTTTGTTCTCATAGTTGTCTTTACTACAAGAAACTTACCCAATTCATATTTGTTATTTTTAGTTATATGTTTACAATCACTTAATTTACAACTTTGAACATGTGACTCCCAATTCCTCCCCATCACCCCTTCTATATATTTCATCTTTGATAAACAGATCTCGGTGGAATATTCAACTTCTACTTCGTCTTGCTTCTACCTTCTGCCCCTTGTAGTCACTCCAGGTGATCATTTTGGTGCCATAACAACTATACAAATTTTCTCTTATAACTAATTTTAATTATGTGTCTTACAACCCACATGTCATAGCTCAAACTTGAACCCTAACTACTGATTCTCTTCCCCCCACACCTTTGTTTTGTTGAAACACCTTCTCCAATGGAACGCCAATCAATCCCATGCAAAAATCTGTCTGGTTCAGCTTCATACCATATCTCTCTGCACTTAACTCACAAATTTCTTGAATTCTTCTTAATCGCAAAAGTAAATATGATTTTTCAACATCATCTTTAATAAATTAAAAAAAAATCTACATTTATTGGCCTCCACCTACCACCGTGCTCAACATCAAATTGGTATTTCTTTCTTTTTTCCGTGCTGATTTTTCCATGCGTTAGTCATAACCTTCTGGCATGCCTACTACTCCCCGGCTACATAAAACTCTTTTCTCGCACCTTCCCACATTGAAGGACCTAACTAATATGCCTTTCACCATGTATTTTCCCATGGCGCAACCTAGATCATGTTACACTATGCGTCCATTCATCTGTATGTGGTCTTTATTCATTGGAAATATTTCTATATTCGTACCTTTACTTGAAGCACCTGTACAATATTTCTATATGCATGCATATTTCAGAGGACATTCAAACTTGATCCATTTATCATGTATACACTCCACCCCACACTAAAAGTATGTACAGTCCTTTTTACATGATTGCAATAGATAATAATCAATGTCTAGCACGTAAGAAGACTTATTACAAAAAAACACTGAATTAAATTAACTAAGCATAACAACAATGAAGAAAACACATATAAATAAAATGCATTAAGGAAATCTAAGATAACTGGCAATATTGCCCTATTACAAACATCAAGAATACTTATTTATAGTAGGACTTATGCCTAGTCCCGTTGAAGTAACCAGAAAACCATGTTCCATCCAGTGCCTGTAACTAGAAAGTTCCTTAATAAATTATGGAACTCAAAAAATACAGTCCTGACCAATGCACTTTGAGCTATCCAGGATGGTGTAAAAACTTGGAATCATAAAGAATAACCATCTATCCAACTTCAAACATCTTATGCTTAATATTCCTATCATGCCAAGCCTTTTGCCTAGCCTTTTCTGTCTTCTGACTCCATCGTGCTATTGCACTCCTTTCATTCAATTGCATCAGTTTTTAAATGCTATCTTCCAATGCCTTCTCATTAGCATATCCTCATGTGTGAACAATATGCAAAGAAGGTAATATGAATTCCACTAGTAAAAATACCTCTACGCCAAACACCAAATGAAAGTGTGGCATTGTTCAATCTTTTATAAGTTGTCCTGTATGCCTAAAGTACAATAGAGACTTTTTCATCCCAGTCCTTCCTTCCAACATCACAAATCTTATTCAACATGTTTCTCAAGATATTTTAAAAATCCTCAACAGTTCCATTTGGTTGTGGATGATAGGGTTTTGCCTTGTGATGTGCCACCATAAATTCAACTAATAATATCCTGATAGTCTCATTAAGGAAATGAGTGCTTGTATCACTTGTCGAAATCAATGGGTATCCATACATGTTGATGATATTTTCCCACAAAAACTTTATTGTCGTAGCTTCCATACAATCCTTTATAGGTGCTTCTTCTACCCACCTTGTAAGATAAGTTGTACAAGTTATAATATAGTGTGATCCATTCCTACATGAAGGTGGGGAAACAGTACCCACAAAGTCAATTACCCATTTTTGAAAAGGTTCTGCACTAGAAATAGGCCTCAAATGCATTTCATATATATGTCCAATATTTTCAAGGCATAGACTATGGTCACAGGCCTTACAATATTCTTTATAATCCTTACACATTGTTTCCCACCATAGGCCAACCAATAAAACCTTACACGCAGTACCATCTCTTGTATAATGTCCACCTATAATCCCACCATGAGCTTCCTCCATAATAGCTTCACACTCATGCTCAAGTACATGCCAGTGCAAAATATCATCCTAACCTAGCTTGTATAAGTCTCCATTGATCAACATGTAAGGTGTGGCACATATGTAAAGTTGTTACTTTTCTATTCTCTTCATCCCTTCGAGCACCACACTAGTATCCAAAGAGATAAAAATATCTTCTAATCAAGAGGGTGCACTGTTAAAGATGAATAGATATGCATCCAACATTGTATCCTCAATGATTTTTGCATCCTCACGTAAATTAATCCTTGACTAATGATTTGGTCCAGAATTACTCTTTCCTGGCTTAACCACGACTGTATAGTAAAATTCCTAAAACAACATAATCAAATGATATATGAACCCCTGTAAAAAGGGCTTGTTAACCAAATAATTAAGTGCAATGTGATATCTATAGAATATAAATGGGGTAGGAAATAAGTACTACCTAAACTTATGCAATGCGTAGATCATGGACAAGGCCTCAAGCTATGTAGTTGTATAATTTTGTTCAATTGTTGTCAACTTTTTGTTCACAAAATAGATAGGATGATAAACATGACCCTTACTAGGTTGTGCCAACACTACTCGAATGTCCATGCTAGAAGCATCCACATGTACATAAAATGAATTATCCTTAGAGGGAGAGTAAAAAATGGGTGCAGAAGTGAGTCTTTGCTTCAATGTTTCAAGCGTTGTCTATTGCGCCTCATTCCAATAAAACTTCCCTTTACTATTCAAAAACTCCTCCAAGGGCACGAAGATCCTATCATATCCCTTAATGAACTTCCTCTAATAACTTGGATGACCTAAGATTCCACACACCTCAATCTAATTGGTAGGATCCTCTAAACCTAAGATAACTGTAACCTTATCAAGGTCTACCAATAGGCCTTCCTTGCAAATGATATGTTGCAACAGAATCCTAAAAGGTGTATTAAAAATACACTTCTTAATGGTTAAGGATATGATTAACTATCTACAAATCTCAAACATGAGTCTCAAAATATCACAGTGATATTTTAATAGCCCATATATAGTCCAATCATCCTAGTAAACCTGAAAAAATTGTTGTATGAAGTATTCAAAAGCCTGCACAACAATGCATGAAAATACAACAGGTGTATTCTTTAACCCAAAAGGCATAACAATCTATGTAAAACCTCCCCAATCTATGGTGAAAGTTTTATTCAATATTCTTTTGCAATCCTCACTAGATGATATCTAGAAAATATATCAGTGAAAAAGTAGATCTCGTGCCCTACAATGCCTTCCAAGATTTATTTTGTAATGGGTGTAGGAAAAGGGTCGATCACACATGCAGCATTCAACTCTTTGTATTCCACACATATCCTTATCCTACCATCTTTATTTATATTGATTACCATAGAGCTAACCTACTTGGACTCAATGGGCTCAATGGGCTCAATGAGTTGTCAATATTCTATTTCTGCATATTTGCTTAGATTAGATGATTTGTTTCCATATATTGTGGATGAGAAAGAAGTTGTCCAATATCTATAAATATTGCAGCTCTCTCATTTTTCTGTAATGCTTGATTTTGATATTAACAAAATACACAAGCACCATCTTGTTTATGTGGAAAGCTTATGTGTCAATATTGTTTCCAAGTATTCATTATGAAGATTTGGTATCAGAGTGATATTCTGATCCAAAGAGGAGTGTAGGAATTTTTCTGGAAGTTTAGGGAGATCTGGAGAAATTATAGAGCTAAGAGGAGCCATAGATTCCCCCAGCCATTTCACAGCCCCTACCCAACTCCACACCCTGAATCATGGTTTATTTGTAGTTAAAGAACACCTAGAGCGCAATCACAGGCCTTTGCAAACTTGGATGTTAATTGGTTCTAAAAGGTGACATTGTTTCATTCTTTAGTATTTTTTTTTTTAAATTACATGTCCGTGATTTTTTTAAAAATAAATTGGAAGCATTTAAAAATATATATACAATATTTTTGATCTGTGGGTACTCAAGCCTTTCATGCTCCCCACATTACTTGTTCTTCCTCTTCTCTATACTTTTTATTCTTCTTCCTCTTCTCTATATTTGAGCATTTAAAAAAAAGAGATCAAATCAAACATGGAAGGTTCTCTGTGAACCTGCATCTACCAGAGGATTAGAAGATCACATATTTGAATGATCTGTAACGTTCATGCATCCAAAACGAAGACTAAAAATTGAATGGAAAGAAGATTAGAAACCTACAACAAAAGAGCTATGTTGGAAGAAGGAAGAACAAGCTACCTCAAAGAAAAAGAAATACATGTGTACAAAGAGAAAAAATAAAAGAAAAGTGCGGCCAAGGGTTATTATAACCCATATGTAAAGCGGATGAACTGCAGTTGCGCCCTAAAACACACTACACATGCATGTAAGTCGTTACCTACGTTCAGTTTCAAAAAAATTGATTTTAAAAAAAATCCAGTTTTGGACGTCGTGAAAAAAATTAGAGGGAAAAAAAATTCCATTTTTGGAAAGGGGCTCGGAAAGATATTAAAATTACAATTTAAAAAAGGCATAACTTTCAACTAGTGCCTCGGATTGAGGTGTCGTTTTTTTTAAAGTGTCTATTTTTGTGAGATCTACATCTTGGTCTAGTTTTTAATTAGATTTGGAAAAGATTTATCTTGTAAAAATAGCAAAAATAAGATTTTGGTATTTGAAAAGAGGTCAAAAAGTCCAAGAGAGCCATTTTATTTTTACAAATTGGCCATAGAGCCAAATTTGTAACAAGGCCAATAGTAGCAGAAATTGATTGTACATGGCCGAAAGGTGCCCAAAAATAAATAAAATAATATTTTTGGGGAGGGTGTGCATGCTCTAAGGGGGGAAATGTGTTCAATTTTTTCTTCTATTGTTTATCACTTTTCACAATGGCTGCAATTACGGCACCAAAGTTATTTTTGCCAGATTCTCAACTTTTGCATTTTGATAATTATCCAGAATGGAAAACAAAAATTTACGCACAACTTGATTTTGAAAATCTATGGTACATTGTTCCTGGTACATTAACAAGATCTGCAACATATGTTACACAACAAACTACATTTGATCGTGCAAATCAAAAAGCAAAGTTAATAATATTGTTTAGTGTTTCAGATGAGGTAAAACCTCATATTCATGAGTCCACAACAGCAAAATAATCTTGGGACAAGTTGAAAATGGTATATGAGTTAAAAAATAAGAACACAATACTTCATCTCCAAAGTTAACTATTAAAATTGAAAATGCAACCAACTGAGAAAGTTGAAATGTTTTTGAGAAAAGTGGCAAATTTGTGTGCATCACTTCAAGATTTGGAAGAAGAAGTAACTGACACATCACTCGTTCCTATAGTATTGAGAGCTCTTCCTCCTTATAGGATTTTTGTGACCATGTTTAACATAATTTGTCAAACAACAACTTTTGAATAGTTAATGAATATGCTCCAACAAGAAGAATCTATTCACTCAACTATTGAAACTGAAGAGCAAGCACTTGCTTCTAATGAAAATGGGAAATAATAGGCAAAGTGTAATAAACAACCTTAGAAGCAAGGAAATTCTCAACAAGGCCAAAAGGACCAACAAAAATGTCTCATTTGTGGTTGAAAAGGACACGAGTTAAAAAAAATTTGGTACAACACATTCCAGCAAGGATCGTCAAGGGGTAAAAATACTAATTACCAACAATCAAAATCAGGTCAACCACAAAGTAAGCAGGGACAAAATTATCAAAAGTGGAAGAAGAAACCAACTCAGCAAGGAAATGTAGCCGAATGGAAAGATCAATTTGATGATGATGAATTCCTTTATTCTACATAGTCAAATGAAGTATCCAATTCTACAAATGAAATTTAGTATGTCGACTCAGGTGAAACTTGACACATCATAGGAAAGAAAGATTGGTTCTTCAAAATAATTAAAACACCCACCAAAAATCATGTCTCTTTGGGTGATGATACATGATACAGTGTTGAAGGAATTGGTTCTATTTCACTACCACTTGGGAAACATAATTGTAAAATTAAATATGTTCTTTATGTCCTTGGTTTAATAAAAAATATGATATTCGTGACTCAATTATTAGATCACAATCTCAAAATTGACTTTGATTGTAAAGGCAATAAAAAGATGTGCCTAATTCAAGATAAGTCACGAAGCTCCAATTTTTTTTCAAAAGCTTTGAATGTTGGAAGAATGTTTCAGTTGGATTTTGTTCAATGAAATGATTAAGCACTTTTAGCCAAGGATACATCATTAGCTCAACTGTGACATCGAAGACTTGGACATGTGATTTTTGGATATCTTGATACACTTCGTCGATATGACATGGTTAGAGGTTTATAACCTCTAAAAAATGGTACAGATAAATGTCAACATTGTTTGGTAGGAAAACAAAATAGATAACCATTCAAACATAGTACATTTCGAATGAAGGAAAAAATTGACTTGGTGCATACCAATTTGTGTGGACCAATGAGACCTAGCCACTCTGGATTTCAATATTCCATGCTCTTTGTTGATGATTTTTCAATAAAAATGTGGATATATTGTATTTTTAAAAAAGACCAAGATATTGAAAATTTCAAGAAATTTAAAGCCCTTGTTGAAACAGAGTTTGGTAGGAAAATAAAAGAACTTCGCTCAGATTGAGGGGGAGAATATACTAGTAATGAGTTCAATGATTTTTTGAAAACACATGGAATTCATTGTCAAATGGCTCCTCCTCAAACACCACAAAAAACCGGTGTTGTTGAAAGGTGAAATTGTACTATCATGGATATGGTGTGATGTATAATTGATGATGCGGCTTCATCATATTTTTTTTTTGCCGAAGCAGCTAAAACAACAGTGCATTTACTAAACAGAGTTCCCACTACAACTCTTGATGGAGTAGCACCACAGGAAGCATGGTCAGGGCATAAGCCATCTATTTCACACCTTAGAGTTTTTGGATGTAAAGCAAGTATGCACATTCCTTAGAAACAAAGAACTAAGCTTGATATGAAATCAGAAAAACTTATATTCTTGGGATATAGTGATGAATCTCTTAGCTATAGACTTATGAATCCAAGAACAAGTAGGGTATACACTAGTCAGGATGTTGAGTTCTTTGAGAAGAAATAAGATGCTCGTTCCATACACTCACATGATGAAAAAATCATCCCTGCAATAAAAACAGAGGATGGTAATCACTTTGATGCTGATAGTGATGATAGGGAAGATAGTGAAATTCTACCTCTCACAAGAGCCACAAAAAGTATGCGTAAATGGTATACAAGTATGATTAGAGATGAAAAATTGGATAGTGTCCCCGACACATATACCAATGGAATGAGGACTTGCAGTATGGCTTGAAATGAGGTCAATTTGGACTTAATGAGTAAAGTTGTTAAAACTATTGAGCCATCCTCAGTTTCAGAATCCCTACAATCTAAACCTTGGAAAGATGCTATGGATGTAAAGTATAAGTCACTTATGAAAAATAATACATGGCAACTTACATATCTTCCACCAGGTAAAAAGATGATTAGATGCAGATGGATCTTCAAAACAAAGTACAAAGCAGATGGAAAAATTGATAAACATAAGGCTAGACTAGTTGCTAAGGGATATGCTCAAAAAGAAGGCATTGATTATGAGGAGACTTTTGCTCCCACAGCTAAGTTAAAAACTTGCAGGTTCATATTCGCTCTAGCTACACAATTTGGTTTGAAAATACACCAAATGGATGTGAAAAGTGCCTTTCTTAATGGTGATTTATAGGAATAAGTTTACATGACTCAACCAGAAGGTTTTGTCATACCAGGTAAAGAGGAAAAAGTATGTAAACTAATAAAATCACTATATGGTCTAAAGAAATCTCCCAGGGCATGGTACATAAAAATCAACGAGCATCTCATTCAACATGGATTCAACAAGAGTCCATACGATCCTAATATCTATCTCAAAAAGAAAGGGGGGAGATAGTGATCGTTGTAGTATATGTCGATGATCTAGTCAACAAAGAAAGATCTAACACGATCATTCGACATGACCGATCTCGAGCTTCTGCATTATTGTCTTGGACTTGAAGTTTGGCAAAAATAAAATCATATCTTTTTGTCACAATTAAAATAAGCCAAGAAAATACTCGATAAATTAAATATGATGGATTGTATGCCATTTTGCACACCTCTGGAGACAAGACTTCAACTATATCGAACAAATCCATCACTATAAGTAAATGCAACTCTCTATTGGTAGTTGATTGGAAGTCTCATCTACTTGACTTACACTAGGCCAGATATCAGCTATGTAGTCAGCTATCTTTCACGATTCATGTAAGAACCAAGGGTTTCTCACTGGAAAGCAATAAAGTAGATATTGAGGTACATCAGAGGAACTATGGACTATGGCCTAGAATACAAGAAGAATAATAACTTCTTCTTGATAGGATATTCAGATTCAGATCATGTAGGAAACATAGATGATAGGAAATCCACTTCAGGATTTTTATTCTTGTTGGGATCTGGACCAATATCATGGGGGGTGAGAATTAGACTTGTGTTTCAAGATCCTCCATAGAATTAGAATATCATGTAGCAGGTGGAGCTTTTGGTGAAGCGATATGGCTCTGACATATACTTGAAGGATTGGGAATACCACAGAAATATCTAACTATCCTACATGTTGATAATGAAGGTGTAGTAAAACTTGTTTGAAATCTAGTTTTTCATGAGTGTACCAAACACATTGAGCTGCAGCTACATTTCATTTGTGAACATGTTCAGAACAACAACATCTAGCTCCAATATTGTCCAACAGATATGCAACGTGCAAATGTCTTCTCAAAGTCACTTGCTCAAGGTAAATTTGAGGGTTTTAGAGAATTTCTCTCTTGTTCACTTGAGACCATGCTGAATTAAGAAGGGAATGTTATGAACAAAACTTAGCTTAATTCATCCTTAGTTAATATTTGAATAAATGTAATAATTTAAAGTATTTAATTAAATACTTTAAACTTATTTCAATAGATATTAGTTGTCTTTAGTTGTTAGTTAACTAAGTGATAATGTTCTCATCTCAATGTTTGTGGGATCATATTCTATCTAGCATATTTTTTCATGGATGATTTCCATGAGGGGCAATAGGAGTAGTTAGGGGCAATATGCTATTTCTGCATATTTTCTTAGATTAGAGGATTTGTTTCCATATATTGTGGATGAGATAGAAGTTGTGCAATATCTAGAAATATTACAGCTCTCTCATTTCTCTGTAATTCTTGATTTTGATATTAATAAAATACACAAGCACAATCTTGTTTCTATGCAAAGCTTATGTGTCAATATTGTTTTCAATTATTCATTATCAAGACCAAAGTTGTATCTCATATGTTTCTTCCTCTTCATCAAAGCATGCCTCCAAGTTCAATTCTCCAAACATTTCTAACAGGAGTTCTTCAGTCGTTTCATTATCCCCTTATAGCACTTCATAATCTGTAATGTCTCATGCACCGAAGGTTTATTAGAAAAATAGTCAAAGGTCTAAATCAAACTTGTAGTCATCTCCTGCCTAGTAATTATTTCCCTTGTTAATTCTTCATGAACATACTAGGTCAGAGAAAAACTACTAAGAGTGGTGTACAACTTATGTACCCATAGTAATGGTGGTAAGGCCTCCTACCCATCCATCCAAAGTGTCTCAGAGTGCTGAATGTGGTACTAAGAATCCTTCCCATGAAACTCACAAATATTTGAGGGTACATTTCTCCTAAGAAACCTAGTAAAAAAGGTGATTCTTACTTCTTTCATCTCCAAAAGCTTGTCCTTTTCTGTAGTCCACCAGCATGCATCTGTACCGCACATGGTATAAAATAGCATATTCATTCTTTCTACCTGATCTATCCAATGGGCTTGCATAGCAAAAATAAATAATTTTATATTTTCTTCACCAGTATATCGAGGAATCTTGTTAATTCCCAAATTCCTAACCACACGCGGCCTGATTGCGCAAGTAATTGTATTCTTGATCTCACACACCACCATTTCATACATCCCACGTACTCAGTTGTCACATGAAACACTTTTAGTATCACTCATGGAATATGGATCATCCCATTTAATAACTCATTCCTTCGATTACTCTAGCCCTTTAAGCTCTCTAATGGTGTGTACATAAATTTTGTTCAGATCCTCTTCACTCAAAGGTTCTACATAAGGTGCAAATTTTCCATCTATCAAAGGAATAATCACGTACTCCTCCTTGTTCTCAAAACTAATATATCCTTTATTAAAGCACAAATCAAAATTATTTTCATAACACTAAGGGTGCACAAGAAATACTGGAAAAATATCTTCCTCTGCAAGCACCAAGACTTCAAAATACTTACTAAACTTGGTCCCTTGAATAGTAATAGTAACATCCCTTAAAATTATAATGGGCATGGCTTTAGTCCTATTCACCATAAACAAATCATTTGAAGATGGTTGTATGGTGGTGTCCCCATTTGATTCCATGTGTCCAAGGTGAGCACATTCACTTTTGTACCTGTATCAATCAAAATTTACTCAAGAGGCATCCATCAACAATTGTATTCAGAGTGATCTCTTTGTCATAATCAAAACTATGAGGATATGAGTTAGCAAGTAAAATATGTCTCTCATTCTCAACTCTAACATGCATAATTTTCCCCCTTAACCATTCCCACAATAAAGAAATGATGTTTTCTTTTCACATCATCTTACAAACCTCCTTCAAATCATTAACATCCTTATGAGGAAGATCAACTACTTATGCTTGTTCTAACTTCTGTGACTGATCTTGTAAGAAATGTATCTCACCCTATAAATTTTAAATAAATTCCATGTTTTCTTGA
Source organism: Taxus chinensis (assembly GCA_019776745.2). Taxonomy (NCBI): domain Eukaryota; kingdom Viridiplantae; phylum Streptophyta; class Pinopsida; order Cupressales; family Taxaceae; genus Taxus; species Taxus chinensis. The sequence goes on from CM034146.1 coordinate 236,837,033, forward strand.
TAAATTTCCTTCTGATGAGTAGGGTATGGATAATTTTCATGTAATACCTCCTCTCTTGTAATAAAAGGATTTTTCTTTTGTACTTCCTTAGCGTGCGCCACCTTAACGCGTGTAGTAACTAACACAGGAAACATCTCAGGATTAATTGCTACTTTTAGCATCCACTAGTATTCTATACCTTGATGTACTCTTACCATTCCCGTGCCCTTATCCTGCTTGTGCTTCTTTCTTAGGTTCTTATAAAAAATTGGGCATTCTTCATAATTGTGGTTCTTTCTACAAAAGGGACAAATAATGTTCTAAGGGAATTCACGCCTATAATGATCTTAGGATCTTCATGTATAACAAGTTCCATGGGGTAAGTCACTTCTTCCACCCCTGTAACCATGGCCTCTGAATCCTCCACGGTAGTATCTACCTTGACCACCTCATTCAGAGCACCCGTTATTATGATCATGATTATGATTTTCACCTTGCTCCTTGGAATTGTTCACAACATTGGTCTGATGCACATCAGTATAAATGACATTATGAATCTGATCAATCAACCTGTAGTTCTATATATCATGAGTGGTAGATCTACAAATCTTAAATTAACAGGATATGCTCTTCCCTATTGCATGTTGCAACAGTGGGCACTTGCTTCAATTAGGATCCAAGTCACAGATCTCGCAGTCCAACAAAATGGTGAACACCTATTTACAAGGGAAACTATCCTTAGTATGTCCTACTACTTCCCAATCTATGCACCAAATACCACTACATGTCTCATGAGATGAATTAGCTGAAAAGTTTCCCAATTGTTTTGCCATCGATTCAATCTAAGATTCCAAAAATGGGCTAAATCTTGTTTCTACACTCCCAACTTCCTCAGCCCGCAAAGATGCTTCAAGAGCCTTGCATGGGTATGTATAAGTCTTGCGTGAGCATGCCCTTCTGAATGGTGTGATAAAATCTCCAATGAACCATTAATCATGTTGACACAGGTGGATGTCATGAGAAAATTTTGACAATAAATTTTTTAAGTGAAAATCATACTCCCTTACACTTTCATCCATGCCCTGCTTGATGTCCTTCAACATGCTAATGCTCTTTTTCTCAAACTTAGGTTTATGGAAATCTACCAAGAAATAATCACTCAATGCAATATAGTCCACAAAAGTTTGGGTCAGATAATACTTCCTTTACCAACTATGTGTGTTCCCTTGAAAAGTAGTTGTAAAGCCCTTAACACGCCATAATATATCATACATATGCACATGATCATTTGCCTCTTCAATTCCTCTATATTTTGGGAGACAACAAGACATTTCAAAATACAATTATTGGGGTTTGTGAGGATAGTGACCACCAGATCCAAAACCTGTAATACCTCTTGTGTTTCCTCCACCTCCAAATCCACCAGATCTACTAGATATCAAGCCACCTAATCCTTCTCAAATAGAAAGAAATTAACCATGGGATGTGCTACCTTGTGTTCCAATAGTTGTAATAAACTAAACTCCCACAGTCTGTGAACTTTTACTACTTCAAGACATAATACCAATGTTCTACGTGGCCACGTTTTTTGATGATGACGTGCCAGAAAGTATACCTCCAACAAGAATTGTAAATAACTTAGAAAATTCCTGTCATGACATAGATAAATAATCTACTTGATTAACTCCTTAACTTGATGTAAAATTAACTCTATTTGTCACTACTGTACTTCCCACACTAACTTTCTTACTAATGACTATAATAGAAACTAGAAACCCAAGCGCATGGGCTAGGTCACTAGGAGGGATGAAATGCACACCCGTGGTTCTTGTACTTTCCACTACTGCGCTCTCATCTAAGGTTGGAGAGGGTTATATACCATGCTTATCCAAATGGGGGAGTTCCAGATGCTCCATCTCTACATCCTCTATGTGAGCACAAAATCCTTCGTGAGCCATCTCTCCCCACAATGTCATTTGGTCTACAATTTTATGTTGCTTCTTCAGATCCATATCACTTGCCTCATTAAACTTAATCCACCTTTCTTACCTCTTCCTTTCTACTACCAGGTCCGCCATCTTTGACCACACCTACTCCTTCCCCCATGTGTGGTGGGGTTTATCTAGCCATAGGATGCTCTTTCAAATCCAGAGTTACAATCAAGATTTTAATTGCTAAAGGGAAAACACCCAAATAAGATCCTCTAAGCTCACGTTGGAAATAAAACTCAATAACCTCTAGAAAAAATTAAGTAGAAACTACGTACTCAAAATTTATCCATTTAAAACAACAATCCACCAATGATCTACAATGTGTGTCCAAGTCAGATAAACATCATGAAAAATATTGAAATTGTCCTGTGTCCAAAAAATTTCTCTAATATTCCAATTTCTCGATGATGCATATGCTACCAACCACTCGTAAAACTCTATAGGAAAACAAGTGAAAAACGTCTCATAGAACTCATGATACAGGTTCCGTTCAACCCACGTGTGTGCATCAAATTCAGGTCAAGTGTCAAATCTATGAGCATACTCTTGCTCTAAATTATCTAACCATTCATTAATACTGGCCAAAGTCAAGGAATACATATTAATTATGCAATATCCTTGACAAGATATTGAAAAGAGGTCCCTGAAATGAAACTCAAATGTAGTCTTATTATTTCACCAACAACTCAAGGTGCGTTTCCATATCACTCAGCCAGAACTAAGTGCTCACCCAAAGCACAAAATGGTACCAGGTACCTCATTTATGACAAATTATTCAAAGAGTTAGCATGATCATACAAGTATTCTAGATCCATGACAGATAATCCAATATATTGCATAACATAAACTAGATCTAGATCTTAACCTTATGGAAGAATAACTCATACTAGAATCAAGATCAAATTCACCATGCAAGAACTAGTAATAGATATGTCTATAACCATCATCCCACTACAAAGATTCATTATATTAACTACTATAAAATACAAAAGGTTTATACATACTTTGCAATGTCACCATAGGTTACGCGCGCTCCTGAACCAACAACATAACCTTACAAAATATTCATTGATGTTAAAACCATGAAAATCAATGCATATATATAGGGGTGGGGAATTTCCCTTAACCGCCCATGCACCCTCAAAATAGGCTACATGCTAATAATAGCTATGTGTTGCTACAAGATAATTATAAAATCGTTCAAGCTCACTAATAATAGATTATCCAATAATAACTACAGTTATAATCCTATCAATATCTCAAATATATACATGGCACTTAATCTCCCACTTGTATAAAATAGCCTTTGTGTTCTCTTCAAGTCTTCATATTGTTGTGTGCTTTGCACTACATGTCTATATTTAGCCTCATACTAAAATGACTAAGTCTTGATTTCAAAATTTCTTGAGAGCACCCTATTCCACTATCCTTCCACACACACTTATGCGATTTGTGTTTGCATGACCAATCATTATGAGTCTTTAGTATTCAGGCTTCACTTCATCAGCCCAACAAAAAAGCTTAACTTATTAGAACTTTTTTATTGGGTATATTGACAACATATTATTATATTATTATTATTTTAATCACATAAACTTGAAATTGAAAACAAATGGGTCATGGGATTCCATTTGGCTCACCCAAATGAATTCCATGCCCAACCATGTCCCATCTTTTTGATAAATAACTAATACCATTAGTTTTCTCTAACATCCCTAAGGTTCCAATATTAAAAACACATCTTACACTTTCCTTAAATGATTACCACTAAAAGATAAATTTAGAGGATGCATTTAAGGACCTAGGACCAAACAGATCTTGGCCCTAGGATCTGTAACAAACCTAAAAATACCATAAATAATATATAATGGAAACTTTAATTTTTCCAATTTCTTTTTCTTTGTTTCATTTGTTCCCCCCCCCCGATCGATTCCATGGGGAAGGGAATAAAAAGTTTATAGAGTCCATGGTTTATTGTTTGGAGGAGTCTTCTTTTTAATGGTGTAGCTATGGATGGAAGATTTTTATTTTATATATTATTTTGTTCATTTGTTTTAGGGTTTCTATTATTTTATGGGGGGAAAATTTCCCAAGGGTTTTAGGGCGTTTGGGAGTGATATTCTAGCATATAGAAGAGGGAAGTAGCAATGACACGCACATAGATTTGTGGTATTAGTTAACAGTTTTGGGAGAGTGATATGTGGTGAGGACGTGTCCCCTACACTCCATTGGTGGCTATACCAAAAACCTAGGACATATTTATAATGTGGTTTTGTTTAATTTTGTTATGAATGGTGTGTGTGTGTGTGTGTGTGTGTGTGTGTGTGTGTGTGTGTGTGTGTGTGTGTGTGTGTGTGTGTGTGTGTGTGTGTGTGTGTGTGTGTGTGTGTGTGTGCACAGAAACACACACAAAGAGAGATATATGTGTGTACCTTTAGAGCTACGAATGTATAGGTTCATGTGGGAATTATGGATATTATTCTCTTTATTTCTAAATATAATTTCTCTCTCTATATATACATATATACATACACACACACATATATATTTATACTTGTGTGGGTTTCTACACACACACACACACACACACACACACACACACACAATTATATATATACAAGTATATATCTAATTATATATACACATAATATTAGATAAATTTTAAGATCAGTAATATTTTCATCTATAAGCACTATCAAACTACAATTTCACATGATATAGATTCTTCCCATTGTAATTAAATTTAATCTAAGAATTGTGCAACAAGTTTCTAAGATGAAAAATTATAGAAATTTGAAGAGAAAGCTTATTTAAGGTTGTAACAAAGATTCCATTTACAATATTCAGATATTTGTATAAAAACATAATACCATGCAAATAAATAAATTATTTCATTCTTCTACTTTACAAATCCCATAATGTAAATAACATTATTTTGAAGAAAATAATTAGAGTTGTAAAAAAAGAATTCATTTGTTTTGAATACCAAATTTTTACTTTCATACCTAAGAATGGTGATTTAAATATACTTAAAAAATAAGCTTATCTTTACATTTTCTTCCATAATTCAAAAAGATGGAACTTTTTAAACAAGACTATAAGAAATGTAGTAAAATAACATGAGATTTTCTTATGCAATACAAAGGAAAAAATAAAGCTCCAAAGCCAATAGTTTACAAGCTTACAATATTCCTCTCAAGAGATAGAATGACATAACCAAAATTTCCATTATCATTACAACTAAAAAAGTTAAAATGCAAGAATAAAAGCCTCTAATAAATGGGGAACAACATGAAAAAATTTCCAACTTTCAATCTATCGCTCCAAAGAAGTACACAAGTGTCTCCAAGATTCTTATCCAAAAAAATTCTAGCACGAGATAAAAAAGGATTTATATGCCTCCCAACCTATAGGCATCATCACATGCCTTCTTTTGAACTGAAGTGCATTCTAGCTTCTCCCAATCTCGTGGGAAAGAGGTGTAGAATGTTACAAAGAAATCCAAAGGAATAAAAGGTTTTGAAAACAATAGAAAAAGGATAAACAAAAGACATCATATTAAAATTTGAAACCACCAAAACACTAAGTACAAATGGGAAATGTAAAGAGGGGAAAGGAATCCATAGTGTAAATAATATATAATAATTTTGGTCTCCAAATTACCTCCAAGAGTATCTCAAAAATCATTAACATCTCCCAAAAAACTTATACCACCTTTGTCTCTTCCTTTCTAAGGATTTTGAATCCTTTGAAGATTATTTGACAAGGATAAGAGGGGATTCCCCAAAAAATGGAATCCCTCCTACTTCCACCAAGGGATGGAGTAATAAAAATAAAACATCAACAACTTCTCCAAGAATCCATGGAGATAAGAGATCACTCCCTTTCACCATTCCCACTCCAAATCCACATCCAAATGAAGTGGAGTAAATAAAATGCAAAATTAAATTTACAACCCAAAGAAAGAACTCAAAACATGCTCAAGGATCCAAAAACCAATCCCAAGATTCAAACCATAACAAAAAACATACACGCACACATTCAACAAGTTATTTAAATCAGAATACACAGAGGAGCTACCTCAAATTCGATGCTTAAATCCACAGGGTCCTATCTCTTTGTCTCCTCAAGCTCCTAAATCTCCCCACAAAATATCTCCACCTAAAATCCATCAAACATAAAAATTCTAACAAGAAACATGAAAAATATCCAAACCAAAATCCCATGGAATGATGACATGTGTCAACCTTCCAAGTAAGCAATCCTCCATATAATATAAGTCACTTTCCACACTACCAAACACAATAAATGCCAGAGGGAAGAAAATCTGATTTATCCACCAAAGCCCATACAAAATGCATTAACCACACATGTGAAACATGGAAAGAATATTTAGTTAGTGGATTAAGAGAGGGTTGAGTGGTGAAGCAGCATTTTGTGTTCAAAAAAATCTTTCCACACCCATAGGTTAGGTCCCATGGACCAATGTTGAGGTAAAGATAACCCTTACGTTTTAAAATGATCCTTCAAAAATTCCCTTAAAGGTCAAATTCGGGGTTTGGGTTAGAATGGGATAATTCAAGGTGAAAAGTTGTCCCCAAAAACTTGCTTTAAAACTCCCAACATATCCCTAAAAGAAGCTTAAGACACAAAACACCCTATAATGCTAATAATCCACAATGGCCTCATTAACACTAGGGAGTACCAATTATGTGAGAAATGAAGTAATCAAGTTTTTCCATGGTACTCATGGTTAGGGAAATAAATAAATCCCATGCAAAAGCTAACCAAATTTTCCAATTACAAAAATGGACAAAATGGAACAAGGTGCGATAGAAGGTTTTGACATGACAATTTTTGCATCCTTCGTAGAGTTACAAATGAGTCCCATGTTCACCAAGTGGTGCTACATACAAATCCTACACACTGAAGAAAAACCTCAATTCTGCTCGACATGATAAAATATCCATATACATCAAAATGAAATATGACAATACAATATCAACTAAATAAAATAACATAACATGTATCATACCAATGATACATCTAAGCATGAAATAATATGCACAATGTATATCTCAAATTCATAACCATTAGTGAATACCATATGGCCACTTAATGCATCACATTAAAACATTATCATATCATCATCTCGTTATTCCATTTCACTCCCCTTATGAATCGTATAACTGAAAATATTGAATTATCATAGTGATAGGAGTTCAGTTGCAAGAAAAGGTGGAAAAATCTGATAATTCATCTAAAGTATCTCTTGGACACCTCTTCATAGATGCATGGATCAAGGAATTGCATAAATGTTCAAGTGGAGGTATAACTTCCAATACAATGCACTGAGCTTCTAAGGCTATCCCACCAAACTATTTGGAATATTGCACAAAGTTGAAATCTAGATCAAGCTGCTATGACAAGGGGAAACTCATCAAGATTTTTTATTAGCTCACTAATTTTTTGTATGCGACCAAACTCATTTTAGAGGTGATTGAGTTATTTTTCATCTTGTTGATTAACCACATAAGGAACCGAGCTTCTCTAAATGAAAAGGGACGAAATGAGTTGTTTTTCTTGTGCACTAACGCCCACGCTATGTGTTTCAAATAAACTGAGCCCTTAGATAGGCCCATGGTGAGAAAATTATTAAATGCAAATGGGTTTGGCCCAAATGTCCCAGGACACATGTCCACCAAAATGTCGGACTTCCCGCAGTATGAAAATTGTATAGAGATTTTGGGGGTAAATGAATCGACTAGCTCTGTAAACGGAAAGGCATGGAGAGTGTATGTGGGTATATTTGCGTTTGGAGACCCAGATGGAGTGGGACATAGGTACGTAAAAATCATGATATCACCGCACTCAAAGCATCATGAAAATGTTAGATGAAAGAGGCCTAAGCTGCACTAGGGACAAATGCAACATCAAAGTTTGACATTGCCGATGCTTAGGGGAGTACGGGTATGTCGGTGGTCAATGGACCACCTAGCCCGGTCAATGACAGAAGTGTGAGGAAAAATTAGCTTGAGTTGGGTGACACAGAGAAACGAGACCCGTACAATCCAAGTACCGTGGGGACGTGAGATCTCTGTGGAGGAAAAATTACTACACAGAGTATGTTGCAGATAAGGAAGAATTCGGCGGCCTAGGAAACCCTTGTGTCATAGGAACATGAGTTCCCTAAAAACCCGCCATACCCACATGTAGAAGTAAAAAGGAGTAAAAAGTGAGTGTATTGCGGATTGTGAGAGCCTACACGGAACATCCCGATGTTGATCTTAAAATAGTCATAACTTTTGATCCAGAGCTCCAATTTTCACAAAATTGGAATTTTTTGAACGGTATGTAAAAAGAAAGAAACATTTCTAGCTACAAGAAATTAAATTACAAATCCCGTGAAATACAAGAAATCCTTGGAAAATTAAGAATAATTTCTCACACTCAAAGGACCATAACTTTTGCAATTCTCAACAATTTTTCAAAAAATTGGTCTTGTTGGAATCCTGACTCTAAGCCCAATACACAATAATACAGGAATGTTGAAACTAATAAAGTTTTTGTGATAATTTAAAGGAAAATGTGTCAAGTTTTGAACAATGATTTTATTAGTGGTTGGAGATGCATTTAATGAAGCATGAGAAGACATTTTTCACCGTTGTAAGTCATGGGATAGTATGGGGTGCCTTTTGGAGGTCATATACCATCACTTGGGAACATTTATTACATCTTTCAAGTGGTTAGAAAGTGGATTTCGGTGTTTACATCCCTTCTCTCTCTCTCTCTTCCAAAATTACATAAATTGAAGTGTTGGGCTCATTGCAAAGGGGGGGATAGTTTGAGTAAAAAAATCTATCATTTTGGTTCTGTGAAGACAATGTGCTACAGACCATTCTAGTGGACTCCTTGCATGGTTATCAAACCCTTTCCTTTATAATATATTTAACTGTGCATATCAATGAAGTAATAGTTGCAATTTTGTGGATGTATCTTTCCTTGCTATGTTTTTTTGCATTCTTCTTACCTCTTCAATATTATTGTAAACTTGTTATTTCTATTTTATGCTCTTGCAGAGATTCATTATCATTTTTATTCTATGAAATATTGTTGTGAAAGTAGTTTCTAGACTATGGAGAATAGTTATCACCCTCTCTAGTATGTACTTTGTTTTCATTTTTAACACATTTGAAAGATATTCTCATTCCCTCCTTTTCTAGTGTATCACTGTTGTTAGTGTAGGATTTACTTTCATGCACTCTCTCTCCCTGGTCCCTTAGAAAGTTAGATTAGGAATAGATAGTTTTTCCTTCATTAGGAGTAGATTTTGGCAAGTAATTTAGGAGCTAGAACCATCTTTCCCCGGAGGTCCATCTCAAGTAACAAGTCCCACACTTTGAGATAGTACCCATATTATCTAGTCATACCATGAGCTCGATCACACACACTTGTGCAAATTGGAGGGTGATGTGATTCGATGATAACATATCTCTAATCAAAATGAAATAACCAATTTCATTAATATCCTAGTGTGTCTCAAAAGTGTTCTATAAAATATAATCTCATAAACTATAAGCTAATAATTATAGCAACTTAAAATCAAACTCTACTAAAATCAAATAACAATGCCTCATATGCAGTAATAAAGATACTCAAATATGAATTTTGGAGTAGATGGGTCCATGGGTAGTGCTAGGAGTTTTCTAGAAGTATTTAAGAACTCCATCGATTCTTCCAGGCCTATGGATTCTGTAAAAATCACACATTTTGTCACCTTTGATAGTAAGGTTTTCATATCAGAGCCATATTACAAGATAAATGGGATCATCTACAGATTTAACAATCTTTTCCTAGTCACCCTCCTCTATATGAATGGATCTTGATTAATTGGAGGCCTCTAATGGAAGGAAAACTGGACATTTATCCCACTTATAGGTTTATTTCATAATTTTGTTTGATAAAACCTCTTATAAGAATTTGATTTTTTAAATTTTTTTGGAACTTTTAATCTCACTTTCTTCTTATGAAACCATGTTTCCCCTTGTTTAATCCTATGATAGACACATTCCAGGTTAAACCTATTTGGATATGGCTTTCATATGTAACTCTTCAATTTTTGAGTGATGAATGTTTGATTTCTATAGGGGATTAATTAGGTAAATGCATGTATATTGACCCAAAGACAACTTCTTTTGACTTTACTGCATTTTTCTTTTTGTTATTAAAATTATTGTAGAAGACCAAGTTTGGACTCAAACCCTTGATTATGAATGTTTCCCCTTCAATTTTAGGACTTGTCTCTCCCTTGGTCATTTAGCGTTGAATTGTGAGAAGGGGTCAAAACAGTCCAAAAGTATATCTTCTTGGTGGAATAATGTAGATCCTTCTCACCTGGTTTTTGATAGTCAGATGGAATTTGATTCAGAGGAAGACTCAAAAGATGAGGATGTTTCTAGTTCAAAAAACATAGAGGTCATTCCTTCCCCTACGCTAGTAGCTAAGGATTCCTTTCTACGTTCTAATGTTGACGGATCTTTCCCTCTTCCTCCGATATTGATGGAGATTCAAACTCCTATAGATATGGAGAATTTTTAAATCATCATACCATTACAGTCTAATGAAAATTTCAATCCAGATATTGGTTTTAGATGGATTAAGGTTGGTGAAAAGAAGAAAGGGAAAGTTGTTAACAATCCACTTTTGATGCATCTACAATCCCATGGGAAGGTGTCTCACAGATAAGTTGGTTACTTTTTTCGTATTGTTATTTGTTTAGTTGTGTACTGGTTATTCCTCATTTCCACTGGAAGAGGCAGCTCTACGAGATCCTCATTGTTATATATTTTTCTCCACTGGAACATATTGTTATTGGGTAGGGTCCCCTCAACCCTTTTTTACCATTAATAAAAAAAATTCTCTAGGATATGATAGCAATTTGGTGGGCACTATATTTAAATTGTAAACTCTAATTAGGGTGTAAACAAACCTAGGATTTGCACCCATATCATGTACAATACGAATGTAATTACTTTCTTTGTGTGTGTGTGTGTGTGTGTGTGTGTGTGTGTGTGTGTGTGTGTGTGTGTGTTTGAAAATTTAAACACAAAACTAAAAGGGGGTAAATATTTAGATTATTTTTATCTTTAGTCTATAGATCTACTCCATATAATGATATGTCCGCTACTTCCTCCAATTTTAATGCAAATAGGTTTATTGATTCTTATATTTTATTTTCTATATTCCAATAGCTATTTGTTATGGATATAAATATATCAAAACAATTTTACTTGCACATGTTTCTATATATTTACAAGATACATATTTTTGAGAAACATGAGTATGGATGATTCAACACTATATTTTGAGGAGAATATAGCTTTTGTTTTCACATGTCATATGATTTTGAAATATGACAAGTTAACCTCTCTCCTCCATTTGAATTTTAGATTAATATTATATAAACTGTCTTTGATAACTCTCAATAAATGGAGTTGTGGATATAATGAATAGTATTTCTAGGTGATTTGTGTTTTCTTTACTTTGATAGGTATGTGCATGCACACATTAAAGATGATCATTATATAAACACCTAATATTTATATGTAAGACTAATTAAATCTTTCAGTGTTCTTATAATCTTTTGTATATTTGTTATTATTTTATGTTAAGCCTTATGTTGCACACATTACCTCGTGTCTTAATTGTTTATGTTTTGTTTCTTTATCTCATCAACCATTTGTTTACTTGTCTCGGTGATGTTTGTCACTTTCCTCTTTCATTGGGTTAAATTTTTCATTTTTTATTTTCCATTATATCTGATCTTGTTTATTCCTCCTTTCTTCTAGTTTTAGCTTTCTCCTTGTGTTTTTAAATAATTTTGGAACCTTAAAGTATTATTTGGGTTTCTGATCACTTATTTTCTACCTCATGATTTTTTTGTTCCCCCATAGGTATGATCCAGTTACGTTTTGGTAGTTTTGGAACCTAACAAGATTTATTTAGTTTTACGTCATTTTCTCATCTTTCCTACTTTATGTGTGTTGGATATCATGACAATAGGGCGTTCATTTGAATTTAATAAGTCTATAAATAAATAGGTCCATTTGTGATGTCAGATACATATATTTCTATCATGTATTGAGTTATTCCTTTTTTTAAATAGTGATACTGAAACTATAAGAGCATCAACTATTTTATTTCTTAAGAATTCCCATAGAAAAATCCTAATCAAGCATTTCAAGATTCATTCTAGTGTATACAAGTTATTCAATGTATTGAAATATAAGGGTTGAGACATTTGCATAATATTTTTCTGACAATTTTGTTTCATCAAAAGTGTTCTAATAATAACGGAGGGATATATAACACGAGACATCTTAACATCTACTAATTTTTATAGGTTTCAAAAAGAGATTATTGTATATTAGGGTTTCTACAAAGCATCTGATTTCTTGATAATTTATGAGTTACCTAGACAAGCTCCAACATAATTATTCTCATTAGGGCATGAAGAAAAAATATGACGAGTCAGTCCCAAATATGTGCATCCATATCCATTTTCCCTATATACTTTCCATTTTTTGTGTCACACAAAATTGGTCATTATCCCACAAAACTTGTCAATAATGTTTAATCATCAAATTTCTCTAAGAATTGTTCATAATAAATTTTCCAATTTTTTTTTATCAATTTTCAAATAATAATTGTAAAACAAAACATTGTATTCAATATATTTAAACACTAATAACCTAGTACTTTAAGGAACTTTGCAATTTGTAGTTCTCCTCTAATCTAAATTAAATCACAATGCAGTGTGTTTAGACTTATACATTTACTAATGTAAAACCACTTTCCACACGTCAATTTTCCTCACATTTTTATCATCGAAAATCAGAGACTTCTTCATCTAATAAGGTCCTTATTATTATTTTCATATGAATTGGGCCAAATTAATCATATCTTATTCGCATTGTAGTTGATGCATTTTAATATTTAAAAACATCTTTGCACACCTACACTTACTAGGTTAGCACCCATACTCTTCACAAATTCATTAATTTCGTGAATGCTTATACATTTCATACATTTTTTATTATACTTTTTCGGCTTGACGTTGAAATCCACATGAATACTTTTTAAACAAGATGTTGAAATCCACCGAGTAAAGTTCCATTGAAATCCACTCAAAACAGTTAATTATTGGAAATCCATGTCATAGCATTATTATGATAAATGGTTTTATATTCCTTGTGTATACGCTGTTTTTATACTTATTTTCTGTCTACATTATTCTTTAACTAGTAATATTCCGTACGTTTAAGATCATTCTGTGAAGAAACACCAATTAATGTTGAAGGTAAAATTCTGGTTTGTTTTTGCTAATCAACGTTGAACAATCTGATAGTTTAACACACAAACAAATTACAGACTCGGATCTTTAAAATTCGTCAATCCCTATAGTACAATTATTAATAACTATTCCCAAAAATAAAGGTGTTGAACAGCAGCCTTCCATTCTTTTTGCATAGAAAATGAATTCAATGACCATGCCGAAGATTTGACTGCCTTTATAAAGATATTGGCAATAATCATGTGCAGAACTAGTGGAGATATCTTTAAAAGGAAACACATTTTGGTGTACGAGTGATGCTATGTTCTTATCCGTGACAACCAGTGCTGGATTTTCCAAGGCGTTTAAATGATTTTAAAACGAGTTATTTATCTTAATACGAGGTCAAGGATTTATAAAATAAATAATTTATTTCTAATCTTCCAAATGTAAAATTTAAATTAATTTATGTATTTGTTAATAACTAGTATACCTTTTTTGACGTGCATATTTAGTTGCCACCTTGAACGTCAAATTCAAGCACACAACTAAAGCTACCAAATACAGTAGTTTATATGAAATTTACAGCACTTTTCAGCTTTTATGAATTCACCCTTGTTATCTCTTTGATTGAAGTTTTTTTTATTTTTTAATGGTATCTTTCGATTTTTAATCTGTGTCTGGCGTTTGAAAAGGAATCTTGTTATTGCTTTTGTGGTATCTGTTAAAGCCTGTGCGTTCAACATCATACAAGGTGAACATACCGGATGTATTGGAAATATGATATTACACATGCAGTTTACTCTTTGCCAGGTACCTATTCTATATTTTAGATGGAATATTTTTGTATTTGGGTTTTAGATGTGGCATTAATCTCGGATATTTCAGCATGGGTTCTGTAGATTGGAGAAATTTGATATTAAAAGTTTGACAGGACAAGCAAAGATTGCTGGCACAATTGTTTATGTGAGTGGTGCAATGATTATGACGTTCTACAAGGGTCCTGCTATATGATTTTCGTTGTCTGCTCATGAAATATCCAACCTACATAAAATTTATATTTCAAAGGATGCTACTAGGGTCCATAACCATCTTAGTTTATGAAGGCCTGGCATCTTGGTCTGCATGGCTTACATTTCAGGTACAAATTTCTCATTTCCTATGCCATTTTTATGGCACTGATTACAATTCAATGGTGTTAATGAAAACCTTTTGAATTGAGTGCAGGGGCCTGTTCTGAAAAGGTATCAGCTCAGCTATCCGTAACAGCACTCACATGTCTCCTTTCACAGTGCAATCTGCATTAGTTGGTGTTATATGCGGGCATAATAATTTGAAATTTTATATTTTGAACCACTTATGTGTTTTATATATTTGCGGGCTGAGTGAGTTCTCACTTTTTATTTATGAAAAAAAAACATGTGCTTATTTACTAAATTTTAGAATTGTTTTTATGATTCTAAAATAATTACTCATTTGAATACATGTTAGATATATGATAACAAAGTTAAATTTTGGATGTCTTTGTGGCATGGTTTGTAGCACATTTTAAAAAGGGCAGGCGTAGAGGAGAGTGGGGGTAGGCAACATTTTATGTAGCCCCCCATGGAGTGTGTTCAAGGGTGGAGCCCCCAAAGCAAAAATTAAGGAGTCAATCCCTTCTTTCTAAAAATATGAAGTCTATTTTTGGAAAGGAAAATCCTAATAGCCTTTTTCCACTCTATTTTTCAGAGGAGTCGGAATTGTACTTCGGCAATCAGGGATATTTATTTATGTGAAGATCCAAAGTCGTTCATAACAAGTTCACATATAATCTGTTAGTCTTCGATTGATAAAATCTTGATATCTTACATTGTATATATTTCCCTAAACACTCATCTCGGATTTTACTACGTAAATATGGTGTTCATCACTTACATGTTTAGTATTTTGTATATTTCTTTTATCTCTATCTCTATAAACTATTGTTTTGTTATTCAACTTTCTACTTATTCATTGCTGCAAGGTCTAAAGTTTTTTAACGACAAACACGCCATTAAAATCCCACCAAGAAAATAATTGATAAAAACTTATATTAGCATCAATAAAGATGTGGCTTTATTTCCCTTTAACCATTTTCTATAAGTGACTAACTCAAATGTTGAAATTGATGTCACGAGCAGGGGGTAATATGTTATGCATTTTGGTTCTTTTTGCAAGCTTGGTGTATAAAGAAAAGACACCTATATTTGCAGGTGTGTTCAGTCCACTCAACACCATATCAACTTAAATTCTTGAATTTATTGTAGTGCCACTCCTCTTCAACATTGATATCACTTTGATTGTACCTATTTTGGATTGGAGCCATATAAATTATTATCATATTGATCTTTAGACATTGATAGATCGACATTGTTATATTTGATTAGCTTATTTGATAGAAAGTATAGATGCTTTAGATTTATGACATGATGTGCTTTACAGGATGGATTATATGCATGGATTGACATATAAGTATTTGATGATCTTGAGGTACTACTATACTGACACATTGGATTGGATATATAGATGTTGCCAGATGATTTACTTGGTTTTCTGATCTTATTGCTAATTAATAAATTCATAAAATCGTAATATTTAGAATTGTGAACAATTGGTGAAGTACTTAATTATAGTGATGGTCTAGTTATGATATTTGATTATGTGAATTGATATATATATGTGTGTTCATTTTGTTATCTTGATGTCGTTAATATGACCACGAGGGCAGAAACGTATTGTTTTGATTTTTGCAGGCATTTACAACACAACAAACAAAAGTGGATAGGAGACCAACAATGATGGAATTTGGGGTATTGACAACAGTTCACCTTGGCAACTAGTGTAAATGTATGATGTTATTGTTAGATTTTTAGGAGGTCCCCATTGGGGGTTGGCCTCAAATGTGACCTCCGATAAATTGTTGTTCTCCCTTTTTGATGTTATTTATTTGTGAGTAATTGTATTTTTTTGTATAATGTGTCACATTTATTATGGTTTGTTAAGTACTCCTTTAAAGTTAATTAAACTTGATTAGTTAGTGTAAATTAGCATCTGACAAAAGGGAGTAATTAATGTGAGTAGGTAGTTCTTGGTTTGTGTTGAATTTGAAAGAATTTAACTACTTTTGAGTGTTGTGCACTCAACCTTGCATGTAAATTTCAGAGTTTGACTTCCAAGACAATTTTGGAGGCTTGTGGGACCACTTAAAGTCACCCACCCACTATGCCTATGATGTGACGAGCTTATTTTAGGACTTTTGTGTGTTTTAATGGAGAAAAAAAGCAATTAATTGCACTTTTCTTACAAGAGTCTTCAATTGTATCCTTTAGGGGTGTGTGTTTTAGTTTAAGTGTGGAAGAGGGTTGTCATTCCCTCAACCACTAATTTATTGCGCTTTGGTGATTGGATTTGACCTTATGATGTGGAATGGAGGAGAAATGATGTGGCATCTTATATGGAGCCACATCACCTCTCTCTTCTCTCTTTTCATTTGATTCTAAAGTGTTTGAGTATTTGGGGGTTAGTTGCTTTTATTTTATGACTTTTCCTTTTAGAGGATCTTGATTTTAAAGTGTTGTTTGGAGCTTGGAGTTGGATTGTGCTTTCTTGGACTTAGAAAAAGGCTTATAGCTTGCTTGTGAATTGGATGCTCTTTCTATGGCAAGGTAGGGCCTTCACCCATGTTTTATTTTGCTATTTTGTTGTGCATATGTTTGTGAATGAATGGTTGTTGCATGTGTGATTTTGGGAAGTAAAATGGTCCTTAGGCTATGTAGGAGAAAAGGGAAATGGGGATATTGTGGAGGGAGACATAAGATTTTTTATTGGGCATTTTAGGAGCGAGTTGGGTTGGGGTGTCCCACCTTGTGATAAGTAAAATTTATGCCTATCTTGTTGTCTTCATGTGAGAGGCATAGGAGTTGTTTTCTTGGAGGGAGGTATAAGAGTTTTGTGGGTTGTGATTGAATTCTTGGAGGTTTTAAGGTGGGCACCCAAACCCTTGGGAGACATAAGTAGATTCCACATGTTTATTTATCTTTTTTGGATTTATTATGGAGCCTTTGTGCTTGGGAATTTACTTATTTTGTTGTTATCTTGGTTTTGTGTTTATTGTGTGAATGTCTTGATTGAGTGTAATTGTTGACGCCTTGTTAAATTGCCAATAATTGTCCTATACTCCTCATTGCTTCATTGTTGGGGCTCGGAGATAGATCTCCTTCTTTGTTATTCAATAATGAATTACAATGTTTCCTAAATAGGAAAACAACTCCCAACTCGAGTTGCCAAGAAAACTCTAACTAAATTTGACTAAATTTACTCTACGTGGCGGAAATTACTATTTTAAGCAGTTTACTAGAACCTGATATTCTTAGTAAGTTTGCATGCTTATTTGTACGGGCACAGATAAATTTCCACACATCTTCTACATTCCTAAATTAGAGGAATTTCCAAATTTTCTAACTCATAATGCAACTAACAGACTAAAATTAACTAATGCTCAAAAATAGGAAAAAACTGAACTACAACTTAAATCCTAATTTTTGGCCTCAAGATGGTGGATTTAGGGCCCGAAAATGAACCAAAAACTTGCCCCAAGCTGGTAGGACAGGTTTTCACTGCATTCCTCTCATCAAAACATGTGGTTTCAAAAAAAAAAAACTCAAATGGACACCCGGAGCTCAAGTTATGACCTTGTCAAGTTCCTGCTAATTTTGGCGCATCATTCTCCCCTGCTTACAAAAAATGCAGCTCCTGCAAGTTGTCTTCTTCAAATTGCTTCCATTTATCTACATCCAACTTCTTAATCTCCCACTCTATGACCCAAGTATTGTCCTCTTGTTCCAGTCCTTTCCAATGTACCAAATATTTGTTGTATTTCCCATGTCGCGTGTCTATTGTTTTCTTATCTAGAATATGATCCACTTCTTCTTTCTTCTTCACTAGAACCTGTTGCCTCCAATCTACTACTTCATCAATAACATCCCCTTCTGCACCATCCCCATGAAAATAATACAAATCTGAAACATTAAACACTGGAGAAATATCAAAATTCCCTGGCAATTCTACCTCATAAGCATTATCGTTTATTTTTTTCACGATTTTGCAGGGACCAATCTTCTTGTACTTCAGCTTGTTATAGGTTCCTTTTAGAAACCTTTCCTTCCATAGATATACCATAACCAACTCACCAACTGTAAATACCTTTCTCCTTCTATGCACATATGTTATTTCCTTATACTTATCATTACTATTCTGCAACTTCTTCCACACTTCTTCCTGCAATTGTTGTATATGTTTGGCAAATGCTTCTGCATCATCACTGACTCAACCATCAACTAGTAGTTGTACCAAATCTAACACCCCATTTGGATTACTCCCATACACAATTGAAAATGGAGACTTTCTTGTGGATCTGTTTATGGAACTGTTATATGCAAACTCAGCTTGTGGTAATGCTAAGTCCCATTGTTTCGGCTTTTCCCCAATGATGCACCTTAACAAGTTTCCTAAACTCCAATTTACCACCTCTATTTTCCCATCAGTCTAAGGATGATAGGCACTATTGAACTCTAGTTGAGTTCCAAATTTCTTCCATAAAGTCCGCCAGAAGTGACTTAAGAACCTTGTGTCCCTATCTAAAGTAATGGTTTTTGGAACACCATGCAAATGAACAAATTCTCTTAAAAACAAATCTACTATGCCTGTCACATCACTTGTTTTCTTGTAGGAAATAAACTGAATCATCTTAGAAAACCTATCAACCACAAAAATTGAGTCATTACCTCATTGTGTTTTTGGTAATCCCAAAACAAAATCCATACTCAGATCTGTCCACGACCCTTTAGGAACAGGAAATGGCATATACAACCCTATATTTTGTGCATGGCCTTTCGAGACTTGGAAAATTTGACACCTTGCCACATATTTTACCACATCTCTTTTAAGCTTTGGCAAATAGTATTTCTCTACTACCAAGGCTATCATCTTATCTTTACCAAAATGCCCAGCCAATCCTCCGCTATGAAAACTCTTTCACTATATTCTCTCTCATAGACCCAATTGGAATACATAGTTGGTGTCCCTTGAATAGGTAGCCATCCTGTAAAATGTACTCATCCTGGACATCTCCTGCATTGTCTGATAATGGATGAATTAATCTTTTAACAATATCCTTGAAATCACAATAAGAAGAATACAAACCCTTTATTGCTTCAAAACCCACCACCTCATTTTCCATAGTGGTAAACAAAGTCACACGCCTACTCAATGCATCTGCAACTTGATTCTGTTTTCCTGATTTATGTTTTAGATAAAAAGTATAACCCTACAAAAATGATACCCACTTTACATGCCTACTATTCAACTTCTTTTGTGTATTCACATACTTCAGGGCTATGTGGTCTGTAAATAACACAAACTCCTTAGGCACTAAGTAATGCCTCCAATGCCTTAATGCTTGTACAATTGCATAAAATTCCACATCATAAGTAGAGTAGTTATTTCTTACCTCATTTAGTTTCTCACTAAAGAAAGCTATTGGCTTTCCACCTTGACTTAGAACAACACCAATACCCACATGTGAGGTGTCACAATCAACCTCAAACACTTTATCAAAATCTAGTAGTGCCAAAATGGGTGCCTCTGTCACCTTCTTCTTCAAGAACTGAAAACTATCCTCAGCTACCTTTGTCCACAAAAACTCCCTTCCTTTTGTGCAATCTGTTATAGGTGCTACAATACTGCTGAAATTTTTAATAAATTTTCTGTAAAATGTTGCTAGACCATGAAATATTCTTACCTCTGTTATACTCCATGGAGTAGGCCATTCAATAATTTCCTTTATCTTTTCTGAGTCCATATGTACCCCATCTGCTGAAATAATAAAGCCCAAGAATACCAAACTCTCTTGCATAAATGTGCACTTCTTCATATTTGCATAGAGTTTCTCTTTCCTTAACACTTCAAATATCACCCTTATATGCCTCAAATGTTCTTCTTTAGTTTTACTAAAGATCAAGATATCATCAAAATAAACCACAACAAACTTACCATTATACTCCCGCAGCACAGTGTTCATCAGTCTCATAAAAGTACTAGGTGCATTGGATAACCCGAATGGCATCACCAACCACTCATATAATCCATTTCCTATCTTGAATGTTGTTTTCCACTCATCTCCTTCTCTGATCTGAATCTGATGGTAACCACTTTGAAGATCAATCTTGGTGAAATACCTAGATCTAGCAAGCACATCCATCATATCATCAAGGCGAGGTATTGGGAACCTATACTTGATTGTAATTTTATTGATTTCTCTACTATCCATGCACATTATCCATGTTCCATCCTTCTTTGGTGTTAATAAAGATGGGGTTGCACACGGACTCATGCTCTCCCTTACGACCCCCTTTCTCACGAGCTCTGCCACTTGCCTATTCAACTCTACATGCAATGTCAGGCTCATCCTATAAGCCGCTTGATTTGGGAGTGAAGACCCTGGAATCAAATCAATATGGTGTTGAATATCTCTTTTGGGTGGTAATCCATCTGGTAGCTCATCAGGAATAACATCAGAAAATTCTTCTATTAATTCTGCATGTTTCTACTGGTATTTGTGCACTTGCAGGTTCATCTTTATTTATGACTAGTGCATAACAAAAACCAAGTTGCCTTTGCCTCCTTCACAAATTCCTTTGTAGAAAGCATATTTTCAGTCTTCCCCTCTTCCTTAAGAGGTAGCAAAACTATTTTTGTGCCATCCTTCCAGAAAGTATAAGTATTCTCTCCCCCATCATGAATAACTTCCTATAAAATTTCCATGGTCTTCCTAGCAGCATATGACATGCATCCATAGGAATAACATCACACCAAATCTCATCCTTGTAACTGTTCCCAATAGAAAAACTTATTAAACATCTCTTATCAACAGTAACTTCATTACCCTTCTTAAACCATGCAATATGGTAAGGGTTAGGATTCTTCTCACAATGCAGACCCAATTTCTCGACCATCTCATTTGAAACCATGTTCTCACAACTACCACCATCAATAATAACATTACATACCTTTCCTCCTGAAGTGCATCTTGTTCTAAAAATATTTGTACGCAACCATGCATCCCCCTTGATATCCTTTCTTGGAGAAATCATCGTCCTCTTGATCATCAAATTTTCTCCAACATCTGGTGGAATTTCTAGGTCCTGTTCATCTTCTACTTGTTCAGCTTCAACAAGATTTACTCTTGGAGCATCTCCTTGCCTCTTTTCATGTGTATAAGAATGTGGGCATTCAAAATCCTGATGCCCCTCTTCACCACATCTGTAACAAACAAATGGTCTTCGTGGAGCCTCCCATCCTCTATCACCAGCATATCCTCTGCCCCTAGAAAATCCTCTGCCTCTTTGTTGATTCTGGAAATCTTGTCTCGTATCTTCTTGCTTTTCCAATCCACGAGATGATTCTCCCCTACCTTGGCTGAAACCAGCTCATCCCCAAAAGGAAGATGAGGCCCCCCTATTCATTCCAGGTGATCTCCTAAAACTTTGACGATTTTTTTTTCCTCGGCCTTTAAGGCTAATTGATAGGCATCCTCCATGCTCTTAATCCTATGCATACTTATCTCATCTTGAATAGAAAATTTTAATCCATTTACATACCTTGCAGCCATTTGTTCCTCAGTTTCTTCATGCTCTACACGAATGGACAACTTGTAGAACTCATCTGTGTATTCTTGCACTGTTTGTAAGTTCTGTCTGAGATTCTGAAACCTCCTGTAAATGGTTTGTGCATAATCCACAGGGAGAAATTTATCTTTCATCTTCTTCTCCATCTTACTCCACGTCCTAATTCTTTCTTTCCCCTTTCTTGACCACTCTTTTTGTAGGTGATCCCACCATAACATAGCATGACCTTTCAATTTCGTGCATGCAAATTTTACCTTCTTTTCTTTCGACATAGCCTTCCACTAAAAAAATTTCCCCATGCTAGTCAACCAGTCTATCAGGCTCTCCTCTGGTTTTAGACTACCACCATACTCTGAAACATCAACTCTTATCCCATCATTCTTTCCTTCTAATGCTCGAAGCATCCTTTCTTCAAAAGCTAATGGTGGTGCTTGTGTTTCCTCCTCTTCACAAACTTCTTCTTCATCTGTGTCATCTCCACCTTGATTTCCTCTCTAGGTTATCATTGTAGCAAGTGCAACAACTTACCTCTGTAGATCTTGCATATTTCTATTCATCTGAGAAATACCGCCTCCTCTCCTCTTCCTCTTCCTCTTCCTGCCATTTTTTTAAGACTCAAACCTGCTCTAATACCAGATAATGTAGCCAAATTCTAAAGAACAACTTGATATATTACAAATAATATGAACTCCAAAAGAAAATAGATCTCCTTCTTCATTATTGAATAATGAATTACAATGTTTCCTAAATAGGAAAACAACTCCCAACTCGAGTTTCCAAGTAAACTCTAACTAACTTTGACTAAATCTACTCTAGGTGGCGGAAATTACTATTTTTAGCAGTTTACTAGAACCTGTTATTCTTAGTAAGTTCACATGATTATTCGTACGGGCACAGAAATTTCCACACATCTTCTACATTCCTAAATTAGAGGAATTTCCAAATTTCTAACTCATAATGCAACTAATAGACTAAAATTAACTAATGCCAAAAATAGGAAAAAACTGAACTACAACTTAAATCCTAATTTTCAGCCTCAAGATGGCAGATTTAGGGCCCAAAAATGTGTCGAAAATTTCCCCAACCGATAGGGCAGTGGTTTTCACTGCATTCATCTCATTGAAACATGTGGTTTCAAAAAAAACGGACTCAAACGGACACTTGGAGCTCAAGTTATGACCTTGTCAAGTTCCTACTAATTTTGGCGCATCATTCTCCCCTGCTTGAAAAAAACGCAGCTCCTACAAGTTGTCTTCTTCAAAATGCTTCCATTTATCTACATCCAACTTCTTAATCTCCCACTTTGTGACCCAAGTATTTTCCTCTTGTTCCAGTCCTTTCCAATGTACCAAATATTTGTTGTATTTCCCATGTCGTGTGTCCATTGTTTTCTTATCTAGAATCTGATCCACTTCTTCTTTCTTCTTCACTACAACCTGCTGCCTCCAATATACTACTTCATCAATAACATCCCTTCTGCACCATCCCCATGAAAATAATACAAATATGAAACATTAAACACTGGATAAATATCAAAATTCCCTGGAAA
The DNA here is from genome assembly GCA_019776745.2 of Taxus chinensis. NCBI lineage: Eukaryota > Viridiplantae > Streptophyta > Pinopsida > Cupressales > Taxaceae > Taxus > Taxus chinensis. The sequence goes on from CM034146.1 coordinate 236,860,589, forward strand.
TTCTACCTCATAAGCATTATCATTTATTTTTTTCACGATTTTGCAGGGACCAATCTTCTTGTACTTCAGCTTGTTATAGGTTCCTTTTGGAAACCTTTCCTTCCATAGATATACCATAACCAACTCACCAACTGTAAATACCTTTCTCTGTCTGTGCACATATGTTATTTCCTTATACTTATCATTACTATTCTGTAGCTTCTTCCACACTTCTTCCTACAATTGTTGTATATGTTTGGAAAATGCTTCTGCATCATCACTGACTCTGCCATCAACTGGTAGTTGTACCAAATCTAACACCCCATTTGGATTACTCCCATACACAATTGAAAATGGAGACTTTCCTGTGGATCTGTTTATGGAACTATTATATGCAAACTCAGCTTGTGGTAATGCTAAGTCCCATTGTTTCGACCTTTTCCCCAACGATGCACCTTAATAGGTTTCCCAAACTCCTGATTTACCACCTCTGTTTTCCCATCAGTCTGAGGATGATAGGCACTACTGAACTGGTAGTTGAGTTCCCAATTTCTTCCATAAAGTCTGCTAGAAGTGACTTAAGAACCTTGTGTCCCTATCTGAACTAATGTTTTTGGAACACCATGCAAATGAACAACTTCTCTGAAAAACAAATCTGCTATGCCTGTTGCATCACTTGTTTTCTTGCAGGCAATAAAATGAACCATCTTAGAAAACCTATCAACAACCACAAAAATTGAGTCATTACCTCATTGTGTTTTTGGTAATCCCAAAACAAAATCCATACTCAGATCTATCCATGACCCTTTAGGAATAGGCAATGACATATACAACCCTATATTTTGTGCATGGCCTTTCGAGACTTGAAAAATTCGACACCTCTCCACATATCTTACCACATCTCTTTTCAGCTTTGGCCAATAGTATTTCTCTTGCTACCAAGGCTATCATCTTATCTTTACCAAAATGCCCAGCCAATCCTCCACTATACAACTCTTTCACTATATTCTCTCTCATAGACCCAACTGGAATACATAGTTGGCATCCCTTGAATAGGTATCCATCCTATAAAATGTACTCATCCTGGACATCTCCTGCATTGTCTGACAATGGATGAATTAACCTTTCAACAATATCCTTGAAATCAAAATCAAAAGAATACAAACCCTTTATTGCTTCAAAACCCACCACCTCATTTTCCATAGTGGTAAACAAAGTCACACACCTACTCAATGCATCTGCAACTTGATTTTGTTTTCCTTGATTTATGTTTTAGACAAAAAGTATAACCCTACAAAAATGATACCCACTTTGCATGCCTACTATTCAACTTCTTTTGAGTATTCACATATTTCAGGGCTATGTGGTCTGTAAATAACACAAACTCCTTAGGCACTAAGTAATGCCTCCAATGCCTTAATGCTTGTACAATTGCATAAAATTCCACATCATAAGTAGAGTAGTTCTTTCTTACCTCATTAAAGTTTCTCACTAAAGAAACCTACTGGCTTTCCACCTTGACTTAGAACAACACCAATACCCACATGTGAGGCATCACAATCAACCTCAAACACTTTATCAAAATATGGTAGTGCCAAAATGGGTGCCTCTGTCACCTTCTTCTTCAAGAACTGAAAACTATCCTCAGCTACCTTTGTCCACAAAAACTCCCTTCCTTTTGTGCAATCTGTTATAGGTGCTACAATACTGCTGAAATTTTTAATAAAATTTCTATAAAATGTTGCTAGACCATGAAAGCTTCTTACCTTTGTTATACTCCATGGAGTAGGCCATTCAATAATTGCCTTTATCTTTTCTGAGTCCATCTGTACCCCATTTGCTAAAATAATAAAGCCCAAGAATACCAAACTCTCTTGCATAAATGTGCACTTCTTCATATTTGCATAGAGTTTCTCTTTCCTTAACACTTCAAATATCACCCTTAGATGCCTCAAATGTTCTTCTTTAGTTTTACTAAAGATCAAGATATCATCAAAATAAACCACAACAAACTTACCATTATACTCCCGCAGCACGGTGTTCATCAGTCTCATAAAAGTACTAGGTGCATTGGATAACCCGAATGGCATCACCAACCACTCATATAATCCATTTCCTATCTTGAATGATGTTTTCCACTCATCTCCTTCTCTGATCCAAATCTGATGGTAACCACTTCGAAGATCAATCTTGGTGAAATACCTAGATCTAGCAAGCACATCCATCATATCATCAAGGCGAGGTATTGGGAACCTATACTTGATTGTAATTTTATTGATTGCTCTGTTATCCATGCACATTCTCCATGTTCCATCCTTCTTTGGTGTTAATAAAGCTGGGGTTGCACACAGACTCATGCTCTCCCTTACGACCCCCTTTCTCACGAGCTCTGCCACTTGCCTATTCAACTCTGCATGCAATGTCGGGCTCATCCTATAAGCCGCTTGATTTGGGAGTGAATACCCTGGAATCAAATCAATATGGTGTTGAATATCTCTTTTGGGTGGTAATCCATCTGGTAGCTCATCAGGAATAACATTAGAAAATTCTTCTATTAATTTTGTTGCTTCTACTGGTATTTGTGCACTTGCAGGTTCATCCTTATTTGCGACTAGTGCATAACAAAACTTTGTTTCCTTTGCCTCCTTCACGATTTTTTTTGCAGAAAGCATATTTTTAGCCTTCCCCTCTTCCTTAAGAGGTAGTAAAAAACTATTTTTGTGCCATCCTTCGAGAAAGTATAAGTATTCTTTCCCCATCATGAATAACTTTTCTATCAAATTGCCATGGTCTTAGCAGCATATGACATGCATCCATAGGAATAACATCACACCAAATCTCATCCTTATAATTGTTCCCAATAGAAAAACTTATTAAACATATCTTATCAACAGTAACTTCATTACCCTTCTTAAACCATGCAATACGGTAAGGGTTAGGATTCTTCTCACAATGCAGACCCAATTTATCGACCATCTCATTTGAAACCATGTTCTCACAACTACCACCATCAATAATAACATTACATACCTTTCCTCCTGAAGTGCATCTTGTTCTGAAAATATTTGTACGCAGCCATGCATCCCCCTTGATATCCTTTCTTGGAGCAATCATCGTCCTCTTGATCATCAGATTTTCTCCAACATCTGGTGGAATTTCTAGGTCATGTTCATCTTCTACTTGTTCAGCTTCAACAAGATTTACTCTTGGAGCATCTCCTTGCCTCTTGTCATGTGTATAAGAATGTGGGCATTCAAAATCTCTGATGCCCCTCTTCACCACATCTGTAACAAACAAATGGTCTTCATGGAGCCTCCCATCCTCTATCGCCAGCATATCCTCTGTCCCCTATAAAATACTCTGCCTCTTTGTTGATTCTGGAAATCTTGTCTCATATCTTCTTGCTTCTCCAATCCACAAGATGATTCTCCCCTACCTTGGCTTAAACCAACTTGTCCCTGAAAGGAAGATGAGGCCCCCCTATTCATTCCAGGTGATCTCCTAAAACTTTTACAATTTTGTTTTTCCTCAGCCTTTAAGGCTAATTGATAGGCATCTTCCATGCTCTTAATCCTATGCATACTTATCTCATCTTGAATAGAAAATTTTAATCCATTTACATACCTTGCAGCCATTTGTTCCTCAGTTTCTTCATGCTCTACATGAATGGACAACTTGTAGAACTCATCTGTGTATTCTTGCACTGTTTGTAAGTTCTGTCTGAGATTTTGAAACCTCCTGTAAAGGGTTTGTGCATAATCCACAGGGATAAATTTATCTTTCAGCTTCTTCTCCATCTTACTCCACGTCCTAATTATTTCTTTCCCCTTTCTTGACCACTCTTTTTGTAGGTGATCCCACCATAACATAGCATGACCTTTCAATTTCATGCATGCAAATTTTACCTTCTTTTCTTTTGACATAGCCTTCCACTCAAAAAAATTTCCCATGCTAGTCAACCAGTCTATCAGCTCCTCTAGTTTTAGACTACCTCCATACTCTGAAACATCAACTCTTATCCCATCATTCTTTCCTTCTAATGCTCAAAGCATCCTTTCTTCAAAAGCTAATGGTGGCGCTTGTGTTTCCTCCTCTTCACAAACTTCTTCTTCATCTGTGTCATCTCCACCTTGATTTCCTCTCTGGGTTATCATTGCAGCAAGCACAACAACTTGCCTCTGTAGATCTTGCATATTTCTATTCATCTGGGCAATACCGCCTCCTCTTCCTCTTCCTCTTCCTGCCATTTTTTTTTAAAAGACTTCGAACCTAGCTCTGATACCAGATAATGTAGCCAAATTCTAGAACAAACTAGATATGCTGCAAATAATATGAACTCCAAAAGAAAATAGATCTCCTTCTTTGTTATTGAATAATGAATTACAATGTTTCCTAAATAGGAAAAACAACTCCCAACTCGAGTTGCCAAGTAAACTCTAACTAACTCTGACTAAATCTACTCTAGGTGGCTGGAAATTACTATTTTTAGCAATTTACTAGAACCTGCTAATCTTAGTAAGTTTGCATGCTTATTCGTACGGGCAAAATAAATTGCCACGCATCTTCTACATTCCTAAATTATAGGAATTTCCAACTTTCTAACTCATAATGCAACTAATAGACTAAAATTAACTAATGCTCAAAAATAGGAAAAAACTGAACTACAACTTAAATCCTAATTTTCGGCCTCAAGATGGCGGATTTAGGGCCTGAAAATGTGCCAAAACTTGCCCCAACTAATAGGGCGGATTGCTCATGCGTTTGTCTCATCAAAACATGTGGTTTCAAAAAAAAAACGGACTCAAACAGACACCCGGAGCTCAAGTTATGACCTTGTCAAGTTCCTGCTAATTCAGGCGCATCACTAGGAGTAGACACAAAAGCTACCTTAATCTAGTGCCCCTTTGATTCTAATTTTTAATTGGTTTTCACTCCTTAATTGGGTGGTGTGTTTATTTTATGTTGTTGTTTTGCTATAGTTTGGCTACGGGTTTGTTGTTGTTTTGGACATTTTTCATATTATTCTGGTTGGTTTCTTGTTTGGGATTCTTATTGTATTATTTGAGTGGTTAGAGAATTTTTGCTTGTATAATGGTAGGATCCCTAAATAAAAACCTTTACCCTTAGTAAAAAATCATCCCTAAAATTCACAAGGTCCCATGTAAATCACACAACTCATGGTGAGCATCATAAGTTCACAGTTCAAGTTATATTTACACTCTCAAGCACCTCGTTCCACTAAAAAACACCATATATTACAACATATGCATCATGGAAACCTTTAAATTTTCCCACAGAATCATAACACACTCTACTAACATCTCTAATAATCACCATGACTCAAATAAATTTTCATGTTCTTAATCAATCTCATTTACATGAGTAGCCCTTTGGATTTTGTATGGTTTATGCTAGGGTCAATTAAACCAACGTTATAACTCATTAATAAATGTATCCAAAAGTCATTTACATACCTAATAAAACATGTATTATATCCCTACATACCTCCATGATATCACATGACTCTACAACTCGTTCTCATGCCTCATTTAGCCTCTAAGTACCTAGACTAGGTCTAGATGTCCACTTGAAACAAGGTTTTAAGCATGTACATGTATCCTAAAACTCATGTGAGTTCCTAAATACTCTCCATGATTCTACCATTATCCTCATGTCTCCATGTATCTCCAATCACTATGCACCATCACCTAGGCTAGGTAGATCACCCGATTAGGCTTGCAATACCGAGTCAATCTCACTGGATCAAATCATGTCATCATGAAACCATATGAATCTCCATGTCATCAACCTACTAAGAATGGTGTAATACATCTTCGTTATCCTATTTATCATTAATTATCTTCCATGTATATCCACTCATGATGCACCATAACCTAGCCTAGCTAGGTCACTTGAATAGTCTTGCAAGACAAATCCAATCTAGCTCATGTCATCTTTAAGCCATCTAAATCTCCATGTCATCAACCTACTAGGAATTCAATGATATATCTCCATTGTCATATTTTTCATTAATGATATTTTACATCAATCACAACACCTATAATTCAACATACCAATAATCCCCCCCTTTGTCATTGATAGAAAAACACCTAATATTCTCCCAATTTTTACATTAATGGCAAAGTACATACATGTTAAAACTATTCTTCATCTTTCTCATCTTCTTATAGGTCCTTGCATGAAAACAAAAATCAAGTCTATCCTCATAGTATGCCAATGTAGCTTACCTTCTTGAACATTGTTTTTACCCTTTTCAAGACATTTGATGTCTATACTCCCCATGGAAATGAGCATACTATGAATCATACATACAATCATTTTTTCAGGCTTAAAAGACACATTCTTACCTTCTTCTCTAGTATAGCCATCATTATACCTTCATACAAACATGCAAAGATTAAAATTACTCATTAAAACACATTTTTTGACCTCCTTCATGGCTTGAAGCTACTATAGAATACTTTGATTTGAGGCATAAAAACTCACACACATGCCAAAAATGATTACTTCAAGGCTAAAAACATCATCCTTACCTTATTATTTTCTTATTTCAACTAATTCTTTATCAAACTTGTCTAGTTTCTTGCATACCTTTACTTCACACCACTCTTAGTAATAAAATCCCTAAGATCATCTTTTCATCCATTTTAGACCAACTTTTTCTTTCTCTAGGAACCCAAGCACAATATGAAACAATACCACATGGGTCCCCTGTACTTATTCCATCCTTCTCTAATAGAAAGCCAAAATTTTGTCTTCGTACCTTGTTATCCATGAAGAATGATAAAATTGTTTATCATTGTCTCTAAATAATCTTGTAGTTATTTCAACCTCCTTATCATGTTATCAAACACTTCTTGATTCAAAAAATTAATCCACAAGCTATTAAACTTGTAAACAACCTTAGTTCTACCATATAAGACTTCATGACCTCCTTTACACCTGAATTATGGTCAAGACAATCTCCCCCTAACTTGAAACTCCCTTGAAGACCTGGAGCAACATATTTCTTCCCTGTGCACTATCAACATAGACTTGTAACATTATTATCTTTTTAACTAGGTCTTCCTAGCACTTATGACACTTTTCATACATTATCCTCTTGATACAAATTAAATAATAGATCCTTTATCCTCAAGAGAAATTTTTTGATGAAGAGAGACTAATACAAACATTCATGTCATACAACTCATCAAGAGGTTTACTAACCATAACATCATAACTCTTTGCAAAAGATGATCTTACCAAGCCCAAAAAGGCTTATTTCCCATTTAGATCAGAAAATTATGTCATGAATAACTTCTTGTATAGCTATCAAAGGACAATTTACTTAAAACACGAGAACATAACTCATCAAAACACGAGAGTTAAATGCTCATTTTACCATGTATGAGAAGGATTGCATGCTCGCATAACAGGGTATCCATTTACTTTTAAACACAACTTTTGATAAATAGATAATATAGAAAAACGGGTTAAAATTTGTTTCCATAAGGTCATGATCCTTCTGCAGTCCAAATTTCAAATCATTTGGAGTTAAAATGAAAACGTTTTGTTGACTATCCTGAAACAGATCATGCATGCATTATACACTCTTATCTCCTCAAACATAGCATTATTTCCTCACCTCTCAGCTTGATTCCATTTAGATTTCCTTTTTAAGAAAGAAGTATATAAACATATAAAACTAAGAAAGGATATCAACTAAAAATTTAGACTCTAACCAAAGATAACCACTCAAACAAAAAACCATAGTTTCTACTACATTATATTTATATTTTAAAAAAATGTGATCCTTCATTCCTTCTCTAATATTCTCTTCATCCTCCACCTTGAGGTTTGATTCCAAATTCCTCTCTTCTCCTATATTAAAAATTTATCTTCATGTAAATTCATCTTCTTGATTCATAACTCCTTTTTGTGACTCTTGTACTTCTCATATGCCTTTTTTAACTCGAATTTTAAAATTCCCATAATGACTCATGATATGCCTACTACCTCATTTTACATTATTTTTCATTTCATGGACTTTAATCACTCATATGACATATGAAACCTCTTCTAGAAACCTACTCACCCTCTCAAAAACTACCTTTCAAGCTCTTTACAAACCAATATTCACTTTTTGATGCTTTTACAATTTGAATCCATTTATGGAGGGAAAATGCAACAAGGAGGAAAATTCAAATTTTGAACATTATTAAAATATTGACATGACTCTCATTGGTTCCTTAAGACCCCTAAAACACCCAAAGAACCTAAGATCATGACAAGAGGACAATTATCACCTTAATGTTTCTCACACCTTGATGCTCCTGCATCATACTCCAAGGGTAGGAAAAGTTTGACACTGTAGCTTTTCATCTTCTTATTCTTCCAATTTATTTACATCCTTGAGTTATTTCCTTTTCTTGTTTTCTTGATATAATCCTCATGTTCTTTGGAATTATTTTCTCTTTTCTTTACTATTTTGATTTGTCACCCTCTTGCTTCATTCTATCTCTTTCTTCACCTTGGTCTTCTTCTTCTTCATCATTCACTTGCTTTTTTTCATCCATGTCATGTTTTTTTTCATCTTTCTCATTCAAATCTTGATATATAACTGCAAAAAAAAGTCTAAAAGCCACCTTAGAATGAAAAAATAGTGAAAAATTAGTCCTTTCTTTGTCTTCTCTCTTAAACATCTTGAATTATTTATCCTTTTGTTGATCTTATTTTTCTAAGATCACCTTTTCATGTTGCAAATTATCAGTTTATTAACTAATTTTTTGTTCTTGGATTTCCATCTCACCTTCATCTTTATTGTCTTATTAATTTGTACTTGTTTCTCTAAAATTTTCCTTAGCTTAGACCTCATCTTCTCCACTTAACTAACTCCACATGCTTGCAAGATCTCTAGAAGATCCTCTTATCACACTAATTGATACAATTTCACTCTTAACTAACCCATAGTGATCTTACACATCCTCACAAGCTTCCTCTTTTTTCTTTTCTTTACTCTTGTTCTCCATGTCTTCATTCAAGGAATCATTTATTTCATTTTATTCTTCACCTTTGGTACCTGAATTAACACATACAAAGAATAAATCATATTTGAAACTTGGAGGCCCTGGAGCCTCTTTAAAATCTTGATCAGTGAGATCTTCCTCTTCATCATGTTGTTGTGGTGTCCCCAAGATTTCATCTCAAAATTTGGGACTACCCCTTTTTAAATTTTTTGATCTTTTAAAGTGAAGGGTCATGTTTTTGATTTTTTCCTTTAGTTTCTTGTGTTTCTCAAAGTTATATTAACTAATTTATAAATCCACCTATGCTAAATAACCATTTGTAAAAGCTCACTCAATTACCTTCTGAAACCTAGTGTGGTTTTATAAAAACTTTTACTTATTTTTATATTAAATAAGTAAAAGTTCATTTAAAAATAGATTGAGATAAAATTGGGAAATTTATGTTATATAAAAAACTTGGCAAGGTTATTATTACGACATCATTATTAATTTCACCTCAAACTAGAGCATTCACATGGGAAGAGTTTTTGCAAATGAGCTAATTGGAAAGATTTTTCAGCAGTTTCTGCTAGCTTCTTTCGAGTACTTTTTTAAATTTATTTATTTTTTGTTTTTATTTTTTTCTTTCTCCATTTTCCATCTGGAAATCCCCATTTCCTTTTCTTTCTCCATGTTGGATATTTTTCCTAGCCTAGGATTTTGTGAAGCTATCCATTACCTCAAACAAAGGGAAAATTAATTGATAAATGTGTGGTTTTCAAGTCCTTATTTACAACGTGCAGATATTTGAAAAGAATGCAGTATTTTACAATGGAAAATATTATTAAAATTATGTGGATGCCCATGGTCTATTATTATTTTGTGAAAACATCCTCTCCTCCTAACAAACACACAAGTTTTCACTCAAATTATCCACGTAGTTATTATAAAGGAGTCGTGGTTATGAAATTCTTTATCTTCTAAATAGAAAGCATCCTCCCCCTTCTAAATCCACAAAATACAAAATCCTTAAAAAGCACAAAACAAAAATAACTTAATTCAGATCATGGATGTCAAAGGTCTTGTCTTCCTTTTGTAAAACATCTTCCTGCTTCAGTATCCACACAACTTTTCAGGAAAGTACACAATTTTTTAAATACAAAATAAATTAAACCACTTAAGTGTTATCATGGATGTTCATGAGCTTTTCTTCCTTTTGTAAAGCATCCACTCATCCTAGTATCCATGCAATTTTGAAAAGCAAAGGAAAATCATTTAAATTAAAATCGTGGTTTCTCAACAATTTGTCTTCTTTCTATTTGCACGCAATTCTTCCATCCATTCTCCCTGAAATAAACACAACCTTTTATTAAGAATTGGAAACCACTTAAATTGATTGCATGGATACCAAAGTCTTTTTCTTCTAAATTGGAAGCATGCAACCAGCCTTCAATCCACACCATCCTCCCTTCCCTGCATCAACACAGATCTATACGAAAAAAATGGTTTTAAGTAATTGCGTGGTCTAAGGATTTTTCTTCTATTTTAAATGCAGTTATTTCCCTCTCCAAGCACATAAACATCCTTGCATCCCTTCTAAATTCCAAAACGTATCTATTGTAAATGCATGCAAAGTATCCCAGTTAAGCCTTGAAAATCCCACGCATGTTTTTCCTAATCTCCCAATTGAGCCCACATTGAGCCTACTTCTCTTTTCTTGCACCCGAAGTAATTCCCTGAATATAAGGCTGCTCATATGCATAAATAAAAGGGTGATGGATTACATTTTTGTTTGAATTGTTTATAGAAATATTTCACTTGTGCACATACTTGAGAAGAACTAAAAAGCTTCATAGACAAGAGGTGAATACAAGACAAAGGAAACATTCGCAATAAAATCATAGTCATCCTCTCAGGGGGAAATATATGGAATCATTACTCCTCTCATGGGTAATCCAATTGATAATTTGATAAAAATATGCAGCGATATCAAAGATCTCAAACCCATTTAATGAGAATCGAATGGGTTTCAAAGGATAGAATTCAACCACATATGGGAGAAAGAGCTTCTCATATTCAAGACAGAGATATCATTCATATCATTCATTTCTAAATTGGATGGGGCATGAGTACAATACATGTTGGATCAACATACATAGTATGGAAGAAGAACAAGATTGAGAGTGTTGCATAATAATTTCTTCTTCTTTTCTCTTACTTTTTTTTTCTTCTTTCACTTATTTTCTCAAAAACATTAATTGAGTAATCAATTAAATTGTAAAGATGAAGTAATTGGGTTAAAATAAATTACTTCAAGTTAATCAAAAAATTCAATTACTTTGAAATAGGTGGAAAACATGTGAAATTGAAGATTCTATTTTAAGTTGAAAATCATTTGTGCCAAGCAAAGAGAATATTTAGAGAAGGAATCTAAACTACTTTCCTTTTTCATGGCTTCCACATGTGGTAAATCATTAAAAGTTTCCCATTTGTATTTTCCCTCTATACACTAGAAATAGAGGAAGAATTCTATGGGCTAATCATCAATAATTAATACTTGTTTAGAAAAGGATTTTGTAACTGGCACACTTATAAGATTTTAGACTTTATGATGGAACCATTGAAGTGATTTTTGTAAAAGATGGGATTGAATTAAAGGTGGATTTCTAGACAAATTTGTGTCTACAGTGCTTTTCTGACTAATTCTATTCAAAGTTTTTAGATAAAGTTTGTGTTATATTAGATCTAGGTTAGAAGTTGTTTCTTTCCCTGATTGTTGAATTTTTTGATTTCTCTGTTTATTTACTTTGTGTGGATGATAGAAACTCTTATCAGTATTTTTTGATTTAGCACATCTTCCTTCCTTCATTCCCTACTTCTATTTTCCCCCCTTTTACAAAAATTCCCAACACGTCTGCTTACTTGTTACAACCCAATTGTGGTTCAAGAGATGAGAAAATTAAAGTAAAACCCCTAAAAAGTATTTATTATGATTCACCACTACAAATAGATAGACATATTACATGGGATATTCACCGTTGAATGAAGGATATTTATCTCATGACTTCCTATGTTTTACGTTGTGCATAAAATCTAGCCATATTGCTCCTCTTTTCCACTTTCTTGTTCTACTTCAAGACAAGGTAATAAGCTTGCAATAACCTTTTATTCATCTAAATTATTAGTTTCTTCATGTAAAAATTTCTTGACCACTTCTAGATATTATTTTCTCATCCCTCTCTCTATCCTTTTCATCTATCTCTCTTCCCTTCTTATGATCTTTCTAAGCTTCTCCTTTTTTTCTTCTCTATAAGTAGCTTTACTGGCCACTTGACTTCTATTTTCATCTCAAAGACAAGTATACTTCATAATTTCTCCTTGATTGTATCTTCTATCATTTCTCATAACCTCTTCACATCCTCCTTAAGCTCCTTGATCTCTTTTCCAAAGCACAATTGTTGCTTTCTTGTCATCTCTTTATTTCATTTTCTTCTCTCATATTCTTCATCAACTTCTCTATTTCTTCCATATTCCATGCTCTGATACTAAATGATACACAGAGAATAATATTAAATGCATGTCATACAATTTTTTAAGAGGTTTACCATTAATAACATCACAACTCTCTGCAAAAGAGGATCTTACCAAGCTCAAAAATGATTATTTCCCATTTATATCAGAAACTTATATCATGAATAACTTCTTGTATAGTTGTAAAAGATAAATTACTTTAAAAAAAAATTGCCAATTTCTTTTATTATTCTACCCTCAAAATTTAAAAACCCAAATCATCAAAACATGAGAGTTATGGCCACTTTTGCATATTTAAGGAGGACTTCATGCTCACATAAGAGGGTCTCAATTGAGTTTTCATCACAACTTATGAAAAACACATAATATAGAAAAATGGTTAAAAAAAACATTTGCATAAGGTCATCATCCTTCTTTATTCCAAATATCGGATCATTTGGAGTTGAAATTAAAAAATTATGTTGACTTTCTAGAAATAGATCATGCATGCATTATAAACTCTTAGCTCCTCAAATATAGCCTTAGTTCCCCACCTCTCATCTCAAATCCATTTAGAGTTCCTTTGTAATCAAGAAGTATATAAACATATAAAAATAATAAATGATACCAAATAAAAAATTTCACTTCAACGAAAGAGAACCATTCAAACACAAAATCGGAGTTTTTACTACATTATAACTATATTTCATACAAAAATATGACCCTTCATTCCTTCTCCAATATTATCTTCATCCTCCACCTTGAGGAATGATTCCAAATTCCTCTCTTCTTCTCCTTTATTCAAATTTTATTTTCATGTAACATCCTCTTCTTGATTCATAACTCCGTCTTTGTGACTCTTGGACTTCCCATATGCCTTTTGTAACTCCTTGAATTTTTAAATTCCCATAATGACTCATGATGTGCCTCCTACTTTATTTTACATTATTTTTCATCTTATGTACTTTAATCACTCCTATGACCTATGAAACCTCTACTATAAACCTACTCAGAATTTTGAAAACCACCTTCCAAGCTCTTTATAAACCAATATTCATTTTTCCATGATTTTACAATTTGAATCCCTTTTCAGAGTAAAAATGCAACAAGGAGGAAAATTCAATTTTTTTAACATTCTTAACATCTTTACATGAATCTCATTGGTTTTGTAAGACCCCTAGAAAATTAAATAACCTAACGTCATGATAAGGAGGAAAAATATCACATTAATGTTTCTCACACCCTGATGCTCCTACATCATTTTCACACATGTAGGATATTATCTCAGTATACTATGACACATTGTATATTGAAAATAAACAGTATAAGCATATTTTGGCATCCAAATTTGGATAAAAAATACCATACATACTTTCACTCACACTTTATTGTCCCTAACATTATTCATAGCCTCATTAGGATAGAAAACATCAAATATACACATGTCACTGTCACAGACTCCATTACAAACCTAAAAAAAACTACAAGTATGTAACAAATCATTTTCTCTCTTGCACATTCTCTATACCCTGCAAGCACATTTTCTTCTTCTTTTCACATTTTTCTCTTGATAGATATATAATGATAGATCTCCCTCAATATATTCCCTCATAGACCACCTCAATAATTCCATGTATAGAATGTGAAAAATACCTTCATGATTTTTTCTTAACTAGGACAACAATGCAAAGTGCAATTGTTCATGCAAAGATATAACTTTCATTCAAGGAACTTTCAAACTAAAATAATACCATTCAAAGATAGACATTTTAGTGATTTATTGATCTACTCACCTCCATTAACCATGTCCAAGTAAAAATTTACATTTTACAAGTTTGTTTACTAATTAGGTCTTCTAAAATCGAGACAGTCGATCAAGATGTAATTGATATGATCTCAAATCATTGAAAAGTTTTTTTCTACATAAATCCACTTAAATAAACCTTAAAACAATCCTTAAAGAATATAATAAAAGTTTTAAGCCTTAGTTTTTCTTATAAATGCTTCAAATCCATGATCTGGACCAAACCCTAAGGAGGGTTTCTATGAAACCCGAGAGGTCCAAGTCTTCCATGAAATGACAAATATTTGCTTCTCAAAACCACAAACTGCAGTTGTAGATATGTTCCTTGCTAAATCAAATGATTACCTTAGAATAGGGGCTCAACCAAGTGGCAATATTTGCTAATACCCTTCACTTTATTCTTGCATATTGTAGATGATAGTGTTGAAGCCTTCTATATTAATATATATTCATACCTTTGACAATATTCAACTCTCATGAAATCATGACACTAACCTTGACACTAAAATATACTTTAATAGGTCAAATTCAGAACATATTTCTCTTGATAGAGATACTCATTTTAAATCTTAGAAAATCTTTAGTACTTCTCTTACAATGTTATTTAGGTAGACACACACTTGACAAATTTAAACCAACAATACCTGTTACAAGCCTTCCGATACAACGTGGACATACCATTACCTTTGCACCAGATGGGGTAATATGAACTTCTATTAAAATAATAATAATACTTCATAGTCACCCTAAGATAAGAACTACTCACTTTATACTTCTGAGACATACCGTGACATCTTGGGGCACTTCTTACTACAACATATTTTAAATATTCATCTCCCCCTTTTCTCAATGCTTCATATGGATCATTAGAGGCATATGTCATCATGATGGATCTATAAAAATGACCTAAAAATATCATGTGCACTCTTACATACCAGAACCTCACCTTTTCCATCTTGTTTCTGATTAGTACTTTGAATCATGCCTTGATTTGTATTAGCATCTGCTCTTGATAAGACTACATTATTCCTTCTATGCTCCAAAGACCTTTTTTACCTTATACCCTGCATATAAGGACTTTAATAGTTCCTTCCTTACCATTTAGGCCCATAAAAATTTCTCTAAAAATTTCTAACTTCATTGCAATTGAAACATACAACTTCATTCCTTCCCATATAAACTTTGTTGCCCCTATTTTGACTTGAAGGTTCATATATGAAATACATAGTAACATGACCTTTTTGATGACTTTTGTATTATACCACACTCTTTGTTGGAAAAATTCTACTATCCCTCCACGAATGTTCATTTCTAGCAGGCCTCATACACTTATTAGATATATGGCAAAATCCATTACATGTGAAACAATAGCTAGTGAAATGTTTTTCATACCATAAAGCACTGGGAAACCTAATTGGCTTTTTCTTCACATTTTCTTTGGTGGAGCTCTCCTTAATTACATCCATCATGATTGGTTCTCCATCATTATTTCTTGGAACACTATCCTCTTACACATTTTCCTTTCCCTTGAGGTCATCACTAAACAACAAACCTGCTCTATTACCTACAAATATATTTTTTCAAATAAGTTCATCAAAATTTTTAACTTACTTTTCTCAAATTTCTAAAAGGACTTACTATTATTAACATATTCTAATAACTATTCCCTTATAAAATCTATACCCTCTTCAAATTTTTTGCACTTACTCTCTTTGTCTTACAAGCTAGTGACTAACAAATTTACCTTCTCCTATAGCAACCAAATTGTTTCATTTAGCTTGTTTGATTATGACCTATGCTTCTTGTCTAGGTCATGGACCTTTACTTCATACTATTTAATTTTTCATCACATTTTCTAATTGTTTTTCTCACCATGCTTCAATTAAGATTTGACACACATCAATTTAGTTTCAATATCATCATCTTCTTCCTCATAATCTATACAATAACTTGATATAAATTCACCTAATAATGTAGAACCACAACTAGTAGATATCATGGAATATTTATTCATGACAAACACTATATCCCTAATGTCTTCATTATCAGATTAAGACTTAGAATCTAAAACACCACTATCAAAACTACTTTCTTCAGATGAGTAAGCATCTTCCTTTCTATAAGAGCTCCTTTTTCCCTTCTTACTGAAATCAAACTTATTATAGTTATTCTTGTCATTACTATACTTGTGATACTTATGGTCATGATCATGTTAATCATGATCTTATTCCTTGTGCTTATGAGGACAACTGAAAGAAAAATGACCTATTTTATCAAAATTGAAACATTAATAAGGAATCTTACCCTTATATTTTCCAAATCCAACCTTTTATCTTATAGGAAACATTGCAAAGAGTTGTTCATCATCAAACTTAGCAGTATCTATCTCATGAGAAGAATTATCATCCTTAGTATTCTTATTCTTTTTCTTCCTTTCATCATTGAAATCTATCTCCCTCTTGACAGGTTTCTCATTCTAAATTATCATCTCATATGTAGTTAGGGTTCCATACAACTCATCCATTTTCAAGAGATTCAAATCTTTGGCTTCTTCAATGGAAGAATCTTTGAAACAAAACCTAGGTGTTAGAGATATCAAAACCTTTTGAACCATAACCTTTTCCTTAAATTATTCACCTATACTTATCATGGTGTTAAAACAACCTTGTCAACCCTAAGAAAGCATGCAACAATAGTTTTTTCAACACTCATTCTCAACCCTTCAAAATCATTTCTAAAATTATCAAGCTTAGTTATCCTTACCTTGGAATATCCTTCATACAAGACTTAAAGTGTCTCCCATGTTGATTTAGATGACTTGTAATGCATCACATTTACAAGCTCAGATTCACCTAGACCACACATGATAGAATTCATTTCCTTTGAATTATCATTACACAACTTATTGTATGTAGTACATATTGGTGGAGTAGCATGAGAAATATAACCATCCTCCACATATTTACAAATATCAAACCCTAGTGACATGATGGCATTCCTCATCCTAAAACTCAAAAAATTATATTTCACTCCATCAAAAAACATGAAAGAGAAGTATTTAAAACCCTTGATCAAAATTATTATTATTTTTATTCCATGTTGCCACACTATTTCTATATAATAATGGTGCTATGGAAAATGTGTTGGTACCCAAATTTAATCTCCTTCAAAGATAGAGAAACATCATGGATTCCACAGGACACTCAAAGGCAGATAGATAATCATGTATGTCGATTTGTAGTTGGGGAAGCAATCTATCTTTCTTGTTAGCACTAAGGTTTTGAAAGGAGTGGGTAGCACCTTAAAAGGATGTGATCTGATCCTAACTATTTTAGGTTGTGCCTTTCAACCAAGGTAGGAGAACATATTTTGTAACCTCTGTTATTGAAGAACAATGATAAATCCTTCTTTTGTAGAAAATTTTATAGAGAAGACCTTGGGAAAATATGATCAACACACCAAATCTGACTCTCACGAGTTGTCACTTCTAGATCATGGAGATATTGTCACAACAAGGTAAAGGTTACTAATGAAAATTTTGACCCTAATTGCTTTTGCATGTTTCGGTGATGGGGATTATGCATTGGCATACACACATGACAAACATGGCTAGTACAGGTAAGATTTGTTGTTTTTGAATAAATTTTTGGTGGGTGGTGGGGCAGGATGAACTTGATTCACCAGATCCTTGAGGAATCTTACAAAATGGAAGGTTAAACCAAAAAAATGCCACAGAATAATTTAAGTGTTTCTTTAACAAGAATATGTGCTTTAGTGGAGGCCCAGATTAGCATTGTTTCATACAATATTTGAGATACTATCACGAAGGATCGAATTAGAAAACCCATAATAAAACATCAAAATGTAAGTCAAATCACGCCTAAGGTACACCAAGACGCTTACAGATAATGTCTATCAACAGATGAAAGAAAAATGATTTTAAATCATTTATTTCAATCCCAGATGAAAGCTCTTTTGAGAAATAAAATTGCAGATGCCACTAAACTCTCACAAGGATTGAGGTCTGTTTGATTGAATTAGATTTTAATACAATATTGTAATAGAAAACAATAAAAAATACTCAGCATACAATTAGAAATAAAACGAACACATTTTGCTCAAGACAAAATAAAATAACTCAAATTCGATTAAATGTATTAGCAGGGGAAAGTTTCCACAACAGTCTTAGATGCTTGTCACTGGCTGTACACTTGTAACCACAATGACGTAATCAAATTCAATAAAAAAGTGATATATGAGCTTCTCAAACTAGCTTCTCAAATTGAGGGGTTCTCTCAAGATTTTTTCTATTAAAAAACTCAATCCTGACCCTCTAACATTCTAACCATTTGCACGATAAATTCGTGCCATTTATAAAATTTTATAATAGATCCTTTTTTCCCCCAAAAATATAGACATTGAAGTGCTACCAGTGTTTCCCATGATCACAAATCACGATTCCCAGAATGAGGTCTACAAGAAGTTCACAAGTTGCTCAAGGGGGCAGATCTCTTTGAATAATTCTCCCGCATTCAACTCCTTCTTCTGGAAAATCACTCCTTCCTTCCACTCACCAACTACTTCTGCCCTTGATCTGTCAAATCTGGCTCCTTGCATGCTTGGGAGGCGAAAAATCATGGAAAATCCGAACATGCCTCGATAGTAAGACCATTTTAATGGTGAAAGACGTCTTCAATATTTCTCCCACCAAACTCATACATATCAAAATTAACTCGCCCTCTCTGCCTAGTGTGTAGAAAATAGCAATAAATCACAAAGACTCACACTTCCAGGAGTGTTTACAGTAAAAATTGGGGGAAAATCATATTTAGCGACAGACTCTCAGTTGCCGTTGATCTTTACTTTGAATTTGGGCTCGCCCACGTGGAAGATTCAAATATTAAAAATAGACCTGGGGGCTTCCTTCTGAATTTTTACAACCCTTTGGAAAAACTGTGAAAAAATTTCACATTTTGTTCTCGTGCACCTCTACTTCTTGAAAAATGGGCCTGACACGTGCCTTAAGGTGGGTCCCAAAGGGAACTGCGAAAAAATTCTGCCATATGACCCTCTTTTTGGAAAGAAGGAAAATTTTCCAAGTTTCCCCCACAACTCCGCCCTTCCACTTTTATTTTCTAACGTGGGTCCCAGCAGAACCACACTTCCTTTTTTACTTTTAACTCCTTTTCCCACAAAGGGAAGTTTTTTCCAAATTTCCTCTGAAAGCCCGCACCTCCACTATTGACTAGAGTAGGCTTTGACCTTTCTTCCATCGGGCTTGCAAGCCATTTTGATGTTTTGATCCTTTGAATATCAGAGGGAAAAAAATACAAGTTACCCCCGATGGTCCGCCTCCCTGCCCCTTTGACTTGAAACACATTTTGACTAATCCTTTGTCGAGCTTACAAGACATTTTTGATATCTTAACCCTTTTGGGCATAAGAGGAAAAAATTCTACGTTGCCCCCGATGGTCCACTTCCTTGCTCCTTTTGACTTGTCAAACTTCCACGTGTCATAATGGCACATCTTGAGATAGTCCCCAAAATTTGAGACCTTGAATGAGCATGGGCTCACCATGTGTCCTGACCCAGAAAGATTTCTTTGAAGGCTCGAAGCTCAATGGAAGGTGCATCATGTGTCAAGATCTGAGGACAGTCTCCTTTGGCCGTTGAATAGTCCAAGCAAAATTCAAAGTGAGAAGATTCCTCCAAGTGTCCTCCTAGTGCTTCTTTCAAAATGGAACTCTAAAGGCCAGTCCACAGCATGCGTGGATCCTCCGATGTGTCCCAGAATTCTCTGCCAAACATATTTTACCTACATAAAATTTATCGAATTATTGGAAAACCCAGCAGAAGCCTCCATGTGTCTCTATCCCACAAAACTTCCACGTGTCCTCCCGGATGCTTCTCCAGAGGTCAAACCGAAAAGTAGATTTTTAAATGAGTGTTGTTCCTCCATGTGGAAAAATATTTAAGTTGAAGCTGATTCATAGATTTTTTTGAAGTACCCAGCGGTCCAAGCCACGTCCAACAAAAAGAATCCACATTTCCTATCAATGCAAGGATGTAAGTTTGACTGGGAGAAATTCACCCATCAAACTGTAAAATACAGAAATATGACCATTTGAGTCCGAGAATGAAATTTTCTCTAAGGAAAGAGAGTTTAGAAATGTTACAAGGCTAAAATACGTTCCTCAGAGCTACATCAATTCATCTTTCTTCAAGCAACTAGGGAAAAAATGATAAGGACAACAAATCTCTGACTCTGGAAAACTAGAGAGATAGTGGGAAAACCTGAGTTTTTAGACGTAACAGAGAACGGTAGACCTAAACTTACAAACCATTTCTAAGAGGAATAGAGAAACAAGGAGATAAATATGGAACCATACGTGATCTTTGACCCAATAATTGATTGAAAATGGAAAAAAAAGGAAGGCAGAGACCTCTCAAGCACAACACAGGGAAGTAATGAAATGTGACAGAGTCCATAAATCAATAAATTTTCAAAGGAACAAATGGGGTGAGACTACTCAGAACACAAAAATCAGCTTCGACACAGGAAATGGGCACTCCCTAGTGAGTGCCACATGAACAAAAGGTAGACCAAGTGCCAAAAATATCCATTGGGTGACACGAAGTCATCTTGCAGAGAAGAGAAACAAATCCATCTCTCAAAAACAAATAAAGAAACCAGCACAAAACAAGGTCACCAAGGACCAGGACACAAGCAAAATCACATGAAATAGATAAAAATAAAGCAACCGAACTATACATTGTATAAAAGACGTTTACCCTGATTCAGAGAGAATAAATCAAGGAAAATATTTGAAATGATCTCCATCCTAGATATGACCATGCTAAGTAGTCTTGATACGTCATTGATCAGCTAGACATATGACCTCCTTCTCTTCTTTGTCCATCCAAGTTTGCTATCAGACCATCCATTTCTCTTAGGCCAAACTCCTCCATTGCTCGTTTAAGTCAAGTTATTTGTCATCCTTCGGGGTTGTATCAAAAATCAAAGTCCCAGGGAAAATCATCCTACTCTCATGATACTCTGCATTGATCAATTTCATATTCCCTAAAGATCCAACCTAGCTCACAGAGATTATTAACACCAAAATTTACATGCAATAATTCATAAGAAACATTGCTTGGGGTCCTCAATTAAGATACAACATTTTCTTCTCACTAGGATAACTTCACCAAGGATTCCCTCAATGGGAATAGTGGAATAGGACATCTCTATTTGTAACATTCCCACGAACACTTGCAGCCCATTTTTCTAGACAGCAACATACCCCACTTGGCTAGGACATTAACAATAACAACATCAAGCTTCAGGTTCTTACCTAGGTAGGCTACAAGTTGTACCACCAGACCCTTCACACATCCCACCACTGGCACCTCTCTGGAGTTCATGGTCAGTACACTTCCCATATGTTGTTGTTACCTTAGATATTCTAATTCATTCATGACCTCATAGAGGCATGACATTACATGAAGCTCAAGAATCAAACATACAGTTATGTAACAGGCTTGTCCTTTATGATCACTAGGGTAGTGAAGAATGGATCTACATTCAAGTCGAGATTTAACCAAAGAAGTTCCTAAATAAACCTCTGGTAGTTCCCCCAGCTCTTCCAACACCTTATGGATGTCTCCAATGCTACAACAGTAAGGGGAAGGTTCTCAACCTTGTTCACATCTCTGCCTAAGGTATGATCTCTCTCCTCATTGAATCCTAAATATTCAAAAGCGCTCCTCTTGTGCTCAGGAATCCTAAGTAACTCAAAAATTGCAACTAGAGATCTTTGATCCGACTCAAGACTTCGGCAATGTCATAAGGGACAAACTTTGGGAAAGGCAGCATTAGAAGGAAAACTAATACACTCATTAGGTGGCACAAGTTTTTTGACAGCTTGAGCATGAGGAGGGGTATGATTTTTGTTTGGAAATGTAGGGATTTTGGAAGATGCATATCTTTATTGGGATTCACTTTAGGAATACTTGAAAGCAATGGAACTCTTTGGACTTGGCCTGTGGCCCTACCCTTTTGGCAACTTTGCTTCTTATATTGTGCTCCTTCTCATGACCAACTACAACATTTATTAATAATTACCTATCTTCTTCATAAGGAGACTCCTCCATCATACTTTTCAATCATTAATGCCCTCAAGTATTAAAAATCATTAGTGGGAAATTCAAAATACTTCTACAATGTCTAATTTTAAAGTATGAGAGAGGAGGAAGAAGAGGTACCCGGTGGACGCAATCCCAAAAATTGGTAACGATAGTTATAGCACTCATTATCTCAGTTGAGGATTCTTCCCTTGTTGTGAGCTGGTACGGGAGCAACTCCATCATGTAAGCGTCATCATCATTTTCATCATTAACTTATTCTTCTTCTTCTTGTTGATCTTCTTCACAAGGAGCATGGGGCATGAAACATTTTTCACACCAATAAATGACCTTTGTTTCTTCCACAACAACAACTCTAACCGCTAAAGGATCAGGCACCAATTTTTTTTCCCTTCCTTGGGGCTACTTTTTTCCAAATCCAACAAGTCCTTTACCTCTGTCATCAGTTCTTTGATGATTTGCAAACCTGTCTTGGCCTTTTTGCTTGTGTTGTCCTTGTGAAATTTTCCCAATTCCTTTCTCAAGCCCAGGCTAGTTTGTAAGAAATTTCCTTGATAACCCCTACCAAAGTCTTCACAACCTCTTCTAAATAAGAAACTTTTCTTATTTGAGGGTTTTCTGGGTTAATCCGACTTCACACCATCCCATCTTAGGAGGTTTTCCAATTTCCTTTATATTATTCTCTATTTGTAGAGCCATAGTGAAGGCCTACCTCATCATGTTGGTTGGGGTTATTATCCCTCAAATAGTAAGCAACCTATTCATCAAATGCATCTAAAATATTTGATCAAACATGAATCATCACATAGGTCTTATCCTACCAACACAATCTCCTTAAGCTCTTATTGAACCTTATGTTCAAATCATGTACTGACTCATTAGGATTCAATTTGATATTCCTCAAATTCTGATCAGAAGAAACCTAGGGTCATTTCCTATCACCATATTGCAATCTAAATACATTAGCTCATCTCAGTCACAAGAATCAATAGAGTTATCTGGAAATGCTTTATACTAGTCCCTAACATCCCCTTCTAAAGTGTGAACAAACACCTTGATGTATACATCTTCATGTTCAATCTCAAAATCTTCCATCATATTGTTAAAAAAATTTAGATGTTGATCACTAGTAATAACATTGTTTCCCTAGAACTTTGGTAATTTTGTTCCTTACATCTTAAGGCACTGGATTTGGATAACTAGTCATTCCCTCAAAATTTATAGGTCCAAAGGTGTTTACAACAAAATGGAGGTCTGGGTGGGGGTTGAGCCATGTTGATTCAAGAAGGTGATCTTGGAGGCGAGAAAAAAATTGATGAGGGGCAGAAAATATCCTTGAAATATAGGCTTATAGATTTTGAAAATGGGTAGCCTCCAAAGGCCTAGCTTTTCTTGGAAATCTCTACTCATCTTCTGTAAAGACAGGTGTAGAATGGGAAGTAAACCTTTCCAAAATCAAATGAAGGCCCTTCTCCAGTTGGAAAATTTAATTCCATAAAGAGGCTACCTGATTCCGAAGCACTGTGAATTACAATCTTTAATGATAGGCCTAGTCACTTTTATGAATGGGGATATCTTTTCCTTGACTGCTGATCTCCCACAACTCTCCAGGCTCTTCTTCCTTTTGACCTTTTTTTTCCTAGCTCTAGGAAACAATGTCCTATCAAGATCCCTAGACAAAGCAAGATCTTCTTCCTTGTAGCTTTGTAAATGTTAGTAACAAATACTTACTTGAAAGAGGTTTAAGACACTGGTCCTTCATCAAAACCATATCAATAGGGAGTCACCACTAAGTATTCCCACCTTAGTTGTGCAAATGCACTAAAATATGCTCTGTCAAATGTATGTCAATACTTATAAACTAGAAATCAAAGCTTTGACCTTCCTTTACAAAAAATTATCAATGAATACTAGTGAAAAACTTGTAAAGAGTGGAAAAGATTGCATACAACACCTATAACTTGAAACCTCTTACAGGCCCAAACACAGGATAATATTTAAAATAGATTTATGACTTCTAGAGCATACAAGAAATGTTTACCAGGGTCTAAATATGAACTATATCACAATGAACTAGAAAAGTTAGCACACAACACTAAGGTCTGAGTATAAAATATATTCCCTGGCAACAGTGCCCAGAAGTGTGTTGATGGGCCAAATAGATATGAACCAGCAATAGATCAACAAATCAGTCTTCAGCAATGCAAATCAATTCCAGAGACACAAATTTGAGTGTCCCGTAAACGCAGCGTCAGAAGTGCATGTTGTTGACGGGCTAGATGGATATGAACCGGAAATAGATCTATCAAAAAATCAATCAAATTGGTCAATGCAAACATGATTTCTTAGAGACACAAATTTGACTCCTCGGTAATGGCTGCCAGAATCATGTTGGTACCCAAATTTAATCTCCTTCAAAGACCAAGTAGCATCATGGATTTTGAAAAGACACTTCAGAGGCAGATAGATAATCATGTATGTCGTTTTGTAGTCGGGGAAGTAGTCTATCTAGGACTTGTTAGCACTCAGGTTTTGAAAGAAGTGGGTAACACCTTAAAAGGACTGTGATCTGATCCTAAATATTTTAGGTTGTGCCTTTCAACCAAGGTAAGAGAACCTATTTTTTAACCTCTATTATTGAAGAAAACTGGTAAATCCTTCTTTTTCTTAAATTTTCTAGAAAATATCTTGGGGAAAATATGATCAACACACCAAATATGACTCTCACAAGTTGTCACTTCCAAATTATGGAGATATTTTCACAACATGGAAAAGGTTACTAAAGACATTTGGGATCTTGATTGTTTCTACATGTTTCAGTTATGGGGATTATGCATTGGTATACACACAAAATCAAACAAGGCTAGTACGGGTAGGGTTATTTGTTTTTAAATAATTTTTTAGGCGGGAGCTCGGACAAGATGAACTTGACTTCACTAGATCCTTGAGGAATATTAAAAAATGGAAGGTTAAACAAACCAGAATTCCATAGAAAAGCTTAAGTGTTTCTTTAACCAGCATATGTGCTTCAGTGGAGGCCCAGATTAGCACTTTTTCACACAATCTTTGAGATTCTATCATGAAGGATCGAAGTCACAAAACCCATCAAAGCATTAAAATCTTGAGTCAAATCACACATAAAGTGCACACCTAAAGGCTTATAAACAATCTCTTTGAAAAAATGAAAGGAAAGTGATTTTAAATCATTTATCCCAATCCCAGATGAAAGCTCTTCTAAGGAATGAAATTGTAGATGCCACTAAACTGACATAATGATTGAGACTTGTGTGATTGGATCAGAATTTTAATACAATATTGCAATAGAAACAAGAACAAACTACTCACATAAAATTAGAAATAAAATGACACACATTTTTCTGATGACAACATAGAATAACTCAAATTTGATTAAATATATCAGTAGGGGAAAGTTTCTAGAAAAGTCTCAGTGCTTGTGAATGGCTGGACACTTACAACCAACTTGACACGATCAAATTCAATATAAAAGAGATATACGAGCTTCTCAAAAGGCTTCTCAAAATGATGGGCTCTTTCAATCCTTATTCTACTAGAAAATTCAGTCTTGATCCCTAACACTCCAACCATATGCATGAAATTTTTTTGTCATTTATAACATTTTACAACATTATTTTCCCCCCAAAAATATAGAAATTGATTGCACCAGTTCTTGCCATGATCACCATCGTGATTTCTAGGATCAGATCTGAAAAAAGTCACAAGGTGCTCAAGGGGGCATATCTCATCGAATATCTCCCGCATGCAACTCCTTCCTCTAGTAGATTACTCATTTTTCAATTCGCCAACCACTCCCTCCCCTAATATGTCAAATCTGGCTCCTTGCATGCTCAGGAGAACAAAAATGAAAAATTTGATCGAGCTCGATAGTCAGACCATTTTAATTGCGAAAGACATCTTCCAGATCTCCCCACCAAACTCAAATATCAACATTAACTCCCCTCTCTGCCTAGCGTGTAAGAAATACCAAGAAATCATGAAGACTCGCACTTCAAGGCATGTTTCAGTAAAATGGGGGAAAATCAGATTCAGACTCTCAGTTGTTGTTGATCTTTACTTTGAATTTGGGCCATCCAAGTGGAATATTTGAATCTTAAAAATAGACTCGAGGGTTCCCCTCGATATTTATACAACTTTTGGAAAACTAGGAAAATTTCACATTTTGTTCCATGCCTCTGCCCTTGGGAGATGAGTCTGACACGTGTCCTAATGTGGGTCCCAAAGGAACCACAGATAAATTCTACCATTTGACCCTCTTTTTAGAAAAAGTTAAATTTTCCAAGTTTTCCCCATAGCTCCGCCCTTCCGCTTCAAGATTCCAATGTGGGTCCCAGTAGAACCACGCTCCCTTTTATACTTTTCACTCCTTTCCCCACAAATGGAAAATTTTCCAAATTTCCTCCGAAAGCCTGCACCTCCGCTTTTGACTGGAGCAAGCTTTGAACTTTCTTCGATTGGGCTTGCAGGCCATTTTGATGTTTTGATCCTTTGAAAATCAGGGGGAAAAAATGTAAGTTACCCCAGATGGTCTACATCTCTGCTCCATTTGACTTGTCAAACTGCCACATGTCACTATGGCACACATTGACATGGTCCCCAAAAATTGATACCTTGAATGAGTGCGGGCTCACCATGTGTCCTGGCTCAACAAAATTTGTTTGAAGGCTCGAAGCTCAGTAGAAGGCGCCAAGTGTCATTCCCTGGGACAGTCTCCTTTGGCCGTTGAAAATTCCAAGAAAAATGCAAAGTGAGGGGAGGCCTCCAAGTGTCCTCCTAACACTTCTTTAAAAGGCTCTAAGCGAGCGTGGGCTCGCCATGTGTCCCTGTTCTCTACCAAACTATTTTAGCTTCGAAAAATTTATCTAAGTTTGGGGAAAGTAGCGAAAACCTCCACGTGTCCTCCCGGCTCTACTCCAAGTCCAAACAAAGAAGTAGATCTTCAAACTAGTGACATTCCTCCACATGGACACATTTTAAGTTGAGGTGATTCATAGAAATTTTGAAGTATCCAGCCAAGCCGCATCCAACCAAAAGGTGCCATGTCCCCTGTCAATGCAAGGATGTAAATTTTACCGGGAGAAACACCCGTCAAGCCGTAAAATATAGAAAAATGATCATTTGAGCCCAAAAATGAAAATATCTCCAAGGATAGAGAATTTAGAAATGTTACAAGGCTCAAATACGTCCATCAGAGACACATCCATCCATTTTTCTTCAAGTATTTAGGGCAGAAATGACAAAGAAAACAAATCCCAACCATGGAGAACGGAAAATATGGGAGAACCCGAGTTTTTAGACAAACAAAGAATAGGAGACCCAAATTATAGACCTTTTCTTAGGAACGAGGAAACAAAGAGAAAACCATGGAACCATAGGTGATCTACGACGTAGGAACAAATTAAAAATGGAAACAAATATTAACCAGGCACAACACGAGGAAAAAGAAAGTGAAAGAGGTCATAAATCGATAGATTTTCAAAGGAAAATTGGGGCAAGACTATTTTGAGCACCAACAAAATGTAATGTCTGCTGTAATGATATATTAAATTTAAAATATACCAAGTTCTGTAGAATAATTATGTTGTGAAGACTATAATTTCTCCTGTAATGATATATTTTTGCTGTGAAGACTGTAATTTCTGTTGTAATTTCGGTTATACTAGATGAATTTAAGTATATGGATTCTTATTTAGCCACACTCAAGATCCTATTCAAAAACCATCTCAAGGTTTTCAAAGACCATGAGCTAAATGATGTTATTGTGTTCGTAAGGTAGACCAAGAACTTCCACAAGTTTCATATTCCACGTTGTGACCTTTTTCTCTTATAGGAAAATCATATAGATAACAAAACTATCGGAGGTTATAAGTTTCGAAAAAACTAACAAGGATCCTACTTATTCTTCAAGGAATCTAAAAATGGGTATTTTCACCTATGTACACTTAAAAGTGAGGAAATTTGTGAGTTTATAAACTCTCTCCACCTAAACTATTACTAAATCTATTTTTATGTTTTACATTTCCCTTCATTTTTTCATTTTGCATTCTGTAAAATTTTCATTATATTTCCTCTTCATGCATATAAAGTTATTTCAATTTGAGATCTAGTTTTAATAATATAAAAATGTGTATTAATATATTTAAATACTTCTCAATGTTCATTACTATATATTCTTCACTAAAATTTTATAAATTTAATCACAATGAAGCTTTTGCATTTGGTCATTTAGTGTCACAATCACTTATGAAACTTTCCAAAGATATTTGATCTTGTGGATCACTCAAATGAAAGTTATGTATAAGTGGGTTTTGCAAGGATGCGGAAAAAATATTCAAACAAATTAAGCACTTTAGAACACTCTCAAACTATCATGGATGTGTTTGTTTAGTATAGGATGTAGACCACCTTGATAGATAGAGTAGATATCCTTTAGATTCATGGTCCTTCTACGTGTGTAGATTACCCCCACTATATTTATCACCACTCATATCCATGTATTTTTTTAATTCCTTCCTTAATATCTTGTCACCATACATAATTTATTATTTTCATTATTTTAGATGGTGTTAAATTAGATGTATATACATGGATTAAAAGAATGCTAAATTGTGTTAACCCTAAGTCTTAATAAATGAAATTTTTAGTGTAAATTTACGTCATGAACATTTACCCCTTTTCATTTCAACAACCAACCAAAAACACTTTATATAAGATATAAAATGAAATGGAACTAGAATGTATGTTCATGGCTTGGCCATGAAGCCATTTGAAATAGGTTTTTAAGAAACATTGTATAAAATACCTTAAAACATGTTTTTAAAAGGTTATAAACTCATTCTAGAATTAATGTATACCAACCATTTATGACCTTTATGTTTGTAGTATTATGACTCAAACATGTTCCTTAGTGTTAAGAGATATCACAACAAAATTTATAATTAATGTGTGGAAAAGAACTCCAAATGAGTGTTGGAATCTTAGTAGCAATAATGGGAATGTCCCAAAGGTGTGGGATGTTGGATCCCTTGGGGAAAACTTCCAAAGAAATTTATTTCTTATCCTAACTATTACCATGTCACTACCTTGTGTTATCTAAATGAAGTTGGTTATATTCTAGATGGTAAAGATTTATAGAAGATGCATGGGAGATAGGATTTACTCATTTTATTTCCTATTCTATAGAAAATATTTCTGTTACCCTCTCTCCCTAGTTGTTTAATTTTTTGTTTTAATTTATAGGACTATTATTAGATTTGATGATAATGTCAGTTCAATTTTGCTTTATATTCGATTATTTTTTAATAAGAAACCTATTTTAATGTTGGTTTATAGTGGTACTAGGAAAAAAATGTGTACAATTACATTGCTTAGGAATTTTTTTTCATTAACAATACTATTAATTGAATTTTACTTTCATTTTTTTATAGTCATGGCTTATTCCACTCCTAATTTATTTGAGAGGACCGATTTAGAGATTGCAAAATTGCAATATATTCTCCAGAATCCAACTACAACTTGGCAATATAAAGCCCATTGTGAAAAAATATTGGTTGATCTTCGTAGATTAGAGACAAGTTTGAAGACATATAACCCATTTGATTCTGAGTCAATAAAGAAATTTATAGATTCATTAAAATCAAGTGTCTCATGAGATGTAGGTTATAATGAGATTACATTATGAATTTTCGATAAGGAATTCATTAAGATGTCTTGTTGGAGTTTTTATGCAGACAAATGGAAAGTAAGGGCATATTATGTAAACAAATGTTCATTTCCCTTATGTGATCCTTTGATTTATCCTAGATTTGTGGCATCTAAATGCCAATTTCTGAATAATGACCAATTACCAATATAATTCATAATGATGCTACATGTTGAGGTTCACCTAAACCTAAATGTGAACTATTTATACATCCCTAGTTATTTGAGGTAGGGGCATGGCCATATTAGCCATAGGGAGGTATATAGAAAGGAGGGAGCTCCTGCACATGTTGACACGTGACAACTTGTACTAAGGCCACAACCATTCTTATCAGGATTTCAGGATGTCACACCACCTGTTGTTATGACTGCACATGAGGCTGCTATTGAGGGTCTTGCTGGCATTTCTCATGATACCCAATTGATATTTTTTGATCGTGTGGGTTGGTACCTTTAGAGACGCGATACTAGTAGTGGAGGTGCTAGTAGTAGCAGTGATGCACACAACGAGGTATATGCTCGTGCATCTTTGATTTCCCCAAATGACTTTGAGGCGATACAAATTCTACTCAGACACGTTGGCTAGGACACGTCATGGTTGGTGACTTGTTACATGCATATGAGGTGATTCCATGGCATTGCAACATTCTACTATCGGGAGTTCTAGATTTTATAGAGTAGAGTAGTAGTGTATCTTCTAGTCAGGGTACTAATGTTGTTGCTACAGTTAGACTTCCTATTGCTGGGATCGTGACAACTAATGTAAAACACATTTATGTTCCGGTGTGTGAAAATTAAAAATTTAATATAATTAAAATTTATTTTATTTAATCATTACATTACAATTTATTAATATTAAAATTAAACGTGTAATGTTGTGTTTAGGCTTCTGCTCCATTGCGTGGAGCTTCGCAGCCCACAAAATCTACCTGTGTGATATACACACAACTCTTGACTGATCAAAAAATGGATCTTTATGTTCCAGGTCTGAGTCATCTTGGCTCACTTGGTTACATATTTGCTCATGTTGAGGTCATCAGTGACAATCCCATGGATTTGGAGATGCATTCCGCAGATGTATAGATACATGTGTTTTAATAGAATTAATATTTAATCTAAATTGAAATGTTAGAAATTAATGAAATTTATTAAAAAAACTTATTTATCAACTTCTTACATTTTATTTATTTATTTTCAGAAGGATCTATGGGATAGAGATCTACACATAGCGTAGATACTCCCAACATATGCCCAGGGATAGATACTGAGGTAATCAATTGTACATATCTGTTATACGATGTATTGAATTAATGAAGAAATTGTTGTAGAATTTTTCTTGAAAATTTATATGGTACATGTTATATATAGCTTATGATGTGTATATACCTTTTTTTAACATGCAGGGTGCAGCAGAGCATAGTGAGGGGTCTAGCACTCGCCCTAGTGCACAGAGGAGATTTCAGTGTTATATTATAGGTTTTAGACATTTTAGACATGATTTTATATATTTTTGACATGTATATATACTCATACTCATTCTATACATGATTATTATATTTTGATATTTGTCTTAGACATGTGTACTATTATTATATTTTTATGAGTTCAGTGTATATTTACAATTATGGATTTGAATATAAGACACCCCTTTATCTTTCATTTTTTTATCTTGATGATATAATAATAGGTATAATGATAGATAATGTATTAAATACCCTTCATTTTTGTGATATAACATTGTAAACTTCGTTAAATTTATATATTGAGTCATTTGATGCTTAGGTAATTTAGTAATACTTTATGTTACATTAAACACTCCATGGCTTAGTGAATGCTTCTTTACTTATGCATTTGTCAAATCTTTTCAAAGTGTTATTAGTATTAAACTATATCTCTAAAACTCTATAGTAATTTAAAATATTTTGAAAATAAAATATTCCCTCTCTTTATCTATCCTCTCTCTAAAACTCGGGAAATATAAACTCATATTGTTGGAGGTGTGCAAAATGATGGAAAATGAAGTAAATGTAATGCAATACGTTTCCATGATTTGTACTATTTTAATGTAATTGTAACTAAAAATTTTTGTGGTGGACTTCAATCAATAACCAAAAATACATGATTGGATTATAATTGGGTTACTCCCCTATTGATAAGAAATGTGAGAGAAGGGTAACTTACAAGGCAGTACATTCCCCAAAAGCTTTGCCAATGGAGAAAGAGGCTAAACAGTGAGAAGCCCAATGCATTGGATTTCATTCTCGATTCCTCCCCCATACTAACAAATTCATTAAGGTGCTTGTGTGCTAATTGGGTCACCTTTCCTTATGATTATGACCAAGGTTTAGTCATCTTGAGATGACTAAAACCCACACAAGTCAAATCCATCAAAATATAAAAAAATTAACTAGGAATACTCATGGAAGGTTTTAATTACTTAACATAAATGATAAATACCTCCTTTATTTTGAATGTTGTCTTCCAAACATCTTCAAGATGGAATAGAACCAAATGATACCCAAATTTTAGATTAACTTTAGGGAAGCCTTACAAATATATTCAAGATGGATTAGAACCTAAAGATACCTACAATTTAGGTCAATTTTGGTGAAGTATTGTGCACATCTTAGCTAGTCTAGAATGTCCATAATGCTTCACTATTATCCTGTTGAGTGTGCAAAAATCAATGCATAAGAATCAAGAGCCATATGTGTTTGGTGATAATACTATTAGGTTAGCACAACAAAATGAGATTGATCTGATCTTTCCTTTATCAATAAACTTGTGGATTTGGTGTTAAATCTTGTTGTTCTTCAAAATGAATAAGTCTTCATCTTTATTTGTGATATGTTCACTCACATTTCTACCACCATCGGTACATTTTTTAGGAAACTCAAATGGTAACATTGAGTCATAATATCTTTCAATACCTTGAGTCATGTAGTTCTTAATTGTCTATATCAAAATTTAATTGTCTATCATTTTTCTCACATGAAATTTTAAATGATTCAAGTTAGTTTTATTGACACTAAGAACTTGTTTCAAATTGTTATAAAAGATGTTGAAAAACATCTTTTATGTATGCACCCATTAATGAACCCATCCTTATGTATGGACCCATTAATGTATAAACATATTTTGACATCATTAATGAACTCATCCTTAATATCATAGCAAGAAATTTGTCAAATATGTATGCCAAATGAAAAATAAAATAGATAAAATATTTTATTCCTAGAATAAATGAATATATAATATTCTAGGTCCTTTTATATAATAACAAGTGGCTCTTCTCGTTGTTCAATGACCTGTAAATGTTTTTCAGGGTCTTCTACATCTAGTCTCCATTTTTTGCATTGACCAATTTTAGTCTTAATCTGATACAATGGTAACCCTGTAGCAATTATGTGATGGGTGTAATGATACACCTTTTTGTATGGTTTATAATAATAAAAATTGAATCCCAATTTTGAGGGGATTTCACTTGTTGTAAGTATGTTCCTTGCACTATAATTGAGCCAGTATAAAATGTTGTCTCCTCACTTGTTATTTCACATGTTAGCTTTTCTCTCTCTTATGTGCAACACAAAAAGTAGTACTCCACTTTCTTAGTATTGTCTTCTTCAGCAATGAATGCAAATACATCACCTATAACAAAATTAAAAGAAACATTCAATGATCCATGTATACTATAAATTATACATATATATTTAATTATCAAATTATACAATCCTTTTAAATAAAACATACCTTGTTTAACCAGTCTAAATATGTGGTCATAATCTGTTGAAATTAATGGTACATCTTCAAAACTATCATCATGATCTGATCCATATGTGACATCCAAAACTAAAGGAACTTGCTTCCACTCAGCTACATACCCATGTTTTTTACTATTGCACTCTTAATATGATTTGTTCATGCATTCATAACAAAAACAAGAATAATATCTTGTAAAGATTGTTTAGTTATTACTATCCATAGTTATCAAAGAGTGCAAAGACCTAGAATTGGGAATCCTTCCACATCCATACTTTGTCCTTCGATCAATATCTTCAATTAATCGTGCTCAGAAGATCAATAAAGTTTCAAACAAACATCAAAATTTAGAATAATTTTTTTTAAAGTTTGTAACTTTTAGAACTTAATAAATCAAATCAAGATCTACAGATCGATGTTTTAAATGTGTATGTATCTCTTATATCCCAAAACACTCTATGTGGGGTTGAAGCATGTGATGTTGAATCCTGTGAGGTTTAAACCTGAACTGTAAAATGTCTCTTACACCATTCAACAAGGGTGTGGGCATCAATCAATCAATCTCCCTCATAATAAAAGCTTTGTTTCTTTAGAGAACTTTTGATGCATGCACACGCATCATCATGTTCTCCCTTCCCATGACCACTCTAAAAAAAACTCCACAAATGAGGTATTTTGTGATTACGATGATAATGACTGAGTGAAAAGAAATGGCGAGAGGATTTCAACTGTGATGCACAACCGTATCACCAAACAAAATGTTGATCTATTTTTACTCCTCACTAGTGAATATATTGAAAGAACAAACCAAAAAAATGTTGCACAAAGTGGGTATCATGATCCTTGTCATCAGTTATATAGAAGTGTTAATCCTTCTTGATCATTCGCTTCACATATGTAATTTCAACCCCATCTAAATCCAATTATTCATGCCTATAAAATACTTGAACCATGATAGTAACCTGGTCAGTATGATAATATTGTGTCTAAATTTCTTTTTCATGAGGAAATGTGTAATTCTCAGCAAAATCAACCACTGAAAATATGGAACTAATAGGGAATGTGTCTCTATTAGTCTTGAATTTTGTAGCCTGTAACTTTTAATAGTGAGAATGTTTGATGTTTGGAGTTAAACTTCGAAAACTTTGCATGAATGTAACAATAGGGATTTCCTCTTCTACCAAATCTAACCTGGTTGCATCTTTTCCAAGCCTCGTTTAATATTTTATGTATTTGAATGGAAAAAATCAATACATAATGGAAAAATTGTCATATTCATTTAGTAGGAAACATGTGTGATCACCTTAATTTAGGGTACATGGAGATTTGAAAACATATGTATGTATATTTATCTATCTATGTATATATCTATATCTATATATATGATATATATATATTTGGAACAGATATCTATTAGGGAACTGTGTCCAAAGGGTCATTGATTTCTAGCAATAATTGAAAGTCCCCACATTTTTCATAGATACCTGTGAGGTACAAGTCATATGATCATCGACATGATTATCTTAAATTGTGCAAAGAATGTGTACAGTTGGTTGAATTCAATGACACTTGTCAGGTGGGGAATTTCTTTTGACCATTTCTCATTGCTTGAAGCATAACTTTCTGTTAAGTCAAATACACCTGAAAAAAAAATAAATTGAAATAAATTAATTTTAAATCACATCTCAAAAAGTGATATTTGAGCTAGAGTTGTCTTGATATATAGTATTCAAGTGCTTTAAGCACCCTTTCAAATGAAACATGATACATTGATATTTAATTTTTCTCTTGTTCCTTGAAAGTGAAAGAGAAAAATCAATGTGATAGGGGCAACAACATGTGTTAAGGGATTTATCATCTCACACATACCAAGGAGGTCCATGTATTTCAAAGAACATCTTATAAGTTCAATCATAACATTTAGATCTTCCTGAAGAGTGTACACATTTCTCAAACAGTGAGCAAGGTTGAGTTACTTCTCCATGCCAATGTTTTAGATGTGAATCATAGTTGAAAGTGATGGTATCCTATATTCTCAATACATGTGATCATCATTTAAAGAATGATGATTCCTCTTAGTCCAAAATTATCAGAAGCTATCCTCACAATATTGAGTAATGCTATGGTGTGATCATAACATGATAATTTTCTACAAATCTATGTTCTTTCAACTTTCTTTCTACTTGTTGTAGAAGTCATCCACTTGTTCTATGCCTTCCTCCTCTTTCCATATTTGTTGGCTGATAAGGTTATAGATACACCCAATGCCATAACAGTGTAGCTCACATGATGATTTGAAGAGTTGTAAAAAATATCAGGATGCTAACTTGAAATTTAATGATTTCTCTATGAGAAAGAAATGTTATCAACTGTCCTCTAAGTTTTTGTACTTGAAGAACTTTTTGAATTCTCTGTAGAAGACAGTGGCAAAAAAATTCTTATTGAATACGTTTTGAATAAGTCCCTCCAGAAGATCAACACCCAATTAGAGTTGAAGTGAGAGAGGTGTCCTGTCCTAGCTCAACATAATTGAATGAATGTGAAACACAACAAATGTGGTCTAACAAATGTAGTCAAATTAACAGTGACTCAAGAGTATGTGAGAAGTGAGAGTCAAAGACTAGTGCACCATGATGAATTTCCACTTTTGAAAGAGAATTTTAAATAGCATCCAGTGATTTGATTTACAAGAATGTAGATAGATCAATTTCAGTCGAAAATAATGAGTTGAATTAATAGAGAAAGATTATGCACATAGAGAAAGACAATAAAATCTTGTCTTGGCATACTCATAAATGTCAAATGAATTGAATCAGATATAAAGAACTAGGAGTAACCCTAGTTTTCATGACTTCATAAGTGATCAACCCTATACCTGAAACAAGAAATGTAGAGATTACCCTGCATATATGAGTGGTTATTATCAGATAGGATTCAACACACCAACACCCTCCCTTGATCGAAGTTGTGATCAAGAATGAAGTGTATGTATGAGTCAGACAAAGTTATAAGACACTCCTAAACAGGTAAGAAAGCTGTGTCAAAAGGATAGTTTTAGACTAGCTAAAGTATTTAGGAAGTGGGTGCTTCCATATACAAACAACATGTTGTAGCTTGTGTGATACTAAGATTTATAGCCTTAGAGGTTGACTATGTAGCTCGACAGAACTATGAGTAACCTTTTTCCACATAAGTACACTCACCCCAAGATGGGTTTTCTCCCTAAGAGAAGAAAATCACCTCACTTAAATTTCTTGTCTCCTCTGTGTGAATTTATCTACAATTTGAATTATCTTTTGTACTTGGAGTGTATTGAGTTTGTGATTTGATAAAAGTCATGGATTATTTTATCATATGAAGTGCATATGGATCTCAATGTGCTTCGTCCACTAATTCTGAGTTGGATTTCTGTTAATTGAGATAGTACTTTTGTTATCACAGTATATAATGGTGGGCCACCAAAAGTGGATGCCAAACTTTGTCAGAATACCCTATATCCAAATAGCATCCGTGACAACATTAACTACTCCTTTGTATTCTACCTCTCTAGAAGATATTGCAATTGCATTCTTCTTCTTGATACACTAAATAATAGGACCCAGAACCAAGAGAGAAACTGTAGCTAGAAGGTATATTTTCTGATGATCTAAGTCACCGGCCCAATTAAAATCTGTGAACCCAATCAAGTACAATATCCAACCCTCCATGATAGTGAATGCCAATAGTGTAGGTGCCACGAACATAATGAAGGATCCACTTAGCTTAGTTATAATGCACCTCTTGTGGCTTCTTACATGAATCTAGACACGATCCCAACAATCATACGATAAATCTATTCGAGTGTGAGTTAATTAAATCAAACTCCTTACTAACTATCGATAAAGAGTACCATCAACCAAAGGAGTAGGGAAATCAGAAACCAACTTAATCCCAGTAAAGAAAAAGAGTAGGAGAAGACTTGCAATCGGACATCTGAACATGAGCTAGCAAGTCAAGAGCATACTTAGGTTACAAAATCAAAACTTCTGAGTGAGATTGTCAAATATGGATCCCAAGGAAGTAATGAAGTAGACCTAATTCAGTCATGAAAAACCTATTGGCCAAGGCGATCTTCGCAGAATCAATAATAAAGAGAAGAGCTGCCTATGATCAACAAGTCATCAATATAGATATCAAGAATGAGTAGTGGAGTCATCTTGCCATAGAATATAAACATTTGGATTAGAGTGACACCTGGTAAACCCTGAAGTAAGTAAAAAGGAGTCCATCTTGGTATACTAAGCCCGAGGGGGCTTTTTTGAGGCCATAAAGAGACTTCTTGTAACTTACAGACAAGGAAGGGATCTTGGACATAACCCAAAGGTTGTTCCATATAGATCTCTTCCTCTAGGTCACCATGAAGGAAGGTACTCTTAACATCCATTTGATGGACTTTACATATTTTTTCTGCGGTAATGGAAAGTGGTCGGTTGAATAGAAATCATCTTTGTAACCATAGCAAAGGTTTCAGGATAATAAACCCCAGCTATCTAGGAGAAACCATTAGCTACTAATCGTGCTTTAAAATTTATGACGTTTCCATCTACTTCATACTTTGTTCTGAACACCCACTTACACCGAAACGATTTTTCTTCCTTTCAAAAGAGGGGCTGAGATCCTAAGTATCGTTCATCATGAGAGAGGAATACTCCTCATCCATGGCAGAATCCCACTCAGGAATCCTTAGAAGCCTCCTGAAAATACTATGGATTAGAAGGTAGAGGTGAAGAAAGAGTGGAGTCCAACGAAATCTGCGTGAGTATGTCTCATATATGAAGTATCTCCAACTAAATCTCGAGCACTTTATAAATTTTTCCTAGCCCAAAGAGAACAAGGAGGATAAGGCTCTAAGTTGGAAGATTCTTCACTTGAGTGAGAAGGGACATAGTCCTTGTCATCACTAGTATCAAAATCAGAAGGTTCAGAGGGTCAGATGGTTGGGAGGATCAGGAAGAGGAGCACACTCAACAACATCATCATCTGATGAGTCAGAATCCGAATTAGCAAGCTGAAGAACCTCAATAGGTGGAGAAGTAGAATTCAAAGAAGAATCATTGAGCTTAAAAATTCTCTCAGTATATAGCTCATGAGAATTACGATTGAAAAATCGATATCCGTTCACACCATCAGAATACCCTACAAAGATAGAAGGCTTGGATTGTTGGTTCCAAAGCCTTGTATTTATTTTTGCAAATTTGAGTCATAGCCTTGGATCCGAAGACTCAAAAGTGCTCAACATCAGGCTTGCATCCAAACTAGGATTCAAAGGGTTGTCATCCCTCTTACTTGCCTTATGTGGAACATAGTTCTAAATGTAATTATCACAATTCACTGCTTCGGCCCAATACTACGGAGGAAAAGACTTCAAGTGAATCATACAAGTGGCCATCTCCTTTAGAGTATGGTTATTTCGTTTTGCGACTCCATTCTGTGAAGGGATATAAGCAACTGTATGCTGCAAAGAGATCCCTTTAAAACTACAGAAATCCATCAACCTATTGTTTACATATTCACCTCCATTATCAGTTTGAATAACCTTAGTAGACCATTCCACCTGTTTCCCAACAAGATCCTTAAAGTCTTGAAAATGTTCAAAGACTTCAGTCTGAAGCTTAAGAAAATATACCCAAGTATGTCGCAAAAACTCATCAATGATGGTTAACAAATAAAGATCTCTAGTAAATGAAAGAGAAGGAAATGGACTAGAAATATTGATTGTGAACAAGATGCAAGGGGACGAGTAGCTCTCTAGGCTTTTCCTCTGTCAAATGTATTTTTAGGATGATTTCTAAGGGTACAACCCTCACAAAAGACCCTTAGAAAACTTGACGCATAGTAACTTGTTGACCATTTCGTTTTGGATCAATTGTTCAAGGTGAGCGATAATATAGATATCTGAAACGCTCATGCCATAGCTTACTAACCTAATTTTCATGAGTGAGCAAGGTAGTCGGCGTAGAATCAGAAGTAAAGTGGGAAAAGGTATACAACCGTGAACAGTGATCAGCCTTTCCCTCAACCACTGTAGTGTTATCGTTAAGATCATGAATAATCACTGAGTTAGGACCAAATTCCACTCACATTCCTTCACAAAGGTTAGTAATTTGGTAAGCCGATAAGATATTGCTAGAGAGATCGGGAACACTCAACACTTGGTTGAATGTTCCACTACCCATCTCTATTGATCCACTACCAGAAACCGACACTCTCGTGTCATTACCCATCATGATTTGGGATATTTCATATGGTTTGATGTTAGAGAAATCAACATGCAAAGAACCCATATGGTGTGAAGCACCGGAATCTATAATCCACGTCAATGAAGCAGAAACTCTGGCTACAAGGGCCTTTCCTTTCTTCTTCTCAGATTGTAGAACCTTTTGCAGCAGAAGACTCATCCTTCAGAGCACTTTGTCTTTGATGGATTCGAGGAACACATTATTTTATTCTTCTCAAGTAAATGAGATAAAGTGATCAATTTTTGATTCTCAAAAACAGTGGTGATCGTCGTGGCCAGACTTCTTGTAATAGGAACACAAAATACTTGCTATTTCTATGCCTCTAGGCTCAGAAGATGAAATGTTTGTGTCATTTTTAGGTTTTGACTTGGTTTCTTTCTTAGGTTGATTCTTTGTTTTTTTCTTCTTTTTCAGTCTTCTTTTACTTACTCGTACTTGCTACAACGGAACATGTGACTTGGACTTGAGAGACCCCTGTTTGAATGAGTTTATCTTATTCTCTATTGAGTTGGGACGAAAAACAATCAAAGGAGGGGCACATTCCAATCATTGCTCAAAGAATATTTTGTAGCATAAAAATTTAACACGAAGATAGAATATTTGGGACCTAATTTAGAGAGAATTGAAAATATCAGTTGATAATATTTCTTCTCTATTTGACATTCCTTTAACAATAATCTAGTGTGGATAAACTTCGAGAAGAATTCTTGTAGGTTTTCAAAATCACTAGGATTTAGCCCTAGTAGTTAATTTTTCCAAATTATGCATTCTTATGTCATTTTGATGTCTAAACATTTCATCCAACATTTTCCACACAGAATTAGGTGTTTTGGATGACTCAATGTGGAAGAGCAAGTCAGAGAGAAATGGACATGTATAGAGGAGACCTAAAGCTTCATCACTACAGTTTAACCACTTAGATTTTTCAGGGTCATCATCTAGTTCAGTCTCAGTTCCCATACTGATGCAGTATAACCCTTTACCCCTTAGTTTCATAATCATTTTCGATATCCCTTAGAACAAGTTGAACAACATAAGCAAAGGAATTGAAAGTTCATCTATAGTCAAGAGAGAGAAAGAATAAAGAAAAGAAGAACAAGAAACACAGCCACCTAGGACAATATAATAACCCCCTAATTTCAGTACTTTATAGTTTAGTGAATTTATTACAATCAAGTCCGTGCGTGTAGTCTAGAAACACTTGGTAACTCGTCTTGTAATCAACGTAATAACGCGCAAGATAAGGAGACCACAATAGTGTTTCGTGGAGCGTAGAAAAAAAAAGTGACACCGTACAAAAGAACAATTCCAAGAAACAAGAAAGGAGGCGAAAGCAAATCTTGGTTGTCAGAAAAGAGCATCTCACATTGCAAAGATATACCCCCTTACTGCAAATTGTGGCATATGCGCTCACTAGTCATAGGTAATAATAAGGGTAAAATACAATGTTTTAAACAAACTCAAGATGAGTCCAAGAGATCTTCAGAATTCCAGAAAAGCACGCAGAAGACAAATAGGAGCTTGCAGTGTTATTGCACACTTGAGCACATGATTAGTAAAATAAATCGACAATAATACTTAAAAAATATCATTTGGAAACACCTAATTTAGTTAATTTTAAAGCTATTGGAGTTTTAAAGAAACAACAATAGGGGTTGATTTAAAGGAAGATTTTAATTATTTACTAATCGTAAATGATAATCAAATTAGAGTCGTAATTAATAGAAATACATTTAATAAAATTAAATCTAATTAATTATGAAAAAATAATTAAAATCTAATACAAATTAATTCCTAATTAATTTTTAAATATTTTCCTTTTGAAAGAAATCAAAATTAAATTGTTTCCCACTTACAATTTAAAATTTTTGGTTAAGATCTGTTAAGATATATTAAAAGAAACTAACTAAGATATATTAAATTTAAATGAGACTAATTTCTATTATTTATCTACTAATAGAAATAGATTTTTTAAAAAAGCTTACCATTATTTAAAAATCACCCACGAAATAAATTTTAATAAACTTACTAGAAAAAAGTTGGAGTGCAGTCATGGAGGGAAACCGTTCGGTGTGCTTTGTGGAGACAGTTCAGTGAGTGTTGGAGGGGAGAAGTTGTTGGGAGTAGGTGGAGAGTTTGGGGAGGAGATCACAAGTGAAATAAACTTCATGTCTAGCGCAGAGTATGACCATGCAAAGAAAGGAAACATCACGGCTAATGCATACCATGACCATGCAAAGAAAGGAACCTTCATGGCCAGCATAGAGTACGACCACGCAGAGAAAGGAAACTTCATGGCCAATGCATACCATGACCACATAGAGAAAGGATAGCTTAGCCATGCAGACCATGGGAGACCTCAGTAAGTGGTGAAGGAAACTCACGGCCAAGGTAAGATTCCACGGTCCAAGGACATGTGAAACCCAACGAACAAACATGAACCCGTTTACAGAGAAAACCAAGTAGATTCGACTAGGGAACAGTGCAGGGGCGAGTTGTATGAGGGCCGAGTTGGCCTTAAGCAGCTCCAAAATACCACAAGAAACCCAAAAAAATACATATAAAACCAAATCTGCATCCTAAGAACTGTAACCGGAACTCCACAATACCTCAAAACATGCATGCAACCTCAGAGAATGGCTCGGTTTAGAGCCGAACGAGCAAAAAAAAAGTAGAGGTAAATGGAGAAGGAGTTTATAGGTTTGAACATGAGTTTATAGGTTTGATGAGCATCATTTGAAAGGAGAGGTAGAGAAGAGGAGCTTGGTTACAGAGGAGCAAAATGCCAACTTCAACCAAAGTTTTGACCTGAATCTCTACAAAAAACACCATGCAAACATAGAAAAAACCATAAAAATAGAGATCTAAAAATAATTTCCAGTTTAATAAATGATTAAAAAACTAGAATAAAGAACCTCTATTTTAGTTTATCTACTAGATTTAGTTGTAAATAGCTAAATGTAGTTACAAAACCCCTGAAATACTCAAGGAGATCTGCACATGCATGGAGAACCTAGCAAAAAGCTTGAACTTTCCAAGAAAAATTTGTTAAGAACGTTAGCAATAAAATTTAAGAATATAATGATTGAAAAAAAACTTGCATGAGGAGTAAAAAAATAACGAAACCAAGAGTGATCACAACTTAGATGATGAATGCACATTTACCTGATCTCATCTCTGATAACATGAAAGAGTTGGAAAGAATCATATCAAAAATTGTGCACCACGATGAATTTTCACTCTAAAGGAAACGTAATAGCTCCAGCATAATCACAAGAAGGAATCAATCAATCAATGGAAGAAACTTGCGTAACAGAACAAAGCTTGCACACAGAGAAAGATAGTGGAGTACCTTGGCATACTCATAAATGTCAAATGAAGGGATACATATAGGGTATTGAGTAACCCTAGTGCATGACACACAAGTAAACCCTAAACCTAACCCTAAACCTAACCCATGTGAGATGACCCTCCATGTCTCCTAGAGAGTAACAAACAATAAAAAACAAAGTAGATGGCTAGATCAAGATCCAAATTATACTATTGAGTGGTTGCAATATTTTTTACCATGTTTTGTTTATATTTCAACAATTATTGTTTCGTTGAATGATTTTTCTGTGTGAATCCTCTTTCGGTACTTGGTTGGTTCTTACGTTGTTTTTGTTATCTAGTTTTTTATTTTCACATATTGTTTCTACTGTTTTAGGTTATGAAATCCTATCAAAACCCTTACCTTTACCCAATATAAAAAAGATATTATCATATTTACCGTAGAATGAAAAATAAAATTACGATCTATCAAGGGTTTCTACTTATGTACCAATTTTTGCAGCCTCGTCTTTCACTAGTTGTGCCTTCTCTCTTTCTATTTGTGTCTTCCTATGAACTGATCTTCTAGCATTCTTCTCTGCATTTTCTTCCTCGGTATAATTTCACTTCTTATTTTTTGCATTTCCCATGATTCTTCCACTTCAATAATTTTCACCTGCACACATAAATCGAGATAGATCTGAATTTCTAAGAGTAAACTTGATACAAAATTACACATGCATGAAACTCTTATTATATATAAATCTCAATAGAAATTAGGTTATTTTTAATTTTAGTTTTTTATAAATTTAAAAACACTTTTCTAATTTTTAATAGAATTTATATTTAATATACAATTATTTAGTTTTATAATATATTTTTAAATAAAATAACTATATGCTTTAAAATCAATTTTATTATATATAAATAATAAAAAATATTTTTCAAAAATATAATAACATATTACATATTTTTTGTTAAAAAAAATTAAAAAACCAAACTTAGTTTAAAACAAACAAATACGTAAAAAACTAAATTTAAAACATTAAAAATGAACAATATTATTTTAAAATCGTTACTTATAAAAACAAAAATTGCAAAACATTAAATTTAAAAGGAATCGTTCCAGCGGCGCGTTGGTAGAATAGAGGTGTTCGTGCGAACCCTGCTGAGTGGCTCTATCGTAGCACCTAAGTGGCACATTTTGTCTCCAAATCTTTTTGGAGGATAATTGTAAGCCAAAATCTACCACTTAGGTGCCATGTAATTAGGGTAAACGAACTAGTCAAATTACAAAATTTTAACACAAAATTCATATTTTTATTAGCTTTCTAAAAATATAGAATTTTATTTTTTAAAAATCTATTTTGTTATTTAATTTTTAATTTTTACTAACATA
Source organism: Taxus chinensis (assembly GCA_019776745.2). NCBI lineage: Eukaryota > Viridiplantae > Streptophyta > Pinopsida > Cupressales > Taxaceae > Taxus > Taxus chinensis. Next base: position 236,905,514 of record CM034146.1, read on the forward strand.
TGGTATTTTAGGACAATCAAAAGTACAAAATCAACCAAATTTGATAAATAGTAGAATATATTAAAAAAAATTGAAAACAATAAACTTACTATTTTTTTAAGTCTTCTTCGTACCTATGAAAAACAATCAATTTCGATATAAATCTCAAAATTTATTGGCAGAGACATATGTACACTATTTATTTAAAAATATTTTTACTAAATAATTAATTAAAAAAATATAAGTCAAAAAAATACCAAAATTTGATAGGACCTTAAAAGTCAAATTTTGAATATACATCTAAACTTTTGTGGTGGAAAAACAACTTTTCATTTAAAAACATTTACCAAGGGACAATCTTTCCTCTTTTAGAACATAAGAAACAACGTATTATAAAATTAAGATAAACAACAAAATTTTAACCAATTTTTTTAAAAAATATATACATGTATTTTACACTCTAAACACAACATTCTGTTAGTTTGTGGAATTTCATGAATGCATGCAGTTTTGTGGCTATTAGCTTTAGAAAATAAATGAAATTGAAAATTAATGTTTATAAAGGTACAAAACATACAAAAAAGTGGGACATTTTATTGTGCTTTGTAAATATTAGAAAAACATTTGGTGGGTTTCCTTCCCCTTGAGGGTTTCCTACTTACATCTTGTGTTCTTTTGTACTCCTTGATTTTTATGTTCTTGTGGATGGTTGTTACTAATTTTTGAGATCACATCAATACATGGTTGAATGTTAATGGTGTATAAAATCTTATTTGACAATGTTTAAGGGTTTTGAAGGATTGATGCTCCCCTCGTCCATTGTGCTTCCAACACCAAGTTGAACTTCAAGTTGGATGAAGTTAAAATTTGAATATATTTATTAATTATCATAGTCGTTATTTTATTATTATGAATGTAATTCTTAACATTCTTAAACTTATATACTTAAATAATGTTCAAGGAGGTGATGCATGAATCTTAAAACACGTCCATTTTCACCACAAATATGAGAGAGATGTATAAACATTGCAAATATTTGAAAATAACCATCATATAAAAATTGTATATATAAAATATGACCATTACTTTTATATAGATTTATATGTAAACTATATATTAAAGATAGGTGAATATATAAACTAGTATTTTTTATTTAACTAATAGTGTATAAATAACACGACTCTTTTACGTTTTTTAAATCTGCAATATTTGAAAATTAGCATCACCTTAAAATTATGTGACAAGAATATGTGGCCATCTAATTTAGCTTCTTTTGATTGACCTATATAAGTGCATTATATATAAGAAGCCACATGATTATAATAAATATTAGTAACATCCTTAATACCTAGTGGAGATCAATGATATCCTTAATTAAAAGAATTATAACATAATTAAAGACATATACTATAGGATGAAATATATGAAACCCTAAGTGCAAACCCATGATTGATGTTCAAATAACACACCAAGAATTTTACACATTTGACACCATGTGAATAACATATTAAAAATGTCCTTATCAACCTTTCACAAGCACATTTAGATGATAATAATGAATACATAAACTACTATTAACGTATATTAAACTAAGTTTTTGATGGTTCAATGAAAAATTCGCTAACTACAATTGTTATTTTCTCACATTGGAGAAAAATTATTACCATATATGAGTGTTAATGTTAAGGTAATACAAATTCAGTGTTAAATAAGAAGAGCAAATTTGACCACCAAAAAATAACTCCAATATTGTATTATCGTACAAATAAACACTATTATGTTATATGCGGGCTTGAATGGGTGAGGGGAAGATCTAAGCTATGAGACTATTTGGGTATGCACATTGTGCACCTGCAAATCTCCTTCCCTCTTGGATAGAAGCAGATCCTCATCTAGAAATCCCAAGATCGATCATGAACAAAGCTAAAAATAGACTAAAGTTTTCAGTTTTAGGCAAGTTTGAAGGATCCAGGAAAAATATTGATTCCATTAGAGAAAGGTGTATAAGGAAATGGGCCTGTAAGGTGGATGTCAGGGCTCTTGCAGGGGAAGGATTTCATTTTTTCTTGGGTGATGAATAGGAGGTGCAAATAGGTGATTCAAGGGGCATTATGGTTTTTTGTGAGGATTCCTCTTAGCCTCCACCATTGGGATCCTAGAATAGCTCAAAACTTTAATTTCTAGTCCCTCCCTATCTAGATTCGACATCCCACTCTCCCCTTAGAGTTCTGGGAGCCTGAAATTTTTCTAAGTGGCATTTGGTCTATGCAGTTTTTGATTGTTGTGGATTCTGCGGCCAGGGCACACATGAGAGTTGTTTCTTCTCATATGTGTATCAATGTTCCAGTGGGGTATAAAATTACTAATATGATTTTTCTTAACTATCTGGGTGGAAATGGGAACAATTGATTGAGGTTGAAATTTTTCCCATAGTTTGTAGTAAATGCAGAAGGGCTAGATATTCAGCGGATAAGTGTTGTTAGGAGGAGGAATCTCCATAGAAACATGTGATCAAACAAATGAATGATGACTCAGGTTCAGATTTGGATGATACCGATGTTGATTCCATGGATTTACCTGAGGTCTCTATGGCCTTAATGGATGTTATAGGCAGTAGAGAGATTGAACTGACCAGCGCTAATGGTAGTGTTGTTTTCAACGTTAGCAAAGTCCCGCATGCTCGGTTTGTCTCAATACCTATTGTAATGTCCCCAATGGACATTATCTTACCCCTAAATGGATTTTAGGCAATCCCAACTTTAAATATGCAAAATAAAGACAAATTACAACCAAACATAAATCTGATTTTTGCAGAAAATTAAATCTAGGGCAGCGAACAGAAAATAAAGGATAACTCCAACAATACTTCCTCAAATCTCTTGAAATTTTAAATGGAACTTGCTAATACAATAATAGATATTATAGGACTATTTTTGGAATTTTTCAAATAACAGAATGCTGCCATAAATTTACAGTGTGCCCTAAACAGCATAAAACTTCTAAAATTAATATATTTTGCTAGAGAAGTCCAAATGAGCTGAAACTTTGGATCTTGGGCCACAAAAATATGAAGAATAATATTCCAAAAATATTTTTCACACGAAAAACAAAAAACCCTAATTTTTCCCTAAAAAGTAGGTCACCCAACACATTTAGGGTATCAATTCAGCTCCAAAATTGACAAGCTAGGGTAGATCTCTCACTACCGAAGAATGCCCTACTAGCTAGGAATGGATCTCTCACCACCAAAGCTAGGGTTCCTATGGGATATTACTCCACAAGATGGATATTTGCAAACAACAGTTGCACATGAAAGAATATGCATAAGCTACAAGCTTAAGACAACAATTAGAAAATATCAAATGGTATGGAATATCTTTCCCTTCAAGTTGACTTCAACTTATAAAGGAAGAAGAGACCCAAAAGAACCTCTACAATATCCAATTAGTTCCCAAGGATTTTCACTATGCAAGCATTTAATATTTTCCCATATTAAATGATTTTTCCAACAACTTTTTCCCTCCTAATGCAAGTCACATTTTTCTAGGGGAAATACATAGTAAAATGGGCATTTATCCTTTCTATGTTCTCATTCCCCCTTCTAAGGAAATTTGCATTTTCACCTAGGATGGATAAAAATCTATATTTGGGCCTTTTCCATCCTTGATTTAATAATTATTATAAGTGCTCTATAAAAAAATCTCTTTTATTAATGGAACTTTATAATAATTAAATATAACTTAAGCCACCCTTATATTTTTCCTTTGGCCATCGGGTTGACAAAATAGGCTAAAGGTCTTCGAATGGGAAGGGGATATTACAATCCTCCCTTCCCAAAATTGCTTGCCCTCAAGAAATTCTTATCTTGTTTTGTCCAAGTGTCATGCACAAGAGACAAAACATTTTGAAGTGATCCGCAAGCCTGGCACTTGTTCCTATCAAGTGAACTAAAACTTGCCACCATATATCATCCACAAGATGCTCACATACATATACTTGGAGCAATGCATCTAATGATGAAAATAGATAGGCAACAATAAATGAAACACATTAGTATGCTCATTATACCTTGTAATATCACCAACATGCTCGTCAATCTTGTTCTTCAAAATGTCTTAACTTTGTTGCCCCAAAATCTGAGTATTTGTGTCAACAATGGGCTGAGATTCTTCATAAATCAGCTGCTGCGATAAATGAGATGGCATAATTTCTTCCACACCATCTTTAATCTATGCAATCAGCCCTCCTTTGAAAGGTATTTCCATGCTCCCGGCTGCCCTCTCTTGAGAAATGACATTCCTCATACCTTGTTTCCCACTAAGTGAAGACATCGTTTCCTTGAACTCTTGTAGGTGTTGTCTTGCTTGAGCGGCTATCAATTTAGCAGCTCTAGCTCTGCTATTCCACTCCTCCCACATTTTTAGAGTTTCCATTACATCCTCCTTACTTGCATATACAAATTTATTCTCTTGAGCTGGAATAATTTCTCTAACAAGCAAAGTTTCATTAATGTAAATATTTTTCTCAATGGAAATCATACCTTTTTCTCTATAAGCTTCTTCTTCTTCAAATGAGTTCTTTTGTAATTCAGGTACCGGCATATGATGACCTCGCTTGGGCTTGTTACCAATATTAATCATGCAATAATCTGGAAATAGCATATTATCTCTGAAACCCTTACTCAAAGATTGGTATTTCCTCTAACAAGAATCCTCATCAATCACCTCTATTGGATGCCCTTTATTATTGTTCTCACTTTTTTCTTTATTTTCCCAAGACCTTCTTTGATTTAAATTCTAAGTGAGTTGGCTCAAATAAAGGTTAGTGGTTTCCTGTTCTTTCAACATGTTGGTGAACATTTCCTTCATAAAACCCATATTGAAATCTTTCCAATTTACCATATTTAACCCACACAGGCTGGAGGAACAAACTCGCTTTGATACCATTTGTAATGTCCCCAATGGACATTATTTTACCCCTAAACAGATTTTAGGAAATCCCAACTTTAAATATGCAAAATACAGACAAATTACAGCCAAGCAGAAATATGATTTTTGCAGAAAATTAAATCTAGGGCAGCGAACAGAAAATAATGGATAACTCTAAAAAATACATGCTCAAATCTCTTCAAATTTAAAATGGAGCTTGTTAATACAATAACAGATATTATAGAACTATTTTTGGAATTTTTTGAATAACTGAATGCTTCCATAAATTTACAGCGTGCCCTAAACAGCTGAAAACTTCTAAAATTAATATCTTTTGCTAGAGAAGTCCAAATGAGCTGAAACTTTGGATCTTGGTCAAAAAAATATGAAGAATAATATTCCAAAAATAGTTTTCATACAGCAAACACAAAACCCTAATTTTTCCCTAAAAATTAGGTCACCCAACATATTTAGGGCATCAATTCAGCTCCAAAATTGACAAGCTAGGGTAGATCGCTCACTACCGAAGAATGCTCTGCTAGCTAGGGATGTATCTATCACCACCGAATATAGGATTCCTATGGGATCTTACTCCACAAGATGGAGATTTGCAAACAGTAGTTGCACATGAAATAATATGCATAAGCTACAAGCTTAAGACAAAAATTAGAAAATATCAAATGGCATGGAATATCTTTCCCTTCAAGTCGAATTCTCCGTATAAAGGAAGAAGAGACCCAAAAGAACCTCTACAATATCCAATTAGTTCCCAAGGATTTTCCCTATGCAAGCATTTAATATTTTCCCATATTAAATGATTTTTCCAACAACTTTTTCCCTCCTGATGCAAGTCACATTTTTCTAGGGGAAATACATTGTAAAATGGGCATTTATCCTTTCTATGTTCCCATTCCCCCTTCTAAGGCAAGTCACCTTTTCACCTAGGATGGATAACAATTTATATTTGGGCCTTTTCCATCCTTGATTTAATAATTATTAATTCATATAAATTATTGTAAGTGCTCTATATATATATTTTTTATTAATGGCACTTTATAATAATTAAATATAACTTAAGCCACCCTTATATTTTTCCTTTGGCCGTTAGGTTGAAAAAATAGACCAAAGTTCTTCGAATGTGAAGGGGATATTACAATCCTCCCTTCCCAAAATTGCTTTCCCTCAAGTAATTTTGATCTTGTCAAGTGTCGTGCACAAGAGACAAAACATGCTGAAGTGATCTGCAAGCCTGGCACTTGTTCCTGTCAAGTGAACTAAAACTTGCCACCATATATCATCCACAAGATGCTCACATACATATACTTGGAGCAATGGTTCATCAAACTCCATAATGTAAACTTTGGCATGCATCTCATGATGAAAATAAATAGGCAACAATAAATAAGACACATTAGTATGCTCTTTATACCATGGAATATCACCATCAGAAGGGAATGAAGGATCATTTGGAGACAAAAGGTGGGGATATCACTAGTGGAAGAGCCCATGACGACCAATCAAATCAGTTTGAGCGAAGCAATACGAATTTTTAATTTGGTTGCAATAATTATGTAATAAATAACAGACATGTTGTGGACAATGAGCAGGTAGTAGAAGGAGGTAGAATCATTTGGTTGGAGGTTGGCTTCGTTAAGGAGGGGACAAGTGGTCTCTCTAGCAAATAAATATGCTTGCCTTTGAGTAGGTCTGATTTTAATGACCCAAGCCTTACAAATGATGGACGTAATTCCTTGGAAGTTAAGTTGGAAGTGTTACTTGTGCCCAATAATAGGATGGGATCTTCCACCCATGGTAATGATGATGAAGGGTGGAATAAGGTTCAACCTTAAAAACATAAAGTTGTAATGTCTGATCTTGTTATGCGAATTCGTTCCTTGATGGATTTCGATAGAGCATCCTAAAGCTTTAGCTCTATCTTCAGATCGGTTCAAGCCTTCTTGTCTAGTATTTGGATTCAAAATTCTTTAGTTATGCTTTTTCTTCTTTGACGATTGGTAGAGATCTTTTCTTAGATCCTTCATTGCTTTAACTTTTTATTCTTTGTGTCTCTCACGATGTATCTCTCATTGTAAAGCTTCTAGGAGCCATAATCCTTATTTTATTACCCTATCTAAAACAACGATTTTTTTAGTGGTGAATATTCATAATTTGACGAATATTCCATTTTAGGAAAATCTGAAAAGACAAATTTTTCGGAGCAATTCAGTGACTTGTTCACCTAAAATTTACAATATATATATTTTTTAACGGTCGAAATTGCCCACATTTGAAAACATCTCCTATAACAACCTAGGTGATTCGTCGGGTAGTATATACTACTAACTTACTACTATTTTACTGACGTACCGGCATATCAAGTACTGTGAAATTACAAGGCAGATTATTGACAGATGACAAGAGGTTTTTTTATGCATGGAAGGAAGTTGTTGATGCACGACATGAGGTTGTTGATGTGCAAAAGTCTTGTGTTCTTGATGCACGATAGGAAGGAAGAGGTTGCAGACGCACAACGAGAGATTGGAAGTCATACAACAACCAAGTTATTGTCACGAGACAACAAACCTCCTTTCGTGCGACACTAAGGTTGTTGTCATGCAACAACAACCTTTCTGTCGAGCGAAAAATTTGCACACAAACCCCAGAAAATTTGCCATGTTCATGAAAGTGGTTTCGGGGATATTTGCCAGGAATATTCCATCTTTGATTTCTCTTAGGTCTCTTAAAACGAACCCTGATCTAAAAAAACAAAATAAAAAATGTTAGACTTAAATTATAGGATGATAGAAAATTGGTGTTATATTAAAAAAATAGATATGAACACCAAAACTTCTGATGTCGTAGTGTTCAATGTGTGAAATTCTTGTTGTGAAATATTCTTCATGGAAATGATTATAGAGGTTGATGTTGGGTGTCGTGAAACATTCCATATGTTACCTAAACTACCGTTGGTTCTCATTATTATTTTTCTTTACAATTTTCAGAGTGTTAGGTCTAATATTATTCATAAGATCAACACTACAATTTGAGAATAAACTAGGAATCATATTTCATTGATGACCATATAATTTATGCAAACCTCATTGATTAATTATCGATAATAAATGTTACAAAATCATTAACATTTAATATTATGTTATTAACCCAACTCAAATAAGTATCTTCAATGTAGCATTGAATTTTTTATACGACTCTAAAATCCTCATTCATTTTCAAAAAGAAAGGTTAGTAATTTTTCAGTTTGGTTTACAATAGCATATAAAACGCAATGGATATACCATGATCCATACATGTGGATGGATTTAATGTCAGTATGGAACTCAAAATATTTATAATATAGTAGTTTATTGATTTCAAGATGATTTTGTTTTGTTAAAACAATTAGATCCTCATGTCCTTTTTGCTAACACTACAATGAAAATGTCCATCTTACTAACATATCATATTAGTTGGTTGATTATGTTTTGAATATGATTTATTGATTGGATTCCCGTCAATTTTCCATGGATTTATAATACCTTTTTATTACAAAAAGTAATCTCACATTATTTTACATGTTTTTTATCTTCTACAACTCTTATCAGCCTCGTCTATTCAAAACAATAATTCTTATTTGATTGGTGGCGATGCCACATAGTAACATTATGTTGTTAAAATATATTGAAGTACAATTAAAATAATGTCAACATTTCACTCCAGATAAATTCTAAATACATTAAATATATAGAAGAGCCCATAAAGTTAATGTTTTGTTTTCGAAAACATAAGAAAATTTGAAAACTTATTAAACCATGATAACACCGTGAAGAACAGTAGACTAATTTTTCAACTACAGTTTCTTAATATAATACAAGCATAGGCTTTATATATGTGGTTAATAATTTACAAATAAAAAATTTAAAATACATGATTTGGATTAAATTTTTCAAGATTTTAATTTAGAGTTTTATTTAAAAAATTTAAATGAGATTATTATTAAAAAAAAAATTCCTACAAATAAATGAAGGTTTAACAATTATATAATATGAAAAGGTTTATTATTAATTCAATAATAACCCATGTTTAAATTACATCATTCTTAATAAGATTTTTCAGAAAATTAAAATTATATTTGATTTATAAATTCAAACTGCAATATAAGTAAGTTTATATTATTTTCTGTTATTTTTTTAAATTAAAAATTGAAATTTAATAATATAATATTAATAAAAGCTCTGGAATATCTAACAAGCTACCCCATTTTTTGTGCTATCTTAAGTTAAATTAATTAGATACCACATATTTACTGCTTGTTCAACTCACGGAATTATGTATTTTAATATCCTTCCAGAAACAGATTAACATGAGATTCTTCTCATAAATTAAATCTTCACATTACGTCCAACTTAACAAAACAATAAAACAAATCGACTTACTGAATTAAATGCGAATATATTATTCTCTCACGAACACAGCAAAAATATGATTTAAAACTGGAAAAATATAATTAAGATAATGTTTGTAAAAAATGTGTTGAATGGACGCCACGTGGCATGGAAAAACCTGAAAAGATATGCAGAAGAATATGTAAATAATAACAGAGAGTAAAGTGGAGTGGAGTGGCGGGGCGGCAGAGATTTTAGAAGTACCTTAAATAAAAAAGAATAGAAAAAGAAAGAAGAGATTCTGTAATTTTTCTGGTATGTATGTTTGCTGGGCACTCTGCAGTCAAAACAGATTAATATGGAAAACATGTTTGTTATAATCTAGTAATGGTTGTTAAAATGTTTTGTTATTCATATACTAATTTATTTTTATTGTGGGTAAACAAGTTATCTAAAATGTGAATGCAGGTTATGTTTAGATACAGTCATAAACGCCTTCAACAGTCTGGTTTTGGGCATTCTTTTTGCAGTAGGCTATAAAATTATTCATTTTAATTAGCTTCCAGAAGATGTGACTTCCTCTATAAGAACATTTGCAATAAAGATATAAAGAACTAGTAGAGATATCTTCAAACTAAATTTCATCACAGGGAAGGAAAAAGAGGAGGAAGACAATGGAAAATTGCAAACCCTATCTGGGTCAAGTTGTAGTTCAAATGACATATGCAGGCCTCAATATCCTCACCACTCTTGCTCTCAAAGATGGAATGAATAGCTTTGTGTTTGTGACAGACAGACAGGCTATTGCTATAATGTAGCCAAATTAAGAACAACCAGATATACTGCACTAAAATGAACTCCAAAAGAAAATAGATCTCCTTCTTCGTTATTAAATAATGAATTAAAATGTTTCCTAAATAGGAAAATAACTCCCAACTCGAGTTGCCAAGTAAACTCTAGCTAACTCTAACTAAACCTACTCTAGGTGGCGGAAATTACTATTTTTAGCAGTTTACTAAAACCTGCTATTCTTAGTAAGTTCGCATGCTTATTCCTACGGGCACAGAAATTGCCACGCATCTTCTACATCCCTAAATTAGAGGAATTTCCAACTTTCTAACTCACAATGCAATTAATAGACTAAAATTAACTAATGCTCAAAAATAGGAAAAAACCAAACTATAACTTAAATCCTAATTTTCGGCCTCAAGATGGCGGATTTAGGGCCCGAACACGTGTCAAAAACTTGCCCCAACAGGTAGGGCGGGTTGCCGCTGCGTTCGTCTCATCAAAACACGTGGTTTCAAAAAAAAAACGGACTCAAACGGACACCTGGAGCTCAAGTTATGACCTTGTCAAGTTCCTGCTAATTCGGGCGCATCATTCTCCCCTGCTTGAAGAAAACGCAGCTCCTGCAAGTTGTCTTCTTCAAACTGCTTCCATTTATCTGCATCCAACTTCTGAATCTCCCACTCTGTGACCCAAGTATTTTCCTCTTGTTTCAGTCGTTTCCAATGTACCAAATATTTTTTGTATTTCCCATGTCGCGTGTCCATTGTTTTCTTATCTAGAATCTGATCCACTTCGTCTTTCTTCTTCACCGGAACCTGCTGCCGCCAATCTACTAATTCATCAACATCACCCCTTTCTGCACCATCCCCATGAAAAGAATACAAATCTGAAACATTAAACACTGGAGAAATATCAAAATTCCCTGGCAATTCTACCTCATAAGCATTATCGTTTATTTTTTTCACAATTTTACAGGGTCCAATTTTCTTGTACTTCAGCTTGTTATAGGTTCCTCTTGGAAACCTTTCCTTCCGCAGATATACCATAACCAACTCACCAACTGTAAATACCTTTCTCCGTCTGTGCACATCTGTTATTTCCTTATACTTATCATTACTATTTTGCAGCTTCTTCCGCACTTCTTCCTTCAATTGTTGTATATGTTCGGCAAATGCTTCTGCATCATCACTGACTCTGCCATCAACGGGTAGCTGTACCAAATCTAATACCCCATTTGGATTACTCCCATACACAATTGAAAATGGAGACTTTCCTGCGGATCTGTTTATGGAACTGTTATATGCAAACTCAGCTTGCGGTAATGCTAAGTCCCATTGTTTCGGATTTTCCCCAATAATGCACCTTAACAGGTTTCCCAAACTCCTATTTACCACCTCTATTTTCCCATCAGTCTGTGGATGATAAGCACTACTGAACTGTAGTTGAGTTCCAAATTTCTTCCATAAAGTCCACCAGAAGTGACTTAAGAACCCTGTGTCCCTATCTGAAGTAATGGTTTTTGGAACACCATGCAAACGAACAACTTCTCTGAAAAACAAATATGCTACGCCTGTTGCATCGCTTATTTTCTTGCAAGTAATAAAATGAACCATCTTAGAAAACCTATCAACAACCACAAAAATGGAATCATTACCTCGTTGTGTTTTTTGTAATCCCAAAAAAAAGTCCATACTCAGATCTGTCCACGACCCTTTAGGAACAGGCAACGGCATATACAACCCTGTATTCTGTGCATGGCCTTTCGAGACTTGGAAAATTCAACATCTCTCCACATATCTTACCACATCTCTTTTCATCTTTGGCCAATAGTATTTGTCTGCTACCAAGGCTATCGTCTTATCCTTACCAAAATGCCCAGCCAACCCTCCACTATGCAACTCTTTCACTATATTTTCTCTCATAGACCCAACTGGAATACATAGTTGGCGTCCCTTGAATAGGTAGCCATCCTTTAAATATACTCATCCAGGACATCTCCTGCCTTGTCTGACAATGGACTAATTAGTCTTTCAAAAATATCCTTGCAATCAGAATCAGAAGAATACAAACCCTTTATTGCTTCAAAACCCACCACCTCATTTTCCATAGTGGTAAACAAAGTCACACGCCTACTCAATGCATCTGCAACTTGATTTTGTTTTCTGGATTTATGTTTTAGAGAAAAAGTATATCCCTGCAAAAATGATACCCACTTTGCATGCCTACTATTCAACTTCTTTTGGGTATTTACATACTTCAGGGCTATGTGGTCTGTAAATAACACAAACTCCTTAGGCACTAAGTAATGCTTCCAATGCCTTAATGCTTGTACAATTGCATAAAATTCCACATCATAAGTAGAGTAGTTCTTTCTTACCTCGTTTAGTTTCTCACTAAAGAAAGCTACTGGCTTTCCTCCTTGACTTAGAACAGCTCCAATACCCACATGTGAGGCGTCACAATCAACCTCAAACACTTTATCAAAATCTGGTAGTGCCAAAATGGGTGCCTCTGTCACCTTCTTCTTCAAGAATTGAAAACTATCATCAGGTTCCTTTGTCCACAAAAACTCCCTTCCTTTTGTGCAATCTGTGATAGGTGCTACAATACTGCTGAAATTTTTAATAAATTTTCTGTAAAATGTTGCTAGACCATGAAAGCTCCTTACCTCTGTTATACTCCGTGGAGTAGGCCATTCAATAATTGCCTTTATCTTTTCTGAGTCCATATGTACCCCACCTGCTGAAATAATAAAGCCCAAGAATACCAAGCTCTCTTGCATAAATGTGCACTTCTTCATATTTGCATAGAGTTTCTCTTTCCTTAACACTTCAAATACCAATCTTAGATGCCTCAAATATTCTTCTTTAGTTTTACTAAAGATCAAGATATCATCAAAATAAACCACAACAAACTTACCATTATACTCCCGTAGCACGGTGTTCATCAATCTTATAAAAGTACTAGGTGCATTGGATAACCCGAATGGCATCACCAACCACTCATATAATCCATTTCCTGTCTTGAATGTTGTTTTCCACTCATCTCCTTCTCTGATCTGAATCTGATGATAACCACTTCGAAGATCAATCTTGGTGAAATAGTTAGATCCAGCAAGCACATCCATCATATCATCAAGGCGAGGTATTGGGAACCGATACTTTATTGTAATTTTATTGATCGTTCTGCTATCCGTGCACATTCTCCATGTTCCATCCTTCTTTGGTGTTAATAAAGCTGGTGTTGCACACGGACTCATGCTCTCCCTTACGACCCCCTTTCGCACGAGCTCTACCACTTTCCTATTCAACTCTGCATGCAATGTCGGGCTCATCCTATAAGTCGCTTGATTTGGAAGTGAAGACCCTCGAATCAAATCAATGTGGTGTTGAATATCTCTTTTGGGTGGTAATCCATCTGGTAGCTCATCAGGAATAACATCTAAAAATTCTTCTATTAATTCTGATGTTTCTATTGGTATTTGAGTACTTACAAGTTCATCCTTATTTGCAACTAGTGCATAACAAAAACCGGTTGCCTTTGCCTCCTTCACAAATTCCTTTGCAGAAAGCATATTTTCAGCCTTCCCCTCTTCTTTAAGAGGTATCAAAACTATTTTTGTGCCATCCTTCCAGAAAGTATAAGTATTTTTTCCCCCATCATGAATAACTTTTCTATCAAATTGCCATGGTCTTCCTAGCAGCATATGACATGCATCCATAGGAATAACATCACACCAAATCTCATCCTTATAACTGTTCCTAATATAAAATCTTATTAAACATCTCTTATCAACAGTAACTTCATTACCCTTCTTAAACCATGCAATACGATAAGGGTTAAGATTCTTCTCACAATGCAGACCCAATTTATCGACCATCTCATTTGAAACCATGTTCTCACAACTACCACCATCAATAATTACATACCTTTCCTCCTGAAGTGCATCTTGTTCTAAAAATATTTGTACGCAGCCATGCATCCCGCTTGACCTCCTTTCTTGGAGCAATCATCGTCCTCTTGATCATCAAAGTTTCTCCAACATCTGGTGGAATTTCGAGGTCCTGTTCATCTTCTACTTGCTCAGCTTCAACAAGATTTACTCTTGGAGCATCTCCTTGCCTTTTTTCATGTGTATAAGTATGTGGGCATTCAAAATCCCGATGCCCTTCTTCACCACATCTGTAACAAACAAATGGTCTTCGTGGAGCCTCCCATCCTCTATCGCCAGCATATCCTCTACCCCTAGAAAATCCTCTGCCTCTTTGTTGATTCTGGAAATCTTGTCTCATATCCTCTTGCTTTTCCAATCCACGAGATGATTCTCCCCTACCTTGGCTGAAACCAACTCATCCCCGAAAGGAAGATGAGGCCCCCGTATTCATTCCAGGTGATCTCCTAAAACTTTGACGATTTTGTTTTTCCTCAGCCTTTAAGGCTAATTGATAGGCATCCTCCATGCTTTTAATCCTTTGCATACTTATCTCATCTTGAATAGAAAATTTTAATCCATTAACATACCTCGCAGCCATTTGTTCCTCATTTTCTTCATGCTCTACACGAATGGACAACTTGTAGAACTCATCTGTGTATTCTTGCACTGTTTGTAAGTTTTGTCTGAGATTCTGAAACCTCTTGTAAAGGGTTTGTGCATAATCCACAGGGAGAAATTTATCTTTCAGCTTCTTCTCCATCTTACTCCACGTCCTAATTCTTGACCGCTCTTTCTATAGGTGATCCCACCATAACATAGCATGACCTTTCAATTTCGTGCATGCAAATTTTACCTTCTTTTCTTCTGACATAGCCTTCCACTCAAAAAAATTTCCCATGCTAGTCAACCATTCTATCAGCTCCTCTGGTTTTAGACTACCACCATACTCTGAAACATCAACTCTTATCCCATCATTCTTTCCTTTTAATGCTCGAAGCATCCTTTCTTCAAAAGCTAATGGTGGTGCTTGCGTTTCCTCCTCTTCACAAACTTCTTCTTCATCTGTGTCATCTCCATGTTGATTTCCTCTTTGGGTTATCATTGCAGCAAGCGCAACAACTTGTCTCTGCAGATCTTGCATATTTCTATTCATCTGGGCAATACCGTCTCCTCTTCCTCTTCCTCTTCCTCTTCCTGCCATTTTTTTAACAAAATACTTCGAACCAGCTCTGATACCAGATAATGTAGCCAAATTAAGAACAACCAGATATACTGCAATAAAATGAACTCCAAAAGAAAATAGATCTCTTTCTCCATTATCAAATAATGAATTAAAATGTTTCCTAAATAGGAAAATAACTCCCAACTCGAGTTGCCAAGTAAACTCTAGCTAACTCTGACTAAACCTACTCTAGGTGGCGGAAATTACTATTTTTAGCAGTTTACTAAAACCTTCTATTCTTAGTAAGTTCGCATGCTTATTCCTACGGGCACAGAAATTGCCATGCATCTTCTACATCCCTAAATTAGAGGAATTGCCAACTTTCTAACTCACAATGCAATTAATAGACTAAAATTAACTAATGCTCAAAAATAGGAAAAAACCAAACCATAACTTAAATCCTAATTTTCGGCCTCAAGATGGCGGATTTAGGGCCCGAAAATGTGTTGAAAACTTGCCCCAAATGGTAGGGCGGGTTGCCGCTGCGTTCGTCTCATCAAAACACGTGGTTTCAAAAAAAAAACGGACTCAAACAGACACCCGGAGCTCAAGTTATGACCTTGTCAAGTTCCTGCTAATTCGGGCGCATCATGCTACATTAGCCATCGATCCTCTTGCTTATGTTTTGGAAAGGTCTGTTTGAAATTTTCCTTAATTTATTTAGTTGTTATAAGGAATGATAATGGGATATTATGTTTGAGCATATTGATCGAAATTGTGTTACAGAAATCAACGGCCACCTTTGACATGGTCTATCTTCTTTCAAATCTTCTTATTTGCATCTGGGTAAGTTAAGATATTCTTTTCACCTAAATTTATTGCTCATAAAATATATTTGCAGGGCACTCACTATTAATTCTCCTTGGCAGGATTGGTATATTTCTTAATGCTTACTCCCAAGCGATCTATTATGCTTCTTCCACTTTTAGTGGAGCAGCCCAAAACCTTGTTCCCATTATGACATTTGTGATGGCAACTTTTGTAAGGTGCAAATATTTTTTCTTTATATCTCATCAAAGGTTACCGAATACAGTCTTTTCCAATAGATTTGCTGCATTTCTCAGGTTTTTCTAATTCACCATATAAAAACACAAAATTCACAAAATTGTCATCTCGGAAGCTCTGAACTTCTATACCACCTTATTTTTTTTCTCTTTTTACTTTCTTTTTCCCCTTCTAGTGGTGTTTTTGAGTGTTAAATTCAACATCTTTCTTAATGTATTTCTATATTTAAAGAAAACAAAATCAAAATTGTTAGACACACCTCTACCATTAATCTGATATTGTTCAACATGAATTTTGCAGATTGGAAAAATTTGATATCACAAGTTTCAGAGGACAAGCTAAAGTTGTTGGCACAATTGTTTGTGTGGGTGGTGCAATGATTATGACCTTCTACAAGGGCCCTGCCATAAAATTTCCCTCCTCTGCTCATGAAAAATCTGACCTACTTAAAATCTCTAGTCCAAAGGCTGCTAATAGTAACATGCTCCTAGGCTCCTTCTTAGTTTATGGAGGCCTGGTATCTTGGTCTGCATGGATTACATTTCAGGTACAATACTTTCATTTTCTATGCTGTTTTCATCCCATTCACTAAAATTTGATCGTTATGAAAACCTCTTGAATTGACTGTAGGGTCCTGTTCGGAAAAGGTATCCTGCTCAGTTATCCATGACAGCACTCACATGTCTTCTTTCAACAGTGCAATCCGCATTAGTTGGTGTTATATGTGGGCGTAAAAATTTGAAGATGTGGGCTATAAGAATTAATATTCAGCTCTTCAGTGTTTTGTACACGGTAAATATATTTAAGAACTTACTGTATATTTTGGACTAGTTATGCTTAATAGAACAGCATGTTTGAGTTGAAGTTCGTTCCCTACTTTCCATTAAAATAATTTTCTTCAATTGTTTCTAAGTACATGTTTTATCATCCAATAAATGTCTTTCTAATATTAAATTTTAAAGTTACGTTTAAGTTTAAAATGTCTTTTCCCAATAAAAATTATATTCTCATGAAATAAACACCATTACATTTTCACAAAAAAACATACAATTTTATTGAAATTAAGGTATAACTGCTAAACTTAGAAATTACTATACTTTTCGAACATATTTTGCATAGATTTTTATAAAATTGATATGTTAACAATATGACTGCTAAACTTTGAAATAATATAAATTCATATAGGATGTAGAACAAATCAGTGATCTATTGCCTTTACCATTTATCAACTCAAATAATAAACTGGAATGTTGAAATTCATGTAATGGGCAGGGAATAATATGCTCGGCATTTGGGTTTTTTGTGCAAGCTTGGTGTATAAAGGAAAAGGGACCTGTATTTGCAGGTGTATTCAGTCCACGCAACACAATAACAACTGCAATTCTGGAATTTATCGTCCTCCATGTCTCTCTTCATACAGGAAGGTCAGTATTATTAATATTTGTTGCTCATATTTGAGTAAAGAAAGGAGTTGGGTTTTAATGGAATGAATCTAAGAAGTTAATCGATATGACACCCATCCTCATTGATTTTCTTTAATAGTTAAATGTTTATATTGTTTTAAATCAGATATTAATAACAAATTCTACCAGGAATATGAGGTCAAATTGTTTCTTTTTAAACTTAAAACTTCTACAACCATCACTAATAAAAAAACATTTAGAGTATCCAATCGTGGATTTTTAACAATCCATGTTATGTTGAACAATTTTTAAAAAGATTGTTTCATGGTGATTTTTCATGTTGATGTTTCCATTTTCTTGTGAGAGGTAATATTTGATTAACTTTAAAAAGAACATTGCAATTAGTGTTTTGTTTGGCAATGACAGAGATTGGAATTTCTTATCAAATACAATTAATTTTCTTCTTCTTTTATTATGTTTTCCACTACAATATAGCCACTAAAAGTCTATTTTTGTTTCATGTGGATGGTATTTTATAATTGTGTTTTATAATTGTGTTTTATGATTGTATTTTATGATTGTGTTTTTTTGTTAGATGTTTACATTGGGTATATTGTTAAAAAAGAGTATTTGGATATAAATAGTTATATTAAAGGTTTATGTGATATAGAGAAGAATTATTTACATAATTATAACTTATTTTCATTGATGTTTATTTTTTATGATTACATTTTTCATTTGGGAGTGGTTATGAGTATTTTTTGGATCAAAATTTTAACCTTTATAACTTATCATTTAAAAAGAATTATTCATTTTCAAAATCTATATTTTAAATAGTGTTTATGAGTATTTTGTGATTAAGTTTTTACAAAAAGAATATCAATTAAAAAAAGAATATTCTAAAAAAAAGGTATATACAAATATTGTAATCCAATTAATATGAATAATAGTAAAATGAATGTTTTCATACAATTGAACTAAAATCTATATTTTAAATAAATTTCAATTCTTACAAAATATAAATAATAAGAAAATAAAATTTATGATATCAACAATTCAAATTAAGAATTTAAATAAATTCCAAATCAACAAAATATTAAAAAGATAAAACTGAATTGAAATTTCAAATTGAACATCACTTTACAAAATTCATATTATAATGAAATAAAATAAACAAATATATTACCATAAATCATGTTTCCTATAATAATATTAAGAACTCAAAAAAAATTTTCAACTAAATCTAATTCTAATACTATCTTTTTCGTGACTAAAGACAAAATTTAAATTTTCAATTTCTAATTTTATTTATTTTTAATAAACTGATATGCATTGTTATTATAGTAAATAAATTAATATTTGAATATTTTTGTAATAAGCGTTGAATTTAATTTGTTTGAATGTGTCTCTGGGCGTGTACATTAGTTACCCTTTAATAAAGTGAATGTTCAAGAATTTTAGCAGTGTTATGTTTTGTTTTGTTCGTTTTATAGTATCCCACCTTGGTTATTTTCTATTAAATATGTATTAGTCCAATTAAATAACCCCAAAATGTTTATTAATCTATTTGTCAATGTAGTTTTATTCTTAAATTAGTGTGTAACAAGTAATTAGTGCAGGCTAAATATAAGTGGATATATTTAAAATTGCTTTCCCTTTTTTTTAATGTTAGTTAATTCTTATTTTGAATGTAGTGTTGTTGGAGCATTTGTAATCATCGTTGGACTTTATTCCGCACTATAGGGCAAAGCAAATGATCATACAAAGATTGATGACATAGAAGAAATTTACTATTCCATTTTAAAAATTCTCCACATCTTTGCAAACTCTAATTTCTTTATAATGCGATGAAAGAAGGGAATAAACAATCATAGGATGAGGAGCAATATATAATTTAATTAAACAATTTCTTGAAAACTCTTAAAGTCTACCTATCCTATTTCTTTCAACCCTTAACACAAAATTTTATTTTTTGAGTCACGTATACTTGTAGGATTCATTTCATGACTCAAATTGACTGAATCTTATGGAGTGTAAGGAAAATATCACAAAATAACATAATTTTTAACGTAGAAATCAAATTACATAAAGGTGTCTCTTTCCTCACAGGTAATTTGATGAGAATGTAATGAAATTCCTAAGTTGTATAAGATCTACCACCAACTATTTTCACCACATGTCGACATAAGGATGATGATGTGTCTGTTAATGACCTCGTTATTATTAAGGCTCAAGAATGTTGAAATGATATGTTAAGCATGGTATGATTTTAGATAAAGCTCTTATTGGTGGAAGCTAGGCCAATGAACCAGTAATGAATGATTTTTTGGCCAACAAAAATCCACAAAAGGGTATTTTTGGTGCAATTTAAAGATCTCTAAGAGAGAAACATGAGTGTAGAATTGCCACTAAGGTACGTAGCATCTCAAGAAGATTAGACAAGAGGGGTATGGCCCATAAAAATCATTTTTTCCTTGCTAAGATAAAATGGAAAAGTTTGAGTGAACGAAAATTAATTATAAACTAATGAAGGATTCATGTGAGCTATGGTATTCCGATGAAAGAGTCATGTGTGCACTTAAATTGCTTACGGAAGAAGTATAGTTTATATAATACTATAAGACACTTAGCAATATATCATAGTACATGATAATGGAAAATTATGATGATTATTTTAGGAATGTTCAGTAAGCACTATTTTGTGACACACAGTGCACACAGATACAGACATATATGTATATGTATATAGATGTATATATAGTGTAAGTAAGCATACTTACATAGGGTTATGATTTATATATATGTAAGGCATATGTTGCATAGGTGCCAATATAATATATATAGACACACACTAGTAACAGAGGATATCATTAAGAGTGGAAAATTGATGATTGATTGTTTCATCTTACAGGAGGCTTGAAAATCCTTATGCTCTAAGAATTTCTATGTAAATAATATGAGAATGGATATTATGATAAATTATAGTGGGATTTTGGATGAGTATACAAATTCTATTTTGTTCCAACAAAGATTTGGTATCCAAGAGTTTCAAGTGGTGAACTTCAGTGATTACTTCATGACAGGTAACCATATCTCTTCCTTCAGTTATAATTTAGCATTATGCATAGTGTGTGTAGATAACACTAACCTAAGTAACCAAGTATAAGGGGAGCAACCCATGAAATACGGATGACATCTCTACAATAGGAACTTGTTCTCTCATGTATAGATAAAGTCCTACGCTTAATGAACCTTGCTTAATGGGGATGCTCATGATTTTTATGTAGTAGTGAATGGTGGGGAGACTCGCTCCATTGCTCTCACCACACTATCCTTAGTCTACACATCATCTTCTTGAAACTAAAATCGTCAAATGTTTATTGTCAATATTTACACCTCAAATTAAATCTCACATATGCATAACTCAATGACGTTATAAGGATTTGTTTAATGGTGGTTCCTAGTATAAAAATACTCTATCTCTATATATCATATATGTATGTATATACACTTTTCATCGTTATACTGTAGTAGAAAAACATTGTTAAATTGGGTACCTTCCATCTAATAACATGATTATAAATTAATATTAGGTGATATGGTTGGCATTGAGATTTAGTGGTTTATTATGCAAGGTTGTATACATATCCATCCAACAAGATACTAGTTTTACACTTGAAAGACTTTCCGAGCAATACTTTGTTTGGACGTTTTGTAGAATATGGAGAAACAAATAATCCACCAATATTTCAAGAGGGTACTATAAAGATATTTCTTGTATTTTATGTCCAATTAAGGAATTTAAATTTTATTATATTGTTTACCAAAGTGTGCTCTCAACCTTTGCACAATTTACCGTTCTATTAAATACAACTATGTCCCTTTTTTACAGACACTAAGGAAGGTATTCAATTTAATTTTGTTAACTGATTGTCATGAAAAGGGATGATTATGATACATTCTTTTTTTACCAAAAGAAGTTGGCTTCCACATTAAAGCAATAATATGCCCATATGTAGAAGTAAAAAATTCAATATCTATAATAAATGTTATACAATATAAAATTGAGATCACTGAACCAAACAGAAAACGTGTGAGATAAAATGTTCGATGTATCTTTCTTTAATTACTATGTAAAGTGTATAAGTTGTTCATTTTCAAGATTTTCCATTTTGTATTTAATGTTCATGTATATAGTCATTTTCCAAAACTTTACTAAGGACATTTGAGCAGTTATAGACCAATTTTTTTGACGAAATTTGATCCCTATTTCTAAGATCTATCTAAGAAGTAAATACATGATTCCACGATTGTGTAATTTATATACAATTTCACAGGAGTGAAGGGTATGTTAGTAACAATGTTTGAGATGTTTAATCATGTAGAAGGAACACTAAGGAAGCTATCTATATCTTATTTCATGTTATTATATCGATAGGTGCTCCTATAATAACAGGGTCATGGTCAGGCTGATAGATATGTTGTATAATGTCGAAAATTGAAATCACTGGAAATCACTGATCTGTCCACCAGAAAAAAACTATATACCAAATTAGGTACCCCTCCACGTTGGATGATATGACTAAAATACATAAAAAATTGCTTCTGTTAAAACTTATCCTATGGATATAAAACTTTAAATATTGATATGCAATGAATTGTTAGATGTTAATTTATGCTAAGGGTTATAATAATATGTTAAATTGTATATTAATTCTTGAACGATGCACCTTAACAGGTATTCCACAAACATTTTTGATTTACCACCTTTTTTGTCAAACATTAAGAAGAGATCATAATTTGTAGTAAAAAAAATCTATTAATTAATTAATTTTTTACACTAAAGACTACTAGGAAGAGATTTAAGAATTTATCCTTAAATCTTAGTAATGAGATTTGTTAATATAACTATAGCATTTCTTAAAATGACAATACATATATCTGAAAATTTAAATATAATCTTCTATACATATCAGATCAATGTATTTTCTTATATTTTAGGAAATGCACTTTCCATATGAAATGCTAATTTTTTGTTTGCCAAATTTTTAAATTAATAAATTAGTATAACGGTAGTCTTTTATATATTATATTTTAATGAGAACAAATTTAATTTAATAGGTTTCATATGAATCATGACCCTTTTATGTGACAACAGAATGTTACAACTTCTGTAGTCTTACTATGGCCTTTCAAGACTTGTAAAATTTGACATTTCAAACATAAAAAATTTACTCTCCTTCCCTTTTCAAATTTGTGTCCAAAAGTATTTCTCTACTATATCAAGGCTAGATCTTATATTACCAATCAATGCTCATAATACTCTGATTATGACAACTATATCAATGTATTCAATTTCATATACCCAAATGGAATATATGTTGGCATATCATTGGAATAAGTGCATTTCCAAGTTGGGGGACAATGTCACAGGTATGTCAAATCCTTTCATTTTTTGTAATTTTTCCAGGCTTCAAAATTATATTTAGCATCTTTTCTGGCATGTTCACTTCTTGAACTCTGTGTGGTAAATATGAGCTCATATGTGATAATAAATGTGGGTACCTATTGCGACCCTAGACTGTTGAGTTTGTAGAAATACTAATTTGTAAATGAAGTTTTGATAAATATAATTTCCCATAATTTTTTACTAATGTGTCAATTTAAAGACACTTTATGTGATTTATGTCTGGGTTTACAGATTTCAAATTTTGTCTATCTACTTATCATATGACAAAATTACCATTTATTTTGTTTAATTATATATGAAAGCTCATTAAACAAATTATTTGATTCAATAGCATTAAATGAAGAAGCAAACGGAATAGTCTTCTGTTTTCTATTATGTTTTCATGAAACCAACCTTTCAGATGAATTGAATGAACTGTAAAAATCTTAAAATAATTTCTCAAAAAAAATGCAAATATGAATAAAATCTATCCCAAGATAGATAGTTCAAGCATCTAACTTCATACACCAAAGGAGAAAAATATATATCAATTTTTGGTCACTCAATGCATGGGCAAACGGACTATAATTTTATAGGCGTTTTTCTCAATTGAAGGTAGTACCGATTGAGTTTGAATGGTTTAATATACTTTAACTAATGTTGTCCATTATTTTAAATTAAATTAGTACTTTTAAAAAGGCATCTAGATTGAATGCTTGATTACAATTGAGTATAATTTCTTGTAATTATTGACCATTATGTATTGCTAATAATCCATACAAGTTTCGATTATGATGGAACTAGTAATTAACATGAACTTGACAAGGTCATAACTTGAGCTCCGGGTGTACCGTTTGAGTAAACATCCTTTTTTTTTGAAACCATGTGTTTCGATGAGATGAATCACCGTTCAAAATACCCTACTTGAAATCAGAGTGCAAAAGTGGACGACATGTTTCATTGCCCTAAATCCTCCATCTTGAGGTCAAAAATTAGGATTGAAGTTACTAGTTCTGTTTTTTCCTATTTTTGAGCCGTTTATGTTAATTATAGTCTATTAGTTGCATTATGAGTTAAAAAGTTGGCCTACAATTCCTCTAATTTAGGGATGTAGAATATGCATGGCAATTTATGTTCCCGTACGAATAAGCATGCAAACTTACTAAGAATAGCAGGTTCTAGTAAATAGCTAAAAAATTGTAATTTTCCACCACCTAAGTAGATTTAGTCAAAGTTAGCTAGAGTTTTCACTTAGAAACTCGAGTTGGGAGTTATTCACCTTGACTTAGAACATCACCAATACCCACATGTGAGGCATCACAATCAACCTCAAAACACTTTATCAAAATCTGGTAGTGCCAAAATGGGTGCCTTTGTCACCTTCTTCTTCAAGAACTAAAAACTATCCTCAACTGCCTTTGTCCACAAAAAATCCCTTCCTTTTGTGCAATCTGTTATAGGTGCTGCAATACTACTTAAATTTTTAATAAAATTTCTATAAAATGTTGCTAGACCATGAAAGCTTCTAACCTCTATTATACTTTGTGGAGTAGGCCATTCAATAATTTCCTTTATCTTTTCTAATTCCATATGTACCCCATTTGCTGAAATAATAAAGGCCAAGAATACCAAAATCTCTTGCATAAATGTGCACTTATTCATATTTGCATAGAGTTTCTCTTTCCTTAACACTTCAAATATCACCCTTAGATGCCTCAAATGTTCGTATTTAGTTTTACTAAAGATCAAAATATCATCAAAATAAACCACAAAAAACTTACCATTATACTCCCACGTAGCACGGTGTTCATCAGTCTCATAAAATTACTAGGTGTATTGGATAACCCAAATGACATCACCAACCACTCATATAATCCATTTCTTATTTTGAATGTATGTTTTCCACTTAGTCTCCTTCTATGATCCAAATTTGACGGTAACCACTTTCAAAGATCAATCTTGGTGAAATACCTAGATCTAACAATCACATCCATCATATCATCAAGGCAAGGTATTGGGAACCTATAATTTATTGTAATTTTATTGATTTCTTTGCTATCTATGCACGTTTTCCATATTCCATATTTATTTGGTGTTAATAAAGTTGGGGTTGCACATGGACTCATGTTGTCCCTTATAACACCCTTTCTCACAAGCTCTAACACTTGCCTATTCAACTCTGCACACAATTTTGGGCTCATCCTATAAGCTGCTTGATTTGGGAGTGAAGACCTTGGAATCAAATCAATATGGTGTTGAATATATCTTTTGGGAGGTAATTCGTTTGGTAGCTCATCAGGAATAACAACAAAAAATTGATCTATTAATTTTTTTGTTTCTACTTGTATTTTTGCACTTGTAGGTTTATCCTTATTTGCAACTAGTGCATAACAAAAACTAGTTTCCTTTGCATCCTTCACAAATTCCTTATGCAGAAATCATATTTTCATCGTTCCCCTCTTCCTTAAGAGGTAGAAAAACTATTTTTGTGTCATAATTCTAGAAAGTATAAGTATTCTTTACCCCGTCATGAATAACTTTCCTATCAAATTTCCAGGGTCTTCTGAGCAACATATGACATGCATCCATAGGAATACCATCACACCAAATATCATCCATGTAATTATTCCCAATAGAAAAACTTATTAAAAATCTCTTATCATCAGTAAATTCATTACCCTTATCAAACCATGCAATACGCTAAGGGTTAGGATTCTTCTCGCAATGAAGAATCAATTTCTCGACCATCTCATTCGAAACCATGTTCTCACAACTACCACCATCAATAATAACATTACACACCTTTCCTCCTGAAGTGAATCTTGTTCTGAAAATATTCGTATGCAGCCATGCATCCCCCTTGATTCCATTTCTTGGAGCAATCATCGTCCTCTTGATCATCATATTTTCTCCAACATCTAGTGGAATTTCTAGGTCGTGTTCATCTTCTACTTGTTCAGCTTCAACAAGATTTAATCTTGGAGCATATCCTTTCCTTGTTGTCACGTGTATAAGAATGCGGGCATTCAAAATCCCGATGCCCCTCTTCAACACATGTGTAATAAAAAAATGGTCTTCATGGAGACTCCCATCCTCTATTGTCAGCATATCCTTTTTCTCTAGAAAATCCTCTACCTCTTTGTTTATTATGGAAATGTTGTCTTGTATCTTCTTTCTTTTCCAAGTCCACGAGGGCTGATTCTCCCCTACCTTGGTTGGAATCGGATCATCCCTGAAAATAAGATGAGGCCCTCCTATTCATTCCAAGTGATCTCCTAAAAATTTGACAATTTTGGTTTTCCTCGGCCTTTAAGGTTAATTGATAGGAATCCTCCATGCTCTTAATCATATGCATGTTTATCTCATCTTGAATTGAAACTTTTAATCCATTTACATACCTTGCATTCATTTATTCCTTACTTTCTTCATGCTCTACATGAATGGACAACTTGTAGAACCCACCTGTGTATTCTTGCACTATTTGTAAGTTTTTTCTGAGATTTTAAAACCTCTTGTAAAGGGTTTGTACATAATCCACATGGGAGAAATTTATCTTTCAACTTCTTCTCCATCCTACTCAATGTTCTAATTCTTTCTTTTGCCTTTCTTGACCACTGTTTCTATAGGTGATCCCACCATAACATAGCATGGACCTTTCAATTTCATGCATGAAAATTTTACCTTCTTTTCTTCTGACATGGCCTTTCACTCAAAAAATTTCCTCGTGCTAGTCAACCAGTCTATCAGCTCCTCTGGTTTTAGACTACCACCATACTCTAAAACATCAACTCTTATCCCATCATTCTTTCCTTCTAATGCTCGAAGAATTCTTTCTTCAAAAGCTAATGGTGGCGCTTGCATTTCCTTCTCTTCTCAAACTTATTCTTCATCTGTGTCATCTCCAACTTGATTTCCTCTTGAGGTTATCATTGCAGCAAGTGCAACAACTTGCCTCTTGTAACATCCCCATTTTAAGATACCAAAACAAGGTAAAAAAAAAAAAATTAATTTTTTTTGATAACGTTCTCTGTTATGAATTATAAAATTCAAACACACGTTCAAGTTTTAATAATTGTTCTCTACCCAAACAACACAGTTTGGATCACACAATTTCCTGTTAAAACTAATGGTTCCCTGCTCACATATTTACCATATGGAACACACATTTAATGCCATTCAATCTTATAACAGATTCTATATGCTGTTGTAAATGACTCGAGGAATTGCCGATCTTCCATTTTCATGGCTCGGAGTTTCAACGATCCTTCATTTCATGACTCGGCAACAACCGATCCTTCATGTTCGTTTATGCATAGTATATTATATATACTTGTTCTCATAACCATTTCCAGTTATCGAAGTGATCCATTTAAGAAGCCTATCTGAATATATGTTACTGATATTCATTTGACATCCTGCATCTTAAATTAAGTGATAAGGACAATGCAACCAGCAATTGCGATACTTTGGCCAAATATTTTCACATGCTTTGCATGATCATATTCTTGGATGCGATACACATCAACGGAATATATGTCCTTCACCTCACTTTCACCTGTTATCTAGAATGGTCTTTCTTGGTTCCTACCAGTCCTCTTTGTTTAAGGTCAGTTTTAAACTTCCAATTTCCAACTAGTAATATGAACGGGTATAGGAAGGCACTCCTGGTAACTAAAGATACACAGACATACGGTGTCGTTTCCACACGAAATCTGTGTGTCTAGTTATCTTTAGTATTTTGAAGTCACTCCGTATACCAGATCATACTCCTATCCCCTGCTAAGAGCTTACCCATTCAGCCTATGTATTATTGATGTTTTAATTCGAGAGGGGATTACAATATGTCAGTTGCAACATTGTGTCGTCATGAAGACCCCGTCTTCATGGAGACACCTTGCTGTAGCCGGCGTATGCCAATGTCCTACAGAATCCCCCCATGGAGAATACACATCCTCCTCAAGTGATTTGGATACGCTTTGACAATTAAGAATCAACTTTTAGCATCCACGCTGATTCCTTGATCCTCATTTCCGTTACAGTTGTATAGGGCTAAGAGGGACTAAATCCATGCATTATCTTGCAATGCATCTTCTCCTTCATGTCGAAGGGCTACATTTCCCTACTTGGTTCTCTTCTTAATCATTGGGATTAAGCAGTCTGTACTGACGAACGTGATAAGTTTAACCTATTAAACTTAGCCAAGATTTTCTCAACTGTAACTAAATTCAAAATATCTAACTTATTTAGATGTCATTCAAACGAGGTCTAAATTTCGAGAAATGTATTCAATTTGTTCTCCTTAACATCACATAGTTAAGGTCCAGTAGTTATGGATATACTTATCCTATATCCTTTATTCTGAATTCAACATACGAGATCATTAATGGAGTTCGAAAGCGAAGTTCGATTACTCCGAAGTTAATTGATATTCCTTAGCTCCTAAGCTAATCCTGAATACCTTCCGGTTATGGAATCATATTCTTCTTAACCCTTTTTAATGTCAATTTAAAATTCATCCTTACCCAAGTATGAACTAATTGCATATTTCAACTTAAAAGTTGCATTTAGGTAAGAGTAGATATCAGTTCCCATTTAACATCCATCCAAGGACAATTAAAAAAATCCAAATCAAGAAATAACATTATATTTCCAATTTAGTCAACAATACCAAACTGAAATAATTATTAAAATATCACAATTGTAATTGTATTCATCAATTCATGTCATAATCCATACCTTTGCCAACCCAACTAGAATGGACAAGGTTTACATAAAACATCAATACAATTCATAGATAGAAGAATATACTTTCTTCTCTTCACAATTCCTCGAAGAGGAATAAAAGAAACAATTACAATTTATCTTTCAGCTGATCAAAAAGCATCAAAAAACAACCATGTCCTCATTGTAATCAAATTCTATCTGCAAAATGATTTTCACGAGGGTTAGTTCAATGAACTGAGCATATTAAGCACTTATCCTTAAAATGAGGTGCTTCAACTAACTGTCTCAATAAAAGAACCCTGCTTTTATGAAATGACAGTTAAGACATCATTCAAGAAATAGGCACAAAAGAAAGATCAGCATAACAACTCAACTATCAAAATATCATCACGATCAGCCAAAGGAACCTGCTGTCCCATTTCCACATAATCGTTACAAGTATCTTGATTCACAATATTTGTAAGGTTAGGAATACAAGTAACTTACAGCAGATATGATACACCTGTTATCTTTTCCATGCCTTTTAATAAACAATGAATGCAAAGGATGAAACAAATTGAAATGTAAATCCATTACCTTCCTTTCAGTTCATACATCATATTAGGTTCTAAGCAATCAAGCACAGACAAGAAAGTGAACAACATTGCATATAGTCGCTCATATCTAAGCACTACAAGATTCGTTACCAACGAATTATAGATTTCCAACTGAATGAAAGAAGAACAGATCATTTTTCTAAGTCATTCATCCATGTCCCCATTTCTTTCCAAATGGCTGTTATAAAAATGGAATCCAAATGAGATACAATTCAAGATAACAGTTCAGAGTGAAACTTACAAAATCCATTCAGAATTCACTTTCCAGCGGTAAGAGTAGTTTCATTCAAAATCAGCTTTAAATGAAAACAAGGAAGAATTCATCATCCATATTCTTATTTCATTTGAATCAGACTCATATGAAAATCCGAAACAGGTTAGTACAACATTATGTTCATCCTAGGTCAAACAATATAAGGATGCAGACCATATATTTACCATACTTCAAGAAACCATATTTCTTTCACTGTATGATAAACAGATAACAGTTATACAATCATGCAGTCTATTAATCTCATGATTTCCAAATTCCTATGAACGTAATCCCGTTCAAAATAACATATTATTCATTGCTGTTACCTACAGCAATCCAAGATTAAGTCATAATCACCAAAACAGTTCGACCTTACAAGACCGATCAGCATTAGTAAACACAACTAATCATCATACCTTCCTAGCAAGAAACAGTATATTTCTCTATGAGTTCAGAAGGAAAACTACTTCTTTTCCAACTCTCACAAACACTCATATAAAATTCTAATGCCCATTCCTTTAAAATACAAAATACCATTTCCTCATAATCCCGAAACAGCAGAAGGAAGAGAAAAGTCTTATTTCTTTTTAAGCAAGAAAGGAAAGAACAGCCAAAAACGTGTTATCATTTCTTTCTCCAAGGCAATTTGTATGCTCATACAAAAGAAACAACGTTGTATTCATCCTAACCAACACAGCAGAGAGAGAGAAAGAACTATTTCCTTTTCAGAAGAAATTTCAGTATAGAAACGACCTTAAGCAACTCGTACATTCGGTTCAATTATATCATGAAGACCATATAACAGGAGAAATTTCATAGCAATGAAAACAACCCACACAGTCTGCCAGCTCTTGATATGATACTAAAACCGTAAAATACCCATTCCTTAGAGCTCGAAAAGAAATGTCATGCTTTTAAGTTCCGGAACAACAGATAGTAAACAAACAAAAGATCTTATTTCACTCAATGAAACTTCAGTACAGAAATGACATCAAGCTACTCACGTAACCTTCACCATCTTATCACAAAAATTCATGAGACAAAAGACAATCGCACAGCAATAAGATAACCAACACTACCAGCACAGTTCCATATCATAATTTACAAGAAAACCAGTTCGAAACTCCATCTAGCGTCAACAACCAGCACAACATGGAGGTATTCCATTCAAGAAGTGCAAAGACAGTTAAACACAGCAATAGGGAAACAATTTTCCTATTATTTCAAAAAATGACAGCATGATTCAACGAAACCCAAATCATAGCAGCATAACACGACTGCATTTCCACTTCCTTTTTATATGCGAGGACAGTTCCATACACAACAAAAAGGAAAAGATTGCACAATAAAGAAACAATTACACAGTTTGTTCCAATTCCACACAACACGAACAAAGAAAGAGAATATCTATTCCAACTTGATTCGTGCAAAAACAATCAAGCCAAGCAACCAGAAACGGTTCTTCATATCATTTTCCAAAAAAAAGAGGCAAGAATCGATGAAATCCAAATCAAATCGTCCCAACAACAATCACAGAATCCAAACCCAAGAGCAGGGTTGTTTTAATGAGACACTTAAACAAAGCAAGAATTTTTAAAGAGAAGGGCTTAACATGCCTGAAATCCCTTTTCCAAAACTCGAAGAAGGATCCGTTTGCCGCGTTATTTCCTTCCACAACGACAGCACAAACTTCCAGCACTCCTCTCTTCTTCAGGCTTAGCAACAGCCTTAAAAATCTACAAGAACAGTGTCAAATTCCAAGAGCTGGGTCGACTGAACCAAACCAGAAAAACCAAATGCAGAGCAACTTTGCAAAGGCTCGAATCGACCAAATGAAAATTAAAATTCCCTCATACACTTTCCAAGGCGAACTGGTCGCGAGGACCAAGAACAATCAATGCAATTAAGGCTCTGCCTTTTCCTAGCTTTCCACGCCACTGCCACTTGAGTTGGCGAACTCTAAATTTCAAATTTCCTATGCAAAACTGAATTTGGCTCTATCTCCAAATAGATGCCTCTATTTCCTACCTGCCCCGCCAAAACTGGCGCTGTCCACGTATGGACTTACCAATTAAATGCTAATGAATGCCCTTCCTTCATCCTTATCCTCTCCTTCCAAGGGTCTGCGCGCCCTTTTAGATTAGGATTAGTTTAGGTTGCATAAAGTGATCAACCTAGGTCTTAGTTTAGCCTTAGGTTATTAGAACTTAGGTTTATTTTTCCCCTTTTTCTTTTTGAATTTAAAAATCCACTTAGGATAGTAGTGTAGGATGCATGTTAGGACTTAGGATTAGTTTAGGGTTTTTAATTCATACTAACCACTAACACTAATCAACTCCTAACCCAACCTCTCAGCTAACCCCGTATCTATGCTGTGCAGGACGTTCAGTCCTTTGGATCACGTGTCAAGGCCACCCGTGTCCAGGCATTTCTTGCCTCACGAGGTCCCAAGTTCGACAGTACAGGGTTCAAGAATCGAACCCCTGTCGTTGGCATTTACGTGCCAGCTGCTCATACCTGAAATCAGGCGCTGCACGTCCATAACAATCTCGGGTTCAGTTCAAGTGTGAACCGACAGAGTAATCATACGAAGACCTCAGTATACTTTGGATCAATGAAATTGATTCAAAGTGTGCTGTCAATCAGCAACGAGAGTTTAGCAAGTATACGACAATTTGTCGTCACATCAGCAAACACGCAAGTACAATAAATGTTGTCCTAACAATAAATCACAACATGCAAGAATCCAAGTTAGAAACACATTCCTTTAAGATCAGAGTTTCTCTTAATATGTTTGCTTTCATTCCAACAGTTATAACAGTATGAAAAACATTCACCAAGATAATTTGCAAAATCAGAGTGTTACATTCTTCCCTCCTTAAAGAATCATCGTACTGATGATCAGATTAAACAAATCAAGGAGTTCCTAGGACAAAGTTCAGTTATTGTCCTTTCATTCATAAGTTCATACCAAAAAAAGATTCACTCTTAAAAACAACGTTTTAAGACAACTGTACAATAGACTAATAATTGTCTAAATTTGGTAGAATTATCAGTTCTTTGAATTTCAAATTCAATTAAACAGGTGTGGAAAAGTAGATCTCATTTCTTCGAGATTCTCCCAAGTTGCACTTTCTTCGCTGAACTGGTCCCACTGGACCTTACATTGGTTCACTTCGCGATTTCTCAAGTACAACTGGCGAGTTCCCAGCACTCGAATGGGCTTAACCACGATTATTCCTGGGTCTTGGACCTGCAAGGAATTCCAATTTAACACATGTGATAAATCTGTCATGTATTTCTTAAGCAAAGAAATATGAAAAACATCATGCATTTGAGACAAAGCAGGAGGTAATGCTAGACGATAAGCTACAGGGTTGATTATTTCAACAATTTCAAAAGGTCCCACATAACGTGGCGACAACTTGGCAGCCTTGCCAAAAGTTATTAAGCTCTTTTTCGGCTTCACCCGAAGAAAGACCTTCTCTCCCAGTTTATAATTCCTGTCAACCCGCTTCAAGTCTGCATAGCTCTTTTGCCTATTGGCAGCCTCCTTTAGATGTTCCCGAATCATTTTGATTTGTTGTTCCATTTCCATAAGGATTTCTGGCCCAATTACCTCTCTGTCCTCAACGCTGTCCCAGCTGACAGGGGTTATGCATTTTCTTCCATACAATGCTTCAAAGGGCGCCATTTTTAAAGAGGCATGATAGGTGTTATTGTAAGCAAATTCTACCAGCGGAAGGTATTCCTCCCATTTATACTGCTGGTCCATGCAATACATCCTTAACATGTCCTCTAAAACCTGATTAACTCTCTTAGTCTGTCCATCCATTTCTGGATGATATGCAGAACTGAAGTTCAATTTAGTCCCCAAGGCCGCATTAAGCGTTTGCCAAAACCTTGATGTCATCCTCGGATCTCTGTCCGATATGATTAATTCCGGTATTCCATGCAATCTGAAGATTTCATGTACAAATCTTCTTGCTAGCACTAGTGCATCGTCCTTCAAATTACCAGCAATGAAGTGTGCCACTTTGGTCAATTTGTTGACTACCACCAGGATAATGTCATGCTTATTTCTTGACATAGGCAATCCTTGAACGAAATCCATCGTTATCACTTGCCATTTATATTGCGGAATACTGTGGGGATACAATAATCCAGCGGGGTGCATATGTTCCGCCTTAACACGCTGACATTCCAAGCAGTGTGTTACAAACTCTGCCACATCCTTTTTCATTCCCTTCCAGAAATATTGCTGCTTAAGATTAGCGAGCATTTTTGTAATGCCAGGATGTCCAGAAAAAAGTGAATTATGGAATTCAGTTAACAATTTTCCTCTTAAGTCATTTGCCACAGGTATATATACCCTATTTTCGAACCTCAAAATTCCTTCATTATCAAAACGGAATCCCTTATACTTGATGTCCTGCGGGTCAGCAACAAGTGCTGATTTGACTTGCTGGAAATAAGGATATGATTCCAAGGTATCTTTCACCTCATCCTTAAACTGAGTTCTCAACGTTATAAGAGCAGAGATATGCTTCCTTTGACTCAAAGCATCTGCTACCCGATTTTCCTTGCCCTTAATGTAGCTTATATCGAAATCATACTGAGACAGAAATTCTAACCATCTTCGCTGCCTTGCATTTAGATTTGGCTGAGTGAAAATATACTTCAGCCCCAGATGGTCTGTTTTTAACTTGAAGGGCTTGCCTAAAAGATAATGCCTCCACATTTGAAGTGCATGAACAATGGCAGCGAGCTCAAGATCGTGTGGAGCATAATTCTGTTCATGCAACTTAAGCTTTTTGCTTTCATAAGCGATGACATGGTTATTCTGTAATAGAATACCTCCAAGGCCTTCTCCTGAGGCATCCGTTACAACCATAAAATCTCCATTTGGATCAGGTACAGTCAAAATAGGTGCTGTAGTTAACTGTTCCTTTAACCTTTTAAAGGCAGATTCACATTTGTCTATCCAGACAAATTTCTTTTCTTTCTTTTGCAGCGAAGTGATTGGGGCAGCAATTTTTGAAAAGTCCTTAACGAACTTTCGATAATATCCAGCCAAGCCCATGAAACTCCTCACTTCGTGCACATTCTTAGGCGCAAGCCACTCAGTTATAGCTGTGATCTTTGAAGGGTCAACAGCTATCCCATTTTTGCTTATAACGTGTCCCAAATAATGCACTTCTGCATCATAAAAGGAACATTTGGATAGTTTTCCATACAACTTCCTCTTTCTTAAGATTTCCAGCACTATCCTGAGATGTTCTTGGTGCTCTTCGACATTTTTAGAATATATAAGAATGTCGTCTAAGAATACAAGCACAAACTTGTCTAAGTATTCTTGAAAAATATTATTCATTAGATTCATGAAGGCGGCAGGTGCATTAGTCAGCCCAAAAGGTAACACCGTGAACTCATAATGCCCGTACCTCGTTCTAAAAGTTGTTTTATGAATATCTTCTTCCTTTATTCTCAGCTGATGGTACCCTGATCGAAGATCTATTTTTGAATAAACTGATGCTCCTCGCATCTGATCAAATAGATCATCAATCCTAGGAAGTGGGTATCGATTTTTTGATAGTTGCTTTGTTCAGCATTCTGTAATCAATGCACAGCCTCAAAGTGCCATCCTTTTTCTTTACGAAAATTACCCGCGCTCCCCAAGGTGAGACGCTCGGTCTGATCAGCCCCTTAGTCAGAAGTTCTTGTAACTGAGCCTTCAGCTCTACCAACTCAATGGTAGTCATTCTATAAGGTGCCTTAGATATGGGTTCCGTTCCTGGTTTGATTTCTATTGCGAAGTCAAACTCACGTTTGGGCGGAAGACCTGGAAATTCTTCCGGAAACACATCACAGAAATACCTCAACAATGGATATCTTTCCATGAAATCATTACCTTCTTCTGTATTTTCTGTCATTTTTACTGCATACAAAGTGCAGCCTCTGTTTTTAGCCCTCTTTAGTTGCATAGCCGTCAGTTTCCTAACTGCAACTTCCCATCTTACACCTTGAATGACTGCTGCTTTCTGCAGGTCATCGAAGCAATAGATTTGTTTTTCATAACAGTCGACCTTTGCCTTATGTTCAGCCAACCAGTTAACTCTAATAATGATATCATATGATCCTAGAGGAGTGACATACAAGTCAACTTCGGTGGAGAAACTAGGCAGATCAAGAATTGCCCCAAAAAGGCACATTTCGACTGTATGGACAACATTATTCCCATAATGCACTGTCCATGTTTTATCCATTCTTGCAGCCCTTCTTTTTAATTTCATAGCAAGTTTAGCAGAAATAAAACATTCTGTAGCTCCAGTATCAAAAAGTATAACTACAGGTGTACCGAATAACTTACCCGTAACTTCTATGGGCGTCACTTGCTTTTCAGCTTGTCTGTTAGCCACTGTAGCATGTATCCTATGCTGCTGTCCGCGATCGTCCTTCTTCAGAGGACAGTGATTCGCATAGTGGTCCTTTCCACAGTTGAAGCATCCTCCAGCTGGCCCTTTTCTAGGCTCAAATTTGTTACCAGCCTTGAAGTTATCATTCTGGCTTCCATAAGACTTCTGTCCAATGCCATTAACTTTTGTGAAGCTGTTCCGCACACTATTTACAGGTCTGTTCATCACAGGTTTCTTGTTGTTATCTACAACAATTTTGTTTTTCACACCAAACCTTTTCCAAGGTCCCCTTTTTGGTGCAAGAGACGAAGAAGGATTGGGAATCTTCTTCCTTATCTCTTCCCTGTGAGCAGATATTGCCCTCAATTTTTGTTCCTGTCTGATTGCCTTTTCGACAACTCCATCCATGGTGGTTGGGCCGTGGACATCCACTTCGCCACCAATGATGGGATTCAGTCCCATTATGAATTTCCATATTCTGAACTTCTCGTCAGCTTGGTACTGCGGCACATACTTAAGGAGTTTAGTAAACCCTTCCCAGTATTCCGTCACCGACAGCCTTCCTTGCGACCAGTTCTGAAATTTAGTCATTTTCCTATCAAAATAGAGTTGAGGCAGCCATCGTTGCCTAAAATAACCCTTAAATTGATCCCAAGTTATGTCTGATTCGACAATATTTAGTTCAACCTTACGGTTGTCCCACCATGATGATGCTTCATGAGAAAGCTGATATGCTCCCCATATCGCTTTAGTCTCTTCGGAGAAGTTTCTTATTGCAAAGTATTTCTCCATTTCACTGAGCCAGTTCTCAGCTCCGTCTCCAAGAGTTGTTCCATCAAACTTTGGAGGACTTATTCTCTTTATATCATTTGTAAGTTCAGCTACTAATCTTGCCCTTTTATTTTCAGGGGGATTAGGAGCAATTTCATTATTATCATCAACACCCGGATTCCCTCCGTTAATGTTGTCCACAGGAGGCAGCTGATCATTTATTTCAGCTTCATTCTCCTCCTCTTCGTTGCCCATTGACTGTTATTCCAGTACAATCAAACGATCCCTCGTATCAAGTAGGGCAGCAAGGATTTCATCCAGCTTTTGGGCAATCGCTGCTTCTCCACCCTTTAACGGGTTATTCGCAGAATTCCCTCTTGTCCTGACCATTTTCTGTTCAATAAGAAAATGTAAACCTTATTAATATCGTGGACTCATTAGGTCCAAGAGCTGCAACCTTCAGCTCTGATACCAAGATGTAACATCCCCATTTTAAGATACCAGAACAAGGGAATTTTTTATTTTTTTTGATAACGTTCTATGTTGTGAATTACAAAATTCAAACACACGTTCAAGTTTTAATAATTGTTCTCTGCCCAAACAACACAGTTTGGATCACACAATTTCTTTTTAAAACGAATGTTCCCTGTTCGCATATTTACAATATGGAACACACATTCAATGCCATTCAATCTTATAACAGATTCTATATGCTGCTGTAAATGACTCGAGGAACTGCCGATCTTCCATTTTCATGGCTCGGAGTTTCAACGATCCTTCATTTCATGACTCGGCAACAACCGATCCTTCATTTCATGACTCGGCAACAACCGATCCTTCATGTTCGTTTATGCATAGTATATTATATATACCTGTTCTCATAACCGTTTCTGGTTATCGAAGTGATCCATTTAAGAAGCCTATCTGAATATCTGTTACTGATATTCATCTGACATCCTGCATCTTAAATTAAGTGATAAGGACAACGCAACCAACAATTGCGATACTTTGGCCAAAGATTTTCACATGCTTTGCATGATCATATTCCTGGATGTGATACACATCAACGGAATACGTCCTTCACTTCACTTCACCTGTTATCTAGAATGGTCTTTCCTGGTTCCTACCAGTCCTCTTCGTTTAAGATTAATTTAAACTTCCAATTACAGTTAGTAATATGAACGAATATAGGAAGGCACTCCCGGTAACTAAAGATACGCAGACATACGGTGTCGTTTCCCCACGACCACGTGTGTCTAGTTATCTTTAGTATTCCGGAGTCACTCCGTATACCAGATCATACTCCTATCCCCTGTCCACAGTTACACATTCAGCCTATGTATTCTTGATGTTTTAATTCGGGAGGGCATTGCAATATGTCAGCTGCAACAGTGTGTCGTCATGAAGACCCCATCTTCATGGAGACACCTTGCTGTAGCTGGCGTATGCCAATGTCCTACAGAATTCTCCCATCGAGAATACACATCCTGCTCAAGTGCTTAGGATACGATTTAATAATTAAAATCAACTTTCAGCATCCACGCTGATCCCTTGATCCTCGTTTCCGTTACAGTTGTATAGGGCTAAGAGGGACTAAATCCGTCCATTATCTTGCAATGCATCTTCTCCTTCGTGTCGAAGGGCTACATTTCCCTACTTGGTTCTCTTCTTAATCATTGGATTAAGCAGTCCGTACCGACGAACATGATAAGTTTAACCTATTAAACTTAGCCAAGATTTTCCCAACTGCAACTAAATTCAGAATTCTAGCTTATTAGACGTCATTCATACGAGGTCTAAATTCTGAGAAATGTATTCATTTGTTCTCCTTAACGTTATATAGTTAAGGTCCATTAGTTGTGGATATACTTATCCTATATCCTTTATTCTGAATTCAGCATACGAGATCATTAATGGAGTTCGAAAGCGAAGTTCGATTATTCCAAAGTTAATTGATATTCCTTAGCTCCTAAGCTAATCCTGAATACCTTTCGATTATGGAATCATATTCTTCCTAATCCTGTTTAATGTCAATTAAAATTTCATCTTTACCCAAGT
Source organism: Taxus chinensis (assembly GCA_019776745.2). Classification (NCBI taxonomy): domain Eukaryota; kingdom Viridiplantae; phylum Streptophyta; class Pinopsida; order Cupressales; family Taxaceae; genus Taxus; species Taxus chinensis. The sequence continues at coordinate 236,944,426 of CM034146.1, forward strand.
ATGAACTAATTGCATTTTCAACTTAAAAGTTGCATTTAGGTAAGAATAGAAATCAGTTTCCATTGAACATCCATCCAAGGACAATGAAACAAATCCAAATTAAGAAATAACATTATATTTCCAATTTAGTCAACAATACCAAACTGATATAATTATTAAAATATCACACTTGTAATTGTATTCGACAATTCATGTCATAATCTGTACATTTGCCAATCCAACTAGATGGGCATGGTTTACATAAAACATCAATACAACTCATAGATAGAAGAATATATTTTCTTCTTTTCACAATTCCTCGAAGAGGAATAAAAGCAACAATTACAATTCATCTTTCAGCTAATCAAGAAGCATCAGAAAATAGCCATGTCTTCATTCTAATCAAATTCCATCTGCAAAATGAATTGCACGGGTCAGTTCAATGAACTGAGCATATTAAGCACTTATCCTTAAAATAAGGTGCTTCAACTAACTGTCTCAATAAAAGAACCCTGCTTTTATGAAACGACAGTTAAACATCAATCACGAAATAGGCACAAAAGAAAGATCAGCATAACAAATGAACTATTAAAATATAATCACAATCAGCCTAAGAACTGCTGTCCCGTTTCCACATAATCGTTACAAGTCTTAATTCACAATATTTGTAAAGTTAGGAATACAAGTAGCTTACTGCTGATATAACATACAGTTATCCTTTCCACGCCTTTCATTAATAATAAATGCAAAGGATGAAACTAACTGAAATGTAAATCCATTACTTTCCTTTCAGTTCATGCATCATATTAGAATCCAAACAATCAAGCACAGACAAGAAAGCGAACAACAATGCATATAGTTGCGCTCATATCTAAGCACTATAAAGATTCATTATTCAACGAATTATAGATTTCCAACTGAATGAAGGAAGAAAAGATCATTTTTCCCAGTCATTCATTCATGATCTCTATTTCTTTCCCTATTGGCTGTTCTGAAAATGGAATCCAAACGAGACACAAATCAAAATAACAGTTCAGAGTGAAACTTACAAAATCCATTCGGAATTCACTTTCCAGCAGTAGAATAATTTCATTTATAATCCGCTTTAAATGAAAATAGGGAAGAATTCATCATCCATATTCCATATTTCATTTGAATCAGACTCATATGAAAATCTGAAACAGGTTAGTACAACATTATGTTCATCCTAGGTCAAACAGTATAAGGATGCAGACCATATATTTACCATACTTAAAGAAACCATATTTCTTTCACTGTATGATAAACAGATAACAATTATACAATCATGCAGTCTATTAATCTCATGATTTCCAAATTCCATGAACGTAATCCCGTTCAAAATAACATATTATTCATTGCTGTTACCTACAGCAATCCAAGATTAAGTCATAATCACCAAAACAGTTCGACCTTACAAGACCGATCAGCATTAGTAAACACAACTAATCATCATACCTTCCTAGCAAGAAACAGTATATTTCTCTATGAGTTCAGAAGGAAAAACTACTTCTTTTCCAACTCTCACAAACACTCATATAAAATTCTAATGCCCATTCCTTTAAAATACAAAATACCATTTCCTCATAATCCCGAAACAGCAGAAGGAAGAGAAAAGTCTTATTTCTTTTTAAGCAAGAAAGGAAAGAACAGCCAAAAACATGTTATCATTTCTTTCTCCAAGGCAATTCGTATGCTCATACAAAAAAAACAACGTTGTATTCATCCTAATCAACACAACAGAGAGAGAGAAAGAACTATTTCTTTTTCAGAAGAAATTTCAGTATAGAAACGACCTTAAGCAACTCGTACATCCGGTTCAATTATATCACGAAGACCATATAACAGGAGCAATTTCATAGCAATGAAAACAACCCACACAGTCTGCCAGCTCTTGATATGATACTAAAACCGTAAAATACCCATTCCTTAGAGCTCGAAAAGAAATGTCATGCTTTTAAGTTCCGGAACAGCAGATAGTAAACAAACAAAAGATCTTATTTCACTCAATGAAACTTCAGTACAGAAATGACATCAAGCTGCTCACGCAACCTTCACCATCTTATCACAAAAATTCATGAGACAAAAGACAATCGCACAGCAATAAGATAACCAACACTACCAGCACAGTTCCATATCATAATTTACAAGAAAACCAGTTCGAAACTCCATCTAGCGTCAACAACCAGCACAACATGGAGGTATTCCATTCAAGAAGTGCAAAGACAGTTAAACACAGCAATAGGGAAATGATTTTCCTATTATTTCCAAAAATGACAGCAAGATTCAACGAAACCCAAATCATAGCAGCATAACACGACTGCATTTCCACTTCCTTTTTATATGCAAGGACAGTTCCATACACAACAGCAAGGAAAAGATTGCACAATAAAGAAACAATTACACAATTTGTTCCAATTTCCACACAACACGAACAGAGAAAGAGAATATCTATTTTCCAACTTGATTCGTAATTCATGCAAAAACAATCAAAGCCAAGCAACCAGAAACGGTTCTTCATATCATTTTCCAAAAAAAAGAAGCAAGAATCAATGAAATCCAAATCAAATCGACCCAACAACAATCACAGAATCCAAACCCAAGAGCAGGGTTGTTTTAATGAGACACTTAAACAAAGCAAGAATTTTTAAAGAGAAGGGCTTAACATGCCTGAAATCCCTTTTCCAAAACTCGAAGAAGGATCCGTTTGCCGCGTTATTTCCTTCCACAGCAACAGCACAAACTTCCAGCACTCCTCTCTTCTTCAGGCTTAGCAACAGCCTTAAAAATCTACAAGAACAGTGTCAAATTCCAAGAGCTGGGTCGACTGAACCAACCAGAAAAACCAAATGCAGAGCAACTTTGCAAAAGCTCGAATCGACAAAATGAAAATTAAAATTCCCTCATACACTTTCCAAGGCGAACTGGTCGCGAGGACCAAGAATAATCAATGCAATTAAGGCTCTGCCTTTTCCTAGCTTTCCACGCCACTGCCACTTGAGTTGGCGAACTCTAAATTTCAAATTTCCCATGCAAAACTGAATTTGGCTCTATCTCCAAATAGATGCCTCTATTTCTTACCTGCCCCGCCAAAACTGGCGCTGTCCACGTATGGACTTACCAATTAAATGCCAATGAATACTCCTTCCTTCATCCTTATCCTCTCCTTCCAAGGGTCTGCGCGCCCTTTTAGATTAGGATTAGTTTAGGTTGCATAAAGTGATCAACCTAGGTCTTAGTTTAGCCTTAGGTTATTAGAACTTAGGTTTATTTTCCCCTTTTTTTTTTGAATTTAAAAATCCACTTAGGATAGTAGTGTAGGATGCATGTTAGGACTTAGGATTAGTTTAGTTTTTAATTTTATACTAACCACTAACACTAATCAACTCCTAACCCAACCTCTCAGCTAACCCCGACATTCACGTTAATGCAGTGCAGGACGTTCAGTCCTTTGGATCACGTGCCAAGGCCACCCGTGTCCAGGCATTTCTTGCCTCACGAGGTCCCAAGTTCGACAGTACAGGGTTCAAGAATCGAACCCCTGTCGTTGGTATCTACGTGCCAGCTGCCCAAAACTGCAATCAGGCGCTGCACGCTCATAACAATCTCGGGTTCGGTTCAAGTGTGAACCGACACAGTAATCATACGAAGACCTCAGTATACTTTGGATCAATGGAATTGATTCAAAGTGTGCTATCAATCAGCAACGAGAGTTTAGCAAGTATACGACAATTTTTCGTCACATCAGCAAACACACAAGTACAATAAATGTTGTCCTAACAATAAATCACAACATGCAAGAATCCAAGTTAGAAACACATTCCTTTAAGATCAGAGTTTCTCTTAATATGTTTGCTTTCATTCCAGCATTTATAACAGTATGAAAAACATTCACCAAGATAATTTGCAAAATCAGAGTGTTATAATGGTGGTGCTTGCGTTTCCTCCTCTTCACAAACTTCTTCTTCATCTGTGTCATCTCCACCTTGATTTCCTCTTTGGGTTATCATTGCAGCAAGTGCAGCAACTTGTCTCTGCAGATCTTACATATTTCTATTCATCTGGGCAATACCGCCTCCTCTTCCTCTTCCTCTTGCTGCCATTTTTAAACAAAATACTTCGAACCAACTCTAATACCAGATAATGTAGCCAAATTAAGAACAACCAGATAAACTGCAATAAAATGAACTCAAGGAAAATAGATCTCCCTCTTCGTTATCAAATAATGAATTACAATGTTTCCTAAATAGGAAAATAACTCCCAACTCGAGTTGCCAAGTAAACTCTAGCTAACTCTGACTAAATCTACTCTAGGTGGCGGAAATTACTATTTTTAGCAGTTTACTAGAACCTGCTATTCTTAGTAAGTTCGCATGCTTATTCCTACGGGCACAGAAATTTCCACGCATCTTCTACATCCCTAAATTATAGGAATTGCCAACTTTCTAACTCAAAATGCAATTAATAGACTAAAATTAACTAATGCTCAAAAATAGGAAAAAACCAAACTATAACTTAAATCCTAATTTTCGGCCTCAAGATGGCGGATTTAGGGCCCGAAAATGTGTCGAAAACTTGCCCCAACTGGTAGGGCAGGTATCCGCTGTGTTTGTCTCATCAAAACACGTGGTTTCAAAAAAAAAACGGACTCAAACGGACACCCGGAGCTCAAGTTATGACCTTGTCAAGTTCCTGCTAATTCGGGCGCATCAATTAACAAAAACTTCTAGTAAATCATAATTTTGTAATTCAACTAAAAATAATGACTATAATTCCCTCAAATTTCCTTTTGATGCAACTATAAGGTTGTAATGGTGAGAATATAGTGTCTTTGAGTACCCTTATACAAACAAGATGCCGTAATAAGTACTCCACGATCCTTAAATGTGAATGACTATATCTTGATTTGTGACAATGATTTCATCGTCAATAATTCCTGTATTTACCGAGGTCTACACATGTGCTCAATGATGCCTTCTTATAGTATAAGAATTACAAATAAAATCATATTAACAATTTCAATTGTTTGCTTCTACTACTATATTCATTACCAATCTCACATGATATTTGATCAAAACCTTGGGCATAGGATTTAGTGAGACGAACTTTGTAAACAAGTAATATTTACTCGATGATATAAATATTGTTAAAAGAAGTGGTGTTTTCTTTAATATATTCATATAAGGTTTTTGAAAAGAACTCAAAACCTTGTACAAGAAGCTAAGAGATAAAATATTAAAGCGCACACAAACAGGAATCCTATAGCCAAAACATCCGAAGGACAACAGCCTTCCTCCAACCCAAACAACTCTTAGATCAAAATTAAACACTCACGAGACCACAAGAACAATATTCATTCTTCTAAAAGCTATCAACATCCATGACAAACTTCCAGTACAATGATCAACCTGGTTTTGGAGATCATAGGATCATCTTAGAGGATTCAATATCACTTTCTCTTCTTAACCACTACACTCCAATCCCTACGATCATCTCTCGAGGTTACTGGAATTACAATTTCCATATTCCTAATGGGAATGGGGCCATCATAAGCCTCGGAGACCACTTTAACTATGTTCAACTCACGGAATTAGGTAACTTTTCCTTTACCGCTATACACCCACCTTCCACGCTAGGACCCTTTTTCATGGCCGAGGTAGCCAATTCAAGATCTTCCACCATCGAATAAGATTTTTATTTGCTTCGATGCATTTTATGGGGAAGGGAATATTTCCAACGTGACACTCATACAAGGCAAATTACAACAGTCTGAAGCCATGTTCCCTATGGTAAAGAATTTTAGACACCTAAAATATAACCCTTTACAATTTATGGAGTAATTGTATAGTTTTTCTTGAACCTATTGCTGAGAAGATTTGTCGATATGAAAAATTAGGTATCTCCACTAACGTTCAAGGGGCTATACCCCTTGCATTGAATGGTGTAGCTCCCATTATTGAATGTAAACTAATCTAATCCTATCTAAATGTTGTGGGTTGTCTAGATAGGTCGAAAATCACATATGAACACTCTACTGAACTTGTGGCAAAGTGTTTGAACAGGGTACAAGCGAGGGAAATACAACGATGAGGGGTGAAGGAGAAAAATTAGGAAAGGAAGGTTATTGTTGTGAGTAGGCTAATTATAGAGTTCACACCCAATAACTAGATTAGTTTAAAATTCAATATAGAAGAAATCAATAATTAATTCAGTGGGACCAATGAATTAAACACAAAAATTTCCTTATATTCATCTATCAAGGATGAAAATTTCCATTCCAACACTTTGCTTACAAAGTGTATAAAAGAGAGAAGTAGAATAATAATTAAGAAAAGAGGAATCGAAGAAATGTAATTATTATTTCATGTGCATTGATGGTATAAATATCAACAACAACAACCCACAATTACTACAACATAGATGCTATCAAGATCTAGTATTTTGAGGATCCCTTGTAATGGAGAAGACATCCCAATTTATAGCAATGTGAATTGACCTCTCATCTCCCCCACATGACTCTTCATGTTCCTATTCCACTTGTAACCTTTCCTTTTACATTAGAAGAGATAAATTAAGTAATTCTCTTATTATATTTGAAAAAATACTTTTATAATTTTGAAAATATGTCACTTAAGTGAAATGGAAAAGATATAATGATTACACTCAATGAAGAATTAGAAAGGGGAGAGAAGGAAGAGGGAGAAAGAGAGAATGAGGGAGGAGATGAATAAAATACACTCCTTATGATGATTCAATAGAATGCCTCAATGTAGTCATGAAATCTGAATGTAGAACTTGACCCTCTATACTGAAAGAAGCCTCCTCCTAAATGGTGAAAACTTACAACTTTGAACTATTTTTCACCATGAGAAAGATTCTTTTGAATGACAAAACAATTGTAGCCCATAAAGTAAAAGTTAATAAGTGAAAAGAATTTTTTTTAAATAAATGGAAAAGAACTTAGCTATCACTAGACCACTATAGACAATGAAGGATGCCCTCACACACTTGAACAAACTATGAAAAACTGCCACTCCTTTTTGACTAATCATGCATATGAATGAGGACTTGAAACAAATTTCTTGTACAATGCAACCGTGATGATTTTTCCACCTTGAGGACATTGAAGATGATAATCTGACCACTGATGACCCTCTACAATAATGCACTAATGATGAGCTTTGATGAAGATCATTTTGAACACCTTTCCTCTTTCAATAAAATAGTTCTATAAGGAGTGTGAATTATTTTATAGAACTTACTATTTTGCCAGTAGGTGATCCCATAAAGAATTACTAAAAAAAATAAATTGGTATTTCTGGTTTTGGATTCAAACTAAACCACTTGTATTTACCAGATGGGAGATATGAATTTTTCTGTCCAAAGTAAAAACCTAAAACAAATATAGTTTTGGAAAATGTAGATTCTAAAATGATTTATTTACTCGATCATAGTTCATGGAGGGAAAATGGGAGGAATTTACAATCAGTCATTTCTACAAAGCAAATAAGCATGGAGTTTTGGAAAATGGTAGATTTCTATAACATATGTTTTCACTACGATCTCGAGATCATGGAGGGAAAATGGGTGGAATAAAAATTTCTAGGGAAGAAATTTGGAATGTAAAATTCCAGGATTAGCATGTCCAGGGTTTTTTTTTTACAATTTGGAGGAGGAGCTTTGTAAAAACCAACTCTATGTTTTTCTTTATTCATGGGGGAGGGTCACATTTCATTTTCCCCCTTGTCCCCTTGGAAAATGAATGAAAAGGATAGAAATATTTTCCTTAGTGTTATGAGGACAAGTGTTACTACATGCATTTGTTTGCGGATGAGGGAAAAGGGCTTATGTTTAGCACCCCAGTTGCCAACATTGTGGATCATGTAATGGACCATGTCGAAGATAGGGGTTCGAGGGTAAAATTTTCCCCCTTTTTCCTTAAAAAATAAATTAGGATTCAATCCTCATTAAAACTAATGCATTAGAGTACGTAAGCAATTCAAGGCTTCCCAGGGTCATGTGATGGGTCCAAGAGCTCATGGTGATTTTGCCACCTCAAGGACATGATTGAATCAAAATTACAGGATTCCAGAATATATTTTCACAAATCATCTTTCAGTCTCCCAGGGTATGCATTGATGGGTCCAACCAGCTTCTGGGGGGGAATTAATCCAAAGACATTGTCTCACTTCAGTAAAAGATAGACAATAGGATGTGACAAAAAAGAACACCTTAGCCTCATGTTGACATGTAGCACCTCTGTAAAAGTTTCTAACTGCGAGAGTGTACCTTGAGAGAGAGCTTGAAGATAAAGATTGTCAGATTACTCTAGGAATTATTTTTGGGAACATTCTTTATATTATTTTGACACCAAAAATCTATTTTTAGAAGAATGGGATGGGTTACATGATCTAATTCAGCTTGAAACTCCCTCAAAAATATGTCAATTTGAATGTTAGGAATGCAAGGTGTACCTGCCAAAAATGAATTGTGAAATTTCCAAATTTCCTTAGTCTTGTGAAAATGTGAAAATACCATCATTTAGAAAATTATATTTTAGTATATTATTTGGAATTAAACTCATTTATCTTCTAATATCTTATGTAAGCTCCTTCATTGGTAATAATGTTTCTATTAAACTATTCCAAAAGCTCCCATAATTCATCTTCTGTATCTTAGGTAATTTTCGCAAATTCTAAGCTCCGTTGGAACTTTTGTAAAACAATGTACTTTCCTCGCTATCATATTTAGTTAGTCGTAATCCTCCAAATCTTCCATTAACTTGGCTCAATCACTTGAAATATGATCTTAGCTCCTCAATACCAACTTCCTAATGAATTTGGGCCTTCAACTCTATTGTCCATTGTGTGGTTGTGAACAAGCATTTCATTGATGCTTAACCCCATTGATGGAAAAATCTTTAAAGAACATGAGGTCATGTGTTTACCCATATGATGTTATTCAGATGTCAAGCATTAATGTTGATTAGTAGTGTCAAGATAATTGACATATGAGTTCGACTGTAGGTCCTTGGTGTATGTCTTTTAAAGTGAGCTGAGTCACTATATGAGATTTCTCAACTGAGGTGATTGGTTGACATATTGAGGTCATACATGCAGATATGATGTTTATTGGTGTCAATGGGTTTGTATGAAGTTAGAAAGTTCAATTAGTTTTCATGGTTGAGTCAGGTAATTTTAGGCTTGTTTCTAGCCCTAATGAAAAAATGTCAAGAATTTTATGAGTTGTCATTTTTATAGTTAGGTCATTTTATGCTTAAGTTTTCTAGCCCTAATGCACTTTTCAATGAAGAAGAAGGTAAGAAAAATAGAGTTTACAATCTTTTTCGAGAAAATCATGGTAGAATATTTTGGAAGTGTTCCAAGGTGTGTGATGAGATTTTAGGTCATAATTTAGAGGTTAAATGCATTTTTGAAATATAGTTTCCTTGGGAAGCAGAATGAGAAACATGCAGTTTAACATGTGTAAATGAGATTGGCATACATTGAGTTTAAGACATTTTTGGGCTAGATAGTTTGAGCATGATATGAGAAGTTATAGGATGTTTTCATGGTGTTTCATAACAAGTTTCAATTCATTTTTTAATGGGAAATGTAAGTTATGGAGGTTTAGCAAAACCAGGTAAATAAGAGTGTGTTTTAAAGTAAATATGGATACTCTGGTGTTCATTCTAAATTCTCCTGATTTGCATGGGTACATGATATCTTTGGAATATATTCTAAGGTCATTTATGAAGCTTTCTAAAAAATAATGAGGTGGTTTAATTTTCTCATAATTATGGTTTATCTTTATGGTCCTAATTATGAACGATCACTAAGAAGGTAAAGTGGTTTGAAACCCTAACTAAACCCTATATAGGAGAAAATTACATAAATGTGAGTCCCCTAATGATCCTATTTTGATTCCTTTTTAGAAATTTATGATTTTATGTTGTATAGGACGTTATCTTCCATATTTCCAGAAAGGTCATGCTAGATCATGTGGTGATATGTGGGCCCCACATGAATTGTACTTGATCGGTCCCAAACTAAAGAGTTGCAATTTGTGGAAATGTTTCCTAAATGAGGCCTAATGTAAAAATTTCCATTTATGGATATCTGAAGATTTTTTGTAGAGGTGCATGATTTTTTTAGGGTCTTTTCTATGCTAAAATGACTTCTTGCAAAGTGTGCCCTATTTATGAAGATACCTTAGTTTTTGGGGAAGTTTAGAGCAACTCATGTAGTAAAATTAACATTAGAGGAGCTATAGGGGGAGTTGGAACTCCATTACTAATTTGAATTGTGAAGATGTTTCAGATAAATTTCTAATGGTGTATCAAAATTAAAGACTACTGGATCAAAGGTATGAAAAATTTATTATTTAGTTCTTTGAGGCTTAAGTTTGGAGGATGCTCACTTCTAGCAGGGTGCAAGTGGCTGAACATGAGGTAAGTTGTTGATTCTATGAGTTGCTAAATGTTTTTGCCTAAGGTTTTTTATGGCTTATGAATCATTTATAAGTATGTTCCATGCTATGGTTAAGCTTTGAAGTGATTTTATGGTGTGATGGAGTATATTGTGCTATTTAGTTCTTGAGTCATAGAGAGGATAAAAAGAAGTTTTTAAAGATGGGATTGGTTGAAGGCCTTCCAATTAGAATTGGAAGGATTTATTATATGTTATAGAAATTTAATTAAAATATATTTATAATGAGGTATGGATTGTCTCATGATGAGGTATTTTGATTAGTCACAGATGTCAATTTGTGAAGAAGTTTCTAGCTGCATTTTTAGGACATGTTGGTTCTTGTTGAACGCTTGAGTTGGTTGGAGAATCAAATGGATGATTTTAATCTTCATATCACATGGAAAGTTAATATGGGTGAATATTTATTCTATTCAATGAATATTCAATGAAATATTTTTAGGTATTTAAAGTATCAAAAAGGGTGTTTATCAGCTGAATTTGGAAAACCAATTTTTGGGCAGCTTGATTTGGTAATTCAAATCAAAATGATTGTTGGAGTTTTCATCTAGGGGATGTTTCATGAGCTCTAACTTACTTATATGTGTTTTAAATGTCTCGAATTGTTTCCATTTAGTATTAAAATTACATATTTAGGGTTTTCTTAGGTGGTGTTAAGGGCCAAAGGTGAAATCAGGTTATTGATAACAACTGTTTGGTGAAGGCAATTGGCCACTGAGCCCATTAAATTGTTGAAATAATCAACCCTGATTGGTTGATGATAATTGAGACCTTTATTTATCATTCAAATGCATTATTTTAAACATTGTTCTTTTTTAGAGATTTAGGTAAAAAATTGTGTTAGGAGATTTTTGGCATTCCAATGGTAGGGTTCCTTAAGGCTTATTAGTGCATGAGGAAAGATGGTTTTTGGCTAGGTTGACCTACTTGGGTCATCTATGACCATTGTAATTATGGGTTTATCGTGAATGTGATCATGAAATAGATTTAATACTGACATATGGTGAGTTTTAATAGGAAGAGAAGTGCTATAAAGCTAATGTTTGAGTTCATTTTTGAACTAGTGCTCTTGGAGGAAAAAATGTGACCCATGTAGAATTCTACCATTTTTTAGGTACGTGTTCTTGATTTCAAGGCTTAGGAAGATAATTATAGGTTAAGGAAGATTAGGAGAGAATGTATACATGTGGTTTAGATCCCTGAAAAATTAAGAAAGAAGAATACTGTGCAATATTGAAAACCTAGGGTTTGAGAAAGGGTTTGAAGGTGTTTGGAGAAAAAATTTGGGATCACTATCATGTAACACCTTGATTTTTGTAAGCTATCATGATAATATCTTTTCATGATGTTGTAACTACAGAAATGAAAATAAATATGTTAAGATATATCTTTTAATCTTAAAAGGAATGTGTTACTAACCTGGACCCTTGTTTGCTGTAATTTGTTTACTTGGGACGGAGGTTATTATTGCTTGTGTTTTGCAAAATGAGACAACAGACTTGTTGTATGTTGATGAACTCTTGTTGCTGATTGAAAGCACACCTTGAATCAATTCCATTGATCCAAGGTATGTTGTGGCCTTCTTGTGATCACTTTGTCGATTTACTTCTAAAATGGAATGAAGTCTGAAACCAGACTGAAGGTTGATATAAATATTGCAGCACCTGATTTCAGGTATGAATATCTGGTACATAGATGCCAATGGAAAAGGTTCGATTCCCGAACCACATACAGTTGTAACGCTAGACAGCGTAAGACAATAAGAGCCTGGATGCAAGTGACACAGGTATGTGTTGGACATAGGACGAAACGTCCTGCATTGTGTTGAATGTGAACGCCAGTCGGTAAGACTTGTTGGAAACTATTAAATAAATAGTATGGGGATTAAATTCTAACCTATAACTATGTTTTAGCCTATAACCTAACTACTACCCTACATGGATTTTAAATTGCATGGGATGTAAATTATGGCAAATCTTAATGATTTGCAACCCAGGTGAAAAACCTAAACTAATACTAACCTATGGAGGGGAACTATGGACCCATGTGAAGAAACGGATAAGAAGGGAAGGTTAGAAATTTATTAGGACAATAAATGATGTCCTTACAGTTTCAGTGCCAAGTTTGGTGGGAACATGGGAAAATTTGGAGGCATCCAACTAGCTAAGTAACTAAGGAAGGAATTACATGCAAAATTTTGAAAAAGGAACTCGCCAACCTGAGTCGGCGGGTGGCGTGAAAATTGATGAAAAAGCAATACATTCTATGCATTCAATGATCTTGGTCTTAGCGACCAGCTCACCTTGGAAGGAGGATAGAGGAAAAATTGTTTGTTATTATGTTCATTCAGTTTTTTTTTAGTTGCTCTGCATTTCTTCCATGGTTCTGTCGAACCTGCTGTTATTTTTGGTTATTGTTGCTATTGTTTGGAGAAGCCACGGCTATTTTTGAGCTTGAGGAAGTTAGTGGACTGTTGGGAAAGCCCTGCTGTGGACGCCGTGGAGATAAATAGCTCCTGTGGACGCGGTTTTCTTCAAACCACAAAAATAATTGCAGGCATGTTAAGCCCTTCTCCTTAAACCATTTGCTTTTGTTTAAACGTCTCATTAAAACAACCCTGCTCTTATGATGGGGGTTTTGGTTATATGATTTTGCTGATATGTTGAGGTGATTTTTGGGTTGAGTCGTTTTTCTTTTGCTGCATGCGACTGGAGCATTTCTTTGCATAATGATTAAGTCGAATAAAACTGTCCATGCTGTGTGGGTTTGTTTGACAGTGTTGGGTATTCATTTTTATTACCCAATATGAGTTTGTGCTGATGAATACATTAGCTATGTGTGTATCAATTCTGAGTTCTGTGCATTCTTGTAAAAATGGAAGGATGAGATGATTCTGTATGCCTGGTTTGAACTGTCATTATAAAGATGAATACGACTTGGGTATTCTTGTGCGTTTTGAAGAAAACGAGTGTTTTTCTTACTGAAATTATTAATGAATTAAGTTTTCTCTTCTGCTGTTTTGAAATCTGAAATAAAGGTAAGTGGATTTTATTGTGCATTATGGATTCAGTTTTATGTAAACGAACTGATATGGAGATTGTTTTCTGAATTTTGTGCTGAATGGTTTTTGAAGAACCGTGAGAATGATAGATGGAACTGTTGTGTGAGTTATTTTCCCTGAGGGTATACAGTGCATAGAATATAAATTCTTGGGAACAGTGGGCTTGTTTCATCATTTGTACTCTCATTAGCCCTTTTAAAACGATTAAAAGCCTTCGTATTTGGTTTGAAATCCATGTAAGATTTTGTTTAAGGAATTATTTTCTAATTCTGGAACTGAGTATCTGGATATTTATAGACTGGATTAGAGTTTACTATTTCAGTCTTCTTTGAATTGGATGATGATAATTATATGCATATATATGTATGTATATCTATACGAAATTCTAGACTTCTTGTTGTTTCATCAAGACTGAATATGAAGTGGAATTCTTACTTTGAATGTTGGAAAATGATTCTTTTTACTATTATGATGAAACTCATGATTTTGTAGCTAGATGTACATTCTTGTTGTTCAGGTCTAGCTGAAATGCTTGTTTTCGATGAAAGCGTGATTTTTTTTATAAAACTAGTTGTATATTCTTGCTTGTTTATATCTGGACGAGAAAGTCTGTTGAGTGAAATATATGGAGGAAATGATTGTATTTAGAGGTTCTTTGGTACTAATGCTTACGGACCAGTTGCAAATGAACTCTGGTCAACTTTTTGGAAAGGTAGTTAGTAGTTTTTGAATACTGAAATATACTATTCAGAATGAATCATACTATTGGATTAGGTCTGTTCTAAATAGTGGATATTTGGTTAGACAGTGAGAAGAGGTAATATGATCCTTCTTCCTTTTATTTGATTATTGATTTTATTTACTTCTCTTTAAGCTGTTATCATTAATTGATATCACGTCTGGATTAAATTATTTAGTACAGTTATGATGAAAGGAAAGAGAGTGTTGGATGGATAATTTGAAGTAATGATCATTTCTTCTTCTTATACAGTTGAAATTCTATACTTGTTATGGAATGAATTTTGTACTGCCTAAGGCGTAATCATCTGCATTTAATTGCTGTTTACTTTCTTCTGGTTTGAAAGAAGTATTATGCTGTTTTGAATTTTGAGATTGACACCAATGAGTTCATGGTGAATGACTACTTTTCTCTTCAGCGTTTGATTGTTTGAAATTAGATGAGTAGTACGAAAGGAAAGGAAAGTGGTTCGGTTTGAATTCTTAGTTAAAATCTATTTTTGAAATTTCTTTAACTATTGTAAGGGAATGGAATTGATAGCATTTACATTAGAACAACAGTATATACATATGTGTATTAGTTCTTACAGATGTTTTAATCTGGAACTATTTGGAGGAAATTACTTCTTGTAGTAATTATTTGGGAAAAGGATTAGTAATCTTTTTGTCTGATTGGGATGGTAATTAGATGATTGGGTTGTTAAGTTGTTCATCCTTATCAGTACTTAATTGTAGATGATGTTCATCTCTTTATTTTAACGTTTCATAAAAGCAGGGTTCTTTTATTGAGACAGTTAATTAAAAGCACCTCATTTTAATGACAAGTGCTTAATATGCTCAGTTCAATGAACTGACCCGTGCAAGTAATTTTGCAGATGGTTCTTGAGTAAAAACGAAGACATGGTTGTTTTCTGATACTTCTTTTGATTAGCTGAGGATGGATCATATTTGATAGCTATTATTCCTCTACGAGGAAATGGGAAAAGAAGAAGTTACATTCTTCTATCCTTATGTGTTGAAATGTTGTTTGATATAAATGAAGTCCAATTGTTTGGACTGGCGATTGTATAGATTGTAAATCTTATGGATGAATACAAGGAAAAGTGTGATATTTTAATGGTTGTATCATTTTGAAACTGTTTGAATCAAGATTGAGAATATAGTGTTATTCTTTGATTTGGAGTTATTCAAATGATAGTGGATAAATTAAAAGGAAATAATATCTATTCTTTACTTGAATGCAACTTTTAAGTTGGAATGTGCAATTAATTCATACTTGGGTTAATATGAATTTTAGATTGACATTAAAAAAGGGTTTAAATGAATATGAACTCTTAATTGAATGATATTCGAGATTAGTTTATAAGCTAAGGAATATCATATAACAGAAGAGGTAGCTGAACCTTGTATTCAGACTTTGTTAATATCCTCGTAGTGTTTAAATTCAGAAATAATAGATATGAGGAAACATATCTATTGGTAACAAACCTTAACTGAAGTAAGGTTATGGAGGATAAATGAATACATTCATTTAGAATTAGACCTCGTTTAAATGATGTCTAATAAGATGGAATTCTGAATTTGTTTACAGTTGTGGGTAAAACTTGGTTAAGTTTAATAGGTTGAACTTACTACGTTAAGCTGTAGTGGACTATTAGTCCGAAGCTTAAAGAAAAGAACCAAGAAGGAAATATGCAACCCTTCGGTATGAAGGAGAAATGTATATTAAGCTATAAGACAAATTAAGTCTCTCTTAGCTATATACAACTGTAATGAATGACGAGGTTAAAGGATCAACGTGGTTGCTGAAAATTGATCTTAAATATTAAGATTATAACCAATCACATTCGAAGCTGGATGTGTACTCCTTGATGAGAGGATTCCGTAGGACCTTGGCACACGTCAGCTGCAATATGGTGTCTTCATGAAGGCGGGGCCTTCATGACGACACAATGTTGTAGCTGACATGTTACAACGCCCTCCCGAATCGAATCATCAAGTTTACATAAGCTGGGACTAAGTTTACTTAGATGGGGATAGGAATGTGATCACGTATATGGAGTGACTCCAGAGGACTAAAGGTAACTAGACACATGGATTCACCTAGGGACGACACCGTATGTCTGCGAACCTTTAGTTACCATGAGTGCCTTCCTATACTCGTTCATATTGCTAGTTAGGATTAGAGCTTGACCTTGGATGGAAGGACTGACAGAGATCAGGAAAGACCATTCTAGATAACAGACGAAGTGAGGTGAAGGACGTATTCCATTGATGTGTATAACATCTGGGAATATGATCATGCAAAGCATGTGAAAATATTTGGCCAAAGTATCGCAAGTGCTGGTTGCGTTGTCCTAATCACCTAGTTTAAGAAGCAGGATGTCAGATGAATATCAGTAACAGATATTCAGATAGGCCTCTTAAATGGATCACTTCGATAACCGGAAATGGTAAAAGAACCCTGTATACTTATTATACAATGCATGGATTAACATGAAGGATCGGTAAGTCACCGAGTCATGAAATGAGAGATCGCTGAAACTCTGAGCCATAAAATGGGAGATCGGTAGTTCTTCGAGTCATTTACAGCAGCATATGGTATCTGTTATATGATTGAATGGCATTGAATGTGTGTTCCATATTGTAAATATGTGAACAGAGAACATTGGTTTTAAAAAGAAATTGTGTGATCCGAATTACATTAATTGGACAGAGAACAATTATTAAAACTTGAACGTGTGTTTGAATTACATAATTCAGAACAGAGAACGTTGTATATAAAAAAAAAAAAAATTCCCTTGTTCTAGTATCTTAAAATGGGGATGTTACATCTTGGTATCAGAGCTGAAGGTTGCAGCTCTTGGACCTAATGAGTCCACAATTTAATAAGGTTTACATTTTCTTATTGAACAGAAAATGGTTAGAACAAGAGGAAATGCTGCGAACAACCCGTTACCGGGTGGAGAAGCAGCTACTGCTCAAAAGCTGGATGAAATCCTTGCTGCCCTACTGGATACGAGAGATCGTCTGACTGTTTTGGAACAGCAATCAATGGGAAATGAGGAGGAGGAAGAAGAAGCTGATATAAATGATCAGCCACCTCCTGTGGACAACACCAATGGAGGGAATCCGGGTGTTGATAATAGTAATGCGAATGCTCCTAATCATCCTGAAAATAAAAGGGCAAGATTAGCAGTTGAACTTACAAATGATATAAAGAGAATAAGTCCTCCAAAGTTTGATGGAACAACACTTGGGGACGGAGCTGAAAATTGGCTCAGTGAAATGGAGAAGTACTTTGCAATAAGAAACTTCTCCGAGGAGACCAAAGCGATATGGGGAGCATATCAGCTTTCTCATGAAGCATCATCATGGTGGGACAACCGTAAGGTTGAGTTGAATATTGTTGAAACAGACATAACTTGGGATCAATTTAAGGGTTACTTTAGGCAACGGTGGCTGCCTCAACTCTATTTTGATAGGAAAATGACTGAATTTCAGAACTGGTCGCAAGGAAGGCTGACGGTGACAGAATACTGGGAAGGGTTTACTAAACTCCTTAAGTATGTGCCGCAGTACCAAGCTGACGAGAAGTTCAGAATACGAAAGTTCATAATGGGACTGAATCCCATCATTGGTGGCGAAGTGGATGTCCACGGTCCAACCACTATGGAAGGAGTTGTCGAAAAGGCAATAAGACAGGAACAGAAATTGAGAGCAATTTCTGCTCATAGGGAGGAGATTAGGAAGAAGATTCCCAACTCTTCTTCATCTCTCACACCCAAAAGGGGGCCCTGGAAAAGGTTTGGTGTGAAAAACAAAATTGTTGTAGATAACAACAAGAAATCTGTAATGAACAAACCTGTAAATAGTGTGCGGAGCAGCTTCGCAAAAGTTAGTGGCAATGGACAAAAGTCCTATGGAAGCCAGAGTGATAACTTCAAAGCTGGTAGCAAATTCGAGCCTAGGAAAGGGCCAGTTGGAGGATGCTTCAACTGTGGAAAGGACCATTACGTGAGTCACTGTCCTCTGAAAAAGGATGATCGTGATCAACAACATAGGATACATGCTGCGGTGGCTAACAAACAAGCTGAAAAGCAAGTTACACCCATAGAAGTTCCGGGTAAGTTATTCGGTACACCTGTAGTCATACTTTTTGATACTGGAGCTACTGAATGCTTTATTTCTACTAAACTTGCAATGAAATTAAAAAGAAAAGCTGAACGAATGGATAAGACATGGACAGTGCATTATGGGAATAATGTTGTCCATACAGTCGAAATGTGCCTTTTTGGGGCAATTCTTGACTTGCCCAGTTTCTCCACCGAAGTTGACCTGTATGTCACTCCTTTAGGATCATATGATATCATTATTGGAGTTAACTGGTTGGCAGAACATAAGGCAAAGGTCGACTGTTATGAAAAACAAATTTGTTGTTTTGATGACCTGCAGAAAGCAACAGTCATTCAAGGTGTAAGGCGTGAGGTTGCAGTTAGGAAACTAACAGCTATGCAACTAAAAAGGGCTAAAAATAGAGGCTGCACCTTGTATGCCATAAAAATGACAGAAAATGCTGAGGAAGATAATGATTTCATGGAAAGGTACCCATTATTAAGGGATTTTAGTGATGTATTTCCAGAGGAATTACCAGGTCTTCCGCCCAAACGAGAGTTTGACTTTGCAATAGAGATCAAGCCAGGAACTGAACCCATATCTAAGGCACCTTACAGAATGACCACCCTCGAGTTGGTGGAGCTTAAGGCTCAATTACAGGAACTTTTGACTAAGGGGCTGATAAGACCGAGCGTCTCACCATGGGGAGCGCCGGTAATTTTTGTAAAGAAGAAGGATGGCACACTGAGACTGTGCATTGATTACAGAATGTTGAATAAGGAAACTATTAAGAATCGATACCCACTTCCTAGGATTGATGATCTGTTCGACCAGATGCGTGGAGCATCAGTCTATTCAAAAATAGATCTTCGATCTGGATATCATCAGCTGAGAATAAAGGAAGAAGATATTCATAAAACAACTTTTAGAACAAGGTACGGGCATTATGAATTCACGGTGTTACCTTTTGGGTTGACAAATGCACCTGCCGCCTTCATGAATTTGATGAATAATATTTTTCAAGAATACCTAGACAAGTTCGTGCTTGTATTCTTGGACGACATTCTTATATACTCTAAAAATGTCGAAGAGCACCAAGAACATTTAAGGATAGTGCTGGAAGTTTTAAGAAAGAGAAAGTTGTATGGTAAACTGTCTAAATGTTCCTTTTATGATGCAGAGGTGCATTATTTGGGACACGTTATAAGCAAGAATGGGATAGCTGTAGACCCTTCAAAGATTGCAGCTATAACCGAGTGGCATGTGCCTAAGAACATGCATGAAGTAAGAAGCTTCATGGGCTTGGCAGGATATTATAGAAAGTTCGTTAAGGACTTTTCAAAAATTGCTGCCCCAATCACCTCACTACAAAAGAAAGATAAGAAATTTGTCTGGACTGACAAATGTGAATCTGCCTTTAAAAATTTAAAGGAAAAGTTAACTACAACACCTATTTTAACCGTACCAGACCCAAATCGAAATTTTACGGTTGTAATGGATGCGTCTGGAGAAGGTCTTGGAGGCATTCTGTTACAGAATAACCATGTCATAGCTTATGAAAGTAGAAAGCTTAAGTTACATGAACAGAATTATGCTCCACATGACCTAGAGCTCGCTGCCATTGTACATGCACTTCAAATGTGGAGGCATTACCTTCTTGGCAAACCCTTTGAGTTAAAAACCGACCATCTGGGGTTGAAGTATATTTTTACTCAACCAAACCTGAATGCAAGACAATGAAGATGGTTAGAATTTCTGTCTCAGTATGATTTTGATATAAGCTACATCAAAGGCAAGGAAAATAGAGTGGCAGATGCTCTGAGTCGGAGGAAGCACATCTCTGCTCTTATAACATTAAGAACTCAGTTTAAGGATGAGGTGAAAGATGTCATGGAATCAGACTCTTATTTCCAGCAAGTTAAAACAGCACTTGCTGCAGATCCAAAGGATGTGAAGTATAAGGGATTTCGTTTTGATAATGAAGGAATTCTGAGGTTCGAAAACAGGGTATATATACCCTTGGCAAATGATTTAAGAAAGAAATTGTTAACTGAATTTCATAATTCACCTTTTTCTGGACACCCTGGCATTACAAAAATGCTTGCTGATCTTAAGCAACAATACTTCTGGAAGGGAATGAAAAAGGATGTGGTGGAATTTGTAACACACTGCTTGGAATGTCAGCGTGTTAAGGCGGAACATATGCATCCCGCTGGATTACTGTATCCCCATAGCATTCCGCAGTACAAATGGCAAGTGATAACGATGGATTTCGTTCAAGGATTGCCTATGTCAAGGAATAAGCATGATATCATCCTGGTTATCGTTGAAAAATTAACCAAAGTGGCACACTTCATTGCTGGTAATTTGAAAGACGATGCACCAGTGTTAGCAAGAAGATTTGTACATGAAATTTTCAGATTGCATGGAATACCCGAATTGATCATATCAGACAGAGATCCGAGGATGACATCAAGGTTTTGGCAAACGCTTAATGCGGCCTTGGGAACTAAATTAAACTTCAGCTCTGCATATCATCCAGAAACGGATGGACAGACCGAGAGAGTCAACCAAGTTTTAGAGGATATGTTAAGAATGTATTGCATGGACCAGCAGTATAAATGGGAGGAATACCTTCCGCTGGTTGAATTTGCCTACAATAATACATATCACGCCTCTTTAAAAATGGCACCTTTTGAAGCATTGTATGGAAGAAAATGCAGAACCCCTGTTAGCTGGGACAACGTAGAGGACAGAGAGGTAATTGGGCCAGAAATCCTCACGGAAATGGAACAACAAATCAAAATGATTCGGGAACATCTAAAGGAGGCTGCCAATAGGCAAAAGAGTTATGCAGACTTAAAGCGGGTTGATAGGAATTATAAACTTGGTGAGAAGGTCTTTCTTTGGGTTAAGCCGAAAAAGAGCTCAATAACTTTTGGCAAGGCTGCCAAGTTGTCGCCTCGTTATGTGGGACCTTTTGAAATTGTTGAAATAATCAACCCTGTAGCTTATCGTCTAGCATTACCTCCTGCTTTATCACAAATGCATGATGTTTTTCATATTTCTTTGCTTAAGAAATACGTAACAGATTTATCACATGTGCTGAATTGGAATTCCTTGCAGGTCCAAGACCCAGGAATAATCGTGGTTAAGCCCATTCGAGTGCTGGGAACTCGCCAGTTGTACTTAAGAAATCGTGAAGTGAATCAATGTAAGGTCCAATGGGACCAGTTTAGCGAAGAAAGTGCAACTTGGGAAAATCTCGAAGAAATGAGATCTGCTTTTCCATACTTGTTTGATCGAAATTGAATTCAAAAAACTGATAATTCTACCAAATATAGACAATTACTGGTCTATTTTACAGTTATCTTAAAACACTGTTTTGATGATTAGATCTGTTTTTGGTATGAACTTATGAATGGAAGGACAATAACTGAATTTTGTCCTAGGAACTCTATGAACTGGCTAATTTGATCATCGGGACGATGATTCTTTAAGAAGGGAGGAATGTAACGTCTTGATTTTTATAAGCTATCATGATAATCTCTTTTCATGATGTTGTAACTGCAGAAATGAAGATAAATATGTTAAGATATATCTTTTAATCTTAAAAGGAATGTGTTACTAATCTGGACCCTTGTTTGCTGTAATTTGTTTACTTGGGACGGGAGGTTATTATTGCTTGTGTTTTGTAAAAAGAGACAACAGACTTGTCGTATGTTTGATGAACTCTTTTCGCTGATTGACAGCACACCTTGAATCAATTCCATTGATCCAAGGTATGTTGTGGCCTTCTTGTGATCGCTTTGTCGATTTACTTCTAAACCGGAATGAAGTCTGAAACCAGACTGAAGGTTGATATAAATGTTGCAGCACCTGATTTCAGGTATGAATATCTGGTACGTAGATGCCAATGGAAAAGGTTTGATTCCCGAACCACATGCAAAGTTGTAACGCTAGACAGCGTAAGACAATAAGGGCCTGGATGCGAGTGACACAGGTATGTGTTGAACATAGGACGAAACGTCCTGCATTGTGTTGAATGTGAACGCCAGTCGGTAAGACTCGTTGGAAACTATTAATTAGATGCTATGGAATTAAATCCTAACCTATAACTATGTTATAACCCATAGCCTAATTACTACCCTACATGGATTTTAAATTGCATGGGATGAAAATTGATGCAAATCCTAATAACTTATGAACTAGGTGAACAACCTAGCTATGGACTATAAAATCCTAAACTATTACTAACCTATGGAAGGGGACTTATGGACCCATGTGGATGGAAAATGGATAAGAAGGGAAGGTTAGAAATTTATTAGGACAGTAAATGAAGTCCTTACAAGTTTCAGCGCCAAGTTTGGCGGGAACAAGGAAAAGTTGGAGGCATTCAACTAGCTAAGTAGCTAAGGAAGAATTGCAAGCAAAATTTGAAAAAGGAACTCGCCAACCTGAGTCGGAGGTGGCGTGAGGATTGAGGAAAAAGAAATGCATTCAATGCATTCAATAATCTTGGTCTTAGCGACCAGCTCGCCTTGGAAGGAGGATAGAGGAAAAATTTGTTTATCATTGTGTTCATTCGGGTTTTTAGTTGCTCTACATTTCTTCCATGGTTCTGTCGAACCTGCTGTTATTTTTGGTTATTGTTGCTATTATTTGGAGAAGCCATGGCTATTTTTGAGCCTGTGGGAGTTAGTGGACTATTGGGTAAGCCTTGTTGAGGATGCCATGGAGAAAAATAGCTCCAGTGGACGCGGTTTACTTCGAACCACAAAAAGAAATACAGGCATGTTAAGCCCTTCTCCTTAAACCGTTTGCTTTTGTTTAAACGTCTCATTAAAACAACCCTACTCTTATGATGGGGGTTTTGGTTATATGATTTTGCTGATATGTTGAGGTGATTTTTGGGTTGAGTCATTTTCTTTTGCTGCATGCGACTTGAGCATTTCTTTGCATAATGACTAAGTCGAATAAAACTGTCCATGTTGTGTGGGTTCGTTTTGACAGTGTTGGGTATTCATTTTTATTACCCAATATGAGTTTGTGCTGACGAATACATTAGCTATGCATGTATCAATTTTGAGTTCTGTGCATTCTTGTAAAAATGGAAGGATGAGATGATTCTGTATGCCTGGTTTGAACTGTCATTATAAAGATGAATACGACTTGGGTATTCTTGTGCGTTTTGAAGAAAACGAGTGTTTTTCTTACTGAAATTATTAATGAATTAAGTTTTCTCTTCTGCTGTTTTGAAATCTGAAGGTAATGGTAAGTGGATTTTATTGTGCATTATGGATTTGGTTTTATGTAAATGATACTGATATGGAGATTGTTTTCTGAATTCTGTGCGTGAATGGTTTTTGAAGAACCATGAGAATGATAGATGGAACTGTTGTGTGAGTTATTTTCCCTGAGGGTATACAGTGCATAGAATATAAATTCTTGGGAACAGTGGGCTTGTTTCATCATTTTACTCTCACGCCCTTTTAAAATGATTAAAAGCCTCCGTATTTGGTTTGAAATCCATGAAAGATTTTGTTTAAGGAATTATTTTCCTAATTCTGGAACTGAGTATCTGGATATTTACCAGATGGATTAGAGTTTACTATTTCAGTCTTCTTTGGATTGGATGATGAAATTATTTGCATATATATGTATGTATATCTATACAAACTGCCTTCTAGACTTCTTGTTGTTTCATCAAGACTGAACTGAAGTGGAATTCTTACTTTGAATGTTTGGAAAATGATTCTTTTTACTATTATGATGAAACTCATGATTTTGTAGCTAGCTGTACATTCTTGTTGTTTAGGTCTAGCTGAAATGCTTGTTTTTGATGAAATGTTGCTGATAAAACTAGCTGTATATTCTTGCTTGTTTATATCTGGACGAGAAAGTCCGTTGAGTGAAATATATGGAGGAAATGATTGTATTTAGAGGTTCTTTTGGTACTAATGCTTATGGACCAGTTGCAATGAACTCTGGTCAACTTTTTGGAAAGGTAATTAGTAGTTTTTGAATACTGAAATATACTATTCAGAATGAATCATACTATTGGATTATGTCTATTCTAAATAGTGGATATTTGGTTAGACAGTGAGAAGAGGTAATATGATCCTTCTTCCTTTTATTCGATTATTGATTTTATTTACTTCTCTTTGGACTGTTATCATTGATTGATATCACGTTTGGATTAAATTCTCAGTACAGTTATGATGAAAGGAAAGAGAGTGTTGGATGGATAATTTGAAGTAATGTTCATTTCTTCTCTCATACAGTTGGAAATCTATATTTGTTATGAAATGAATTTTGTACTGCCTTGATATAAGCAGCTGCATTTAATTGCTGTTTACTTTCTTCTGAATTGAAAGAAGTATTATTCTGTTGTTGTATTTTGAGGATTGACACCAATGAGTTCATGGTGAATGACTACTTTTCTCTTCAGCGTTTGATTGTTTGAAATTAGATGAGTAGTAAGAAAGGAAAGGAAAGTGGTTCTGTTGGAAGTCTTATTTAAAATCTATTACGTGAATCCTTTCTTTAACTATTGTAAGGGAATGGAATTGATAGCATTTACATTAGAACAACAAGTATATACATAGGTGTATTAGTTCTTACGGATGTTTAATCTGGAACTATTGAAGGGAATTACTTCTTGTAGTAATTATTTGGGAAAAAGGGTAGTAATCCTTTTGTCTGATTGGAATGGTAATTAGATGATTGGGTTGTTATGCTGTTCATCCTTATCAGTACTTAATTCTTGGATGATGTTCATCTCATATTTTGTTAACGTTTCATAAAAGCAGGGTTCTTTTATTGAGACAGTTAATTAAAAGCACCTCATTTTAATGACAAGTGCTTAATATGCTCAGTTCAATGAACTGACCCATGCAAGTAATTTTGCAGATGGATTCTTGAGTAAAAACGAAGACATGGTTGTTTTCTGATACTTCTTTTGATTAGCTGAGGATGGATCGTATTTGATAGCTATTATTCCTCTACGAGGAAATGGGAAAAGAAGAAGTTACATTCTTCTATCCTTATGTGTTGAAATGTTGTTTGATATAAACGAAGTCCAGTTGTTTGGACTGGCGATTGTATAGATTGTAAATCTTATGGATGAATACAAGGAAAAGTGTGATATTTTAATGGCTGTATCATTTTGAAACTGTTTGAATAAAGATTGAGAATATAGTGTTATTCTTTGATTTGGAGTTATTCAAATGATAGTGGATAGATTTAAAAGGAAATAATATCTATTCTTTACTTGAATGCAACTTTTAAGTTGGAATGTGCAATTAGTTCATACTTGGGTTAAGATGAATTTTAAATTGACATTAAAATGGATTTAGGTGAATATGAACTCTTAATTGAATGATATTCGGGATTAGTTTATAAGCTAAGGAATATCAAATAACATAAGGAGTAGTTGAACCTTGCATTCGGACTCCGTTAATATCCTCAAAATGTTTAAATTCAGAAAATATTAGATATGAGGAAACATATCTATTCGTAACAAACCTTAACTGAAGTAAGGTTATGGAAAATAAATGAATACATTCATTTAGAATTAGACCTCATTCAAATGATGTCTAATAAGATGGAATTCTGAATTTGATTACAGTTGTGGGTAAAACTTGGTTAAGTTTAATAGGTTGAACTTACTACGTTCAGCTGTAGTGGACTATTAGTCCGAAGCTTAAAGAAAAGAACCAAGAAGAAAATATGCAACCCTTCGGTATGAAGGAGAGAATGTACATTAAGCTATAAGACAAATTAAGTCTCTCTTAGCTATATACAACTGTAACGAGTAACGAGGTTAAAGGATCAACATAGTTGCTGAAAATTGATCTTAAATATTAAGATTATAATCCAATTCACGTCGAGCTGGATGTGTACTCCTTGATGAGAGGATTTTGTAGGACCTTGACACACGCCAGCTGCAATATGGTGTCTTCATAAAGGCGGGGCCTTCATGATGACACAATGTTGTAGCTGACATGTTACAACGCCCTCCCGAATCGAATCATCAAGTTTACATAAGCTGGGTAGTAAGTTTCTTAGATGGGGATAGGAATGTGATCGCGTATATGGAGTGACTCCGGAGGACTAAAGGTAACTAGACACACGGAGTCACCTAGGGACGACACCGTATGTCTGCGTACCTTTAGTTACCATGAGTGCCTTCCTATACTCGTTCATATTGCTAGTTGGGGTTAGAGCTTGACCGTAGACAAAAGGACTTATGGAGATCAGGAAAGACCATTCTAGATAACAGACGAAGTGAGGTGAAGGACGTATTCCATTGATGTGTATAACATCTAGGAATATGATCATGTAAAGCATGTGAAAATCTTTGGCCAAAGTATCGCAAGTTGTTGGTTGCGTTGTCCTAATCACCTAGTTTAAGAAGCAGGATGTCAGATGAATATCAGTAACAGATATTCAGATAGGCCTCTTAAATGGATCACTTCGATAACCGGAAATGGTAAAAGAACCTGTATACTTATTATACAATGCATGGATTAACATGAAGGATCGGTAAGTCGCCGAGTCATGAAATGAGAGATCGCTGAAACTCTGAGCCATAAAATGGGAGATCGGTAGTTCTTCGAGTCATTTACAGCAGCATATGGTATCTGTTATATGATTGAATGGCATTGAATGTGTGTTCCATATTGTAAATATGTGAACAGAGAACATTGGTTTTAAAAGAAATTGTGTGATCCGAATTACGTTAATTGGACAGAGAACAATTATTAAAACTTGAACGTGTGTTTGAATTACATAATTTAGAACAGAGAACGTTGTATAATTTTTTTTTCCCCTTGTTCTAGTATCTTTGGATATGGTCCTCAGATCCTTAAATTGGTTGTCACACTTTAGTGATTTCCACTTAGTGGCACTTAATAAAGATTCTTCCAATCACATCCCCTTATTATTAGATGCAACAAAGTTTCTAAATACTAATAATCCCCCCTTCAGACTTGAGTTGTCCTGTCTATATAGCTACGGCCTTGACAACCTCATTGAGGATTGGTGTAGGGTGTAAATTTAGGGATCAACTATGCTCAAATTTGTGAGGAAACTTAGATTCATCAAGAAACAACTTAAAATTTTGAAATCCAAAACTTTTTGGGACATAAGAGAAAGGAAACAACACTTATCCTTGAAGATATAAAAAATTTATAAACATATTAAATCAACTCATAGAACCCCTTCCCTGCATCAACAGGAGTTAAAGCTGCTGAGTGATTTTCATAATACTCTTACTGAAGAAGAAATCTATTTGATGCAAATATCTAGGGTTCATTGGCTACAAAATGGATATCGCAACACAAACTATTTTCATGTTACAACCAATAAACATAAGAGTAGACATAAGATTAAGAAACATTTAACTCTGGAAGGGAATCATTTGAACTCTTAGAATGATATATCTATGGAGCTGGTTAATTTCTATACTAACCTTCTCATGGAGGAAGGTCCCATAAATGATGAGGATGTTATGGAAATGCTGCAACATATCCCGAAGATGATTACAAATGAAATTAATGAGAATCTTACTAATCCTTTCTCCCTTGAAGAAGTTCATAAATGAGTTTTTGCCACGAAAGGAGGAAAATCTCCAGGTCTTGATGGATTTTTGGTAGTTTTATGTCATTCCTATTGGAATATTATCAAATCAGACCTGCTGGATGTAGTAAATGAGTTCCAAGGAAATGACTCTCTTCTAAAATAATGGAACAATAATTTTGTAGCTTTGTCCCCCAAATCTCTTAGGTCTAGGTCTATGTCAAATTTTTAGCCTACTAGTCTTTGTAATACCTCCTAAAAAATCATTACTAAGATGTTGCCTACTAGGTTGAAGACTTATATGGACCACCTAATTTCTGATCACAAAAATGGGTTTATTAAGGGTCTCCTCATTCATGGCGGAGTGATCACTATTAATGAATCTATTCACATGGATCAACATTCTAAATGAGTAGGGATGATACTTAAGCTGGATATGAAGAAATATTTTGATAGGGTTAGTTGATCCTTCCTCTATAGAGTACTTGAATTTTTTTGATTTTGTGGGAAATGGTGCCACTAGATTTGAGGATGTATCTCCTCTCCACACTTATTAGTTTTGGTGAATGGTATTATAGCTAGTTACTTCGCTAAAAAAAAGTTATTAGATAAGGTGATCCTCTCTCACCCTTCCTATCCCTTTTTAGGGCTGATTTGTTAAGTAGGGCCCTGGGGGCTACCAAAAATGTTAAGGCCATATCAGGTTTGAAAATCACATCTAGGGCTTCGATGATGACTAATAGTCAATTTGTGGATGATACTCTCCTATTGAGTGTGGCCTTTGTTGTTAAATCTAGAAAAATTAAGAATATCCTCAACTGTTACCAATTAGCTTCGCAACAACTTGTTCAATTTGATAAACTAGTATTGCCTTTGTAAATATGCCTCTTAGTAGGAAAATAAGGATTACTACTATATTTTGTTATAACAATGTAGACACAAAATCAAACACTTTCTACTACATTACTATGTCAGAAATTATGACGTTGTATATATGGAACTTGAGCGAGAAAGGTATTCACTAGTAACACATCCCCTTATTGGTCCCCTTTAATTTTCATTGTCTTCTTTTTTATTGCTCTTGTATATCTGTCCCTTCTTCTGCATTTGTCTCTCCCACACTAATTTTTAGTCAGATCACAGGGATCCTTTTCTTTCAATCTTTTCAATTTTTTTGTCATTTACTCTAGGACACTAATGCCTGGGTTGGACACTAGAATCCAGGTGCTTGTGTCCAGATCTAGGCACTCCCTTTTTGCTTATTTCTTATTTTTATCTTGACATTTTTAGTCAGTATTTTCTATTATCTTATCCTTATCCCGAGGTCTTAGTTGGCATGTCATGTTACTAATGTCAAAATTTAATCAAGATATCCCTATATATACACATCATACATACCATTATTAAGGGGGAGAACATCTATCAAGGGTTATCTACATACAAAGGGAATGCATTAATTGGTATTTTATATCTTCATACACTACATCATATGGGTTTCTTTTGTTCCATCCACAAATTTTGCATTCTATCTAGACATATCCCATTATCTTTGTGTCATTGGCGTGGGGGAAACCTAAGGTAACTATTGCACACACAATCACATAGAACTATAATGGGTCTGAGATGTAGTACAATTCTCAATTATAAGTTCACTTGTTTTACATTCGAGGACATTCTAAACCCTCATTTGCATTATTTTCGTTTTGGTATTTGATGTGTTTTGTGGTTCTGCATGAGGCTATTGTCTTGTAGGTTACATATGACATCTGTAGGATTTTTGTGATATAATATCAATAGAAATTGAAGATCAACGACAACCTTTCTACCTTATGAAAATCATTTCTTGATATTCTAAGCAGAATCTTGCACCCAGATAGGGATCCTAGTACCCATGCACCTCTTAGTTTTGGAAGCCAAATCTGACATCTCTACAATGCATTGATGCAACATTGCAACAGTAAACTTTAGTTTAGCCTAGCATGCATAATTAACCTAAGATGGTCCAAACAGAATTATGAGTTAACTCAAGGTTATGAGGAGAGGTAATTATGCTAAACAACTCGAGACTTTACTATATGCAAGTGACTTTGGGAATAATATCAAACGAGAGGAATATCTAGCCATTGGATAAAATTGAAGTTGGATAATAACACTTCAACACATGATTGTGTATTAAATGAACTTGTACCTCCATTTGCTTTGTTCATTACATGGAATACACGGGTTTGTGAACACCTAGTAACTGTGATAACACCTGGATTGTCAACTTAGATGGTAGTTGGGCCTAGAAATGTTGATAGAAATGGAAAAGAAAGTAAATCTCATTCATGAGATGATTGAAAGAAGCAACTTCATAGGACAGAAATTCTACACTGGTTTAAAAAGAGTTGTCATAAAATTGTGGAACATAGAGAGACAAAGTATTGTTTCTAGGGTAAAACCCAAAAAGAGCTCTATTTTGTCTTGATACCATAGAGCTTATACAATTATCACCTAGATATGTTAGACCTTTTGAAGTCCTGGAAGTTATAAGTCTGGTAAGCTTACAAATATAACATTATCTCCTGCATTATCCAAAATGTATAATTTCTTTCCTATTTCTTCTTGTATTATAAATTATGTTCCTTGATATAACACATGTTGAGATATCTCAAGATGTACATTGCTGATGTTCTAATGACTCTAAACTTTTTGTGCCTATATGAACCGGGATAAGAGTAGCTTACTACAAATCTCATAGGTTGCGTCTAGTGTAAATCAATGTAAATTAAACAACCCAAGGTCTAACTGGGACCAATATTCGAGTGACAATGTAAGTTGGGAGAACATGGATCTGAACGATGAAAACTGTAATTTCCTTTTCTATAGGTAGTAAACAAAACGTGTGCATTTTGATGATCCTGTTATGGATTTATTTTAGCACTGTCTTGGTATTTATAATGATTTAAAGGAAATTTAAGCTATACTGAAGATTCTCTTTGGAAATAAATTGTTGTTATCCAAGGAAAATGATGCATCAACTCAAGTTACAGTCATGTCAAATTATTGGTTGAAATATTCCTATCGTATGGGAAAATCGACCATTTTCTTTTGTGTTGATTTTGTGTTTTCTTATGATCATCGACATGATTATCAACGAAAATCACTTAATATTTCCCCGCCCCCCCAATACAATGATTCTTTGAGGTAGAGATTGGGAAGTATGTAACATCGTGATTTCTAACAATATCTATGTTGAATTAGTGAGATTGCTCATTGCAAATTTTATGTACCATGCCTATTGGATGTCCTGTTTGTTGACCATACAGAGATTTAACTTGAGTGTGTATCCCAATGCTTCGTGATGACCTGGTATTAAGTTATTAACCCTCATAGTATGAGTCAGATATACTTGTTCTGGTAAATCTCCATTCAAGTAAGGCACTTTTTATGTCACATCTATATGTACTATGTCCAAAAAAATCCTAAATTAACTAATAGTAGATAAATATCATAAACATGATAATATATGATCTTAGACATAGCAGCATATGTCTCCTCGTATTCATTGCCTTCTTTATATCCACACACGCTTTGCTACTACACACGCATTTACACACGTCACATTGTCACACATCATAGATTTGAGAGAGAGAGAGAGAGAGTATCCATTTACATCCAATGCGTTATCTTACCTCATGGATCACTATAAAATAAGCTGGCTATACATTGGTTATTTTTCATCATTGATGGATCTTTAGAGACCTGTGGCATGGCTAACAAAGATTTTGAATTTATTTGAATTCTTGGATTGTATAAGTATGATCATGGAATCAATAACTCTGAACACATGCAAGGTCTAAAAGTGTGACTTCTGGTACATGGCATTAATGTGAAAACGTGGGTGCAAGGGTTTATGATTTTTTATCCGGTGGAGATAGTCCATGACGTGGAATCTTGTAGTGTGCTAATACAGGACTTTAAAATATGCTAAACTGTTCCCGTGGGAACCGTAAAATTCTATCAAGAATCTACAGCATGCAATCCCCATTCATCATTTGTGGTATTGTCATTGTATGGTTAGATAAGCTTTGCAATTTGGAGATCTTATGTTGAATCTTTATTAGGGGATTGTTTTTGGTTTGTGCATGGATAATTTACTTCCTTTTTCCTTAAATTTACTCATGACATATTTGTTAGTTTAAAACATTGGGGAAGGATTCAGTTATGGTCTTTGGATCCATTCATATGTACCCAAAGGTCTCTTCATTGTACCCAATGAATATTTGAGTTTCTATGATTATAATATCCAATTTCTTTCTGTTTCTTATTTAGTAGGTACATACTTGCTTTACAACTCTAGTACTTTAAGATATGCAATAGATGGTTTCATCTTTGACCATGCTTCATGTGGTGTTAATCTGTCAAAGAGCAATTGTGGGAACTCGGTTCAACAAATACACTGCAAGTCTTTGTTTCTTCTTCCTATATTGTCTTTGCTAGTCCTAGAGTCATCGATCATGCATCGTACCATTTCCATGATAGTATGATTTCTTCTCTCAACAACACTATTCTTCTATGGTGTGTGTGTGGACAGGGCATTTATCAATGAATCCCATGAGCTTGTAGGTAGTCTTTGAACTCATCACTGGTGAATTCCCCCGTGATTTGAGAAGAGAGTTCTGATGCTATGATCAGTTTCGTTCTCAAAAATACTTTGAAATTCTTGAAGGTTGCAAAAAATTCACTTTTCTAGAGAAGAAAAAATATCCAAATTTTTCTTGAATAGTCATCAACACAAAACATGAAGTACTGAAATCCAGAATGACTCAGTTGCATCAGACCATCAAAGATAACTATGAACTAGATCAAGCTTAACAATGAGCTCGAAAAGTACTCTTCTAGAATGAATATATGTGTTATTTTACATGGTAGGCAGTGAGGACACGTGTCTATATCGTTATGAAGAGATGGTAACCCATGTACCATATTACGCCAATGAAGTGTCTCAAGATACTTGAAACTAACATGACCAAGTCTCCGATACCACAACTATGCAGAGTTAGATTTCTTAGCCATAAGTGCCTGATCATCTCTGTGGAAAATATCAAGCTGGAACATGTGTCCCACATTGGAGGATTTTGCAAATATTTTCGAACCTCGTGAACATGTTTTCCTGCCAGAATGACTATCAAAGTCAATTTTCAAGTTATGATCTAGGAGTTGACTGACTAAAAGAAAATTCTTTGTCAACCTAGGGACATATAAGACATCTGATAGTCAATAATTATGTGAACCAAGGGGTAGAGAAATGCTCCCCAATCCCCTAAACTATATATGAATAATAATCACCCAACAAAACAGGAGTTTTTCAAAGGCGTGTCCCTCATTGAACTAAACCAGTCTCCGTGGCCAGTCATGTGTTGAGTGGCTTCTGAATAAACATACTAGACATCACTAAATGACGTGGATGGTTGACTTGATCGAGCAATGTATAAGTAGTCTTCATTATTTGAATGTTCTTCTTGCTCAACAATATTTCCTTGCTGATGGGGTCTTATTTTCTAGTTCCCCTTTTTTTGCCCTTAATTGTAGTTAGAATGTCCCTTGTGAGATTTTTGTGGAGGTCCAGAGTTGCTTGATGAACCTTTCTTGTAATTATTGTACCAACAATATTTTAGGTCATGTCCTCTTTTACAGATTGGACATTTCTTCTTCTGTTGTTTGTCCCCTTGATATTGATTTTGACTTTGGGACTTTTGATAGGAATTAGTTTTTCCTTTACCTTTTCCTTTCCATTTTTGATGTGAAGAAAGTGCCTACTCCTCTTCATCATCCTTATTGTGCATTGGTTCCTCTTGTTGCAATAGGTTTACCAATTTGTCAAAACTAACTATCGTATCTAAACGTTTAGTGTTGTTACAAAAATACGGTATGAAAGAAGGGAGTGCTCTCAGAGAAATGGGAATGAGAGAATCATCTTTGACCACTTCTCCTAGGGCTAGAAGTGAAGCACTCAATTTTGTTACTCTTCTTAAGAAAGCTTCGATTTTATCATTCTATTTGAACTTCAATGTGTGCAACTGACTCTTAAAATTCATAAAGACATTCTTTTTTTGGCCTCATACACCATGCAAAAATTATGCCATGCTTCTTTGGCTGTTGTGGCATCACGAATGTGGGGTTACACATCGTCGGACACTGCAAACAAGATGATGAGTTTGGGTTTCTGATCTACTCTATCAAACTGCC
The DNA here is from genome assembly GCA_019776745.2 of Taxus chinensis. Lineage (NCBI taxonomy): Eukaryota > Viridiplantae > Streptophyta > Pinopsida > Cupressales > Taxaceae > Taxus > Taxus chinensis. The sequence continues at coordinate 236,978,638 of CM034146.1, forward strand.
ACTGTTGTGTTGTATCAGTAGTTGATCTTGTCATAATAATAGTTGCAACAGGCCAAATTACTTCAAACTCAAGCTGTGTCTTGATTTTTTTCTTCCATGTAGCACAGTTGTTTCCTTTGAGTAGTTGTGAATCCGGAAGAAAAAAATTAGGGGCATTGGTGCCCATTTTGGAGAAAACACTAACAGGGTTTGGCTCTTATCACTCCAGGTATAAGGTCTCCCAATCTATATACCATAAGTTCGATATACCGAACCTTTCTATATATGCACCCTTCCGATATACCTAGCAGTATGTGGAATAAAATCACCCTTTCTATATACCTAGCGGTACATGAAAGAGGTGTTAACATATGTGAAATAATTCAATAGGTGGTACCAAGACAATACTGAAAGGGGTCTGTGCGATTATTAACACCAGCTCAAAGAAATATCCTCATACGTGTGTGTAACTTTTCTATATAATTGGATAATTTCTCAATTTGGATTTATGTCATGCTATCATTCACAGACGGATGGGATGGCTCATAATGTGTGCATTGTGACCTTATTACTCCCCGTCAATTTAAAGGGTTGATGCCCAGACAACGTTGTTGTTGCAGATATATTAGGCATTAAGTGTAGTAGTAGTCATGACAACTTTACATGTAAGCACTTCCTAGAGGAACCATATATACTGGACACTGCGAATGAAATCTAGGTTCTCGTTAGTGTTACAGAACCAATTTTTACTGTTTTGTATTACAATTTTCTACCAGTTTCTGAGTAGTTATGATATTTTTGGTTGACTATGGCAACCTACAAATTAGTACAATATGATGAAGCATGTAATTACATTCAAAAATTTAGAAAAAATTGAATGGCAATATTTTTTTTTGTTTTACGGGCCCTGGTGGCCTCCGGAGCCCAAAATGACCCACTACGCCAAACAATTGCAAAAACATAGCTAAAAATGCAATTTCTGGATAGACCTCCTTTTACAAAAAGTGCTTAGAATGCAAAAATATGCAGAGTGGAGGAAAACCAAATTTTCCCCTAAAAATAGGGTTTTTTCTCGCTAAATTTAGTTAGTTATAACTAAATTTGAATTTGCTGCTAAAGTTAGCGGTTCCACTAAAATTCCTGCCAAATTTGGTAGTGGAAGAGGGAGGGGGATTTGACCCCTTGACCTCTCTTGATGGGAAGTTTCTTACAAAATTTATGCTAGCCCTTTGGGCAATTAAGCTAAACATGTATACATAAAGAGCGAATTGTAATTAAACACTTCCAAACTGTAAACCATACCTCTTTAAAAACCCACGGTTTGGGACAGGTGGTTTTGAGTGGAAATTCCAGCAAATATTATAAATGACAAGTGGTTTTGGTGAGAATGAAGGTGGTTTTGAGTGTGTATGGTGCCTTAGATCAATTTTCTTCCTTCCTTTGAGCTTGTAATCTCTTCCTTGGTGTATTCAATCCTCATAAACCTTAATTGCAAGGAATAAAGGCAGTTTTGATGAATTTAATGGCGGTTTTGAGGAATTTTATGATGGTATTGCATGGGATGGGGCTGGGAAGTTGCAGAGGAAACTTTTGCTCTCCTTGCAGGTTACATATGACATCTGCGGGATTTTTACGATATACTATCAACAGAAAGTGAATATCAGCGACAACCTTGCTAACCTACGGAAATCATTTCTTGATATTCTGAGCAGACTCTTGCACCCAGATAGGGATCCTAGTACTTAGGCATGCTGGTCAAGCCACATCCAACATCTCTGTAATTTTTTGTGTAGCATTGCAACAATATGTTATCTCTACTTACCACTTTTCCATCATTAGACATTTCAAGATTTAAAGAATATAAGCAAAGTCATTCTTTCTTCTTTATTGCATTTAGGGTTTCTATTTTTTTATCTTATATACTTGCATTGTAGAATTTGTTAATAAGTTTTGAAACTACAATTTAGATTTAATATTTAGATTTTGTTAAATAATTTTGGTGAGCCTATCCATAGTCGAACTCATTACCCTAGGGTCCCTATGGCTAAGAATCAATATTCTTCTCCTACAAAAGATATGTCTCATGAAGGTGTGAACCCTATCCTTGATGATGAGTTTTTTTTGGTTGAGCTTATTACTCTTTATCGTTGTGCTAAAACTGATACCAAATTTCAAATTGATCTCCTTGCTTGCCAAGCTCAAATTTCCTCTACTACTCCTAATGAATATGGTCTTCACGTAATTACACCTGAATAAAATTTCATGTGATGCTCTCCTTGTTATTCCATAGGATCTAATGTTGATATAGATTCTTCTCTTACTTTTAACATACATGCTAATGTTATAGATTATTTTCATGGTGATATGTTTTCTCCTATATATACAAACAATTCTATTTCTTAACATCTAAATGCACATGTACATGATAGTGTTTATACTCATAGTCAAGATGAATCTAATGCTTTATCTCATACTATTTCTAGTGCTTGTAATGATGTATCTCGTATTATCCCTTCTACTTATTTATATGATGATAATAGTTTAGAAGAATTGTTTTCTTGCAAAAAAATTCCTGATAGTGACATAGATTCCATTTTTTTTCATGAGCTTATTAGTCAAGTTGTTCCTTATTTCCATACTGCTGAATGTGAATTTACTACCCCATTTTATTATACTTCTGATATTTCTTCCAATGTCATGCATGAGCATTCTCTCCATCTTTTTTGCCTCATTCTACATCAAATATTCCTTTTGCAGGCTGCAATGATAACTCCCAATGGCAAGTTTCAACCACTTAATGTGCCTCTTCATTCACCTACAATTCCATCACATGATATATTATCACTCATTCATGATGTTGGCCAATTACAATCTTAGGTCCAATCTCTAACACTAGAAAAAAATCCTACTATGCATCTATTGATAACAATTCTCTTCATGGCAATACTATTGTGAAAAAAATTCATAATTTATCTTTTCCTAAGGATTTTTTCATGCCTACTTTCACTTACTTTGATGGAATAGACAATCCTTACATCTCAAACATTATAGTCTAGTTATGGCTTCTTATTCTAACGATCAATTACTACTCAAATCCTTTCACCATAGCCTTGTCAATGATGTTCTCCAATGGTATACACATTTACCTTTTGGGTCTAGTAAAACATATTACGACATGGAAAATGATTCTTTTTAGGAGATTCATGTTTAACAATGGTCCTAGAATCGATCATCATCACTTTCCTATCCCACATCAAGGAAATACTTAACCTATATGAGACTACATCTTACGCTTCAACTCTTGCATATGGATCAATTATTATTTCATCCAGTTGATTTAGAAAAGAAATTTATATTTTGTCAAGGTTTGATTCCTACATTTAAAGAACAACTGGAATATGAAACATATGAATAATTTACACTTTTATGCTATAGATTTATCGATCTAGAATAAGAATTGATTTTCTCACGTGTTATTGATCCTCCCTTTACTGGATTTACTTATGATTTTAAGGATTCTTCTCCCCTTCCGTAGGTTGAGCATCCTACTAGGTCTCCATATCATCCACCTCGTAAGCATGTCCCATATCTTCTACCACGTCAGCATCCTACATAGGTCGCCAAAAAAAACTCCTTCCTCTTCTGCTCGTGAACCATTGCAATTTTAACATATTTCCAATACTCGTGATGTGTTGCATACTTTACTAGATAAGTGCCTATTTCACCTTTTGTCTAATCATCACAATGTTCCTCATCATTTTCATCACCAACGTGATCTTCCATGTTGCAATTTTCACCACATCAATGGCCATCAAGAAAATGAATGTTGTGCTCTACATAATAAATTACAACAATTCGATGATTAAAGTGTCAATTCCTTTGGCCGTCACTATCGTGAGAGATCCTTGTCTCCTATCCTACAACAACTAGTTTTTCTTTAGTGCACTTGCCTCCATCACCTACTCCTAAGGTCATTGCTTCCTCCACCATCTAAGGTCATTCTTCATTTCCATCTTATGAATTTTTCATCCACTACTACACCATCTCATCCATCGTACGATGCTACTTTTTCTCATTGGCTACCTAAGCCATCGACATCTCCATTGCTTACTACCACATCTCCATTCATTGTATGTTCCTTAATTCCTTTGCACTACTTGAATTTAATTCAAATAGCATTCCCCCCAAATAGCATAACGGGGGGATGTAGACATAAAATCATGCACATACTACTACATTCTTATGTCAGCAAGTATGATGTTATATATATGGATCTTGAGCGAGAAAATTATTCACTAGTAACACATCCCCTTGTTGGTTCCCTTTTGTTTTATTTTGTATTTCTCTTTTATATCTGTCTCCTTACAATGGTTCACTTCTTATGCATTTGTTTCTCCCACACTCATTTCTATTCAAGTCGAAAGGATCATTTTCTTTCAAACTTTTCAAATTTATCATCATTTAATCTAGGACACTAACACTCGGGCTAGAAACTAGCGTCCAGGTGCGTATGTCTAGATCTGGGTGCTCTTGTCCTACTTATTTCTTCTTTTTACCTTGACATTTTTGGTTGGTATTTTCGGTTATCTTACCATTATTCCGAGGTCCTACTCAGCATGTCGTATTACTAGTGTCAAAATTTGAACAAGAGATCCCTATATATAGACATCATACATACCATTATAAAGGGGGATGGAAACTATCAAAGGCTATCTACATACAAAGGGAGTCCATTCTTTGGACTTCTTATATCTGTATACACTGCATACAAGGGGTTTCTTTTGTTCCATCCACACATTTTGCATTTTATCTAGTTGTAGTTTGTTATCTTAGTGTCATTGGCATGAGGGAAACCTAAGGACACTATTGCACAAAAAATCACATAGAACTACATTAGGTCTAAGATGTAGTGCAGCGCTCGGTTGTAAGTTTAGTTGTTTGATAGTAGAGGAAATTATGACCCCTCATTTGCATTATTTTCCTTTTGCAATTTGATGTGTTTCGGGGTTTCGCAGGAGAATATTATCTTGCAGGTTACAAGAGACATCTGCGGGAGTTGTGCGATATACTAGTGACAAAAAGCGAAGATCAACAACAACCTTGCGACCTTGCACAAATTAGTTCCTGAGATTCTGAGTAGAATCCAGCACACTGATAGGGATCATAATGCCCAGGTGCCATAGTACCAACCTAGGCACCCTGTTCTAACAACATCCGACATCTATGTAATTTTTGGTGTGGAATTGTGACAATATTTTATCTTTGTTTACTAATTTTCCAACATTAGAAACTTCGTGATTTATCGTATACCATCTAATTCAATTTTCCTTATTTAGTACACTTATGGTTTCTAGTTTAGTATCTTATATAATTAAATTGTATCATTTATGACACTGTAATTTAGATTTAATATTCAGATTTTGTTAAATCAAACATCTCTGATATTCCATCCTCGTATTTGGGTCTCCCTCTTTTCAAAGGTAGACATTCGAAGAATCTTTGGGCATTAGTGATTGAAATATTCCCGAATAGGCTAGTGAGATGGAAGGGCTCACTTCTGAGCCAAGATGGTAAAATGTAGCCTGTTAAAAATACCCTTTAAATCCTCCCTCATTTTTTAATGTCACTCCTTAAGATGTCTTCAATGGTTGGTTCCCGTATTGAACAAATTCTAAAACACTTTGTTTGGTCTAGTTATAGAGAATGTAAAAGGATACATCTAGTGTCTTGGAATGTTTCCTTCAAACATATGGCCTCAGGGGGGCTTTGTTTGAGAAAAGTGTCGGAGATGAATTTTATCACCAAATCACAACACCCCCTGAATAGCCTGCATGTGAATGGGACATTTGGTGTGATTAGGTAACATGGGATCACCTCTCAAGCTGTGGGACTTGAGGGCTTGAGCTGAACCTCTGGAGAATGTTGACTTCCTCTTCCTAAACTAAGCACTACACTACTGCTAATGCAAGCAAAGCAACTAACTAGACCTATACTAACAATTCTAGGGGATTAGGGAGAGAGATTGCATGAAATATAAGTTATACTAGAAGTGGTGATGCACTAAGAAAGGGATTTTCTAGAAAAAAAATTGGTCTTCCAATGAAGAAGGATGAACATGGGAAGGATAAACATGCATCACAAACCCAACTGAATGCAATACTTCATTTCCAGATAAGCACAACAACTCCCAAAACTTGTAATGGAAGCCAAGGTTGCACAACATACCTGCAAACATGATAAAGGCAAAAGGAAGCAATAAAAGTGATGCAAGGACAAATAATTAGTCACAAAACATAATTTTATTACTCCAAGCACATGCACAGTGCATCATTACAACAGGAAGAGGCAAAAATTACAATTACAACTTTTGAAAGGAAGGCTTGAAAGCCTCTAAGTTCACAATAGATAAGCTTGAAATAAGAGGGGAAACTTGAAAAAATTGTTTAACTCCTTTTAATAATACACCCCTTTACATTTTATAGCATTCTAAGTTGTGTGAGAGAAAAAAAGAGAGTCCTAAATTCTAGGCAAAATTATAGAAAGTATGGTCTCCTTGTAACTACCCATGTTTGACCTGGAAGACTCCATCCCTAATTGCATCATCAAATGTGCCTAGGAAAAACTTCCCCCATTATGCCACCCTTATGCTCTCATAACTTCAAAATTTTGATTTTTATTTATTATTTAATTAAAATAATATTTTAATAAATTTGGAAAGCACCGTGAAGTGCCTAGGGGCCCACAAGATTGATTTGTATATGAGGGGGGTTAAGAGGGGTTGACTCGCTTAGTGGCTCACCAGCCAGCTCACCGAGCTGGCTGACGAGCTGTTTGCTTTGCTGCATCCCATAAGCACTCCTTGCTTTGGCAAAGCCCCGCCTTTGCACGTTGCATGTTGACCGCTCAATGTTTACATTGAAACCCCCCGCCTTGCGTCGATGAGTCTGAACTCCGTGGCACGTTTACATTGAACAAACTCCTCCACATATTGCGTATTGGGCCCTTAAATCAACTCCACTCATCGCATAACAAACAAGTTATTCGACCGACTTGGCCTCGCATTAAACAAACCTGCCAGACTTCTCCCGATCACCTCACCTTCAACTCGGTTTCCCGTTGGGATCGTCTTTATGATGCGAAGTCAGCCTCCAAATGGCTTGGTCTCCATTCGAGCTACTCACCTGTTACCATGACCTCCAAGCTTGAGCCTGAGCTTAACCGCCTCCGAACTCCAGGTATCATCTCGACTGAGCTCTGAGCCTCTGCCTAGCTACCCAAATGTCCCGAGCTGCACAATATCCTGAAAATGGCTCGACTTCTACACGGCTCAATCACACCTTTGATACTGGACCAAGCTCGAACACCTCGTCATGTAACTTGTGAGTACTATACTAAGTTTCCATCCATTCGGTTCGTCGTGTCTCACTTCATCGTTGAGATGAATCTCCTATTGTGCAACGTAAACCATCACTTCTACGAGTGACATTGAATCTCCGCACATGGACGATGCATCCAATGATCAGCACCTCGAGTCAAAACATCCTGTCTGCACAAATCCTTCTCAATCTTTGCAACGACCTTTCATCCAATGTTTGGTCCAACCTCGAGCTCGATCCTGAAACAGTGACTCAGATTCATCCCCGAACCACCCAAATACTCTTCTGAGCTCGTCACTTCATCACATCAAAGCCCAAACACCTCGTCAGGGTTTCCACTATGCCTTACTCTATCGAGCTAGCCTCACAATCCTCTGCCACTACACATCTTTCGCTTCCCAGGCCCAAGTCTATCTCACTTCAACCGCTCTCTCCTAAACTCTATACGTTGATCCGAATGGCTTGGCCACTTGCATATTCGCCTGGATAGTCATGACTTCCTCCAATGGTAGAGTGCCTCCTGCAATACAACTCGGATGTAGTTCAATGAGTTTCTCGGCATTCATTTTTCCCGATTAAGATAACGTGAAATAGCCAATCTGAGCGTATGGGTTTAGCCTTTACGAGTTTCCGAAACGACTTGACTTTGAGCTAACGGGCTCATGCACGAGCCACCTGTAATGCAAGCCGAACCGAGTCATTCATTAAAAACAAAACTCGGCTCGCCGAGCCATCTTTAGTTCATATCTATTTTGCCCTTCAACCTGATTTTTCCCTATTTTAAAGAAATGGGAGGACAATAAGACCCTTAAATCATAATTTATCAATTCGAACAATTTTTCCCGCGATGACTAAAAATGGGCCCACCGAGGCCAATTTCCAACTTAGGCTAACTTGGAACCTTCAAGAGCGAAAAAGGGGAGAATAGCTCAACATGACTCCAAAACTACCCAGAACGCCATAAACGCTCCCTAAACACAAAATTTTACTTGTAATGTACCAGAATGCTTCATGAAGGACTTTTCCGATGTCATGGATCTAATTCACCCATGTTGTCCAATTTTTCCCTAAAGGGAAAAACTAGATAACAATGAATGGGGCCATGTTGACTAAACTGGGATGGGCACTTGTTACAAAGGAAATAACCCCTTGGGTACAACTATTCGTCTCTGAATATCTCCCCCCTTTTGGAGATTTTTTATCTTTTGATATCTCACAAGGTTCTGCCATCTGGAATTTTATCGCTAGTGGCGAGCAACACTTCAAGAATGGATTTGAATGGCATTTGGGTAATGGTTTGACCATCTATTTTTAGAATGATTGGTGGATTGGTGACAATCCTTTTTCGGATGATTCTTTCATGTATCCAATCCATCTCTCCCTCTTAGCTATATGTGGTAGAATTATAAGTGAATACATTGACAGAAATGGTTGTAAGCCTTGCTAGCTCATCCCCTCCTGGGATGGATGTAGCTTGATCTAGTTGCAGTGAATTGAAAACCTTATGGTTATGTTATCCTCTTAATATGTCTAATTCTCTATGTCTGTAGATGTGCACGTTTGGTCCAGAACCCCCTCTATTTGCTTCTCTATCAAAGCCACCTATATCTTGCACCCTCACATCCCTTGTGGCCTGCCTCTCCATCAGATTTGGATCCCTCATGTCCTCCCAAAAAGTTGTTTCTTCTCCTGGATTGCCTCTACGGATGCTATCCTCTCAGAGGAAAATCTTAAGTGAAGTGGGTTTTCCCTCTATAGTGGGTGCATTCTCTGTCTTAATGCGTTGGAAGAATCTTCTCACCTTTTCCTCCATTGCCCCTTCTCATATTCTCTTTGGTGTCTCCTTTTGGAAATATTTGGGATTGCATAATTTTTACCTTCCTCCCTCTCCAAGGCCTTTTATCAATGCAAGTCCCCCTTTGTTCAAAATATTTATACCCTTTCCTTGAACTTGTTTCTTTCCTATTTACTATGGGGAATATGGAAAGACTGGAATAGGTGTATATTCAAGGAACAATCTCAAAGTTTGTGGTAGGTATACAACATGGTGGTTTTTGGTTTGCAAGAAATTTAGAATTGCTGCATTTGGGAGAAGCCTAAACAAAAAGTAGTCTTAAGTCTTTTGGAACTTTGGCCTATATAGCTCCCCATCCTCATGGCCTTTCCTCCCGAAGTTTAGTCTCATGCTAATACTTCCTAGTCACCCCCTCCTTTTGGTTGGTTGAATATTAACATGGATGGTTTGGCCAAGGGTAACCTCGGTGCCTCTAGTGGAGGTGTCATTATTAGAGATGACTCTGGTAACCCCATGGCTTCCTTAGATGTTTTCTTTGTGTTTGGAACTAATCATAGGGCTGAAGCCCTTGCTATACTTATAGGTATTGAATTGGCTCTTAGTATTGGATCTGGTCAACTAATTGTTGAATGTGATTCTCTAAACATAGTAAGAATGCTCAACTTAAATGAACACCCTTAATGGACCACCAATAACATCATTACAAATATAAGATCACTTCAATCTCATTTTTAGATGATTAAGTTTCAACATATCTACTAGGAGGGAAAAAAGGTTACACATTTCTTGGATAACATTGGTGGTTTTTTGGATGTGCAAAACAATTGGATGGGTGATTTCACAGAGGATCTTCTTACCCTTGTTGGCAATGATCGTCACCCTAAAAAGTAGTTCTTATTGGTTGTTGATTTTTATCTTCAACATATTTTTTGTGGCTTCATTTAGATACATCATCACTATGATGGGTACCACATTTTTCAGTGGTGGTAATAGAAAGGATACAACATGTGTGTCTTTTATTGGCATTTATGACATTGATAGATCATGCTCGTGTGATTTTTGATTAATGATTATACACATGCATGACTATATTTTTAATAAGGGAAAAATTTCATTTTGAAATCCTGGACACACATGTGGATGGTTTTCTTGATGGTTCCCGCCATTTCTATTTAATCATCTTCTACTTTAGGCCTTTGGAAATATCCATCACAATTTCTCAGTTCATTATGAGTGGCACATTCTAAAGGTAGGTGGTGTTACAAATTTCATGGAAATACTGACCGCTCACTTTATTTGAGTGACCAACAATGTGCTGGCATCTTAGAAGAAAGGTAAAGCTAAAGTGGGCAGGATGAAATTTCTTATTTCTCCTGGTTTCATTGTAGTTTTGACCAAGATCCCTATGGAGGAAAAAAATTATTTCAAGCGCTCGTTTTGGGCCGAGTTGGACGATTTTATATGTCATGGCAAAAATTTGCAAAAGTATCAATTAGGATTTAAAATGGACTCACTTTCATAGCCATGGGATATATTATCTGAGTAATTGATGTGGAATTTTATGTTGGAGGGATGATACAAACTGATATAAGGTCCTTAATTGTTTCTTCTAGCTCATCTTAGACATGATAGGAAGGTAAATTTTGTTGTTTTTCTATTTCACCCATTCAAGTAGTCTCTCAGATTATAGAGAAGATGAAGGGCCTTTCCTTCACTAAGGCCTTCTATATATGTTATTCAAAATGGAAGCTTCCTACAAGGATATCTCGAGGTTCTCCCCTAATCTTGCAAAAACACGTCAAATCACCCCTCTTCCTTCTCAATCTTTTCCCTCTGTCCCATCCTGTTCTGATGTCCTTACCCATCATCATCGTCACCATCATCATCTCCCTTGCGAATCTAATTCGGATATCATGATCATAATCCCGAGTGGTCAAGTGGTCTCCCCGTAATTATGCTCATGTTTCTTCTGTGTCATCTCTAGAGGATTTTAATAGTGCTAATCCCTCAGAGCACTCTCCCATTTTCATCGAACTATTTTCTGTCCCGACATCTCCTTATTATCCACCCCTTGCAGTTTCTTCTCTTTCCCTCTTGTCTCCCTAGATGTTGTCATGGCGGTTATTTACTCTGCTCATTTTTTCACAAATTCCCTTGTTGTTCCCCCTTATGATTCCATGGATCTTTGCATTGATTCAGAAATTCCTGATGTTTTTCTGGGCATTTCCACAATTTACCCTGATTCGCCTTTGTCTGAGAATATGGGATTCCCTTGTATCCCTGCTTCAGATGTTAAATTATCTAAAGATGTAACTTTTGAGCATCAAGAGCCCTTAGAGAATATAACTCTTACGCAGTAGCAGCCTAATGATGAAGATATCATCATTAATATTCTTGGAAAACTAAACATGGCCTTCTCTACTATAAAAAAATCAAAAATCCACACGGACATGACCTAGAAGAACATCAAATAATATTATTTAGAACTCATTAAATTGGTAGATGTGTTGGTAAAAAAAATACCTACTCCTGCACTTAAGTAAGAAAAAACTATCCTTATTAATTTTCACAAAATTTAATTGGCTCTTTTCCAGTTTGTGCCTTGGAGGATTTTTATTTTTTTCTTCGTACGGGCTTGTCCTCTTCTTGCTTCATTGACATATTCTACCTTATGGGATTTTTTGTACAAGTATGAGGGTCATTTCAAAATAACCACTTTTACCCTTTTTCCAAAAAGGGATGGAAGGGATATAAAAATGTGCCTCATCTTCATGGTGACAAGTGCAAAGAAAAGGTTGCACAAGGTGAGGGCTAGAAAAATGGCATAAGGAGCTTACTGAGGGTTCTTAGGGCCATGTGATGGGTCCAAGAGCTAAAATGGGGGTGTGGCAGATTTTTATATCTCCATTTTCCCCTTGGAAAGGGATGAGAGGGAAAAATATGTGCACCTCAATGCCATGCTAACATGGGGCACTAAATTAAATTTCTAATTGTGAGAATGTACCTTGAGCGTGAGCTTGAAGATGAAGTTGTCGAAGCTCTAAGAGGTCTTTTTTGGAACTTTGCTATATGATTTTGACTTAAAACTCCTTTTTAAAAGAATGGGATGGGTCCCATGATCTAATTCTTCCTGAAACTCCCTAAAATATTTTTTTTCTTAAGAAAGCAAGGTGTGCCTACCAAAAATGGGCTATGGCAAGAAGTTCCTTGGTCTTATGAAAAATATGAAAGCACTAGAAAATTGAATTAAATTTCCAATTGTATGTTGTTTGACCTCTAAGTCATTCCAGACCTCTCATAATCATCTTTCGAAGGTCATGTTCTTTTTGGAAGTGTGATGTCCTTCACCTCCAAAAAACCCGCTTTCACTAAAATTGTCCCTAAACCTCCAAGTCTTTCATAAATATTCCTAAAACACTTTTAAAATTTTATTATCTATTTAATACAATTTCTTGATTAATTTGGGCCTTCAACTCCACTGTGAAGTGTGTACACCTGCCTCAAAAAGGTTAAATATAGTCATTCCTAAGTCTACTAAAAATTCTACCATGATATGTACTATCTCAGAAGGATTTCATTGACTTGCTTTCTTGTTTCAAACACTTGAGAAAGGATATAAAAACATTTATGGAAACTTGAAGGATGGGGATAGGAATGAAATGGAGGAGACAATGACATGGAGTAGTTCTTTGGAGGGTTTCGAGAAGACTCGAGGGAAAAAATGTACAATTTTGGCCCTAAGTTGTCATGCTTGAAAGTTTAAAATTTTAATGTTGAACATTTACATGAAAACATATGGTTGTAGCTTGGTGACTTGTTCTAGATTGATCTCAAAAAGGATAGAGAAATTAGGAGCCCCAAAATATTAGTAAAAAATTTAGACCAATGCCTTATCCATTGGGCTTTACTAAGTTATTTCTTCCTAATAATCACCCATGAATAAATATATGGAAGGAAAAAAAACCAAAAGAAAAAAACAACACAAAAAAAAAGGAAAATTATATTACAAGCAAGGGATATTTATAGAGGTGGGGAAAGAATGTACAAATACCTGAAAATGGGTTGGGAAAAATACATACCATCATGGAAGAACATACTGAAATATGACCTTTGAAGAACGAAAAATAACTATCTGATCATACCATGATTTTGAGATGACTTTACATGGCTTGAAAAGAAGGATACCAAACAAGATTTCATCTTCATACTTGTATTGCACTGAATGTTCTTTTGCATCTAATGAAAACCTTGTTACCTGCTTGAATCTCTTTGTATCTTGTAGCTTTCAGTTAATTTTTTTCGATCATGAGGCACCATTCCTCCATGTTCTAAAAAGTTGAAACATTGTGACCTTGTCATGGAAACATATCCCATCCTTGAATTACAGCACAGAAACATCCCTCGAATTAGTGATGAAATTAGAAGGAGTGGGCATAAACTATTTTTTCTTCCCATTCAACAACTTCTCTGAACATCTCACTTTGTTCCTATGAGAAATTTCTTTCAAAAATAGATTTCACATCACTGAGATGGAGGTCTTCATCATCCTCGAGAAATTATTGGAAACAAGTTTAAGAAAAAATAAAAGCTTGGGAAATGGTGAGTATAATTTGAATTTAAATCCATTCATAAGATCATGAAACTTCTCACTCTATTTCTCGAAACAATTTTTTTTGTCAACATCCATCCACTCAAAATTGATCTTGACAGCATTGTCAAAAATGCAATCCTTGATTTGGTCATAGAAACCTTATTCTCCCTTTAGTGAATATTGTCATACAAAATCTCATCCTGAATTGGTATAACATTCAATGGTGGTGAGAAAAAAATGATCTTGAATACACTCACAAGAATTCTTCAACTTTTCACGTTGTACTGAACCATTATATTTAATACAAATCAACTCAACATTTTCCCTACTATCATATTCCATGACAGAGATGTTGTATTCAAGATTGAGAATTTTCATAGGAGATTCCAAAATCTTCTTTCCTTTACATTTATGATCTTTTTCACAAAAAAAATAAAGGGGAAGACTCACCTTCAAATTTTCTCTCATCCATTCATGTATCTAGGAAGAAATCAATCTCATTCATTTGGTCTATATCATCATCCAACATTAGTTCATGGGAAGGAGAAAAACAACATTATTAATACTTATCTTGAATTTCCATGACCCAAGTCACGATCTCAAGACCTAGTTGGGGGTTTTCTATTGCCTCCACATCCTTCAAGATGTCTTCCACAAATATACCTTATGAGTTTTCAATATACTCATTTACACCTTAACTAGAAAGGTCATTACATTGAGATTGAAGGAGATGACATAAAATATGACCCACACATGTACATGATTCATTTAAAATATCCTCATTCACCTCATTTTTTCTTCATTTCATCCAAGGCTCACCTTCTTACAAGAATAATAATACTTGATTTTCAATATTATTAGACAAGGATAAAAGATCCAAGCTACATGAGAAGGGTGCGCCTTTTAGCTCAAGATCCATTTCCTCATGCTCATGATGGGAGGTATAGAACCATGTTGGGGAAAAAAAAAACCTTCAATTACATCTTGATCATTTCTTGTAGAATATTCTTGTTCACAAGGAAAAGGAGATATTTTGTAATTACTTTGACTATCATAATTGTGCTCCTTTAGTGAGGGTGGTGAAATCAGCTCTTCAAATAGGTCACGATCAATTTTTCCATCCTCCTTAATTTCTAGAAAGCAATTGAACTCTTCCATTTGTGCATCCATGATTTAATCGGGAAGAGAACTTGATTCTTCAACTATCTCCATTTTTTCATCAATTGAAAAATCAAAATTGGAAAGGATATTATACATGATTACCTCAAATTCATCATCTTCGTTCCATGATGTAGAGTTTATTTCTTGTAGATTTTCATGGTTGGTGGAGTATTCAACAAGCAATGGGTGTTATATTGTACAACAAGAGTCCTCCTCACTTGAATTCACTATTTCATGAACAGGTCGTGCCTTGATCCAAAATGAGTTGTTAAATGGGGATATGACTATCACATGTTCTTCATAATTCTCCATAGCGCTAAATTGATTTTCATGAAAAGGTTCAAGGATATAAAATTCATCAAAATTTCCCAAGAATCTTCCAGGTATGAATACCTTGTAGTGCAGACAATCATCAGAGTATTCCTCCAAAGGGAAAATCTCCTCTTCTTCCTCCTTGCCATGAAGTTTTTAAAGTTGTTCATATATTTTTTACATGGCTTCAACATAGTTCAACACTTACAGGTATATTTGGGGATCGTAATTTCCTTGTGTAATGCTTAGAACTCTTTGAACATACTCATTTTTCAAGGCATCCATTTCTTCATTTCTATAGGCAAGGAAAGCATCCCAAGGAAGAGAGATGAAAGACATGGTTCCGAATTTCTTATTTAACTATGTGAGGTTAAAAGTATTACCTTTTGTGCATTCTTTGTATTTCTTGGCTTCATAGAACATCTTGTACCTCCTTTACATCTTTTTCATCAAGTCCTTACCTTCTTCATAATTAACAAGTCTCATTTTCTTTCCTTTAGAAAAAATCTGTAGGAAATGAATCCAAAGGGGTTTGATGACAGGCTCATCACAAATAGCAATTTTATTCATTCTACATAGCCATTCCTTGGATTTTGGAGGCATTCCACTAGCCTTCTTTCCCCTTTCTAATTGCATATTTTTTCTTGAAGTAAGAGAAAAAAAATTCATTCTTGAATTCTCTTCTTTGAAATAATTAGTCCAAAATGAAGGCTGATAAAAAATGTACATTTCTCGACAACCATCTGATCCTTATTTTTCACTGTCACTATTGATACCTCACACCAATATGGAAATTTATTCATTGTGTGATGGGAAATAAACATTACATGGGTTCATTCCTTGATGGAGTCATCTTCAAAAATTGAATTTTCTTTGAAATCTATATTTTTTATAATATACATTTTTTTGTCTTTTGCAAAGATCTTTTTGGGTGCATGAGGAAAGATCTCTCCCCAGAAGAGTCAAAAAAATGTAGGCAAGAGAATTTGTCGATATGGAAAACTAGGTGTCTGCACAAATGTTCACAGAGATACGCACCTTTGCATTGAATGGTGTAGCTCCCATTATTGAATGTAAATTAAAATAATCCCATCTAAATGTTGTGGGTTGATGAGATAGGTCAAAGATCACACAAGAGCACTCCACTGAATCTTTGGAAAAGTTCTTGTATAGGGTAAAAGGGAGGAAAATACAATGATGAGGGGTGAAGGAGAGAAATTAGGAAAGGAAGGTTATTTTCATGAGTAAACCAATTGCAGAGTTCACACCCAATAGGTGGAGTAGTTCAACATTCAATATAGAAGAAATCAATAATGAATTCATTAGTAGGACTAGTGAGTTAAATACACAAAGTTCATTAGATTCATCTATTAAGGATGTAAATTTCCTTTCCAACAGTATGCTTGCAAAGTTCATAAAATATAGGAAATAGAAGAACACATGAAAAAGGGAAATGGAAGAAATGTATCTTTTATTTCATGTGCATTGATGACACAAAGCTCAACAACAACACTCAACAATTGCTACCCAAATAACTATAATTTTTTGATCCCTTGGAATGGAGAAGGCATCAAAATTTCATAGTGTAATGCGAATTGACCTCTCATCTCCCCCACATGACTCTCCATGTTCCTATTCCACTTGTGACATTTCAATTTCCCCTAGAAGAGACAAATTAATTATTTCTCTTATAGTTTTCATAAAATACTTTTACTATTTTAAAAATATGCCACTCAAGTGAATAAGAAAAATACAATTATTAGGCTCAATGAAGAATTATAAAGGGGACAATAGGAAGAGGGAGAATGAGAGAAGGAGGGAGGAGATGAGAAGCTCCAAACATGATGAAAATCCACTCCTATGATGATCGAATAGAATGATTCAATACAATCATGAACTTTGTATGAATAACTCTGAGAAGCTATACTAAAAGAAGCCTCATCCTAAATGACGAACACTTACAACTTTGAACTCTTTTGCATCATGAGAAATTTCCTTCTGAATTGTCAAAAATTGTAACCCGTTAGGTAAATTGATGAAGAAGTGAGAAATACTTGATCACTAGACCACTGTAAAAAATGAAGTATTTTTTTACTCACTCGAATAAACCATGAAAATATGCCACTCCCTTTTGACCAATCATGCATATGAATGAGAACTTGAAACAATTGTTTGGTTAATGAAACCATGATGATTATGCCACCTCGAGGATATTGATGACCAAAATTAGGAACGAATCGATATGACTCATAATTCATCTTTCACTCTCATGTAAGCATAAAGTTTTAATTATCATTCTCATGAGGAAATCTCCAGAGAGATGGTCACCATTTATTGACAGTAAAATATTTATAGGAGCTTCCAAATTTAGAATTTCTTCTTTGAGACAACATATGTTCACCACATCTGTGAAGGCAAGGATTTGCTTACAAATTAAAGATTTGAACTATGTGAAATATTGAATTAGAAAGGCATGAAGAGGAGGAGTATATGTGATCATCTTGAGCTCATTTTTATCATTTACTATTTTAGCATGTTTCACATGGGTGCTCCTTTAGCCAAATTTGTCATTTTTTTCAAAATTTGTCACTTTTAAATGTTTTTCACTTGAAGGAGTATCTTGAGAAATTGGAAACCAAATTTTCCTTGTAATTAATTTTTTTAGTAAGCTATGTGGTACAAAATCTCTAAAACTAAAAACTGGTCTTCCTGATGTCGGATTCGAATGAAACCACTTGTAGATTCTTACATAATTCATTTCGAAGCTCTACTTAAATTTTCTCATGATTCCACCTAATGGAACCTTAGGAATGGAAGAGGTACTTCGTTGGATTTTCATTTTTGTGTCATGACATCCATTAATGGATTCCCTGATTTTTTTGGTTAGTGTTCTTTCCCACCTCAGATTGCGATGAAATCAACTTCACTGAAATAGGTTTTTCTTATGGACTCTATGTTCAAATTTTTAACTCGATCCATCCACTCGAATGACGGGAAATAAAAGGAATGAAAGATAGGGGAAAAAATGAGGATTTTTCTCCCATTAAAAATATAGGGAATATTTTAATATGATTTCAATTTCTCCTTAAAGTCATTTGAAAAGGAGTTTGCAATAAATCTTACCTCGATCCATTTATCGGATTGTGAGATATGAATTTTTTATGATCTCAGGTACGGAGTCACTCAAATGGTAAATTGGGCATGGAGTCTTGAAAAATTTAGAATTTTATAATATTTTTACATTGTAATCATGAAAACATGGAGGGTAAATGGAAGGAATTAAATGGAGGAAATATTTATAGAGAAAATTTTGTTGCATTTCTTGGGTTTTTTGAGCATATGGAGGAAGATATTCAAGAAACTAAATTTCTAGTTTTTTATGCTTTATGGGGAAGGGGTGCATTTATTTCCTATAGGAAAAAAAAAATATGCCTTATACCTAAGAGTAAAAGTGGCAAGCATGCATTCGTTGACGGGTGAGAGAGAAATGCTTATTTTTAGCACCTTGGGGTTGAGTTAGGGTCACGTGAAGAACCATGTGGAAGCAAGGGGGTTGTTGAAATTTTTATGCCCCCATTTTAACCTTAGAAAAGGGATATAATGGATAGAATACTACTCCTCATCCTCATGGAGACAAGTGGCAAGATGAGGTTACATGAGGCGGGGACTAGAAAACTGGCAAAAAGAGCTTACTCAGGGTTCCCATTGTCATGTGACGGGTCCAAGAGCTCAAATAGTGGAGGAGTGAATTTTTCCCCCTATTTTCCCCTTGAAAAGGGACAAGATGAACAAAAAAGTACACCTAAGTGCCATGTTGACATGTGGCACTAAAAAAATTTAACTGTGAGAGCGTACCTTGAGAGAGAGATTGAAGATGAAGTTACTGGAGCTATAAGAGGTTGGTTTTGCTAATTATTTATACTATTTTGACTTTAAAAACATTTTTAGAAGAATGGGATGAGTCCCATGATCTAATTCTTCCTCAAACTCCCTAAAACATATCCTATTTTCTCAGGACCACAAGATGTGCCTGCTAAAATTGGACTATGGAAAAACTCTCCTAGGTTTTGTGAAAATTTTGAAAACAACATAATTTATATAATTTAATTCTATTTCCAATGGTATCTTGTTTGACCTTCAACTCATTTTTAAGCTCCTAGAATCATCTTCTAAAGCTCAAGTGCTTTTTTGAAGTGTGAGATCCTTTACCTTCAAAAACATGCTTTCACTGAAATTGTCCCTAAACAAATAAATATTTCCTAAATCTTAGTAAACCACTTAAAAAAATTTATTATCTCATTAATAATATTTCCTAATTAATTTGGACCTTCAAGTCTTCTCCGAGGGGTGTACATGTGCCTCAGAAAGGCTAAAAATAGTCATTCCTAAGTCTACTGACAATTCTTCCTTGAGAGGTATTGTCTTAGAAGGATATCATGGAATTTTTTTCATGTTTCAAACACTTGATAAATGATATCACAAAAAATATGGTCACTTGAAGGATGGGGATAGGCATGACACATAGGTAAAATGATCGGAAGAAGTTCATAGAAGGGTTTCGGGAAGACTCGGGGGGAAAAGATATCAATTTTGGCTAAGTTGTCATGCTTGAAAGTTTTAAATTTTAATGTTTCACATTTACATGAAAACAAAACCTTAACCTTAATATTATTTGGGAGTTCATTTGAGGCATTCAAATCCAAAAAATACGACCAAAAGTAGATTGGGAAGCATATTGTTTTTTAGGATCTATGGTTAACATTTTTATAAGGGAGTTTTTAATGGATACAAAACAACCATCCTCAAAAATTTTAGTGAAAAGTCGGGTAGCATGACATAGAAAATATTTATAGAAATTTTTTCTGTGGTGGGATTAAATGAAGGAACCTAGGGTTTTATGAGCAAGTGACAATGTTGGAAAACCTTGATTTGATCAAAGGTTTACATCCTTGTCTGAAATTAAAATAAAAAAGAAACAAAGAAAATGCCACTTGTATAGGTGTAAATGACAAGTTTATTTTCCATTAAAGAGTGAATTTCAATTAGAGGGCATCAATGTTGTGAAATCCATGAATGGAATTTGGGGAGAACTGGACATAAACTATTGAAATTAAATATTAAACCATAACTTTTGAAATAATTTTTTTCTCTCGGGCACCTTCCCAATATTCACATAGGGGATAGTTTTAACAAAAACTATGGTCTGGAATCAAGCTGTATCCCATAACATGGACAAATTCCACATCAAAGAATGAAAAATTATGGGACCAAATTTCTACCAAAAAAACATACACCTCTAGAGAGGAAAGATAGTTTGGAACCTCACCAAGAACTGTCGAACAAACCTTTGCTTGCCCAATCCCAATGGGAGGTCATTTTCCATTGGATCCATCAACAATATTTCACCAAAATGATTAAGGAACCTTCCATGAAGAACCTCATGAATAATGGATGGTCTATGTAGATACCTAAATTTGGTATCTATACCTCGTCTACCCGTGTGCACGTATTTCACCTTGGTCATTACCTAGTCCCCCTTTATTTATTTTGTCCCTCATTTTATTTAATTTAAAATTCCCACTTAATTATCCTATCACCTTTAATGACCATCCAATTCCCATTAATTAATTAATATCCCATATGCCCTAACCAACCTTCTATTTTGGGCACTTTTATCCGAACACATACATCCCCTTGATTTTCTAGATTTTTATCTTTCATATCTTTATCCCTAAAAATCCCTTGCCAGCATACATGCTTTAAAGAACCCTTCCAATCCTTAATAAATCCCAAATCCCAATCAAATCACAAGAACAACCCCATTGTGGAAAATTTCCCCGTAGTCGGCACCGACCCAACACAATCGTTATTGATCTTATAAAACTGAGTCTTTTCTTTCCATAATCATCAGATGGATAAGAGTATTGGAGCTTTCTTGTGATTTGTGAACTTTTTCTTGAGACCGAGCCTTCTTGAAACATTTACAAACCTCTTGGACATCATTTCAACGTGTTTGCATCGGTCATGATCATTATTCGTGAAATTTATCATCATCTTTACGTTGTTTATGCAATATTTTATCATATTATCTTCGTATTCCTTGCATATAAAATTTTTCAAGTTCAGATCAGGTTTTGTAACACTCAAAGTTATTTCATCAACCTTATTTTTTGGCCTCTTCACTTGCAGGTCTCAAATTTCATCCTTTTTGACCTCCGCCTTATCTAACTCTGCTACAGTCATTGTTACCCCACCCTAGATGTCATCAACCAGAGTCCTGATTCAAAATCTATCCCTTTCCTATTCCTATTTCCTACCATTTTCCTGTATTTCTTTCCTCTGGTTCCTCCTCCAGGTTGACTCCAGCCTAAATAAAATTCCCCATGTTCTTATTTTACATCCTAACTTTTGGAGGTCTTCATATTCAACTTACACTCCAAATCCACTCTCCCAGGTTGTTGTCGACCTACTTATGCATAGTATGGGTCACCATAGACTCAGATAAGTTAACATTTAATTTACATTTCTTTCATTCAAATCAGATTTTAGATCAATTTTAGTCATTTCTCAGATTCAGTAGTATTTCTGTTTCTGCATGCTATTTGTTGTTTGATCCTTTACGTCACTTTCTTATATCAAATGGGGTTTGACATACTCTAAGTAAGTTAACGCTTCTTATATTCACTTTGTTAGGAAACCCCCGCATAAACCATCTGACCCATTTTTTTGTTAGTAATTATTATTTGCAAGTTATCAACTTACGACAAAAGGGATACATCTTTTACTTTGTGCCCATCTCCATCACATCGCATTAGAGGTACCATAAACCCTCCATAATTTTTGCATTGTGTACTTTCTTTAGTAGATAACGCATTAACTTTATATAATTGATAAAATACTTACAATATTCCTAGAATTCCCAGTGGGACCACCCTTTAGGTGATCCCCTTCATTTCTTTCATATTTTATATTTCACCTGTCTTCTACTAACACTGCAACACAAGGCTTCAATTTTTGATTGCTCGTGGTTATTTGGCTGCTGGATTGGTCCTCCCGTTAAAGTTCAGATAAAAAATAAAATCCATATCTAGGTATTCCTCATTATTCCATATTTTCTCCTTTTTACATCGTACTTCCCTTTCTTGTGTGTGTCCTCATCGAAAGATCACACTTCTGTTTGGTTTTAAAAGAACCTCTCTTTTCTATATCCTACTTGCTCATATAGTTTAAGTAGGGGTTAACTTCCTACATCTCACATTTTCACACACAACAAAACCTCACGGATCTAAATCACACATCAAAACATCCTCCTACCTAGTTGAATAATTGGGATTTCATCACCCAATAGGAAGCCTCTTAAAACTTCCCCAGCCATAGAAAACCTGAAACAAGATATATATTATCTTCTCCTAAGTCCCTTATTATCCATCCCCTTTTCTTTTTCACATATTCATAATCGAAAACAAAAAAAGGTTTTTTTTCTTGAATTTTTTGATTTAAAATGGAATAAAACTCTTCCTCAAACAGTTCTACACTAAAACTCCACCATGACCAGTATCCCATCTAAACCCTTGGTTTCTTCTAGGAATTCTTCTAGCCCTATCTATGACTTCTTACATCATAAACCTACTACCTCTCGATCACATCAACTAATGGATCATGTTCCATCTCCATCAACTTGTATCATCCCTACTTAATCTGATATCACCATGTTCATCCAATCTATTGACATTCCCATCCCTCATATATCAGATCCTCCCATCCAATCCCTACCATCCTACAATGTTCCTATTTCTCCACATCATATGTCTCCCCAACCAATACAACATTAAGCACTTGAAATCCTCAATCAACCAGTTCCTAATCCACCACCAGAAAATTCATCTTCACCTTCTACACCATATCAACTCAACCCATTTTCAATCAACACCATACACAAGACACCTCCCTCCACATCTATTTTATCTACCTCATCATATAATCTCATCCTAGATATTTTTCCTATGCATCCTTCAAGGTCTATTCCCACATCAACCATACCCATAATTACATTACCTACCACCTTAACCTCCACCACTTATCTTCATCTACATCTAGTCGTACTCTTACCACACCCACATTAGCATTATCTACACTTACCTCTTTATCCGCACCTATTATACCTCACATATTATCCACACCTATCCCAAGAACACCCATCACTACACTTATACCTACTGCATCCGATACTCCACCCATGTATACCTTAACATCACTATCATATATTTCTTTACCAATTCCCATGACTTCATCCCCTATCACATCTTGTTAATCCACATCGACATCCACAATTCCTCTTAAAACACATAATAAAAAAACAAATGGAATTCATACCTCTTTTATAAAACCCCTCAATTCTACATATACCCATCCATAGTCTATATCATCTCCCTCTCATATAGACCTAATCAATCACATCATCCAAACACCTCTCTCTCTCTCTTTTCGTGTCCACACCTATCATTAATTCCACACCCAAATATACCTCATCCAATTCATCATGTTCTCCTACCTTATTGACATCTATTACACCTGTTATCATCGTACCATATTTAGAATCCATATTGGTTCCTCATTCCGTGCTCTTTCCTGCACCAACTCTATCGACTATTGTGACCACATCTCCATCTTCTTCCACACCACCTTCATCACTTGAAGAATATTGGAGAGCACTTCAACTTGTAACAATTATAGGTGACTATCCCATCTCATTCACATTATAAGACCCTCCTTCACCAAGATAATCCCCATCTTTCTTAGATAATATCATGAAAAAATTAATTCTCCCATCAGCCACAACACCACTTTCAGATCTATCAGTTAAAATAAATTTCATCCCTACCTAGATTACTCCTCAACAATCATAATCCAGAAACATTGGCACCCTTCCACTACGATCCCTTGTGCGTCCCCATAAAAATATCAACATTCCTCCAAATAAGACCATATATACATCCTCCATCTTGGGGCCACATCCATCCATCCTAGGACCACCTCCTTCATCATGATAAATCAACCAATCTAAATCCAAAAAGTCTAATACCCTCCTAGAACCAACTCCTTCATCAAGAACACCTCCACCTCTACCTACTAATCAATCCAATCCTAAATCATCCAACCCTTCTTCTTACAGAGTACAAATACAACCAAAGCACCAAGATCTCGAAACAATCCACCCTCATCATTGACATCCACATCATCTCATAAGATCCCTCCTAACACATATATCAAATCAGATGTGAAATTACTCCAACATTTACTCCAAACTTCTACCATCATGATTTCACCGATCAGGGACTTTGAACCAAACCATCTGTATCCCTCATGGTTTAATTCCCATTGCATATTCTCCTATCATCATACAAAAGGTCATGACACCAAACATTATAAGGCCCTTTAGACCATCATCCATAGCCTTATTGAGAGGGAGGACCTTCTTGAGGATTTTTCCTCTTCTTTTACCTTTTCATTCTTGAACAATCCAATCCCTATTTCTATATCCCCATCCATCCAAATTACTGAGCTGCCTAATTTTTCCACATAATCCTCTATCATCCTTGTTCATGCAGAATCACAACACCCCCTGAATGCTTTTCTTGTGGATGGGAAATTCAGTATGATTGCAAAACACGGAGATATTCCCAAAGTGTGGGAATTTTTGATTGGGAAATATCTTCGAAGAAAGGATGGTTCCTATTCCTAAATCTAGACACCACATGCCCAATTTGGAGAGAAACTAATCTATTCCTACCCTAGTTTTCTAAGAAGATAAGGATAGAGGGATTGTAAGAAAGTAAATCTAATCTAATTGGAGGTGATGCACTAATAAGGACTGTTGAATATCTTGCACTTACATGGAGATGAAACAAGAAAATTTGAAGAGTGTAATTCAATACCATAGACCAAGACAGCCTTTTACAACCCATTTAACAATAAACAAAATCCTTTGATATCTTGCAACAATAATTAAACCATGCAAAAATAACATGAGTTGTAATGAGAGATCAGGAAAGACACAATAACATAAAAAAGGGTTTAAAATAATCCACATATTTTTTCTATTATGCCACAAGTATATACAATGCATTACATGGAGCCAAAAGGCATGAAATTACATTTACAGTTTCAATGGGAGGCTTGAGCTCCAATTTTTTTCTAATAGACAAGAAAAGAAGGGAGTGGCAAAGGAAAAACATCCAACCTTTTGAAATGTGCCCCTCCATACAATTTATAATAGAATATTATGCAAAGAGAGGGGAGAGAAAATAGTCCCAAAATTAGTTGACAATCCTCAACAATCATCATTAGATCCATGTAATGGCTACTGCAAACACCATGATTGTACTTTGTCTTGAACAAGTAGAAATCATTTCACTTGCATCCGATAATGGCCCTATTCCTACAACTTCATCATGAAAATCCTCCTTAAAACCCAATTAAATTTCCTCTTTGATCATCTCATGTTGTAGATCCCAAAACAAGCTTTCCATTGACTACATGTTTGTAAAAATAGGTGGAGTATAAGAGAAAATATCATCGTTCTAGTACTAGTTTCTTGCATGGCCATAATCCTCACCTACCCACCTAGTTTCTTGATTTTGAAGTGTCCCCTAGATTCTTCACTGAATCCCCTTTCCAATTACGAAAATTTTGCTAAAAATGGATAAAATTGTAGGAGTTATGGAATTTTAAATTTTGGGCATGGTTTTAGGTTTCATGAGCACCACCAAGTTATATTCCCACCTACGAAGCTCATCTTTTGCACCTACCAAGTCATGCATTCAATGTAACTCAACAGCTCTTGCACATCAATTGCCCACAACACAACACAAACTCCCTACTTCACCTAGCAACAGGACGTATCAAATCAGCTTCAATATAACTCGATGTTCAATGAATTGGTGGGATTTGAAAAATTGGGTGGGAGTTTGTGCTTTTTGAGGTTTCAAAATATACCCCTTCAAACATCTCACACCCACATCCAAGAAAACACTCCCATTCGAGCTCTAAAATAATCCTTCCCTCAAACCTGAAACTTTCAACCTCCGAACCCACCATGACTCACCACGTATCCAACATTTTCAGGATTTCGTGCCTTTGTTCTTTGGACATCTCATCCTCAGCTTTTAAGACTTCTCATCACCTTAAGCCCAAAATGCCTTGCTAGAGATCCCTGAAAGCTCCAACATCAAAATCCTGAAGTCTTCAGACTTCAAGCCCTCCTTTCTTCTTAGCTTGATTCCTCGGATTTCCTCTCTATGACCTCAACCAAGTCAGCCCCACTATTTCTATTACTCATTCGACACCTTGGTTCACCGTTTCAATTGTTCACCTTGCTCGAGGGTCTTCTAATCTTTTGATCCATTATGGCCGAGTTGAATTGGTAACCTTTAGAACTTCATTTCACTCAGCCCACCATCCATCTATCCCGGCCACACTGTATTAACTCACTTTCCAGGTCAAGACCTCTCCCTTCTTACCTTTTCAATGGTTGAGTTTGCCCCGTTATATTCATGTCGTCGAGCTCGTTACGAGCTTCCATTTCTACGTACAATCCACGATCCCTAACAATATCAATCCTTGTGTGTCGATTAAATCCTATCTACCTATGACATCTCCCTCATGATTCATTTTCCCTAACTGAGCTCGGGGAGCTCGGCCCCCCTTGTCCTTCACCCTACTCACCATTGAAACCATAACCAAGATCCACACCTCGGGCCCTCGTTGTCTTATCGTGTCACTCCCTCTTCTAATCCTGACTCGAAGGAGATCACCACTATGTCTAGAAGACTCAGCTCATGTGGGAGGTGGCCTGCCCAACCCAAAATTTCAACTTGGCCCATTTTCCAAGATGTGAGCTTGCCAAGCAGCTCACGGAGCTATTATGTGAGTTTTTTTGAGCTTGATCCCCTTACAAACCCTCACATGACATTTTATCACATTTTTTCATTCTTGAGGGGATTTTCTAGATTTCTTGACTGAAGAAGGGGAAATGAGTTCCCATAAACTTGAAACATCATATTTTCCTACCGTGGGATGTAATTTATGAATAGGGACAGAAGCCTACCAATTATATTGATGTTTAGAAAAATTATATTACAGTGGAAGGGCTGCAATATTTATAGATATTGGACAACCATATGCAGACAACCATGAAGTTGCAAATATGCAAGAATAATACAAAACCATGTACATATAATTAAAAATATATGGTTTTAACCATATAATAATAAAACAACTCAAATAATGATCAAAACATGATACAAGAATACTATTCCCAAATACAGAAAAATATGGTTGATAACCACACCATAACAATTTAAAATCGTAATAGTAAATGCATAAATTAACCCAGTAAACTAATTTTACCTAACATTCCCCCCCTTAATTTTACATTGCTTCAAGGGATGAGGAGAGGAATTATCTGAACAACTTGAACTTTTCATGTACAAGTGACTTTGTTAAGATATATACTCGTTGTTCAGATGTTGGGAAAAATTGAAGCTATATATTGTGTTTCAAGACATGCTTGCATATGAAATGAACTTGTACCTCGATGTGTTTTGTTCTCTCATGAAACACTGGATTGTGAAAAACTTTGAGAACACCTTCATTTTCTACATACATGGTGGTTTGTTTTTCCTATGGTATTCCAAGTCCTTCCAGTATGGGATGTGGCCATATCGCTTCACCTATAACATGATATTCAGCCTATGTGGAAGAGAAAGAAACAAAGTGTTACTTCTTGCATCCCGATGATATTAGTTTGAATCCCAAAAATAATACAAATCCAGAAGCGGATTTCCTGTCATCAATGTTACCTGCATGATTTGAATCTAAATATCCATTCAAGAAGAATTGATCATTCCTCTTGTATTCTAGACCAAGATATACTAAACCCTTGAGATATCTCAAGATTCACCTCGCTTCCTTTCAATGAATAACTCTGTGTTCCTGCATGAACCTTGAAATATATATCACTGTGAAGCTGATATCTTGTCTAATATATGTTAAGTAAATGAGACTCCTAATAAAATTTCGATAGAGAGTTACATCTACCACAAGAGATAGATCTAAGAAAGATAACTAAAGTCTCATCTCAATAGGTGTGTAATCCATCATCCTAAATTTATTGAGAATTGGCTTGGTGTAATTCAAGTGAGAAATAAATATGTGATTCTTTTTCTTCCATACTTCCAAGCCAAAAAAATAGTGCATGAGCCCGAGACCTATCACGTCGAACGATCGGTTAAGATATTTATTCGTTGCATCAATCATCTTCATTAAACCTATAGTGATGACTAGATCATCGACATAGTCAACAGTAATGACAATCTCCCCCCCTTAATTTTTAGGTAGATATGGGGATCATATGGATTTTTGATGAATCCATGTTGTACATGATACTCATCTATTTTGATGTGCTAAGCCTGGGGTGCCTGTTTAAGGCCATACATAGATTTAGTCAGTCTGCATACCATTGTTTCTTCTTCAGGTACAAAATATCCCGCAGGTTGAGTCATGTAGACTTATTCCTATAGATATCCATTCAGAAAGAAACTCTTCACATCTATCTGATGGAATTTCCAACCAAACTGTGCTGCTAGAGCAAAGATCATCCTGAACATTTTGATCTCAATTTTGGGATAAAATGTCTCCTCATAGGCTATTCCTTCCTTTTGTGTGTACCCCTTTACTACCAGTCTCACTTTATAATTTTCTATGGTCCCATCTGTTTTGTAATTTTTTTGAATATCCATCTGCAACCAATGGGTTTCTTTCTGGTTGGAAGATCAACAATTTTTCAAGTGATTTTTCATCATTGATTGGTACTCAACATCCATGGAATCTTTCCAATATTTTTATTGTAGGGCTTCTTTGATAGTAGAGGGTTCAATAGATTAAACAACTCTACTCATTAAATAAAAGTTTACTTCTTCTCTTGATTTACTGTGATTTTTTGGTCCAGTGATGGATGTATCTGGTGGAGCATCCAATTTTACATCTCGTATCATGTTAGTATACCACTTGGGCATATGATATACTTTTCCCATGGGCCATGGTCATGTCTGATCATGACCATCATCCCCATAATCACTATCATCTTCTGTGGGAACATCGACATCTATTTTTACAACAGATGGAATATCTACATTAGGTGAGTCTTGAGAGAGAGTATCCACTTCCTTCTTCTTGAAGAACTTAACATCTATGGTGGTGTATACTTTTCTGTTCTTTATTATTCTTGTTCTTTAATTACTACATCTCTACATACCACTCCTAATTAAAACTAGCCGTGGCAGTCTGTTTCCCTTTTCCCTTCTTCTTCGATGAAATGCTTGCCTTCTTCGGTGTCATTTTTACTTGTCAGGTTACTACCTACACTCTTCTTTCTTATCTTTCTCTACTTGATCTTGTGGCTCAACTCTGTGGAAGCATCCTTCTCCTCCATGCCCTAGCTATAAAACCCCAACTTGGAGAAACTCTTCCACAAGACAATGTACTCCTATGAAATTCTCTTCCCTATGCCCGTGTACTCCTTCCACTCTAGTTTACAGATCAACCCTAGTCACGTACTCAAATATGTATGATTATTTCTTCGTGGATGCCCTAGTTTATAAGATCTCTTCAATTTCGTAATATCAAGGTAAATAATAATGTGCCCGGATTTATACTTATAACTTTTCCCCCTTTCCAGTAATAAATGCTACACCACCAACAAACATCCTTAACATTAAATGTGAATTTTCCACTTAAATACTACCTTAAGATACCTTACCCATGTTCCCAATCTTGCATGAAACCTTCTACGACCTTCTAGTGCATAAAAAATTCCTTATCGACCAAAGAATCATACGCGTGCATCTACAGCACCGAAGGAACTTCTTCTACCGACCTGGTTTTTTCCCTTGCCTACCTCATGTTGTTCTTGCACTTCTCATCCTTTGAGTGTGGTATTTGTTAAGCTATCTTGACACCAAAATTTCTTTTCCACCTTTTCCATGGGCTCTTCTGCTTACACACTTTTTTATCTTTCAACTGGGTAATTTAACACAACTTCCACTGCCAACTAATTCTTCACTTCGCATAACTCCACCCCACACTAAAATTAGATGTGGAGTCCTCTACACATACACAACCATTTTGAAAGTAATAAGTGGTTACCGACGCATAAGGCACAAAACAAAAATAAATGAACAAGAAATGACAAAGGGAAACACGAGGAAAGGAAATGCATAAAGGGAAATCCTAAGCTACTAGCAATACTACCTTATTTACAAACACAAGGAAGACTTATTTATAGTAAGGCTTCAACCTACTTCCATTGAAATGATCAGGTAACCTCGTCCCATCCAGTGCTTACAATTGGAAGGAACCTGAGTCAAGGATGTATGAGATGATGTAAGGGCCCAACCAATGGAATTTCAACTTCCCAAGATGGCACAGAAACTTGGAATCATATAACAACACCATTTTCCCAACCTCAAACTTCTTATTCTTGATATGATGATCATGTCATGCCTTTTTTTTGGCCTTTTCAGTCTTCTGACTCCATCTAGGAAGTGATCGTCTATCATCTAACTAAATCAACTTATCAATCCTTTCCTCGAGTGCATGTTCAGCATTTAATCCTCTTGCTCATGTTATACATAATGATGGTAACATGAATTCAAATAGAAAAAAATCCTCCACACCATACACCAATTGACATGTTGTGGTCTTATTCAATCTTTTGTAGGTTGTCCTGTATGCCCATAGAAATGATGATACCTTATTATCCCAATCTTGTCTTCCAACATCACAAATTTTGGTCAAAGTGTGATTTATTATCTTGTTAAATGCTTCAGCAGTTCCATTCACTTGAGGGTGATAAGGGGTAGTCTTGTAATGGGCCACCATAAATTATGCTAACAAAATCCTAACCATTTCATTCAGGAAGTGTGTACCCCTATCACTTGTCAAGCTCAAATGACATCCATACCTGTTGATTATGTTTTCCCATAAGAATCTAGTAGATGTCGCTATAGTGCAATCCTTTGTAGGAACTTACTCTTCCCATCTTGTCAAGTAATCAGTGCAAGTAATGATATACTGCAAACTAGTCCTTCACACAACGGATATTGCTAACTATTTTCTCTCCAAATCCTTCATCTCGTCTAGTGCCACGCCTATTTTAAGGAACACCACAATATCTTCTAAGTCTTAGGGTGCACACCATAACCTAAAAAATTATGCATCTGACATGGTATCCTCAATACTCTGTGTGTCCTCTCCTGAATCAATCCTTGATAAGTGGTTAGGTCTTGAATTACTTTTTCCTTGTTATATAACCAATGTGAACTGAAACTATTGAAATAATAGGACCCAATGTCATATGCGCCCTTGAAAAATTAGCTTGTTTACCAAGTATTTCAGTGTCATGTGATCCATGTATAATTTAAACATTTCTGCTAGGAGATACTACCTAAACTTATGCAGCGTGTACATCATTGACAGTGCCTTGCACCTAGTATTTTTGTAATTCTTTTCTACTAGTGTCATCTTCTTACTTGAAAAACACAAGGGATGATCAACAATACCCTCACTAGATTTTTTTAGTATTGCTCCAATGGTTGTTCCTGAGGCATCAACATGCACATGAAAAGGCTTATCCTAGGAAGGGAAACGTAGTATGGGTGCAGTAAAAATACTATCTTTCAAAGTGTCAAATGCCTTCTGTTGTGCTTCTCCCTAGTGAAAGGCATTCTTTTCCTTAAGAAATTATTCTAAGGGTGTGGTTGACATTGGCATATCCTTTGATGAACTTCTTGTAGTACCCTGTATGCCAAAAAAATCTACACACTTGATCAGACTTGTAGGCTCTCCCAATCCCAAAATAACAGTAAATTTGATGGCCTCCACTAACAAGCCTTCCTTACATTGATAATATGTTCTAACAGGGTCCCAAATGAAGTAGCAAAGACACATTTATTAATGTTGAGGGATATCCTCAACTGCTGACATCTCTCGAATATTAGTCTCAAATTATCAATTTGGTCTTTCACTCCATACCCTCCCCCAACCATCAAGTCATCCAGGTAGAATTGGAGAAACTTATGGATGAATTCCTGAAATTCTTTTACCACAATGTGCGAGAACAAAATAGGTGCATTCTTCAATTCATATGGCATAACCGCGTATATGAAACTTCCCCACTCAATGGTGAAATTGGTCTTTCTCTAGTCTTCCTTTGCAATCCTGACTTAGTTATACCTAGAGAATCCATCCGTGAAGGAATAGACCTCACGCCTAGCTACTCCTTCCAAAATTTCTTCAGTGAAGGGGGTTGGAAAAGGGTCAATGACATATACTACATTCAATTCCCTATACCAAATCAACAAAAATCCTTATCCTCCCATCCTTCTTAATGCTTATAACCATTGGGCTTACCCATTCTAATTCTTCCATAGCCTCAATGATACCAAATGCTATCAACTTGTTGATATCCTCCTTGACTCTTATGCGTAAGTTAGGATTCATCTGATAGGGTCTCTTCCAAATCAGACGTGCACCTTCCTTCAACTTGATCCTCATCTACCCTAAGGAATGGTGAACACCTTTGAGGTCATGGTAAACAAGCGGGAACAAATTCTAAAACTCATGCAACAAATCAATGATTTTTAAAACCTCTCTCTCTGAAAAATAATCCCCAATGATAGCTTCCTAGGTTCTATCTTTGTCACAATGTTAACCTTCTTTATTTTCAAAGGGTCATGGTAAGCGTGTGCTCGCTCATCTGCACTATCTATGAATTCTCCCATACCTTTAGAATGGTTAACATCCAAAATTTCCATTTCTTCACTATCGAATACATAGACCATCTTCCCTTTTTCCTTTTCAATTCACGCACATTCAAGTTGTATCTCTTCTAATTCTTATTCATTTAAATGGGTCTCCAAAATAGGTTCACCCAGTAATTGGGCACTAGTAACCTATCCTCTATCATGGCACTATCTCCAATTATAAGGCTTTTGACAACTTGTAACACCTTATCCATTTGTGGGTTTGTACTTCGATACTCAAAATATTAAATTATATCATCTGTTAACTCCTACTAATTCCCTGTTTGATGGCTTATCTTTGAGTGAATATACCATGTATGCGCACAACCCTGTAAGGTGGAATATAACTTATGCACCAATAACAAAGTTAGTAAATATTTTTTTCCTTCCACCCAGGCCTTCTCACACGCTTGGATATGGGAAGAGGTGGGTTCTTTTCCATTGTAATATTGGATAAGAGTGGGCACGTTTCTTCTGCAGAACCTTATAGAGAATGTGACCCTTACTTTGTATCATTCTAGGAGACTCTCGTGATGTGTTTTTCACTGACACATTGCAGTCCCGAGAAATTTATAACTGAGCATACTTCTCCTTTCATCCTCATTTTTCCATTGATCCTCAATTTCTTGTAAGAAATAATCAAGGCTTTCTCCTCCTAAGTAATTTGGTATCATCTTCCTTCCCAGACACTTGATTGAGTGTTCCTTTGTCACCCTTATTACACATCCTCTCAATTTTCACCCAATTGCCACATGTTATGCTAGTTGTATCACTTATCAACCGAGCATATTCAAATTGGATAACTCATTTTATAGGATGAATTATTTTAGGGTCTTTGATGAAGCACACATAGATTTTGTCTAAGAATTCCTCTCCTAAGGGCTCAATATAGGACACTGAATTTCCATTTGTTAAAGGGAGATCAACATTTCTTGCTTGTTCTCGAAAATGACATACCATTTATTAAACCATAAGTCTGATTTTTGTATAACACCAAGAACACCCAATTAATGCCTAGAAAATTATCCACCTTAGAAAGCGCCAAGACTTTATATTCCCTAGTGAACTTGGCCCCTTTAATAGTGATAACCACATCTTTCAAGACTCTTGAGGGCATTGCCTTTGTCTTGTTCACCATATACAACACATTCAAAGATGGATTTCATTTGAGCCTTCCCATTTGGTTTCATGCATCCAAGGTGAGAACATTGACATATGCCCATGTATTAATGAGGATATTACTCAGAAGCCACCCATCAATAACTGCATTCAATGTGATTTCTTTATCATAGTCAAGGCTACGAGGGGGAAGGTTGGCATGTAGAACATTCCTTTTTCACTCTCTCGCAGTGCATGGTACCTTCTCTCATAACCAATCACCTAGCAAGGGAATGATATAATCCTACCTTAACATTTTGCACACTTCCCTGACTTCATTGAGATCCTTATGCGAAGCCTCAATATTCTTCCTTTTCTCCAACTGTCTTGACTAATCCTTTAGACATTGGATTTATCCTTGTAATCTCCTAATCACATCTGTAGTCTCTTAATACACTTCTTTCTGATGAGTAGGCTCCGGATACTTCCCATGTACCACTTCTTCCTTAACAACCAGTTTCTTTCTTGGCATCTCCCTTGTGCAAGTAGCCTCTTCTTACATTGTCACTAGTACAGGCTCTAATCTTGACTCATGCGCCACTCTTGGCATCCACTATGGATCAGCCTTATTTATACTTACCATCCCAGTGCATTTATCCTTTCGATGTTGGCTCATGTGTTCAAACAACTTAGGACACTCCTCGTACTTATGTTTTTTTTTACACCATGAGAATTGCAACAAGTCAGGACACTCACATTTATAATGCTCCGTCGATCCAAAATTATAACAGGTTCCATGTGGGAACTCACTTCTTCCTCTACCATGGTTACTGCAACCATGAAATCCTCCATAAATGACTCTTCCATATGCTCCTCCATCTGTGCACCCTTCATAGCGGAAATCATCATTCTTAGAACTACTTGCAAGGCTAGTCTGATGCACACCAAGATCAATGACATCATGAGTTTGGTCGATCAGCCTGTAATCCTTGGTATCATGGGTCATAGAGGTATAAATCTTGTAATAGAAAGATACATTCTTGTGGATCACATGCTATAGTAGGGGAAACCTACTCACATCATGATCCCCATGGTAGATTTCACAATCTTATCTCATGAGGTGTACCGCTTTCTAGGGGCAACTGTCCTTTATATGATCTTCCACTTTACAATTTGTGCACAAAAGACCACTACAAACCTCATACGTTGAGTTCGAAGAAATCTTCTCTAACTGCTTGCCCATTACAACAATTATAGCCTCTAGGAAATGTCTCACACCAGTATCAATGCTCCTTACATCCTCCATGCATGGGGCAGCTTCCAAGGCCTCGCACGGGTCTGTGAAAGTGTTGTGTGATAATTCCCTTATAAATGGTGTTACCAATCCCTAACAATCCATTGAGTGTGCTAAGAGGGGTGTATTTCATAGGATAGTTTTGATAAGAGAGTTTTGAATGGTGTGTCGTACTTTCACATGCTCTCTTCCATTCCTTGTTGGATATCCTTTAGGGCACTGATTATTTTTTTCTCAAACTCATAGATATGGAAGTCTGATAGGAAGTCATTCTTCAACGTAGTGTAATCCACAACCATCTGGTGGGGGTCATAGTTGCGATACCATCTATTCACATGCCATTGCAATGTTGTTGCAAAATAACTTGTGTTTCACTCTGGGGTAGTGATCCCCTTCGCATGCCATAGTAATTCACACTTCTTCAAATTCTCTACAGCATCCTTAATACTTTTATAGTTTGGTAGGTGTAAAGACATCTCAAAAAATACCTCTAGCAGTGGCTGAGGTACTTGTCCACCTGAACCAAAACTTTGGTTTCCTCTGCCAGGAGATCCACTAGACCCACCAGGTTTTGTCCCTCCTAGTCCACAAAATCATCCAGATCCACTACGTCCACCAAGTCCCCTGGCCCCTACACCACCAAATCCATCTCATGTAGCCAGAAAATGTCTTGAAGTAGTTTCCCATAGTGTCCCCAATGTCC
This sequence comes from Taxus chinensis, assembly GCA_019776745.2. Taxonomy (NCBI): domain Eukaryota; kingdom Viridiplantae; phylum Streptophyta; class Pinopsida; order Cupressales; family Taxaceae; genus Taxus; species Taxus chinensis. The sequence continues at coordinate 237,014,808 of CM034146.1, forward strand.
TTTTAAACTACGTGTCAATGGTTTGTGATATTGTCGAACTACTAGTTATGTGTCTCGTACCACTCCCAGACATGATACCAAAACCTTGTGTATTTTCACCTTTTCCAAAACTTCCTCAAAATATGGGAATGGTTTACGTAGCCACAGATGCCAAATGAGAAATTATATCTCCTAGGTGTAGATCGGTTACTTCCACCGATACCAAATAGATTAACAATACTTCTCCCTTGATCTGGAAAACCAAGTGCAAGGGGTTGGTCACCAGGTGGGTTCAGATGTGCATTGACGACTCTCCTTTCTTCATGTGACAAAACTCTCATCAGAAGCTGAAGGGGCTTCTCTCCTGCACTTTCCAAGATGGGGTAGCATAGAATGCTCAGGTTTTATGTCTTCTATGTGAACCCCATCTCCTTCCCACATTTTTTTACTCCATAGATTCATCACACCTGTAACCTCGCATTGTCTAGCCATCTCTCTTTCATGAGCTTCACTATACTTGAGTTGTCTCTCTTCCCTCTCCTTTTCAACCACAATGTCTACCATCTTCTTTTACCCTATCTTCCTTTCCAAATACTCAGAGAAGCTTAGCCAGCCATAGGAAATGCCTCTAAAATTAGGGTAATGATCAATATCTTCCTAGCAAAAGGGACATCATGTTAAAATGATCCTCTACATTCCCTTAGGAATTCAAATTCAGGAACCTATAGAAAAGAATACGTATAAATTGTGTATTCTAAAGTGTATCTGGTTAAAATGCCTTTCCACCAGTGTTCAACAACACGCGTCCAACTCGTATCCACATCTTACAACTTCTATTAATCATCTTGGGTCCATACGTGTGATCTATAGTACCATCTTGATCTAGATTTATATGCTGAAAGCCATTCATATAATTCTACTAGAAAGCATCTGAAGAAAGCTTCATACAACTCATGGTACAAGTGCTCTTCTACCCATCTACGTGCATCAAACTAAGGTCCCGTACTGAATATTTGAGAAAAATAATCCTCTGTGATCCTAAACCATGCTTCAAGACTCTCCAAGGTCATGCGCTCAATCATCACACATCAATAGAACCAAGATGTGGATGTATCCATTTCTCACAAAAAAATTCAAAAGAGGTCCTGACAATGGAACCAATATGTAGTAATTTTTATGCCCTTATAACAACAGTCTAATCCCATGTGTGTTGGACTATCACCCAGAAGGTGTTGGGTGCTCACTCGAGGCATGCACGAGTGTCAAGCCCCTCCTTTATGTGAGTCTTGTGAGAATACATTGATCAATGACATAAACTTATATGTAAAAAGATAAAGAACCATGCATTCATTCTAAGAGCTTAAGATGAGGCATTATATTAAGATACATGTTAAGATAACAAGAGAAACATTATATGAATAACATATCTAATCCATACTAGAAAGGAAATATACTAGGATTCAAACCCATGAACAACTTGTACTTAGAACATAATCTTATATTCATATTATTCAAAGTTCAGTAACCATATTACATTCAACAAGCCCTGACAGACCAATGTAACAATGTAGATCAAAATTATGCATCAAAAACCCTAACTATCCTCCCATATTACATAAAATATTTTCACAGACCCATCCCTATAGAAAAACTACTACTACTCCTACAATCCTCTAAATGGGAACCTCAGCTCCCTGAAAACCTTCTTACCATTTCTATAGAGCTTCTCCCTTTTCCTTCTTTCTATATATATTTCTTCCTTCTTCTACCCAAGCATCTCTATATATAGCTATATTGCCCACTGCCATGCCTTTCTAAAGTAATAGATTGGTCACCAAGTGTTAAAGTGGTCCTCTAATGGAGCATTCTTCTTCCCATCCAAGCTCTCCATCCTGTGAAATGATGTCTTTTTGGATCCTTTCTTAACCACCAAATTGTCAGGCTAGCACCTTATCCTCTCCGTATCCATAGTCGGGTCAGACTTTTCTCGTGTGCTTCTAGGATTGCCAAATATGGCTAAGTCCTGAAACCTTTTGCTTTGCTGGGAGTGCACGCCATGGGTTTTACTAAACCCTCCTAACTCATGTCTTAAACTCCTTTACCCCATGTTCCCTTCTTCATATTGATCCTGCATGCCTACGCATCCTTTGGTACTTAGCCAATATTATAAGGCCCAACATTCTCTTATTGAACTTTTCTTGATTGTTTCTTTTTCAGCTTCTAAGTCTGTGTGATTTTCCTTTAAAATCTGTTTTACCACATTCTTAATGTTTAACTCATTGGAAAGAACAAAATCAGTTTTGATCCTCAGTGTATTTTTTTTTATAAAAAAAATCATTTTATGTATTACCTCCTCCATCTCTACGCATATTTTCATCCAATCCTATGTGGCACTCTGTTCGAGTACTTGACTGCACGTTGTTTTCTGTAGCGGATTTATTTTGTCTAGATTAACTTTTTATCCTTCTGTGGTTTGATCCACGACCCCTTGTTACAACTGAGTGGATTGTTCTTTCTTCTTCTTCTATAGAACTTGTTTTATTTTTGCTAAGGAGTCTCTAGGGTACTATGTAGATGTAATTAGGCTTGTAGAGGCTCCTATTTGTTATGTTGCTTCCTTTTCTACTTTTTTGTTTTTCCATTTTTAAGTTCTCTTCTCTGTCTATTTGTTCTTTCTTCTCTTTTTCTTCTTTTTATTTATTTTCCTTCTCTTCATGATATTTTTTTTATTCCTACGCTTTTTTTTCTTTTTTTATCTTCTTTTTCCCTCATTTTATTTTTCTTCTTTTCCTTTCTTTTCTACCTCTGCTATCTTCTTCTTTATTTTTATTTTCTTCTTCTTCTTTCTCTTTCTTCTCTTCTTGTTTCTCCTTCTTCTCTGCTTCTTATTTGTCCTTATTCTTCTTCTTCTTTTCTTCTTGTTCTTTATTTTTTTTTAATTTCTTGTTCTTCTTTTTCTTTTCTTCTTGTTCTTTCTTTTTCTTTTCTTTTGTTCTTGTTCTTTATTTTTCTTTTCTTATTATATTCTCTTATTATTTTCTTCTAACTCCATTTTAAGATTTCTCTTTTCTCCTAGATTTTTCTCCTTCTCTTCTTTCTACTTACTAATGTCTTCTTCCTTCTGTTTCTTATGAAACTCTTTTTGTTATTTTTCTTGTGTTTACGTATTTTGTTTCTGATCTTCGCATTCATTTTATTTTTTATGATATTCTCTCCCGTTATTTTTTTTCACCAACATGTTAATTAGCTCATCCACTTCCTTTATGCATTGTACTATGCTCTTGGTGCAGAGTTTATTTTGTTTAAGAGTGGTTTGTTCTTACTGAAGTGTGGCCAAATGGTGTGTTTGCTCTATCTTTATTTGGTCCTGTATTTCTTTTACCAATGATGGTGTAAGCAAGTGAATTATATATTCAAGTATGAATTCATACTTATATAGATAGTACACTATGGATTATGTAATAGACATTTGTTCCCCACCTATACTTGTGTACTTTTGGGAAATTTGTGATATGCTGCTAGTAGTTAGACATTTCTGATAGTTGTTATAGGCTTGTTGACTAAGCCCTGTTTATTTTATCCATTTCGTGTCTTCTGAAATTGATGGTGTTGAAGGGTCCCACAGATGTGGAGATGATGGAGGGTAATATTTTTCTTCCTCTGATTTATAAGTGGATTTAATTTCTTCAGACTATGTTTCTTCTTTCTCTTGGTTTCCTGCGGCTTCTTTCAACTTAGTATTTTCGGCTAGATATTTTTTTCTTTTTGTGATGGGTTTTGTAATGCTAGGGGATTTCTTCCATTTTTATGTCTTGGGAAGGGATTTTATTGATTCTGCCTTATCTAATTGTGTAGAGAATTTATTTTGATATTATTTAAATGCCTCTTCAATAACCTCATAAAAATTAGGAAACTGGGATTTTGTAGAATTGACAGGAAGACTTAAAATTTCTTCTACAGAAGTAGCCACTAGTTCATTTGAAGCCTCATAGGGTAATGAAGGTATGTGTTTTGTGCATGGAAATATAGACTAAATGAATGTATACTCGATATATGCGATATAATAAACCTCCTTTTCGTATTTTGTAGCAGCTTTCTCAGATATCCTATATTTTTCTCCAATGATTTTATCAACCCTTTTTATCCATCCTAATAATGATGTGATTTGAGTTACTACATCCAGAGTAACCATATGTTCCCAAATTTGTTCTACAATAGGTTTATCTTCCTACCACTCTATTGTGTTTGTTGTATGAGGTAGGGTTTATCTGAAGTACATAGCCAAACATATCAACAATAAACCGTAGCAAAAAATATGCTTCCCCTCTTTTATCGTCCAATTATTTTCACGGAATTATCCTACTAATAGTTCTGTAAGATTGTACTCTAAATGAAATTGAACCATATCTAGGGAAATATGTGTGCTAATCCCGTGGGAACTATCCTCTCTATTGGTGTGATAAATTTTGAGGCATATAGCTTTAGCATCACACCTTAATGTGTGATTGGAAATATCTAATATTCAGACTCCCCATTTTGATTTTGTGACGCCTATTGCTTGAGTTGTTTCTTTTAGCACCGTATTCTTTTTGGTGATTACAGAACACCCTTTATCCCATAAACCGGTAACCCTAGCTATTACCTTTTTATTAATCTAATATTGTTCGTCTAAGTATAACATTTGATTGTGGAGTCTGCTTAATAGAAATCTAAGTATGGAATCTACCTGAGGAAAGTAGGGTATTTGACTCCAAATGTTGATTTTTAATTCATTAATGAATTCAAAATTCTTCTTGTATACCAGTTTGTTTTTATTTTAATATTCTTCTAACAACAATTCTCTCTCTACCTCAAGTGTTGTGTGATCATATTCAATAATTTGTGAGAGTATGTACTTTTGCATATCTCTCGCATGTCCAACATTGAATGAAATGTGTGAGAAGGCACCCTTAGGTTCACTAGTCTATGACTTCATCGAGTGCTTAGGAAATTTCAGATTAGGAAGGTCTACCTGTGTGATCTTGACTGGAACATCCATTTTTATTTTGTAATTTTCCCTCGTTGTGCCCTACTTTTTTTCTTCATACTTTTTACGTGATTTTTCTTCTAGCTTTTTATGCCTTAGTTTGTTTCCCTTCGATCCCTTTTATAGTTATTATCGTTCCACCTACCACATTTATTTATTCTTCGTCGGCCATAGTGTTACTCCGTGTTTTTTCTAATTGTCTTCATTCAATGGCTTTTTGTTGGTTCCATGGATTGTTCCTTTGGTGCTTCGGATTACAGATTTTTTTATCCTTCTTTTCAAAAAAATTCTTCCTTTTACTTTGTTTTACGGAATCATGTATTGTTATGTATTGCATGGCTCTCTGTGTTCTTTGTCCACGGTTTCATTACCCCCATATTTATTTTTTGGATTTTTTGTTTTCTTTATTTAGCGGCTTTAACTTTTCTCCCTTTATTTCGCGGCTTTTACCTTTCTCCCTTTATTTCATGCGTATGCTTCCTCCATGTATTTGTATTTACCTTTTTATATGGGTATGTTACCTCTGCAACTTATATTTCTCATTCTCCTTCTTTAGGATATATATGCCCTTTCGGGATTTCATCCTACCCCTCAACCTATCCACCAAATTTCTAGTTTTCAAATAGGCCGGTGTTCTTCTTTTCTTTTTCTTTTTCTTTTTGTTTTTGTTTTTATTTTTATTTTTCTAAGGGTAGAGATGCCCTTGTGGGTTTTCATCCTACCCCTCGACCTACATACCAAATTTTTGTTTTTCAAGTAGGTAGGTATTTTTTATTTTGATATTTTTTATTACTATTATGTTATATATACCTTTAATCTTACTCTGTTCACATATCTTGCAACTCATTGAATTATAAGGTTTGTAGCTTTACTACTCCTAAAGGTATTATTTCCTTTACAATATAAGGTCCTAACCATCTAAAATTTAATATTCCTGGATGTTTGTATTTTTTTCATATAATAGAACTTCATCTCCCACATCAAATTATTTTTTCTTTATATCGTGTTCATTCCATGCCTTCTGTTTTCTTTTTTCTTGTGTTTGGTTGTAGGATGCTATGAATATTTTATCATCCAAATTCTCTAATTGAATCCATTATTCATGCAATGAATCATACTCCATCATCCTAAATGCTACAACCACTCTCATACTAGGAAACTTGAACTTTATGGGAACCGCGGCTTCTAATCCATACACATCTGAATAGAAAGTACTTTTTTAACCTTTTGTAGGTTGTGCGGTATGCCCATCAAGAGGCTAGTATTTTCAAGTCCCAGTCTGTGGTCTATAGTGAATAGATATTTGTTAATAATTTCTCCAATAACTTGCTAATTGCCTCAATCATTCTATTTTCTTGTGGGTGGTAAGGAGTGCTCCTATGATGGTTTATCATAAACCTACTTAACAGATCTTGGATTGTCTCATTCAAAAAATGCTTCCCTTGATCAATTTTGATGCTCAGCAGAAATATAAACCTCGCGATCATGTTTTCATAAAGAAATTTTATTGTTGTCTTCACATTACAATCCTTTGTGGGGACTTCCTACTCCCACCTTCTTAAATACTCCGTTCGTGTGATAATAAATCTGGCATGAGAATGTTTGGTGGTTGGTTTATTTGGTCGTATAAAATCGATAGCCCATTTCTCAAATGGGGCGAGCGCCAAGAAAGGTCTTAGTGGCATCTCGTCTCTTGAATTTGGTTTTCCTACTCTTGTTATATATCACATGTTCTAAAATGTTTGTGAACATCCTTGAATAAAGTAGGCCACCATAGTCCAACTAGCATCACTTTCCTCATAATTTGTTCTCCTTCATTATGTCCATCCCCTATTCTTTCATGTGCTTGTTATCCAAATAACACTCCTTATTACTTGGATAACTTATACTTTAATTCTAACTTTGGTGTTTCACATTTCAAGTTACACGCACTCAAGATTGTTCTTTTGGTAACTTTTTACAATTGCGATTCCTCCAATCGTGCCTTCCTACTTCTCCCTCTATATTCTACTATCTCCTTCCATTTCCCTTTTTCTCCTTATCTTTGTGCACCTTCTTTCTTTCCTATCTTGTCACACACTCCTTGGGTGCATCTCTATAGACTTTCCTTCCAAATCAGTTAAGTACCTTATATGCCTTCATGCTAGTGTGCCTTGTACTTTCTTTTCCTTTCACTCCTTCATATGCCCTCATTTGTTTTTTGCCTTCACTCACCCTTCCTTAGTTAAATGATTTGGCGCCTTCCCCATACTTTTCCCCTGCAAGTAGTTTCCCATTCCTCCTACGTATGCACTTATTTACGCCCCTTCCCTCTATTTTCCCTTCACGTACCTAGATTTTACTTCCACACCTTGCACCTACTTCAGCGGTAGTCATTATACCACGTCATCTTATGTCAAACTTGAGTTTGATGCACACAACCTATAAAAACATGCCACTAGGGCGCCGAATATGGAAAACCAACCAGTACATGACACATGGTAGAAAAGATAAAACAAATGAATAGTTGGTTGACTACTTCAGTCAATCCACACGTGTCATGTATCTTATGTGCCCAGATGACTTCAACATCTTCTAATAGTTGTATCTTCTACTATAGAGCTCTGATCGGCATGCACCTAGACTTATCAGAGAGCTACTGAAACAAGCTACACGTTGGACTATTCAAATTTAAATGTAGGTAGGATTTGGTAGGAAAAAATATGGAAACATATCTCAGCTCATCAATGCACACATCTAATCGACCTCAAACATCATATTTCAATAAGATCTTTCATACATCCTTCTTCTACATGGAAAACAGGTATTAAAAAGTGCATCTGACAACTTTACAGGTGGTTTTATAGGAATTTATCACATACTATTGGTGGTTGAAGATTTGAATCTGAGTTTTCCTCCTTTTCTCCTTATCTTCTCTCCTCCTTTAAATAACAGAGTTCTGATTTGTAAAAAGGATCCCTCTCTATTGTAAGGACACTATGCCAAAATGGTGGCTGACCTCCCATGGGTCTCAGACCTTGACATGGTCTCTACAATGTATTCTCGCCTCCTACCATGAATGTAAATGATATGCATCCCTCAAGAAATAAAATCATGTTTTGTGGAAATCTTGTCTTCCCTCTCTGATTTTCATTACATCTCGCCTCTCTATTTCCGTTTTCTGGCATGTTGTGTATTTCCACTTGTAGTGCCCACATTCATGTGTTGTGTGCACTGGAAGGTTGATCCCACGTGTTGATCTACAGCACCCACCATCCGCCCCCTTCTCTCGTTCCCGCTCTATTTCCTTCACCACTTGTGGAGAGATCTACCCTTTCCCTAGCATTATTGCCTTCCTTAGATTAAGATTTCCCCTTTCTGCACATCCTTTTATCCCTAGTTCCTTGGCATGTTTAGTCTATGATTTTATTTCAGCATTAGGAGTAGCAGTAGCATTAAAGGTAGGTAGAGGAACTATCTTTCTCTAGAGATTCATCCCAACTACACAAGGTCCCACAACTTGGGGAATTTTCTATTGTTGTCTCAAATAGCTTAGCCATTCCGGATCCTAGATACAGGTGCACATTTGAACAACCAAAAGTTTTTGGCATGCTCGGTGGGACCAGAGTGAAGAGATTTACATCTTCATCTCAACAAGTTTGATGTGTTTTGTTGAGATCCAGCCTTTGGAGGTAGTTTTCAACACATTTGGTGACTCCAGTGATCCAAACACACCCATTATTTCATTCACAGACTAGTCTCCCCTCCTTTCATTCATTTTTCCTTCTCACATTGTCCCACCTTTTTATTTTTGAAGTTGTGTATACAAAAATAGATCTATTTTTTCCATCCATATAGTTTCAAAATCCTCCTCCAAATCAATTTTATGAGCCCTGTCATCCTAAATATGCATATAACCCACTTTTTGGTAGCCAAGATGTTAATGAAGAACAAGTTTATGAAGGTGATGGTGGAAAATCCTTGGCCGAATCTGATTTTGAGAGGCAAGTGTAAAAGATGGTGATATACATGGTGCAACTCAGAGTCAAGTGCTCTATAAAGGTAGCTAAAGTTTGTTATAAGGTCCCTTTTCCATGGGTCAGATCTGTACGAGGTTAGTTTAAGACCCAGTAGAAGATACACTTTATCACTGAGATGTTGTCTCAAGTTACAAAGTGGATGGAAGAAATGAAATCTAAAAATTCTAATGTGTAATAACCGTGTCAATGGGGAAACCCTACACTACCATCTTATATCCCTCCCACTCCTCCATGCTAGCTTAAGTCATCTCATCCCACTGCACATGTTCCTCAATTTTTGCATGTTGTCCCCATTGAGAATTCCCCTCCTCCATTCTATCAAATTCACTTTTCTGCCATCTCTCCTTCCATGTGCACCCCAATTCCTGCAAGGTATGCGCCTTTCGTCCCTTTCTTTCCCATCATTCCACCTTCTTCTAAGTCCCTTCTGTCTAACTATACCATAAATGAAAAACCCCCTACCAATGTGCCTCTCCCAACAAACATCATCAATTTCAATGATTACATAATAGTTGAAGAATGACATGACTCATATGACTCCAACTAGGAAGAAGAAATCATATGAACACCTGTTCCATAAGAAAATTAGTTAGTCCCAGGGGGCGTGCTCTTGAAGGATACTCATTTTCTTGTAGAGGAAGAACTATGCATGCCCCAGCTTTTTGTGATCCAACCTACAAGCACTCCCCTCGAGGGGGAAATTCTAAAATAAAATCCCATCTGTGGGATTGAGCTTCAAAGTAATGGGCAAATCACAAGGATCAGACCATGCCCAATTAGATATATAACTAGTCTAGATTCAAAAACAGAGTCACCACTGGTCATAATCATTTCAGAGCATGAGGTAGAGCTTCAGTGAACCAAAATTCAACAACAACACCTCCCGGATCCAAGTGCAGAACAACTTTAGGAGGTATATATTATGTTTGTTGATACTTTGAGGATGGTGAAACACCATTTGCAAGTTGGTTTTTCACTCTTCTTTCTGACCATGTTCAATGCCAAATCAATTACATGGTTATAATTTGTGAGGAAGGGTAATTACTTCTCCTTTCCTATAGTAGGTTTTACTTGAGCGCCCCTTACCACTAGTTAGTGTAGGGTAGATTAGGTTTACTTTCAGTAACACAAGTGCTTGTGCACACTCTGCATGTCCCCTTGGGACATGTATGATTTTCATATTTTGTACATAGTGTTGTGCTTCTGTTTTGATGCGCTCCCTCTTATGTCTTTCCTTTCCTATTGTGCCCGTGCACCCATTTTTGTTTCTTCCTGGGATGAAAGTTCAATTTTGGTAGAGGTAGTTCTAATAATCTGTGCAGCTTTCAACTCTCACATTCTAAGTTGGAATATCTTCATGAGAGCAGTAGTTCATTTCAAAGTTCAGATAGAGCTTCAAGTAACTTCATAGATTTTTTCAAGTTACAGATTAGATCTTCATGTTTAGGGCTTGACTTCATGCCAAATGGACTTCTAAGGCTACTAGTCTCTTCATCTAGCAGGAAGATGGCTCCCTAAATTTGCCAAAACTATTATCCAAATAAATCTCTTAGTTTATTGGATAACTTATATTTTTATTCAAAATATGATGTTTCACATTTCAGGTTGCACGCACTCAAGATTGTTATTTTGACACATTGACATAGTTGCAGTTCCTCTACGTGTACCTTCCATGCCTTCTTGCTTCTCCCTCTGAATTTTTCTATCTCCTTCCATTTCCCTTTTACACCTTCTCTCTACACAACTCCTTTCTTTCCTATCATCTCTCACACTCCTTGTGCGCATCATTGTAGATTTTCCTTCCAAATCGGCTACGTCCCTCACATGCCTTCACGCTTATGGTCATTCCACTTCCTTTTCCTTGCACTCCTTCACACGCCACCCTTTTTTTCCTTCGTGCACTCTTCCTCAGTTGAAAGCTCATGCCCCTTCCCCATACTTGTCCCTTGTAAGTATTTTCCCATTCCTCCTATGCACACACCTCTGCACATGCCTTCCCTCTTTTTCCCCTTCATGCACCTACCTTTTTCTTCCACGCCTTGAACCTTCTTCTTCGTCAGTCATTGTGCCACATCATCTTCTATCATACTTGAGTGTGATGCACGTAACCTATCAAAGCGTGCCACCGAGAAGCCAAATCTAGAAAACCAACTAATGCATAACATGTGGTAGAAAATACTAAACAAATGAATAGATGGATGACTCCTTCAGTCAATCTGCACATGCCACATGTCTTACATGACTAGATAGCTCTAACATCTTCCGAAAGTCATATCTTTTGCTACGGAGCTCCGATCGACATGCGCCTAGACTTGTCAGAGAGCTGATAACATAAGATATACGTTGGACTATTCAAAATCAAATGTAGGTAGGATTTGGTAGGTGGAAAATAGGGAAATGTCTTTCAGCTCATCAATGTTTTCTTTTTTCCTTCTTCCACATGCCAAAAAGACATGGGGAAGCACATATGATAACTTTGTAGGCAATTTTGAAGGAATTTATCACTTATTGTTGGTGGTTGAAGATTTGAATCCAAGTTTCCCTCCTTTTCTCCTTCTCTTCTCTCCTTCTTCTTATATAAATAGTAGAGTTTTTCTTTGTAAAAGGGATCCCTCTATTTTATAACGACACCATGCCAAAATGGTGGCCAAATTCCCATGGGTCGCAGACCTTGGTGTGGTCTCTTTAATGTATTCTCACCTCCTACAGTGAATGAAAATGGCTGTGTGTCCCTTAAGCAATAAAATCATGTTTTGTGGAACTCTTGTCTTCCCTCTCTTATTTTCATTGCATCTCACCTCTCTGTTTGCGTTTTCTGGCATGTTGTGCATATTCCTCTACTTGCAGTCCCCACGTTCATGTGTTGCATGCGCTGGAAGGTCGAGCCCACATGTTGATCTGTGGCGCGCGCTGTCCGCCCTCTTCTCACGCGCCCTCTCTATTTCCTTCGCCGCTCGTGGAGAGAGATCGACCCTTTCCTTCTAGCGCTATCACTTTCCTTAGCTTAGGATTTCCCCTTTCTGCACAACCTTCTATCCCTAGTCCCTTGGCATTTTTAGTCTAGGATTTGCATTCAGCACTCGGAGTATTAGTAGCGTTAGAGGTAGGTACAGGAACCGGCCTTCTCCGGATATCCATCCCAAGCACGCAAGGTCCCACAACTTGGGGACGGTTCCACTGTGGTCTTAGACACCTCGGCCCTTTTCAGAGATCCAAGACGCGGGTGCACGTTTGAGCAACCAATAGTTACGAAATATATAAATTGTCTTTATAGTATTTCATGTCTGAGACAATTTGAAGGTGAATCCAATACTTAATTACTACTCTCTAATATATTGATTCAAGGTGTGGAATATCTACCAACAATGGTGTCCATGTTATCAGATGACATTCCCCTAATTACAGTGTTTGAAGGGCTTGAGAATGCAACTCTCTATGAAAAAGAACAATGTCGTATAAATTACAAGATTTTCTTCCACCATGCACCAGCCTTGAGAATTATTGTTAGACGTCGTATCTTACAATTAGAAACAACGATTTATAGGCATCTAGTGTTATTATTAGACATGCTAAATATAGAGATGTTATTACTAGACATGTTTCTCATATTTAGAGTTGCTGTTATTATTAGACATAAATATATTTGTAGCTTTAGCCTACTTCATCTATAAAAGCAAAGCATGCTATATTTATTAGACAAATATATTAGGAGGCCAAGTTTTATTAGTTGTCATTCTACTCGGTTAGAATTTGAAGAGGAGAGGTGATTCTTAAAGATGGTGATTGCCTCGTTTAGTTAGATGCAGTATGTTGTGATTATTTCTGTTTGAATAATATACTCTCTTAATGTGTTTAAATGAGAAATTTAGTTCGTTTATATTATTGTTTTTATGCAGATTTGGTTTACACAGTTCACTATCTTGAATTTTCAATTAATATAATGTTTGCACTTGTAATTTATCAGTTCAGATTTCCGAGTGTAAAAATGCACTGTTTTGCAAGGTTCTTAGTTAAGGTTTTGTTCATTGTAAGTGCACCATGAATTACACTTTAACACTAAATAATCCAAGGGATCTCTCTAAATTGCTTTGGAACCCAAATAGAGTGTTTATAGAACAATCAAAATATGTTAGTTTTGATTTTGCAAGCCTTGAGAGAGCATGTCCTACCTCAAAAAAATTACAAGCCCCCAGAAAGAACAAAGAAAAAATAAAACCCGACAGTAATAAGAAAAAATTAACTAAAACAATTTTAGAAAAACAAACAAAAAGTTAAAAATGTTTCACTATGTTCATTTTATGGAAACCTCGTCCCATGGAGGGGGCTGCCAAAACTACATGCGCTCTTTAGAGGCTCCCATGAATGCTGACTTGCATGGATATGTAAATAAAACATAATCTTTATAAAAAGAAATAATTGAAGCCCCTATTTTTTTTGAAAAAAAATTATAGGAACTTTCTCTCACCATCTAAAGTGTAAATTTGGTGTAGATGGTAAGAATAACAAAATACAACATTCATAATCTTCTATATATATAATTAAAAACATTTAGGAGATTCAACTATAGGAGAGGATCTCCTATTATGGAGGAGCCCCACTCTTAACTTATTTAATAATGGCTATTCTATAATTTAAGAGATTCAACTATCTCCAAATAATTTTATTAAAGTTTTATTTAATAAATATTTAAATCACTAAACTATTCTCATATCCAAGATAATATTCTTACTCATATATTAATTTATTATCCTATACAAATATTATGAAGCATTAATATTTCTTAGCATTCCCTTCCTTAGTGTGAATATAATAGAAAAATGTTTGCACTTTCAACTGCAGTGTGTCTGAATGTGGTGGTATGCCCAATTCTTGTGGCTCGTGATCTTGATCCAAATGAAAGGGACATCTTCTCAACCTTCCATAGTGCTCCACAAGTTTACTATAAACCTGATTATGAACAAGAATGCATCAAATGTTCACTCATGTGGCTTTTTGGGTCACCACAAACCTTTTCAAAATACATGATCTACATTATTTTGTGCTTGTTTTCCGCTGTGTTTTTCCATTAGGAGGTTACAAAGGAAATGATGCTCGCTCATTACAATTGAACATGAAAATTGCTTATGGTCTTATTCATTATCACACAAAATAAGAACTCTAAAAATGAAGCACATTACACAGGAAAACAAACACACAACCAAAACAAAATGCCACCACTTCTACTATACAACTCTATTGTTGGTGACTGATGAGAGGACATTGATTGTCCTTTTTCCTCAGTTTCCACCATCCTATTCAATTGATGTGTTGCTTACTCAACAAATGTGATCTTAATGCTCATGGGTTTCCACGTTGTGTTAATTTTTATCTTCTCCACAATACGAAGCACTTTATTTCATTGGACATCTTCTCCACAATACGAAGCACTTTATTTCATTGGACATCAAGTTATACCAAAAACAAATGACTAACAACTGTGAGTGGAATCAAAACCAAATTTTTATTTTGAAACCACATTTAAAGTTTTGTATAGAATAAAGCCGACAAAAAATATTATAATCCAGCTTTGATGCAAGTTGAAGGAGCGAAATATTGTAATCCAGAAAATGGACTCGGCAAATGGTAGATTCCAATGCAGGTGCGCCATGCTTGAGAGTTGAAAGACCTCAAATTAGGACAGAATGAACACATGGAGAACCACGTGTCAATGTAACTAACGTGGAAGCAATGTTGGCAATTGGATAATGCTCTTACCTTCTCTCCTTAGACAAATTCGGCTAGGCAGATTGCACAGTCAATAGTGCAAGTCACATTGAACGTCTAATTAAATGTTGGTATTGTGTTGACAGATCAATGGATGGCACACAGTAGAGCATTGAGATTAAAGATTGACTACAGAGATGTGTGCAAGAGACGTGATGTGGGAGACATATAAATAGGCAGAACTCTATTTAGAAGTCACCAAGTGAGGCACAGTGAGAGTTAGTCGTTGGATATGCAATGTTAAATGGATATGTGGGTTGGGCGATGCCAAGAAATTTGAATGAGGAACAAAAATGAATGAACAAGAATTATAATAGATACAATCGAATATTCTTTGCCAAGAACGCCTCTATATTATCTTACTCTGAGTCACTCATTAATATAGAATATAAACTACCTCAATGGGGCACCCAAGAATTACATACAAGGTGCTCCGTACAATACTCAAAATCCAATATCCAATTTTCACAGGTTCTCTTTTGGATTTGTCTCGCTTTGATACCAAATCTAAATTTGCTTTAGATGGTAAGAATAACAAAATACACGGAATAATAATCTTCTATATAATTCAAATGAGATAAGGTTACACATTTATAAGAGAGAATTTCTTATTATGGCAAGGAGTCCTATTCTTAACTCCATGAATATCCTATAATTTAAGATATCTAACTATCTCCAAACAACTCTATCAAAATTGTACGAGTTGTTCTAAAGCTCAAAAATATTCATCTCACCAAAATATTCTCATATTACATAACTATATTATCCAAGATAATGTAACCACTCATACATTAATTTATTATCCCATACAAATATCATGAAACGCTAATATTTCCTAATATTAAGAACAATATCACCAAGTGACATAATAAGTGCCTATTTCATGCTATGTTTTTGGAAACACTCGACTTTTCTTAGCAAAGAGACATGTTGAAACCTAATTTTGGTATAGGATTGATTAATTGCTATGGTGTTAAGTGTATTTAAGTATTTATTGATATTATGGATTTTCTCAACAAAAAGAAAAGTGTAGACATCTAATTTTGGTGCAAGATTGACTACTCTCGGTTTTGTTTTGTATCAACTTGTGCACAAATAGGGTCCTAATTTGAATTCACAAAGCCTATAACTACACGGTGCATTAGTACATTTCAGAAAATGAGAACACAAGAAAAAGAGATCAATTGCAAGAGTAATATTGAATTTGTAATATCAAAATTTATTTTTTCCAAGAGCATCCTTTTGCTAAAAGCAAAATTCAAGAATTTAAAGCATTATAGCATTTACTAGTCATTTTGTATCCGCTAAAAAATAAGGGTATTGTTTGTTGATTGCCAAATTGTTCTAGACATGAGGGGCATTATAATTATGGAGGGATAATGCAAGCTCTCATTATCAACCTCCATTTTGATTTGCAATCAAGTGTTGTTTTCCAAATTGTTTAAGATACGAGGGACCTAATAATAATGGATGGATGACACAAGTTTAGGGTCTCATTTTTGGCTTGACCTTTAGAGATGTGCTAATGAGAGATGTGGAGAGATGACACATGTTTGGGACTTGCCTCCAGTTTTTTCCTTTGAAGATGCACCGCGATGATGAGTGGAGGCTTCCATCGGCCCTTCTTTACTTAGCTAATTCAATAGCTAGCTTTGTCCCCTTTTTTGACTCTGTGCATGTGGTGAGCCCATGCTCATTTCAGAACCCACTCTTTGTACCCATCCTTGGTGTTGTATCAATGAGGCACGTGGAGGCTTCCACTTATTCCTTTATACTTATCCAATTCGGGCATGCTGCCCATTTAGGAACAACTATTGAACTCTAGACACGTGGAGAGCTAGAACTTGTTTGGGGAACCACTTTGGCTTCAACCCTTGAAGGTGTGCTGATGAGACAATGGCACCGTTTGCTTCCCTTAGAATTTTTAATGACCGATTTAATTTTTTGAGACTTTGGACATGTGGAGGGTCTGCACACATTTAGGGTCTCCATTTTGATGTGCCTTTTGGAATTGGGCCGATTTGACATATGGTACCTTCCGTGAGTTCATTGCTTTGCCCCAAGTCAAATCGTATGTGAATTCCAAAAACTTCAAGCCTTTCCCTGCTTTCTTTCTTATTGATCCTCTGGCTTCTTTTGTGTCGTTTGGCCTCATCACTAACCCTACTCGTCCATTATCAACTCCTGCCTTCCCCTTGATTTGGGATCAGTTGCGAGCTCGTAGGACTAAACCGACCCTTCTGATTTTCTTCTGTGCGGGGTCATGTTTGATCAATTTTTCTGAGGGGGAAAAATAGGGATAATATTTTGGTACCTCACAGGGACATATGCCTACATCTGCCTACTAGATGAAGTGAACAATGACCTTGAAGTATCCATTGGGCATGGAGTCATGAATGATAGCCTGGTATTGATCTTGTCCCTAAAACCATGAGTCCGACTACCTATGCTTAGTGACCCTGAGCTTGCCCCACTGTCAGCACTCTCAATTTTCATAAGAAAATATTAAAGATGAGGTTTCTAAGAGTAGAAAATTGCATTGACCTGGGGATTTCACCTTCTCTTGAAATGGACTGGAGGCATTCACCATGAGGTACATTGAACCACAATGATACAAACTTAGAGAAATAAAACACCACAACACACACTATGTACAAAACTAAAAATCATACATGCTCCAAGTGGAACATGCAAAGTGTGGCAAAGTACTTGTTTTGCTGAAAGAAAAATCTACTCCTACTCCTACACTAACCCTAACAAAGAAAAGCTAAACAAATCCCACCACAGGTAGGGAGAAATAACATTCCTTTCTCAAAAAATACGGTCATGTATATGATTTGGCATTAAATATGGCTCTTATTATGAGTGAGAAACCAACAAGAGGTTGATCCTCCACCAAAATGATAAATGTATCAACATTAATCAAAAATACCTCCTCAACCTGATTGACTTTGGACTCCTGGAGTTATTGATGGTGACCCTTAGTGCTTTGATACTCGTCCCCATGCCCTGGAGTGGGCATGACTTGTTTTGGCTTCTCCCTTGGCTCCAATGAAGCAAGTACCTGATTGGGCATGGTATGGTACTTTAAATGTGCCCACAATTTTGAATTCAACTCCAAGGATGGATTCTTCCTGTAGACCTTCTTGGTTGGATGGTGTGGAAGAGATGGGATCCTTATGCCCTTTTCCTTCCTTCATTATTTCTTGAAGAATCGTCTGCCCTTGGATAGCCTCTTCCTCTAGAAAGAAATTTGTCAAATCAAAATCTTCCATCCACTTCTCTAGAGGACTATTTGGGGTGGAAAGTTCTTTTTGAAATCTCTCCTCCATCGTGGTCTCATTAATCAAATCATGCCTTTCAAATGAAAGAAAAAATATTCAATGATATTTTCTTCATCAAGTGACCTCAACTCTGATTTGATCTCTTCCAGCTACTCCTCTTTAATGGGACTTAGAGCTGGTTATTCTTCCACCTTAACTGGTTGTGCATCTTTGATTAGATCATCATATTCTTTAGACAGAGTTCTAAGACACTGCATTTAGAGCATACAAATTGATGATCTTCTTCCTCTTGTTCTTGTTCTTCTTCTGCTGTAAACTCAGCTTCCATCACTTGTGGTCTAACCTTGGCCTCGTCCATGGGATTAACCAACAAGGGAATCTTTTCAATTCTGAATTTAAGAGCCAAGCTCACTAAGATTTTGATCATTTCTTCTTTTGTCGGCTCTTCCTCTTGGTTGGTTTTTTTAGTATCTTCCTGACATGGAATCGAGTGATTAGGATGAGTGGTGGGTGGGGTATCCACTAGTTTTTTGTTCATCTGTGGTGGGGGGAAAGGTATTTCCTTTGGCTCTTGTGGAGGGGACTTGGAATTTGAAGGAAAGAGGGAAGAGGAAATGAGATGAGATGGAATATTAAAAGATGGAGAAGGGAACTCAGCACTAGGGGTAGCGGATGGGAGTCTAGATTCATCATGTTGCCATGATGATACTGATTGAGGAAGAGGAAAAGAAAATATATGAGGTTGTGGAATGACTCATTGACAAGGTTGTCTGATACCAATCTCATAGGCCTCTATCTCCTTGGTCCATTGTACAAGTTGGGGCAGTGTTTTGACCAAGAATTCGAGCTTCTCCTGTGGGCTATAGTGTCTTGGAAAGGGTCCAACCCATGGACAAGGTACCCTACAACCAATCTTGAATGCTTTCATTTATGTTGTATCCCTAGAATGCACAATGATATCCTCCATTATTTAGATCTTCTCCAGCAGATCAGTGTTCTCCACATAACTGTTACCATTATATGTGTCCCCTTGTTCTTGAAAAGCATCATAGCCAAACTGGCTCTGACACTATTCATATGGGTAAGAATAATGGTTCTAAATTTGATCATAATGTTGATCTGGAGGAGTTGAGAAATACATTAGAGGTGGACTACACTGTGGTTACTGCAAGTGTGAGTTCCAAGAGGGAAATGAAGTCGTGATTGTACAACTTCATGGAATGGGAGAAAATGAAAGATTTGGAAAGAATAAAGGATGAAAATGGATGGGATAAGGTTTGTAACTCAAAGGATAGGTTGTTGACCACATGGAGTCGGCAGATGTGCTTGAAAGTGCCTCCAAAGGTTGAAATTTTGACCAAGAGCACATCGAACCTAATGAAGTGAAGTGGTAAGGTGCTTCATACATGTCCCACTGGGCATGCCAAAGTTGTTTACGTAAAATCATAGCACCCCCCGAATGGCCTTATATCTAAGTGGGGAATCCGATGTGAATGCATAACATGGGACCATCTCTCAAGTTGTGGGACTTAAGGAATTGATATGGCCCTCTGGAGAAATCCATCTTCTTCTTCCAAATCCTAATGCTAAACTACTTCTAAGAAATTAAATGTGACTATCTACTCCTAATCTAATAATGACAAGGAGATAGGGAGAGAGAAATGCCTAAAAACAAAGCCTACCCTAAAGCGTTGATACACCAGAAAAGGAAGGAGTGGCTGGTCACAATCTCAGCTTCCTGAAATGGAGAGAGGTGAGAAAAGGAGAGGGTGGATAAGATGCACCACAAAATAGAGATGAAGTTCACATGGAACACAACTTCAACCCATTAAATACGGCTCCCAGAACCTGTAATATACATCAAAAGTATGTATAGTATACCCTATAATGATGAGAGGCAAGAAGAGATAATAAAATAAGAAAAGGATGGAAAAAATGCATCAAAAAATAGATTTTATTGCTCCATGAGTTCACACAGTACATCATTAGTGGGCAAGACGCAAGAAAATTCTATTACAGAGCCAAGAGAGAAGGCTTAGAATCTACATTCCGCCATAGGGAAGAAAGAGAGAGGGGGCAAGAGAGAAGCAATCACCAAACCTTAGAAATATGCCCCTCGTTTAAAATATATAAAAGAATGAGAGAAGTAGAGAAGGAAAAATTTGAATCCTACTTCAACAACCCCTGTAATGCATTGAATCCACCTACTCCAGCCACTCCAGAAAGCATTGAAATTTTCTTGTAACAATGATGGGATTCACTACAAGACCCATGCCTCCATGTGTTATTCCTTATTGGGTAAGAAAGGAGTCCATTATTCATTATGGTGATAGGTGATAGAATTGATAGGCTCAAAAATGGTGAACCAGATCATTTATGGTGGCAGCTGAGTAGCAAGCACCAAGATATTTCCAAAGCATCCTTTCCCACTCACAACTGAGCTCTTGGTCAAAATCTATGGCTACTTGAAGGTCGAGGGTCGATGTTTAATGTGTGCTCGCAATATGTGAATGATTCTACCCATACAGGGTCCACGTGGAATCCTCACGCGTGTTGAATATTCAGCTACCTCTTCTCGCTCTTGAAGTTATGTTAGACTGACACATGGCGGCTTCCACGAGATCTTTTGTGTTCTATCTAAGTCTGTTCTATTGGTGGAGACACTCTACTTGACCCGAGACATGTGGAGAGATAACACATGGTTAGGGACCTCTTTTGGATTCGCCTCTTGAAAGAGCACCAAAGAGACACATGGCTCCTTCTGCAGATTTTCTCTGTTTCTTTCTGTTTTGGCTAAGTCCCTTTTGTTTGGTAGGGCCATATGTATGACCTTAGACATGTGGAGGCTCAACTCAGATTTGGGACCTACTTTCAAATTTTACTCTTGAATTTGCATGGATGAGAAACATGGTGGCCTCCGCAGGCTTTTGGAATTTTCAACAGCCGACCCTGCCCCCTATTGATTGACCACATGGCAAGCCCATGCTCATTTAGAGATAGCCTCCATATTTTATCCTTGAAGATGCACTGAGCTGATGTGTGGAGGCTTACTTCAGACTGTCCTTATTTTGTAATTTTCAATGGCTGGTGTCCCCTTTTAAGACCTGGGACATGTGGAGGGCTGGCGCAAGTTTGGGGTCTCATTTTGGGCTTGACCTTTAGAGATGCACCAATGAGACATGTGGAGAGCTAGAGCACATTTGGGACCTGCCTCCAGATTTTGCCTTTGAAGATGCACCACGATGACACATGGAGGCTTCCGTTGGCCCTTATTTACTTATCTGATTCAATGGCTGGCTCTGTCCCCTTTTTTGACTCTAACCATATGGCAAACCCACACTCATTTGGGAAACCACTCTTTAGACCCAGACTTAGTGTTGCATCGATAAGGCATGTGGAGGCTTCTACTTATTCCTTTATACTTCACTGATTCGGGCCTACTGCCCATTTAGGAACAATTGTTGGACCTTAGACACGTGGAGAGATGGTGCTTGTTTGGGGAACCACCTTTGGCTTTGACTCTTGAAGGTGCGTCGATGAGACACGTGGCGTCATCCACTAGCCTTAGAAGTTTTGACGGCTGATTTAAATTTTTGAGAATTTGGACACATGGAGGGTCTGCACACATTTGGGGTCTACATTTTGATGTTCCTTTTGGAATTTTTCTGAGCTGACATATGGATCCTTTTGCAAGTCTGTTAATTTTCCTTGAGTCGACTCATATGTGAAGTCTAAACACTTCAAGCCTTTCCCCGCTTTCTTTCTTGTTAAGCCTTTGGCTTATTTTGTGTCATTCGGCCTCATCGCTGACCCTGCTCCTCCATTGTTGACTCCCACGCGACCCTTAATTTGGGATCAGTTGCGAGATTACAGGACTTAACTGACCCTTCTGATTTTCTTCTGTGCGGGTTCATGTTTGATCAATTTTTCCAGGGGGTAAAATTGGGATAACATAACACATATCCCATCTAAGTGTAAAGTTACTTCTTCTTCTTCAGTGCTCAAAGTTCCATTGCAATCTACAAACAATTATAATATTAGGATGGCATTATAAGAAGGGTTTTCAACAACATTCTCCACTACCTCAAAGATCACTAATTTCTTGATCCCCAGAAAATTCACCTCAAAATTCTCCAACACTCCTATCGGTTATTTAGAGGATGCATCCGCTAACCAAATAAAGTACCTCATGGGGTCCATAGTGTGTTTTCTAAGCATTTCCCATGTGTTTTTGGACATCATTTTATCATATAAACCAAGATCGAATAATACCTTAGTGATGGTAGTCTAAAAAATATCCACATCCAGATAAATGGTGGACTTACGCCATGTTCGTTGCATGCGAAATGCATTTCTCTTCCCAGTGGGTCCTCTTTCAATTCAATGGGCATGATGTATCCTTTCCTCCTTATTCTAGTATTTTCTGAATTGCTTGATTTTTTCTACTAAACCCTGACTGATGGTCACCCTTGCACATTCCTTCAGTACAATCACTTCTTCTTCACTATAAAAACTCTTTTCTCTTTCTTCATTTGTTTGTTCCTCTTTTACTAGTGGTCTAATCTTCTCAACTTATTTTAAGTGTATTCTTGGTATAATTTATTTCAGATTCCACTCCTCTTCATCTGAATAATTTTGTTCACGGCGAAGCCTTGTTATCTTCTTTTTCTTTGAGAATGCCTCAGTTTTAGCGGCACTTCTAGTGGTGACAACTACCCTATACCACGTTTCTTCAATACTTTTCCCCACTTTTGTTTCCCTTCTTCTCATGTAGCTTTCTCTTGTTTCTTCTCTTATATATTTTTATGTGGTTCTCCCTCCTGATTTATTAGTCCCTGAAGTCATGTTTCTTTAGCAGCGGCCCTTGCGGCCTTGTACTTTGTTATTGTAGTTTCATCCCAAATAATTTTGGTTATGTTGTACCTTCCTTTGAGTGTCTACAGCCAATTCTTCTAATCTTGTTGATCCACTTCTATAGAATTTTGCATCTTCCAAAAAATTGAATACATCGAGTCCCTTCTTATGAAAAAATCCACATGGATCAGATTTTGTACAAATTCTTGCAAGGTGTCCATCTTTCCCACATTTATAGTAATTCATTGGTTGTCTGTCTTGGTATTTGACTCCTTGATTGTATCCTCTGCGGTAGCCACCCTCATTATATCCTTGATATCCTTATTAATCTCTACCTCCTTCAAATTTGTTGTATCCTCCTCTATACCCTCCTCTAAATCTACCGTAGTACCCTCTGAGGAAACACCCATCATTGTAACCTTGGTAATTTGGGTTTTAATTTTATCCCTAGTATCCACCTCAAAATTGTGGTTGGCCACCTTATTGATTTGGGTATTGTGGTGTAGATATCATTTGTTGAGATGTTTTTGTAGATGCTTTAGGTGTTGTATTCATCCATGGTTGTGTAGGAGTAGGATTAGGTGTTGTACTCTGCCTTGCAGCCAAAGCTCTCCTAGTAGCGTAATTCTTTAAATCATGTAATGCATCAACTGAAGGGCATGTATGGTGATAATGATTGTAAGACCCACATGTGGTACAATATATTAATTGATTTGTATGTGGAGAAACTTATAATAAATAACAAGTGTCTTAAGTGTGATGATACCATAGTTTGTAGATCCCACACCATGTTCTTTCAAATGGTGGTATATTACTTAAGGATGCTCTTTATGTTGATTGTATTCTTGTTGTGGCTAATATTTTTGCATTCTATGCGTATGGGAATTCAACTTTGCTATTTCCTTCATTCCAACAAATTGTGCACCATATTTTTGGTCTCGTATTACTTTTTGGTGGGGAATTACTCCTTAAACCATCAGTCTGTTTAATTTATTATTGTAGTTTCAACTTGGCTAGTTCTAGTTGTACTCGTTCAAACTATCTTTTCATTTATGTTTCTCCTTCTTTTCTCTAGGGTGGTGATTCCAACTTGATAGCCAACTAAATTACTTCTTCCTATGATTTTAAGTGTTGTGAATCTAGTACTGCTCTTAAGTAAGGAAATAACCCCAAAGTAAACCATTATATTTTTTTGTTAGGAGTTCTTCCAATTTCTTAGTTACATTCTTGAATATTTCGTTGAAATCCTTTACTAACTCTCCTTCATTCTGCACCAGGTCCCTCATCTTAATTACTCCTTCTACTGGGGCTTCTGGGAAATGGAAATTTGTTTTGAATTCTTGCACAATGTCACTCTAGGGTTTATGTCCTTAGGAGATCATTTTAATATACCAATGCTGAGCATCATCCCTTAATGAACACAAAAATTCTTCCTTCTTATCATCATGGGATGTGATTTTTTTCTACCTCTAGTAGTGGTCCAATAAGAACAAATATTCTAACACATCAGTTGAATCCTTGTCAAAAATTTACATCTTAATCTTCTGAGCCATTTTGGGCCAAGTACTTAGTATTGTTTGTATGAAGGTTTGGTGTTGAACTTGTTTTACTTTGTTTGTTTGATTGTAAATTGTTGATAGATAATTTCTCCTTCCCTTGTCTCTACTTAATTCAATATCAAAATAGAGTTCTCCCAAAAATTCTCAAAACTCTCTCACTGTATTTTGACTTCACTAACTCTCTTCTCTCAAATTTTTAATCTATATTCCAAACTTCTTCCTTTATCTATATTTCTAATTTGTGTGTCAAATGTCACATGGAGTGGCATCCGATACGGGGGTCATGTCCTTTGGGTTTCTACATTGGTTATGGGGCATCTCTTTATTCAACTTCTTTTCATATCTAACATTTTTGATAAATACTTCTCTATCTCTAATATTTCTTAATCCATGATCTACCTCTAACTCTTCATCACTACTTCTCTTCTTATTTTTCTATTCTTTCCTATCTTGGTCCTCTTCTCTATCTATTTCTTCATTCTTCTCTTTTACCATTTCTATATTTTCCACTTTTGATTTATCTATATTTTATTTTTCTTCATCCTTCTCATCCACTATCTCTACTTTCTCTCCAAATTCCTCTAACAAATTTCTCATAACACTCACTTCATATTCTTCTTATCCTATCTCTTTAATCATAAATGGGGTCCTTGTCTCCTTTTATTTCCATGTTTTTGCTTCTAAAACCTTTGTAAATTCTGGTCCTAAACTCTCTACTAATTAATGTAGATCCTTTGCTAATATTGCTTTCCTAGTCATTGATTGCTTCATTGGACTCTCTCGAATAAATTGTACCACAGGATTCTATGGGGTAACAAAATCTAACTGGTCTCCAAAAGATGTAGGTATTATAACGAGACTTGAAGTTTCCACCTCCATTTCAAGGTGAGCCAATTGCTGGTCTCCACTTGATGTGGGTGAATTTCCTATTTTCTCTACTTTCTCTTCACCCTTCCTGACCTTATTCAACTTCTCCTTTATTTCTCTTCTTTTCTCTCTCTTCTCTTTCAATTCCCTGTCTTTCTGACTTTTCTTTTAACTCTTTTTTCTCTGTGGCTAATATTTCTCTCTCTTATATTCCCTTCATTATAACTATCTCCTAATCTCCTTTTCAATTTTCTTACTCCTATTTTAATTCCTCTAACTTTTTTATCTTTTTATTTTATTTTTCTCATGTCAGCTTATTTCTTCCACCCCAACCAATACCCCATTTATTCTAATCAGTCATGATTCTTGGATCATCCCCCTTTTCTTTCGCAATCCCGCGGTGCATGTACCCGTAAAGAAACTTGTCTTCTTCTCTAATTAATAATTTTTTGATCATTAAAACCTTGATTAAGAATGGAAATAATTGAAACAAATAACCGCGATCTCCACTTAGCACTTCTTGTTTCTTATTATCAAAACTCATCCAACCCTATGTTTCCCATGTAATTATGAAAGAATCTTGTGTAGTCTCATACGAATAGTCAATTTCTATGGTTCAAGGTTCATCTAGGCATTTTACTATTGTTAATTTTTCTATTATCCATTAAAAAGGTTGTCTCAAATACATGCACTTCCATTTGGTCCTTTTTGCATGTGCTAATAAACAAGGCCACAACTGATGAGGAAAATAAGACTAGAATTATTCTCCAAGTTCTCCAAAAGTTTATGTTTCTGCCGCTTTATAGGTGATTTTATATCTTTTTTATTCCCCTTTTACAAATATGTCGATCTATTTTTGCCACCAATTTTCAATTTCTAGTAATCCGGGCTTCAAGTATCCAAGCGGTGAGATCTTTCCTAACATCTGCTTAACACGATAAACCTAGGCTTAGACACCAAATTTTGACCTAAAACCCCAATGAACTTGTGAGGTTTAGGCTCGGATCCATCTAGGTTGAGGATGTACACGGGAAATAAACCACCATTATGCTAAATATAGAAAAGTAAATAACAACATGTAAGGTAATTTAATCCTAGAACTTCAATCTTTATTTATATATCAAAAAGCATTACATCAATACATATACATCTCTTTTATTCTAACTATGTTTATCTCAAAATGAAACTCTCACATACCTCTTTCGAGAGTCACACTTTACATAATGCATTAATTAAAATAAATTTACAACATACAATCTATTTCAAAGGTAACTTCCTTTGACTTGTGCCTCTGTCGGCTTCTAACACAATCCAAAGATATTTATCTTCAATCCATGGCATTCTATCAGCTTCCACGAATTCTAACAAAGTTTAGAAATGTAAAAAACTTATCACTCAAATAGAGACAATAATACTTACATTGCTATTAATTTATAACAAAGTAATTCAACCCATCATATCTTCCTTGTCAATGTCGATAATATTTTAGAGCAACAATGAATGTTAATTATAATTCCTCGTGGTCTATGACTAGTTGTATTGACAAGAACTTTAGTCACTCACCATATGATTATGATTATTTCTCAACATCAAAATAATAAAACTACAACCTTGCAATAGATTTATCAAACTTAGCAAACTACTAACCAAGTAAGCAATATAAACCAACATCATATTAACTTGTGCAAAAAATAAATAACACACTAATGTCACAAACTTATTGCACAGAACAAGGTAATACAAATCATATAACCTAGCATAAAAAAATAACTTCTATATGTCAAATAATGTACAAATTATTGGCGAAAAGCACTATTACATGGTACAGTTCACAACTACACATAAGTGTATATATCCTTTTCAAGATATATATATGTACATATAACTACAAATTCGTTAAGTAACCACACTTTTTCCCCTGCCTTTGTAAATAAAATTTATAATACAACTTATCCTTGCGACAACTTCAATGAAATTACAGGATGTGACACATGAATTCCAAAGACATAAAATATATATCTTTTCAACAATAAAAAATGATCATGTTTACTAACATATGTCTAATTTCATTTTTTTCATATCTTCTCAAAGCACCTTTCTTCACAAGTTGTCTTCCTGTAAACCTAAGTCTTCACACACCTTCAAAATCTCCTACTCTTCTCACATAAAATGCAAGCCATTCACTTGTAGATGACATGTGTCAGAATGTTCCTTACGATAGGCTCATCTTCATATCATAACTTTTGAGAGCTCAATTTCCTACTTTCATGTATTCACTTGTTCTTCATTATAATCCTTTTAAGACATATAGTCCTAAGTAAGATCTGTTATCCATTTTTCCCCTCCAAGAAAAATGGACAACAAGGTGTGACTAGACCAGAGCACCAAGTAGGAGACCTAAAGGTGAAATCGAGGTTGCATTTGATATTCAGTGATTTTTGGAGCATTGCATGTGGTTTTGGGAGCTTCGAAATCACTTGAGAAATGTTTTCCTCTTTTAGGGTTTGAATACCCACTGTGTACCTATGGTGAAGAAAAGGGCCCAGGAGAGCCCACTTTCAGCCCAAAATGAGAAAAATTTGCAAATAATGAAAAATGGTTCCCATGGCACCTTACTCAGACTCCATGACTCCTCCGTCATGAAAAATTATCAAAAAATATCAAAATCTAAGGGCGAGGCCAAATATTTGCAAAACAAACCTTTGAAGGCACTAAGCTAAAAATAGCTCGCATACCTGCTTAGCGAGATGAGGTCCTACATTGTGTACCAAGCCAAATGTGGCTCAGTTGGGATAATGGAGAAAAGGGGTGTCGAACTACTTGTTTAGCAAGTCGGGGGTCAGTGTTGAAGACTACCGCAATGGGGAAAACTTTGTCATATTGGCCAAGGTAATAGGAACTAGCTCACCAGATTAAACCATATAAAGTGGGATGAGTCATCTTGGTGGAACACAGAGGAGGTCGGTGAGCCAGACCAATGAGGGAGCTCTGGGAAAAGTGAACGTGTCAGCCATCATAGTGAGGCAAGCTCCTTGATCTCAGAATGTAGTGGGATCAAGCACCATGGATCCAGTTACATCAATGAGCACGTGCACAAGAGTTATAGTGAAAAGGTAAAGCCAAATCAAATAGGTGAGTTTAATGTTGAATGGCTTTAGAGATCATCAAAGATGGCTAGGTATCGACATTGTGGTGTGATAACCGACTCACTCAGCCATGGCATGGGAAAATAAAGCATGCACGAAGGGTTAACAAGAAGCCACGACCAAGTTTGATTTTTTGCTAAATGAAATCTCAACAAACCTTGATCTATAGGCATAATGGTAAGGCACAGTTGGAGCTCGATCCATGGTCATCGACGGGACATTTTGGCTAGCCCAAGTTGTTGTGAGTTGTATGATAAATCTCAGATGTGGAAGATTAGGAAACTCATGGAGATAGATGAATGAGCCCGACATTTTGGAGATGATGCAAAAATTAGATAGGAGAAATGAAGAAAAGCTCGTCGAGGCAAACTATGACTGGCTCAAGGGACTGAACTAGGAGGTCAGCTAAATCAAAATTTGGGGGGTCAAATCAAGGAAGAAAAGAACTTGGCTCAGAACGACACTTTCAATAAGGAGAAAAAATAAATGGAGTCATCTTAAGGATGAGAAATATTGAAGACCGAGATATGCTGATCAGGCCGGCCATTCAAAGCTCACCAGAGTATTTCAGAAAACTTGATTTCATCAATTCAGAAGAAGAGTGTCTGGAAGACGACCCAACGGTGGAAATTAAAATAGGCAAGGGATTCTAAAAATATGAACTCTGAATTTGGGTGTTCATAAATTCAGCATATCAGAGGTCTTGAAAAGATGATCAGATGAACAATGCTAACTACAGAGAAAGAAAATGTCTAAAACCCGAAGTTTGAATTTCAGACTTCAAGATTTCAGCTTTTCAAAAAAAATTGAGCCAACTCGCCGATGGATAGTGACCAGCTCTCTGAACTCTAAGTGTCTAAAATTATGGCATGAGAAAATCCAAAATGGATTGGTCAACACATGGTTAATAGGGTAGCTACCGAGGTGAATTGGTAACACCACATGGGGAGCTTGGGATACATGTGACGTAAAAAAATGGAGGGTAGGTCAATGTGCTGAGTTCAAAGACCAAGACATTTACAAGTAGGTTACCGCATGGAACTCAAGGGGTTTTTAATGTGCTGGGTGATAGGAAAACCTTCAAAGGATCCTGATGACTTCAACACTAAAACAAAGTGTAGGGAAGGATCCGAGTGGCTAGGTAGTCTACAAAATGATCACCAACATGCATAGGATATAGGGGAAGCCCATGCATGGGCATGCAAATGTAGAGAATGGTGGAGAAATAAAAAGGGAGCTCGGTTCCCACCACACAAGGTGAAGGTTTGAAGTGGTAAAGGGAAAATATTGATACCCTCCATATAATCTATGAAACTTGATCTAGGGCTCATCGAGTAGCTCGGTGAGCTACTCAGCAAGCTAGTCGGCAATGCAACATTGCAGAGCCCAATGCACCAAAAATACCTCTCCACTCAAACCAGCGTAACTCTCACCAGACTCACCCAGTTCTTTTAAAAACATAGTCAAAAGAAAGGTGAGAGAAAAAATCATAATAAAAACATAAAAAATGAATTTTCAGAGGTTTTGAAACCCCAAAATTGTATAGTTCCTCTGAAGCTAGAAATGGCATAATGCAACTATTGTAAGCCCATTTTGCACAAAATAAATAGTCATTGAAATTGTGGAGAGAAACCCTACAACCTGGAGACATTGGAAGTGGAATTTTGAAGATTATGGACCTTTTAAAATGACGAGAAGTGAACAGTTCCCTGGGTAGGTGAAGGTCATTAATGAAAGAATGACCACCCATTTTTTAGCCTAGGGGTCATGTACAGAGAGCATGGGAAACATCAAAGGACACCATACAGGTGATGCAAGCAAGGATAGAGCAACATACTTATGGGAATGTGAATATCTTCTCTTCTCTCTTAGATTTCTTCCTATAAATATACAGGGGTTGCCTCATTGTAAAAAAAAATTATTCATTTTTCACCCCCATGTACCCCTCTTCTTCTTAGAGTGTGGGATTCAAGACTTTCTCCTAAAATATGTAATGGTATCTTTCCTCTCCCTACATGCAATATACTGTGAATATTTCAAAGAGCAATAAAAAAAAATTCTGTGTTAAATTTTTTAGCCTTTGCATGATTGTAGTGTTCTCTCTTACCTCTCATTACAAATAAGGCATCCAGTGAAAATTTATTGTTCATTATAGATTTGAGTTTTATGCTTATACAAGAATGGTGAATGTTGTATTGTGGTCTATGGTACTGATGTTTATTCTCTCCATGATTCCTTAAATGTGATCTAATGTATGGTATAGGACCACCCTCTATAGGTTTATTTATTTCACTATTTTCCAGGATTGAAAAGCGTCTGGAACTCCTTTTCTTGGTGTATCACCACTTCTAGTGTAGCTTTAATTTCATGCAATCTCTCTCCTTGTCTCCTTGGAATGCTAGAATAGGTCTAGATAGGTTTTTTATTTCATTAGGAATAGTAGTGGTAGGAAGGATTAGGAAGATTAACAAACCTTATTCAAAGGGTTATCTAAAGTTTTCAAGTTCTATAATATGAGGGATAACACATGTTTGGAAAATTACATCGAATGCCCCATTAACAACTTGGCCATTCGGGAGGTGGTGTAATTTTTCCACAATAGTTTTGACATGCTTGGTGGGAGAACATTGAAGTCAAGGTTTTATTTTTCATAGTTGTTCCATTAAATATCTTGTCAGCATGAAGCCAAGTTCACAACAAGTCAATTTTGGAGTTTCCCTCACACTTCAGATTTTGAAAGTTGTAGATTTCATATTTCATAGGTTCTACTGTAGGGTGAAATCTTTGAAATCATTTTTGAAATCATTTTTGAGGGTTTAACATGTGCAAAATGGGATCAAAGTTTCACAAATGATAGATCAAAGGATTAAGATCAAAAGGGTAGTCTTAAAAGTCAAAAAAATTACATTTCAAAATCTCAAAAAAAAATTACATTACAGAATTTTGCATTTTAGGATTTACGACATTTTGGAATTTGGAATTTTTGGATTTAAAAATTTTTGGAATTTGGACTTTTTGGATTTTAAACATTTTGGAATTTAGATATTTTCACTTTTTGAAATTTTGAATTTCGGAATTTTCCAAATTTTAGACTTTCAGATTCTAGAGTCCTTTTTCATTTCAGACTTTAGACTTCGGAAGTTACTTCAGATTTTTTATTTTGGGGTTTTTGAATTTTAGAGATCAGATTTTACTTCGCATTTAAGATTTTTGACATTTTAGGGTCTTCTACTTTTCAGATTTCAGAGGTTTTCAAGAAGGGACAAGTTTCTAAATTTCAGATTTTGGAGATCATTTTTTGATAAATAGTCCAACCCCGTAGCCATTTTTGGGCCCTTCAAGGTGTGCATGCATGTATTCATCTTGTTTTTTCAAGTATCATTGTGCTATTGGTGGAATCAATTCCTTTTGAGGAACATGCAAAGCATAACTGACGACTCCATATGGTCAAAAAACCATCTTCTCTGAGTTGCAGATCATCTCTTTTCCACCCATTTCCATCCATTTTTCCTTCCACAACTCTTCATTTTATTCATTCCTTGAATCCATACAATCATGAATTCATTCGCATCATGGGATTCACATCTACAGTAGCAACCCTATAACTTCTACCCCCCTCAAAATTTTCAAGACCCATCCACGGGTTATTATACAACCCTTCTGTATCAGTAATATGATAAAAATCAGTAGTGGGCATATCCCTATGAGTAGAATGTAGATTAGTTTGACTATTGACTAAACCATGAGACAGGGTATCCATATTTTAGAAGAGATACTTCACCTAAATATGTTGAGTTATAGCTATAAGTTCAAGAGTTGGAGGCCAAGATGGTGTATTCAAGGGCTACATCTCAAATTTAGACATCCACGATTGGTTTTAGGACCTCTTATCCATGGCTGGGCATTATGGCCCAAGACATTATGGCCCGTAGTAAAATATCGATTTTATAGTTGAGATATTTCCAATGCTCATAGAGTGGATTACAAAGATAAATATTTTTTAGACAATGTTATTCAATCCTATCAATGGTAAACCCTTGCATTTCCATCCCAAAATTTTGTCTTCACTCCAAAATTAACCTCAGTTTCCAAGCTTCTCACCTAAAATCCGTAGTGCAGAACCCACTTCTCCATCCCCTAATATTCCATTCCATCTAGAATTTTCCACTCTTTTTTTTCCCTTCTAAACCCAAATCCCCTCCACAAGAGCATAATGTAAAACACTATCCACCACCTCAAGCAATGGTAGTTCTGTTTGATACCCAACCCACCCCTCCTCTAGTATTCCCATGTCCACGTTGGAAATAAATCTAGCAAACCAGTCAAGAGGAAAAATAAGAGAAGGATCCCAATAGAGAAGAAATGACAACATTTTTGAGGAGTTAGGATGTGAAATTAGGAATAGAAAAATTTCCTCTACTGGTCAATCCTATAGAGGAGGCTAAGGTTGGAGAAGAACAGGTAGTCAAATCTGATTTGGTTTCCGCACTATCAGAGCAATAACAAGGGGAATATGATCAATAATCAGTGTGTTCTGATTGTAGTTTCCATGAGGACGCTCTATTTTTCTAGATTTTTTATCATTCAATGACTAAAAAATAAATATTAGAGGAAGGGAAAGTAGCTCCAAATCTAAAGGAACATGATCTCCATGGTAAAGAGGAGAGTGAAGCAATTTTAGAGGTATCAAATGCAGAGAAAGATACATAAGAGGTTTTAAAACTTTCTCTCACTTTAGCCACTCTAAATTATTATTTTGGAGACACGTTTGAACTCTTAGACTTCATGTTAGAAGATGAGAAGGACCATGACAAAACAAATTGCAAATACAAAAGACACAATGGATGAGGTTGAGCCTTTGACATAGGAAAGAAATGAGAAAGAAGTTTATTTATCATATTTGGAAGAATGTTTTGATGGTGAAGATCCTATGGAATTTTTTAATTTTTTTGTCCCACCATCAACCTTCCAGAACCACGAACCAATTTCCAATAAAATGCAAGAACAACTTGCTCCTCATAAGATTCCTCTTAAGCCAAGATTGGAAGAATTGAATCTTCCAAGCTTCATAGTGGAAAATAAGGAGGAGCTCCCAAATGAGGAGTAACATTCGATTACTTATGGTAAGCCATAAATAATTTCATTAAATGCTGTAAGTAATCCTAAGGAGCTCTATTTTGAAGAGGAATTCCATGTTTTCAAGGAGGGAAAAGAGAACAGGAAGCATCATTTCCATACCATTCACCATGTTAGCACATACGTTGTCTATAGATGTGTGAAAATAATAAAATTAATTCGGAGATGGTCACCTTTTTCATGAAAGTTGACATAAGGACTTTCTTATTCAGATTGGATCTTAAAGCAGCGAGAACATCCAGTGAATCAGGCCATGATCCATTAGATATCTAGCTTCATTAGAGATAGAACCATATTTATGACAACCGATCATATTCATTTCCATATATGAATTTCAGTCTCACAGTACCAAGGATTAGATGAAACACCTCTATGAGCCCCACGTAGATCAATCTGAGGAGGTATCTTCCTTTTTTTGGTTGGTACTCTGTTGATTTGGGTGAAAATTTTCCGTTATATAAAATTTTGTACTCATTTATAAAGCCATGTCCAGTATCAAATTATCCACATGGTTGTAAGTTGTAAGAAATGGGAGGTACATTTCCCTACCGGTGTCGGGTTTCATTTGAAATTTTATCTCTCTGGTTAGTGTATGGTAGGAGTATGTTTGTTTTCAGCATAACAAGTTCTCTTGCACACTCTGCATGTATAATTTGAGCATGTATGATTTGTCATTTTGTACATAATTTTTGGTTTGATTTTGATCTAGTATAGTGCACCATGTTTCAGTAGGTCTCCCGCGAGCAATGCCACAAGAAAGAAGCTCATATTTTAAAGGGAATAGTTGCAATCTTAAAAATAATCCAAATACAGAGAATTTTTTTTTGATAAGGAACAAATTGTAATAGTTTCCATCCTCTTATTTCTTTAGATCAATCACATTGAGCTTTTAGCACCCTTGCAAGATTAGAAAATTTTCCCTAATGACGGTTGCTGCATTACAAGTAGTATAATTCACAACATAAATAAGCATATGATTAAAGAGTATTATTCCCCAAGTTTCACAAAATGTTTCCCTAAGTTTGAAAGTCGAAGGCCAACCTCAATGCCTAAATGAGTTTATTTAGTTACAAATCTTATGGATTTATGGGGAGTCTCAACCTTCAACGGTGTTCCAAGCAACCATTGAGAAGGGAGAAAATTAAAAATTTAATAGAGTTCCATGATGTCCCAACGCATCAAGTGTGTTACTCAAAACCCCATAATGTGTTATGGTTTGCAAGAAACCATTGGATTCAGTGTACTTCATACTTGGAAAAATCAAATTATGGGACATGTATCATCCTTCATCCTATAGATCATGATTGCAGAGAAAAGAAATAAAATTCAGATCAAAAAATATTTCCACTCATGAACATTTCAATAAGTTCTTATGAGAGTTGGAAGATTGTGAGTGACGGTCGAGCTTTGGGTTCAACAGTGTTCAAGTTATTTTCGGGAGCAAGTTCAAGGTTTGCAACAGTTTCGGGCCATCTACAGTGACTCCATGCCTAATGAAGGTTTCATGCCACTATTCTGAAGCATCTAGCAGGTAGATGCCCCCATGAGTCATCGAAATTATTATCCATTTCACCCCCTGGGAAAAATGGACAACATGGTGTGACTAAACACGAGCACCGAGCAAGAGACCTAAAGGTGAAATCAAGGTTGGATACAGTATTTAGTAATTTTGGGAGCATTACATGTCTCTTTTGGAGATTCAAAATTACTTGAGGAATTTTTTCCTCTTACGGGTTTTGAATACCCAGTGCGTCCCTATGGTGAAGAAAGGGCCTCTGACAGGCCCACTTTCGGCACAAAATGAAAAAAAAATGAAAAACAAGAAAAAGTGGGCCTTAGAGCACCTTACTCAGTCTCCACGAGGCCTCCAACATGAAAAAATCCAAAAAATATCAAAATTCAGTGGCGAGGCCAAAGATTTACAAAATAAGCCTTTGAAGTTACCAACCATAAAATAGCTTTTTGAGAAGCTTGGTGAGCTGAGGTCCTACATTGTCTAGCTTGACGAATGTGGGTAGGTTGGGATAATGGAGAAAAGGGGCATCGAGATACTTGTTCAGTAAGCAGGGGGTCAATGTGGAAGACCACCGCAAGGGAAAAAACTCGGTCAACTCAGACGAGGTGATAGGAAAAAGCTCGCAGGATCGAGCAATATCAAGTAGGCAAAGTCATCATGGTGGAACATAGAGGGGCTCCTCAAGTAGCTTGGTGAGCTACTCGATGAGCTATATCAACTAGGGAGATCTAGCCAAAGTGGCCATGTGGACCATCACAGTGATGCAAGTTCCTTGAGCTTGGAATGTAGAGGGATCAAGCATCATGGATCAAGCCAAAGGAATGAGCATGAGTGCAAGAGTTATAGTGAATAGGTGAAGCCGGATCGAATGGGTGAGTTTAACATTGAATGTCTTGGGAGCTCATTAAAGATGGCTACGAATTGGTATTCTGGTGGGAGAATCAAGTCACTCGGCCATGACATGGGAAGATCTAGCATGCAGAAAGGATCAACAAGAATCCATGACCGAGTTTGATTTTTGATTAAATGAACTCACCATGAAGCTTGAGTTATAGGTAGAATGAAAAGGAGTAGTGGGAGCTTGATCCACAAGCATGAATGAGACCTTTTTGCAAGCCTGAGTCATGCCAAGTTACATGATAGATCTAGGATGTAGAGGACCGAGACACTCTTCAATATGGATGAAAGAGCTTGGCGTTCAGGAAACGAAACAAAAAATGGTAGGGAGAAATGATGAGGAGCTCATCGAGGTGAGCTATGACTAGCTTGATGGACTTAATTAGGAGGTCGTCCAAATAAAAATTTGGGGGATCGGATGAAGGAAGATAATAACTTGGCTCAGAATGACGGTTACAACAAGGAGAAAACATAAATGGATCTAGCTCATGGATGAGAAATCTTGAAGACCGAGTTGTGGTGATTGGGACGACCATTCGGAGCTCACCAGAGTATTTCAAAAAACTTTATTTTGGTAATTTGGAAGAAAATAGTTTGGAAGACAACCCAATGGTGGAATTTAAAATGGGCAAGGTATTCTAAAAGTCTGAACTCAGAATTTTAGAGTTCAAAAATTTGGCATTTCAGAGGTCTTGACAAGCTGATCGGATGAACAGTTCCAAACTTGGAGCGATAAATGTTTGAAACCCGAAGTCTGAATTTTAGACTTTCAACTTTCTTATTTTCAATTTTTTTAAGAAAACTCATCGATGAATAGTGACTATCTCCCTGAAGTCCAAGTATCTAAATCTTCGATGTGAGGAAGTCTGAGATTGTCTGGTAAATTCATGGTTAGTAGGGTAGCTACCAAGGTGAATTGGTAGTGCCATATGGGGAGCTCGGGATTCGTTCCAAGGAGGAAAATGGAGGTTTTGTCAATGTGTTGTGTTTGAAGGCCGAGCCATTTACTAGTAGGTGGCCACATGGAACTTGAGGGGTTTTCAAGTTGTTCAGTGATAGTTGGACCTTCGAAGGATATTGATGAGCTCAATGGTGAAGCAAAGCGTAGGGAAGGAGCCGAGTGGCTCAGTAGTCTAAAAAAATATCTCCAACATGCATAGGATATCGTGGAAGCACATGCATGGGAATGTGAATGTAGAGAAAGATGGAGAAATGAAAATGAATCTCAACCCCCACCACACAAGGTGGAGTTATATACGAGAATGGTGAATGTTGTATTGTGTTATGTGGTATTGATGTTTATCTGCTCCATGATGCATTAAATTTGATCTAGTCTACGATGCAGGAACACCCTCTCTAGGTTCATTTCTTACACTATTTTACAGGATGGGAAAGTTTTGTACACTCCTTTTCTTGGTGTATTACCACTTCTAATGTAGGTTTCATTTCATGCAATACCTCTCCATGTCTCCTTGGAATGTTAGAATAGGTTTAGATAGGTTTTTGATTTCATTAGGAGTAGTAGTGGTAGGTAGGATTAAGAAGAGGAACCGTCCTTCTCCGGAGGGTTATATCAAGTTCACAAGTCCCACTATGTGAGGGATAACCCCATGTTTACCAAATTATATCGAATGCCTTATTGACAACTTTTCCATTCGAGAAGTGCTATGATTTTTCCACAACAAGATCTTAATATTATAATCTCAATATCTTATAAGCTCATATTAATATGAAAAATATGACTATATTTATTTTACACACAGTCCTTGACCATACTATTAGAAATTATTCGACAAATAATCTTTTCATCAACCTTGTTTCACATTTGTGGTAAACAAACTTCTTTATGAGGGATACCGTTTCTTGAAAAAATAATAAATAGTCTTGAGGCTTTAACATACTTAATTCTTGCAGGAATGGACAACCTTGAGAACACATTTTCCCCCATGGATAGTGCATACTCAAACACACTAATACTTCTTCATATTCAAAACAAATTCAAAATTCTACTTCATATATTTCACAAGTCTGAATTAGTCAAGATTTAATCATATCTTCATTCCTTTTAGCTTAAAGCCACATAAAATTCAGGAGCACATATGTTTGTTGAGTCAACATATATTTCCACACATTCATCTTCAAACAAATCATAATATCCTTATGAATGAATTTCAAACTTTAGGAGTATAAGATAATTATATTAGATTACCAACTATTTTTCCCTACTCCTACATGACACGTCCATTTTCTAATGCTATTCAAGTTTCAACACTAAAGAATGGGAACAAATCAATTTTATTGCTTTTTGATTCATAATCAATAAAAACATAGATCTTCATGATGATTTAATGACATAATTTTCTCTATACCAGCCCTTTTATCTTTGATTTCTCAGTTTTTCAAGACAACCACACATCAGGAAGCATTATACTTTCTATCACATAGTAAATCACCTAAATGATGATTTTATGATTCAATGATAGTACACAATATGACTTGAAGCAAAAAATCAGGGCAACCAAGCCTATCATAATAGATATAAATTTTCTAGCAATATAGCCTCATGTACATAATACACATCATTCCTATATAATAGCTCTCAAACAATCGTTTAACTCCATAAAGCCATTGAACATTGAAAACACTTGATCTAGATAAAAAAATAGGCTCATTAGGATGATGTACACATTTATAACTACTTGGAATCACTATACCTACTGCTTATCCATATTACACATAGTCATATTGGTATTATAAGACTAATCTTCATTTTTAAGAGATATAGAAAAGTTTAAGTCCTTCAATGCATAAACTACCACCCAGTTAAGCACAAAACATACTTCTAGGTCCTTTAGTCAATATTTCAAACCTTCATACTGATTCTCATTTCCAAAGCCTAGATATATCTTCTTCAAGTATCTTCATGATTGTACCTAACATATTTTAAAAAAAATCTCATGTTGGTAAGCCTATATATATAACATTCTCTTGAAGCATGACACAACCCTAAAATCACAACCATTATGCAATATTTTCAGCTAACACTCCTTCAAATATTTTCTTGGTTCAATATACATATCTTCATGACAAAATATCATACACCACTCAAAGGACCCATTATTTCACAACTACAACCCTTTGAGTGCATCTTTGATTAGGTGACCATGAATTCAACCTATCCAACTTGCATTAAACACAAAACCTAATGAATGATATAAGATACAAGCATGCCTCCATGATGTATATAGATCATGAGTGACCTTCTTCATCTTGTATGATATCTTACATAGCTACATATTATCAGAATACCTTACTAATTAAAGAACAAAACATACCTTATTTCTGGCTCTAACTAATTAATCTCTTCAAGAATCCTAGTGAAGACACCGTATGCATCTTAGGGTACTAAAACAATATGAAATCATCAAAAGAGCCCAAAGTATCCACCTTATTTTCATCTATCTTGCAATTAGCCTTTGAGGTCTTCTTGTTCTTCTTAGTTATTTTTTCAAGATTGATAACACCATTCTCCGTCATTTGTTATATAGTTTGGAAAATGTTCAACAGTCATGATCCTGTGTTGGAAAAAAATAGTATAGTGGGTTGGCCACCCATTAATAAATATGGGTCCAACATTGTACTATAGGCAAAATATTTAATAATATGAAATATTTAAATTTCTATTATTAAATATTCAAACCTTAGAATATGTGTCAATCGACTTGGTTGAAAGGGTGAGTCGGGAGACATACGCGCTCACCTCATATAAAAAAGGACTTCGGGTCCTCATTTGTTATATCAGAAGAATATATCAAAGGTGTGAAAATCAATATTAATTGATTTAGTTTTTACCCTTGTGATTAGGGTTAGTAAGGAGGAGGTTTCTACTGGATGTAATTGGGCTCTCTATCATAAAGGTTACTTTTCACAGTGGTTTTTTACCTTCAGGTTTTCCACTATAAATCCATTATTCTGTGTTATTTATATTATGTAATTATTTATTTATTTACTATGCAATATAATTTATTAATGTGATGTTTATTTATTTATTCATTTTAATGTTGTATAATTTATTAATTTTTAATATTTAAGTTGATTAAACCCGTTCATTCGGATCCTCAAATTCCAACATGGTATCAAAGTTTTGGATAATTAAAAAGATTATATCCCATATTTTTGTATTTACTTTATTTAATTTATAACTGGTTTTTCAACAAACCCGAAAAGGTATTTAAACTTATCGTGTCCCCTTTTCTCCCCCAATTCATTTTGCCACTACATTTGTGCAATCTAAATTGTTGTGTGCTATGTGAAGAAGTGTAATCTGCATGAAAAAAAGAGATTGTGATCGACCACCCTTTTCGAAACTCTTGGTTTAGGGTTTTTCAATTTTAAATCCCTAAACGTTTTCGGGGGAGATGTAATATGATATAATTCT
This sequence comes from Taxus chinensis, assembly GCA_019776745.2. NCBI lineage: Eukaryota > Viridiplantae > Streptophyta > Pinopsida > Cupressales > Taxaceae > Taxus > Taxus chinensis. Next base: position 237,055,292 of record CM034146.1, read on the forward strand.
TAATTTTATTTACATTTAGAAATTATATGGAATATTTACTTTGTTCTAACCTTTGAAAATTTAATGTAAATTCTTTGAAAGGATATTTCTTCTGAAAATTTTATCTAATTTTAGAAATAAATTTTTATTTAATTATGTTTCAAAAGTGGTGTTTGGAGGGAATAATCATTCCTAGAAAGTGGAAGTTTATTTCTATCTTAAATTGTAAATATTAGAATGATGATGAATTACAAAATTTGAGTACTTTATGTTCTATTTTGATACAGGAAGAGAAAGTGATGATGAGATTTGAATCTAAGGAGAATGCCTCATAGGAACTTCTTGCTCATAATTTGAAGTTCAAGTATTGCAAGCCCTATTATGATCAAAAGTTTAGATCTAATACTAAATATTCATTTGCTGATCAAAAGAGTTTTACTTCTAAACATTTGCAAGTAAGATTTAATTGTAAATGTCAAATATGTGGAAAATTTGGGCATAAAAAGGATGAGTTTAAACTTAAGAAACATACCCATAAAAATCAGAAAGAGACTGTGACATCTAAATATAATTTAAAGAAAAAAGATACTTCTAATGATGCTCCTAAAACTATTGCATTATATGTTGTTTTTCACTCTTCCTTAAATTCTGAATGGATTCTATTTTGGGGTGTTTCTAATCATATGAATGGTATTTCCAATTCTTTATTTAATGTTACAAAAATCAATGAACTTGTTTATCTTGGTTATAACTCATCTTTAGAAGCAATAGAGAAAGGAAAAGTAAAATTTGCAAATCGTATTTTGAATAATGTTTTATTTGTTCCTAAGCTTAAAAATAATCTTTTTTCATGTTCACAACTAACTCATGATGGTTTGTCTATTCAAATTTTTAAGGATACTTGGTACATTGAGGATAGTAATAATAATATAATTGCTGAAGGAATTCAAACAAATGGATTGTATATTTTTGATGATTTATCTTCTGTATCTTGTTATGTATCTCAACATTTGAATAATTCAAAACTATGGTATGAAAGATTAGGAAATTTCAATTACCAAAGCTTGTATGAAATGTCTATATGTAATCTAGTTAATGGTTTTCCTATGTTGTCTTCAACTCACGATGATTGTGAAGGGCATGAAATAAAGTGATAAATTATTTCACTTACATCCTAAGGAGAGTTCCTCTTCACCAATATAACTTGTTAATGGTGATGTTAGAGGACCTCTGGAAGTAGCTTCGTTAAAAGGTTATTTGTATGTTGTGACATTTATTGATGATTTCATCAGGATTATTTGGACATATTTTCTTAAAAAAAAATCTGATGTATTTGGAAAATTTAAGGAATTTAAAGCATTTGTTGAAAATTCATAAAATTATAAAATTATGCGGATTAGAATAGATAATGCGGGTGAATATGTTAGAAAATCATTTGAAAATTTATGTATTGATTGTGGTATTAAAACACAATTAAATGCTCCCCATTCTCCCCAGTCTAATGGTGTTACAAAATGGAAAAATAGGACTATTTTAGATATGGATTGCATGATGCTTCATTTTGTTGGTCTTCCCAAATTTCTATGGGAAGAAGAAAGGAATAGGATAGTCTATATCCTAAATAGGGTTCCTACCAAATCTATTCACCATTAGACCCCCTTAGAAAATTTATTATAAAAAAAACATGATACATCACAATTAAAAGTGTTTGGTAGTCCTTTCTCTTTATATATCCCTAAAAAGAAAAGAAAGAAACTTGATATGACTTATTTTTCTTGTATTTTAATTAGATATGGTATTAACACTATAGGTTTAAGGATTTACGACCCTGTAAAAAGGGAAGTAACTGAAAACCACAATGTTGTTGTTTTGAAAAAATGTTTCTGTTCATCTGCAAATAGTAATGATATTCTTAATGCTGTCAATATTTCTAATGATGGTTATGATATTGATGATGAAAATATTGTAAATGATCATGATGATATTTCTTATTTTGATGTTATGGATGTTTATGAATCTCTTGTCTCCCTAGCTAAGAAACAAAGATGGGCTCAAACCGTGTTAGAAATTTATAATCCTTTTGACCTTAGGAAAATGATTAGAAGACATAATATTTACCATGCATTAATGACATTATATGAACCTAAGCCACAAATTTTTGAAGAATATTCTAAGGATTAGAATTAGATCAATGCAATGTAGGTTAAATATAATGCCTTGATTCAGAATCAAACCTTGGAGTTGGTTCCACCTCTAGAGAAAAGATGTATTATAGGGTCTAGATTGTTGTACAAAGTAAAATATAATACTAATAATAGTATTGAAAAATATAAATATAGACTTGTTGTTAGAGGTTTCACTCAGAAACCTAGTATTGATTATGTTGATACATTTGCTTCTGTAGTTAAGATGAGTACTGTTAGGGCCTTGTTTGCTATTACTACCCAGTTTTGGTGGGAAATCCACCAAATGGATATGAAAAATGTTTTTTGAATGGTGATTTAAAGGAAGAACTTTATATGTCTCAACCTAAAGGATTTGAATAAACTGGTAAAGAAAACTATGTTTGTAAGTTGAAAAAATATTTGTATAGTTTAAAGCAAGCTCTTTGAGCTTGGTATGCAAAAATTAATACTTTCTTCAAACAATTAGGTTTTGTTAATTGGTCTTCTGACAATGATCTATGAATTAAACAATATGGTTCTCACATTATATTTGTATGTATATATGTTGATGATTTTCTTATGACCGGTGATAATCTTTCTTTAATTCGTAAGATTAAAGAAAAATTGAAATAGTAATTTGAAATGACTAATTTAGGTCCCTTACATCATTTTTTGGGCATGGTTGTATTTCAAGATAAACGTTCTATTATTGATTCTCAAGAATAATATGCAACCAATGTACTGAAAACATTTAATATGATTGATTGTAAACCAATTTCTACACCTATGGAAGTTGGGATAAAACTTGATCCTAAACCTGCATGTGAAAAAGATGATCCTACTTTGTATAGGTAGTTAGTTTTTAGTTTGGTTTATCTAACTATAACTAGACCGGATATTTCTTATGTAGTAGGAATTGATTCAAAGTTTATGCAAGAACCTTATAGAGATCATTGGAATCTTGTAAAAGCAATTCTTAGATATATTAAGGGGATAATACACTATGGGTTGCATTATAATAAGAATGAAAATTCTAACTTGTATGGATTTTGTGATTCTGATCATGTTGGAGATGTATTCAATAGAAAATATACTTCTGGTTATGTGTTTAAATTTGGTGTAGGTGTCATTACTTGGTGTAGTAAAAATAACCAACTATTTTTATCTCTTCAACTAAAGCTAAGTAAAGAAGTGCAATGGAAGTTACAAAAGAGGCTTTATGGCTGAAGAAGTTGTTTGATGTGATAAAGATGAAGGATCAATGTAGTTTTCCTTTGATCTATGAAAACTAGAGAACCATAGCTCTTACACATAATCCAGTACAATATTAGAGGATGACGCACATTGATATACATATACACTTCATCCGTGAGAAGGTGTTAATTGGTGAGATAGATCTCAAGTTTGTGCCAACTAAAGAGTAGGTTTCTAACATATTCGCAAAACCACTGACTAATGCAAAATATTTTCACTTTCGTGAAAAAATTGGATTTTCAAAGTTGCCATTGAAGGGGAGTGTTCATGAAAATGTCACCCCCTAATGGAACTTGGTATTTTTACAATGAAAAATTCATTGTAATAAATACCTTCAGGCAAGTGTAAAAATACCTTCGGGCATGTGTATACCTCCTCCTATTTTTTAGAAAGAAGTGTAGAAAGACCTTACAGGTGGTATTCAGTAAAATATTTAGTGTTATTAAGTTTACTGGTAAACATCCAGTGTAAGCATATTGTAAAGGAGGTCCTTGGTTATAAAAGGCTCATATATGTTTGGTTTCAAGTAACCTTTTTACAAGAACTTGTAACAACATGTAAAACTCACAAAAAATACTTAGCCATTGATCAAGGGAATATCTTTAGCATGCCAAATCCTTTTCTATAAAAAGGTAACTTGAGTGTGATGAAGGTGTTATAATTCCTTCAACCTATATGCTAGCCTAAAATCTTTATGGTTTAATGATTGTAAATCCTTTAGTTTACCACAGGAAGGTAATCTATTGACATATGTTACCCCACTTAACATTAAGGGGGAGTGTTGGAACATAATGGTTAAGTGGGCTGGCCACCCCTTAATTAATATGGGTCCAACATTATACTATATATTACATATTCAATAATGTTACATATCTATATTTCTATTATTAAATATTCAAACATTGGAATATGTGTCAACCGAATTTCTTAAAAGGGTGAGTCGGGAGACATACCTAATCACCTCATTTAAAAAAGGACTTTGGGTCCTCATTTGATATATCGGAGGAATATATCAAAGGTGTAGAAATCAATATTAATTGTTTTGATTTTTTACCCTTGTGATTTGGGTTAATGAGGAGAAGGTTTCTACTGGATGTAATTGGGTTCTCTATAATAAAGGTTAATTTTCATGGTGGTTTTTTACCTTCGCATTTTCCACTATAAATCTATTGTTCTTTGTTATGTACATTCTGCAAGTATTTATTTAATTATTGTTATCCAAAATCCACCACTCAAGGTAAATTATGGTAAGTTGTGAAATTTATTCAGGGTCAAGTAGGTTGCAATGGTTTGAGGGGAAAAAATTAGGATTTTAAGGTTCCTCTCCTTTTTTCTCTAACTCCCCTGACCAAGAAAAATCCAAGAAGTTGAAAAATTGCAAAAGATGCAAAAAAATCGTCTTGTGCTAGTGTTGCGAGGTAAAGTCGGGTTGAAGTAGTCTAGGAAGCACAAGTATGCATGGGACAGTTGGGACCCACATGGATGAAATGGCCAATTTTCAAAGAAATCAGAAAAATTGGGTTTTTTGAGCCCAGGCCGCACAGATACGCATGGGACATCTGGGACCTGAAAGCCCAAAATCACCGCAGGTAGTTAAAATCAGAAAAGTCAAGTATATTTGGTCCACACGGTCCATGGAACATTGGGACACACAAGACCCGTAGAGCTAAAATGGCCACATTCCTTTGTTATATGGAAAAGTCAAGTCGAAGTGGTCTAGGAAACACAAGTATGCACGGGACAGTTGGGACCCGTATGGCTGAAATGGATGATTTGCAAAGAAATCATAAAAATCAATTTTTTGGATCATAGGCCGCATAGGTATGCATGGAATAGTTGGAACCCAAAAATCTGACTTGTCCAATTTTGTAAGGTGGGTCGAAGGGATGCGCGAGCAAAGCGGTGGTCAATGGCCTCGACGACCCAGTCAACGGTAGGACACATGGGACATGAGTTTGCCGAGGACCCTATTTTTTTGATTTTACTGCGGAAAGAGGCTTGTGGGTGGATCATAGTTTTTTTTCCAGGATGGCCAGGACACCAAGACCTGAAATGGTCGATATGCCCGCATGCAAAGGAAAATTCAATGTCTGACTCTTCCGAACTTCAAACGGCCATAAATTTTAACCTCGAGCTCCGATTTTCACAAAATTGGACTTTCTAGAATGAGCATGACATAGCTTTATGAAAATAAAGGAACATATTTAGCTCCCGTTAATCAAATGCTCAGTCCTGTTAAATGACATAAATGTCTAGCAGACCCAAAATAGCCACCCACACTCAGAAGGCCATAAATTTTGTATTTCTCAATGAAAATGCACAAAATTTATACCATTGGAATCATTTTTCCAATCCTGATGCATAGAAGTCAATAAATCTAAAATTTGGTAAGGAATCAATGGTTATTTTACAGAAAATGTTTCCTATTCAGGACAATGATTGTATCTGGTAGTTGGGATGCATTCAATGAAGCATGGGCTGATGTTTCTCACTATTGTAAGTTATGGGATAGTATGGAGGGCATTTTATTAGAAACATAACATCATTTCACTTCATTTAATACATATTGTAAGTGGTTTAAGGAAAGATTTTGGGATTCTCATTTTCCCTCCCTCTCTCTTTTCTCAAAATTCTATAAATTAGAGTGTTGGGCTCATTGTAAAGGGAAATAGTTTTTCTTTAGAAAAACTCTGTCAAAATTGTTTTGTGAAGCCAATGTGTTGTAAGCCCTTGTAGTGGACTCCTTGGATGGTGATCCAGGCCCTTATCTTGTAATATATTGAATAGTGCATACTTATGAAGCAATAGATGCAAGTTTGTGGATGTATCTTCCCCTACTGTGTTTGTTTGCATTCCTCTTGCCCTTTTAATCTCATTACATATATATTTTGTCTATATTATGTTGTTACAAGAATCCATTGTCATTGTGTACACATGAAATATTATTGTGAATGTAGTTGCTAGATTGTGGAGAATTATTATCACCCCTTCTAGTATGCACTTTGCTTCTACTTTTCACACATTGGAAGACTATTCTCACTCTCCTTTTCTAGTATATCACCGCTTTAGTGTAGAATTTTTTTTCAGACACTCTCTCTCCCTGGTCCCTTAGAAATTTAGATTAGGATACATATTTATTCCTGCATTAGAATTGATTGTGGTAGGTAGTTTAGGAGCAAGAACAAGCTTTCTCTGGAGGCCTATCTCAAGAAGCAAGTCCCACAACTTGGAGATAGTACCCATGTTATCCAATCACACCATGAGCTCAAGCACACACACTTGTGCAAACCATAGGGTGTTGTGACTTGGTGATAACAATTATCATACAATATAATTTATTAATGTGATTTTTATTTATTTATTCATTTTTATGTTGTATAATTTATTAGTGTTTAATGTTTAAGTTGATTAAACTTGTGGTCATTCGAATCATTTAATTCCAACATACTCCTCATTCAATTAATTATTCTCAATCATAGAAAACATACCTTATAGACTTGTAGACTGATTTGACTGAGACTCTTTGACTATTTCCTTTTCCTTATCTTCCTGATCTGGTTTCAAGATGATCTTATTTTATCTAGGTTCCTCTTTGAATTTGTTAGGAATACATACCTTCTTAGTCCCATATGTAGGATCATCCTTCTTGTTTAACACTCTTCTAACTTGCCTCATAGTATCTTGGAACTAGCTTTTATACCATGGAGATTCATTTTGAATGCAAACTCTATCAATATGAAGTGCTTTATGAAATTTATAGCATATCAAGGTATTATTACCTCTTCACTAATATGAGTTGAGGTTATAGTAGAAATCCATAGCCTTATGACCATATTCAAAGCATGAATAAAAATTACCTTTGAAAGATATTTAATAATCCTAAGAATACTCATTATTTGAGGACCATCTTTTTTAGTTTATATCCCTATGACCAAATTCATTTTATGTATATAAATATCCATTAAAAGAGTAACTGTTGATGCCTAATCATATCACCCCTGAATGTCTGGAACTCGATGTGTTGAAACTCTTAGTGTGATTTCATAACATGGAGATTTCCCCAAAGTGTGGGACTTTGCAATTGGGAAAGCTCTCCGGATGAAGGCTAGTTCCTATTCCTCTTTTAAGATGCAAACATTCAAATTATAAAGGATCTACTATAAAATATACTCTAACTTGCCAAGGAGAAAAGGTTAAGAAGATGCAAGAAAATAAACCTAAACTAACAAAGGTGATGCACCAAAGGAATGTTGAACAATTACTTTTTCCTTAAACACAAACCATAAAAAATGTAATACAACTACCACGCACACATAACCAGGAGTGCAATGAGAGATCAGGTATATCCAATGAACATAAGAGAGCATTCAGATCATCCATAGACTTATGTTATTGCTCCAAAAAATTGATACAGTCCATTACAATGGCCAAGAGGCACAAAATTGCATTACAATTTTGATGGGAGGTTTGAACTCCACAAGATCACTTACAGACCGAGAAGAACGGGGGTGCAAAGCTAAAAATTCCTAACCTCTTAAAAAATGCCCCTCCTTCAATATTTAGGAAGAATGAGAGAGGGAGATGAGAAGAATATAAAATCCTACTTCAAAAACCCCAAAATACATTGAATTCACCTGCAACAATGATGGGTTCTATACAAAACCCATGTGTCCATGTGTTGTTCCTTGTTGGGCAAGAAAGGAAGCCCATACCTCATTACTATGGTAGGTGAGAAGTCTTACACCCTAAAAAATGGTGGAATGTATTTCTTTAGTTTGACTAACTTAGTCTCACTAATTTTAAGATATCCAAAAAGGAGACTGTAAGCTTTCCAAAAAGTTCTTTTTTGTGTAAATAAAAGCTCCTAGTCAATAGTTATGGCCATCTGAAGGATGAGATGTCAATCTGCAAAAAAATGTGAATTGGTGATCTTCCCTTTCGGAGTCTGAAAAGCATGCAACCTTTAAAATCTTGAAATTTGGAATTTCAGACATTTCCATTTTGGAGATTGAAACATTGTTTATCTACCAAATTTTCTTGAGAGTTCCTAAAGTCTGAAACCCGAAAGCCTGAAAGTCTTAAATTTCAAAATTTTAGAACTTGGAATTTCAGATATTGAGTTGATATTTTTTATGTTTTGGGGCTTGAGAGATGTGAAAGTCTGAAACCCGAAAGTCTAAACTTTTAGACTTTCAGAATTCAGAATTTCAGACATTGAGTCTTTAGACCTTTTTTCACTGTTCACCACTCAAAACCCGCCCAAACTTCTGAACCCCCGAAACCCAGAAGTCTAAAATTTTGAGCTTTAGGAGTTCAAACTCTGCCTATCCTTGTTCCGTTCCCACTCACTGAGATCCTTGAAACTCAAAAGTCCAAAATTTCAGACTTTCAGAATTCATGATTTTAGATGTTTGGGGCTGTTTTTTCAATTTTGCACCTAAATACTCCAAAACCCCAAAACTTGAAATTATGAAATTTTGGAATTTTGGAGTTTTAGGTTTTAGAAACCTTTTTCCTTTTTCTGAGTCTCTGAAATCCACCTTAGCCTACCTCTAAAGTCTGAAAAATTTGATTTCAGACTTCTTCTTTTACTAAAATCTCTACAACTAGCTCGGGGCTGCTTTAACCTTTTGGACCAACTCTGAAATGCAAGCTCTCTTGATGGATCAAATCCTCCATTTTCATTACGTGCACCTTCTTGTTTTTCTAATTTTTCTCGAGGGCCAAAATTGCATAGCAGAAACAATACTTTATTACATTAAGTATCCTAACAAGGTTAAACCTATTTGAATATGTTTTCTTGGTCTCCTTCATGTCCTCATAATCACTTGGACCTACCATGTTATCAACACAACTTTTCTCCAAACTCTTATATGTCTTCATTCGTTAGGATGCTTTCTCCAATTATGATTTCAAGGAATTCAACTCAACTTCATACGTAGCGGAATATTCTTCTTGTGATGTTAGGGATTCTATCACAATCCTAATAAGAGATTCCAACTCTTTCATGGCATGATTATGCTCAACCTCCATACAAATTTTTTTTTCTTACAATCCAAAAACAAGGGACTCTGTGATTTCATAATGATTTATTGAACACATCAAATGTTTTTCAACATCAGATGATTTTCTCAATTTTATGCTTCAAGGATATCATATAAGTTGTTAGATTTGATTCATAAGGACCTCACTCTGATACAAATTCTTTGTATTACAATGATTGAGAGGGGGTGGGTGAATAAATCATAGAAAAACTTTAACTTGATTTACAATAACTTACATACATCATTCAAATCAGCCATTTAACATACATCATTAATGTGAGATTATTAAGTGTGTAGTATCCATTCACAAGTACATGAAATAAGAGAAAACACGTGAACACCAGATATAAATTTAGAAACCATTAAGGGGAAGAAAACAAACTAAACCTTTGCATATATTACACAATACAAAGGAATTTAGTGAAGCACCAACTTTACAAGAAGCACCAACCCCCAGTTTAGTAGGACACCAACCCTACAAAGAGAAACAACCCCTAGTTTATTAAGGCACCAATCCAAAAAGGAGGATACAACCCCCTAATATAACCAAGCACCAAATCATCCACCTAAAGATGAAGATCACTTGTTGATTTTTTTCTCCAACACGTGATTGTGATTTCTAGTTCAGCTTCATGCATTCAACACTCTCTCAAACTTCTCTCTCTTCCTTCTCACTCAAACTTGAATCATAATATGATGATAAGGTCTAATGAAATTGAATCCATTTCCCTATACTATTTGAAAATATTCATGCATATTTTCAGATTTTCCCTTTAACCCTTACAAATCTCTTTTCACTTTCTCTAGATCGCTCACATCTCCATTCTCAAGCCAATCTCGAATGAGCCAACAAAATTCATTTTTATACTTTACAAACCCATAAATGACCACATGTTAGCTAGGAACATTAATTTTGGTCATATAAACATGAAAAAATATCTCAAGCACTCATATAAATCACACAAATAGACCACATAGGTTCACATTAGGCCTAACAAGAAAAACTAGCTCACAAGGCCTAAAACATAGTCTCCTTGCTCTAACGGTCACAATTTTGAATCTCAAGGAATAAGGAAGATTCATAATGACTTCAACAGTTCTACCCAAGTAAGGAACATTCTCTCATAATCTTCATAAATTTGAATACCCTCTACATACTCAATCTCCATCACAACTCTTACCAAGAAGCAAACAACTTTCATTAAGTCTCAAACACCTAAAAATCAGTCCTAAAAAGTGAATGAATTGGAAAATACAAATACAAATTCATGGAACAAATGACACGTAAATGGAAATATCTCAAATTGTGATACCACATACAACTCACAAAAATCACCAAATCAAGTAAAAAGGCTTCCAAACACTTCAATTTCGTAAACTTGTCAAACCTTGTTCTCAGTGTCAAGAACCAATATTATGCTCTTTAAGCTCAAAAAACTAAAACACCACTTCTACGCACTGATAAAACTTGGAAATATTTAATAAAATCATGACACACCTCTACAAGGAACAATAAGAATAGTTCATATGAAGAAAAAACCACTTGCACACCTATTACATGACACTTTGAAAAACGTAATTTGTTTGATTAGGCCAATAGGTATTCAACATGAAATCACATCTTCATATCAAGATAAGGACTCTAAACTATCATATAATACCTCAAAAATATATCTATGTCCATTCATCACTGCTACCACATGCAAAATAACAAAATCCCTACAAGACTGGTTTTGCATCATTAAGCTATTTAGCGAAAGGGAAACATGGAGTACTTGTTTCATCCATTATCTCCACTGAACCTACAAAAAAAGTTTGATGTAAATTTATCACACCTCAAAAGGTATCTAGAATAATTATTCTTTCACCATTAAACTTTCAAATTAGGCCTGTACCATTAAATTTTCACAAACATAAGTGTTATTATATACATTTTCAGCAACCCTGGAACATGAGACCACCACCAAAATTACCCTTGAGGATTCCTATACATACATAAATAATCAAACCAAATTTCCCAATCCTTTTGGAAATCATACCATGCATTTCTTCGCTATCACTTTAAAACTATGTTTTATGGAGGGTTTTTGCCTGTTTATCTTGTTAACCATCACTCATTAAAACCTGACGTCCATTTGACTTTATTCTTCTTGCTATAACTTCTTAGTTCCAATACCCAACATCCTCTAAAATATTAGGAATCCATGAAAATTTAACACTTTTGTGTGAGTATATAATCTTGGCTACCGAGATGGGAATGAGTGATTTTAGAGATTGGTAGATCTCAAAATGACTTTTCTTGTGCATTATATTCAAAACCTTGACCTGAAACATGACACGTACCTCTGTAAAAACCTCTTACATGCTTTCAATTCTCATTTATGTCTTCACACTTCTGAAACATTCCATACACCATGAATTACCCATGATATTAAGCCTTGTCTTTATTTTTATTTATTCAAAGGACCTTGTATATTTTAAACCCAATATCCAAATGTGGATCTAAGATAGATGAAGGAAGGAAGAGGGAAAATATGGGAAAATATCACAAAGAATCTAAAATTATATAATCTGGATCACACCATAGTAGTGGAGACAAAGGCCAAAAAATGACTAAAAGCCCTCGAAATCCCTCGCAACATGTTCGTGTTTCAGAAATCTATCAAAAAAGAATGAGGATTCACCCAAATAGGGAGACAAGGAGTAAGATCATATTGAAGGAAATTAGGACACCACTTATTGAAAGCCACAATAACATTTCCAAATAAAAAGGCCACCTAATAGTTTCTTTCTAAGATCTAGATCAGACTTAAACCGAAATAAAATAGATAATTTTCTAAATTCTTAACCAGCATAGAGATCTCAGTTAGCCACCAAAAAACATCAATATTAGGTCCAAACCCAAAAAAATACCCTATCAAATCTTTTCCATACCTTTTAACATATATTTCTATAACCGCATCCGAAACCTCAAAACATTTCACTTCCTTGGGCTAGGATGGTGACAAGTGAACCATATTCTCCTCCCTTGCATTTCAAAAAGTGTCCTCCCCTAAAAAACTAACCACCCAAAAAACAATTTTCTCTTTCACTTATCCATTGTGTCCATCGTTATGATTTTTGTCCATCATGATCTGGAAAGCAATTGATTTATATATATAGTGTCCTTTAAAGCAATCCATTATCATGATATGTATTCGGAAGAAAATTATGATTTATTTTAAAACTAAAATTATAAATAGTAAGATTGTATCTACAATAAGGATTGAGTATGATTTTCAACACAATTGATATTACTTCACCATCTTAAATATTTGAAGAACTATTTATGAATGATTAAAGCTTAATATTAAGGTAATTGGTAATATATATTGAATGGATTCAAAATATATTTCAAGAGAAAAATTTTGCTAAGAAAATAATAAGTGAGTGGGAGACATAATATATTTTTAGTTTTATATATTGTTGTAAAAATAAAAAGGGGTAAATAAAATTGTAACAAAAAAATGGGTAAGTAAGATACATGGAAAACATAGGGGGTATTGTCATTCCAATAATATAATGGGATGGGGTATTAGGAATTGCATAATTGGATTTAAAAACTAACATTAATGTTATTCTTTTATACCCTTTGAATGAACATGTTATACCATACTTTTACTAAGTGAACCCCCTGTGATTTCACAACTAATGATGTGCTTCCTCAATCTTCCATTAACCACTCCACTTGGTCTTCACACTTTCCAATCCTTCACAACCATATAACCACAATGGTAGTTATGTAATTTTCCTCCATAAATCTACTTTTACTAATATTAATTAATACTATTAATAATATTCCTATGTACGTGTTGGGGTAGGGGAAGGGATGCAAATATAGGAAAATGGGATTATGGATAAAGAAACAATGGAGTATGAAATTTATATTTCATTTTCCCACAATTTTTTTTCCTCTTGTACCTCACCAACTTCTCCATTTTTGTGTTATTTAAAGAAAATGAAAAACTTGTGGAATTATTAGTAAATATAAAGAATTAATGTGCATAAATTAAAAAAAGGTGTACCAAAACAATATATAACTATTTGTATTCTTAATGCTCTATCTCCTCCCCATTTAAAAACACAACTACCACCAATAAAATATATGCATATTAATGATTATAAATCAATGAATAATATGACGATGATGGAAATATCCATTATTAAAGAAAGTCCACTATAAAGGCCTATCGACCAATTTTGAATGGTTAGATTATTTATAGTGATGAGATTGGAATATGTATTTACTATTTTAAAAATTTAGAGGTGATATCACTATAGTCACTAAATCATGCATTTAATATGTACATCTAGCCTCTAAATACTTCATTTATATGCATGATTCCTAAGCGAGAGAATTCTTCATTAACACCCATTTACTCTCCTTTGACATTACTTCTATCCTTTTCTATTTTTGATTGACAACTTACATTTTTACATACCAACCGACATCCAACTTAGGTTTTGTTTCATTTTTCAACCTTTTGAGCACCCTATACATGAATTCCCATTATGGACTGGAGTTCCTAGGTGCTAGTATCCACTATGATTGCTTCTCTCCTACTTATACATTTTTCCTATATTTCAGATGTTACTTCTTTATTGTCTTCTTATATCACAATTTTTTGTTGTATCACTTGTTAACAATGCAACTTAAGTATATAATTCATATATATACATGCCTTATTTAACCTCATTATAGTGGAAAGAATTCAAGAGGTGCATACTATTACAAGGAGCTAATACTTTTTAACTAGTACACCAAGGCATACATTTTGGGACTACATACTTCACTATATAGTAGAGTCTACTTTGAATTCCATATCACACATTTTATATTAGGAAAAAATAGTTATATCAAACTATCTCTTTGTACAACTTTCACGAGGGAAAGCTGGCTCAAGGGTCATTATTCCAATGACACACACAAACACACACTATAACTACATTGAGTATTAAATGTAGTGTAGATCTTGATGAAAATCACATTTGGGTAGCTTCCAAGTTTATTCTGAATCAATCATATACATATTTTTAATTTATCTAATGTACGCTTGAGTATTGTGTAGGTATTTAGGGTTTCTTGTGTAAGTATAGGGGTTTACTGAGAAAAAGTGAAGAGAACTTGACATGACCTACAATGAACAAGAAGTGATAAGAAGATACCAAGAAAGAATGAAATCATGAGTATTTCTGTAGACACTCCAACCCAAAAAATACACTAGCACCTAGGTATTCATGTCCCATTCCATGTTATCCTAACCCTATGATTGTAACTTTCTAGAATCAGAAATAAAGCTTACATAGTCCAGAAGTATCCCTTCAAGACCAGTATCTAGCTCATAATCATTTCTGACCTACGAATGCAAGCTGATTCATTCTACAAACCCTATCTATCACTGTTTGTTTAATTTATTTAGATATATCGTACATAATTATTGTTATATCAATCTGATTAGTATCTTCCTTATTTATATTTAATTTTCATTAAATCATTTTGTGAACCCTCTCCTTACATTCCCACTATCAGATTTGTCATGGCTTCCCATACCATTAATTCCAATGTTTCCCCATTCTATATCAAGGTTCAACTTGGAAATCTCCTTGTTAAGCATGTCCAAGCAAATCCAAGATCTAGTCTTTATATATTCAATATTTCCTTAGGAATTTATGTTATTAATCTTAATCTATATACCCTTTACATATTTATGTCTTTAATAATATATCTAAGAAACTATTAGGCACAATCTCTCTTCCCCATACTATGGGATATTTCACTCTTGATGTTATATGTCATGTCATGCCTCTTAATGTTCCCTACACTATCCTTCTATGCCATCCTTTGGTTATATATTATACATGCAATTTTTCTACCCATGTCATAGCATGTAATTCCCGTGGTACAACTTCTTCCATGCATACTACTAAAATGGATTCCACACCTCATATTGTTACTCTTACTAATATTCCCCTCATACATGATGTTGATGATATTACCTATTTAGAACCCTAGTAATATTGATTTACATGATTAATTTTCTATTGGAACCCTTGATACTCCTCCTATAATGTATCACTCTCGATGCACTTCTATTGATCACATGCTTAGTGCTTCTAATGATCTCTCTTTGTATCTTCCTCATCACAAGTTAGAGTACCTTAGGCTGATTTTACATTGACTCCTAATGCTCTCTCTCCTTTCGTGATCCTTTACATGATTTATTTACTAAGCCTACACCTTATATTGTTACATCCAGGGGAATCAATTATCCTTTTTTCACATTTATGTCCATGGTCATTGGGGCTAATTCATAGTACTTTATTTCTTCCAATATTCTTGAATTACATCTATTTCTTACCATTCATACTATGAGCCTCCTAGAATTACATATGTTACACATATTTAGACTCACATATTGATCCTTATATTGGCACTTACTCCTTCCACTATTTCCAATAATCCAAAAGTTACATATGTTCTATTTTTTCCTAATGGACACACTCTTATCGCTTATATATTTCATACTCATATCATTGGGATCTTATACTTTATATGGTTTTCCCCTCAATATGTTGAAATCATTCTCTGGTAGTTCTTATACTTATAAATATTACAACTATTCAATTTTTTCTGCATGCATGACACTATCTTACCCCACACACTATGGTACATGCACTTTCTTGTGACACTAGGTCCTTGCCTCATGTTCACATGTGTTCATATTTTTACATTTACACAACCATTGATACCTTTTTCCTTGGCTCCTCCATATATTCCATATCCATTTTCTCCTACCTTGAGTGCATGTTCTCCTATTCAAGATTCTTGTATTTCCCCTTTAATACAAGTTATTTAAGAATCATCGTGAGGTTGTGTAAGAAAGAGAGACATTTAGTGAAGTACAGTTCCAAACAATAAAATAAGATATGAAGCTAAAGTGTCTAATTTTCATAAGGTTCCTATATTGTACACTTAAAGTTAGGGGTATACACTTTCAAGTTTAGGCCATACAAAATTCATATGTTCTTACACCAACGTATTTTACAATTCTCCGATTGATGACTAAAAATTTCTAATTTCTGATCTATCTTTTCCACCTATTTGCATAATTGGATGCTCCCTTCACTTCCCTTTATAGATAAGTATTTATTTCCTATTTTGTGTTTGATCTATCATTTCATCATTTCTCATTTTTGTGAGTATTAATGCATTATTCTAGTTATGTATGGTGAATTTGGAATTGATTAGATCAGATTAATCTATAGTAATATACCCTTACATCCTATTTATTATTGTGTACTTTTTAGAACATAATTTAATTAGGGTGTATATAATTACATGAATGTATGTGAAATATATTCACATATATAGAATTCAAAATGTATAACACAATGGAAAAAGGTATAAATACAAAGGAACATGAATACATTTAGATGAAGATTAGAATATAAACATGAATATTATAACAAATTACTATCTAGGATTTAAATATTCATCATTGGAAATTTCTCAGTAATAAATTAAAAAAATGTGAACACAAAAACTTTTATAATATTTTGATACAAGTTCAGGTAAAATTGGGAGAGTCCATATCAGGGTGTTTTACTTTATTTTAGTACTGAATGCAAGAGATATGAGTAATTCATTCCATTTTGACTTTAATCATCTTGATAACCAGTTAAATACATGGTAAAGGTACATGGACCTCATCATGCTATATTAAAATTCACACTCTATACATTAGGGCATTATACAATGGGGGAAATTTACACTTAATTCCCTTTGGACTTTATGTTCTCTCTCACATTTGGGGATTAGGTTTATCTATAACATTGGGCTTCCATATATGTATATGATTTCAGGGGTGACTTTAAATCCATATGATATTATTTTTATCACTCTTTCTTAGTGGTTTGTGGGATGTATATACACATTTTGAGACCCTCCATCATTTCAAGAGGTTCTTTGGGGAGACTACAAATCTGTATGACAACCATTTTTTGGTATTTTTCAAATGAAACCCAATTCCATTTTTTATGTGTCTTCTCCTTTAATAAATTTAGCAATGATCACCCCAAATAATTTACTGGCTGAGTTATAATCCATGTTATCCAATCACTTCATCAAGAACATCTTATTTCACCACAGAAAAAATGTTTTTCACTTCCATGCTTTTCACACTTTTAAAAATTCCAAAGTTTTAATTACTCATTTAACATTTTCATTAACTTTAATAGATGAATTAAAGCTTGATTATTTCTATAGAAATTTACTAAACTTTATGTTGTAGGTTTCACTATGGAGATCATGTCAACAATCAAGTGAATCAAACACCTCGAGTGAATATAAAGTGTTTCTACACACTTAAGTATCTTTTCACTACAACAAGGAAATTTTATTTCCTAACATTAAGGGTGTGGTTGTAAATGTAGACACCTATATATTGGTAAATTATCAATTTTTAATATTAATTTAAAATTAATACTTAAATCATGAATTGTGCACACATTCCAAGCTCAATTTTCTATCCTTGACCTTATTACATGAATGCATCTATTCATTATATTTCTCATTCACTTGAATAATTTCTTACATCATTCCACAATAATATACCACTCCTAATTTTTTTGCTCATAAATTTCTAGAACCTTAGTGCTTCCATGCATGAGACCTCCAAATAGGGACACAATTGACAATTATGATTATCTTAAACTACCTAATAGTCAATTTCTCAATCTCATATATCTTGTATCCAAGTTGGCACTATTTCAATATGTTGGCCTCAATTCAAAAATAAAACTATGAAATTTTCTATATAAACAAGTAAAATGAAATGGTGTACTCACTCTTTATGCACATAGAACTTTCAAGGCCACTAATTACAAATATCATTTGAAATCCAATTAAATATCTCCTCGATCTACCTAAAGTAGTAGAAAATATGAGGATAATCCCCCACATAGCTCTAAAGTACTCCTAACAAGGATTAATATTCTATCTTCCCAACTTGCAAGCCCTTAAAATCTTAGTCATATCTAAATATTTTTCAATTGAGAAAGCTACCAATGATTTTTGTATCCATATATATGGAATCCATATGTCGATAAATATGTTTAATTTAAGACCCCTTAAAAAAAGTTCCTATGAAGATAGTGTATAAATTGTACTTCAGGTTGACCACAAATGGTTTTTTAAGGGTTTCTACACATGCTTAGGGTTTGAAGGTTTTTTTTCATACAGAGGGTTTCACACATTTATGAGATTTATTGTTTCATAGTAAGGAACGTCCCAATAGCTGAAACATACAAATACAGTTACAAAATGCTAGAATTTCACCATATGGAACCACCAAATAGGAATAAAAATTAATGAATAGTTTTATACGTAAATAATAATTTCATCAATGTTCATCATTGGCCTCTATAGCCTTAACAAAATCCTCTATTGATAATTTAAATTCATTTCATCCTTTTTCCATGGTCATATTACCTTCTAGAGTATAAAAATAGATAAATGAACCTCTCTTCTTTTGTCTTCTTCTAATTACCACATGGTTTTATGGTCATATCTTGCAAATTTATAATTTTTGTATATTCTAATATGCACATAAAAATTAAATTAAGCAATCTAAATATATTTCTTATTTCTAACCCTAATCCAAATTTTAAATAAGAATTTTTTTATCACATTAATTTAGAAGAATTATGATATAATTTGGAAATACTAGTTATAAATTTATGAGATAATATAATTTATAAATTTTGAAATAAAATATTGATACTTACTTAATTAGGAAATTAGGTATTCAATTGATTCCCCTTTCTATGAAATAAATATTTATTTTGGAAATACTTAGGTCCAATTTTTTAAAATGCTCATTAGATAAATCCAATAGTTATATAAATATTTATCAAGGATTTGGCTCTATAGGAGGGCCCTAGAAAAAGAAATATGAGTCAAAAATAAAAGGGATGAGAATAAGGGGGATATGGAAGAGCATGACTTAGGGAAACACAATAAATATTTTAAGTACATAATAAAAATTATTTCCATGATTAAATGATCGTTCTTTTCAAAAGTATAAGGTATTATTTTCCCCTCCTTTTGTGTTAAACTGTTAATCATTTGTCGTATTTTTATCAATTTTTTGGTATTTTTTGTTAGTTTGGGATAGGGCCTTGTGCCTTACCCAAGGACTTATTGTTTAATGGGATTCATTGAATATATTTTTTTGTTTTTAACAAGGGAGTGGTTCTCTTTCAAAACCATCTTTTTAACCCTTATAAAAAACCTTTATGTGTGCAGACACTTTTTTGTACAAAAACTTGTGATTTATTATAATTATACATTGTTGTAGAGTATATTATGATTTTTATCATTGCTCCATACTAGGATATTATAGAATTTTTTTTTATCATCTTATAATATGTATTTTCTTTTTCCCCCTATTATCCTCCATATCCTATTGTTTCATTTTTATCTTTCTAGTTTCCCTCTCCTTGTTTTCTTTCCCTATATTTTTTAATACTTTCTACATATTTTCCAAAAGTAGACCATAATGTTATGAATCATTTTTGGTGTCAATTTTTTGGCTTTTATTTAATTTTTTTACAACTTTTTCTCCATTTTAATAATCTTTTTTTACACATTATATATAAGCATGCATGCGAATATGGTCCTAAATTGAATTCAAAATACTATAAATGCATAGATACATCATTACATTTATATTATATGTGATATGTGAGTAATAATTTATTATTTTTGAGAAAATCATCATGCCAAAATAAATTGCAAAAAAATAGTAGAAAATTTAAGAATTTAAGGAAATTTCAATGGTATCGAACATTGATTTTTTTCATTTATTAGTTCATTGAAAATGAAAAAATTTATGAAATTACATTACATTGAAATGTTTGTGAAATTGCATTACACTTAGTGTGACGTCTAGAAAGAAAGATTACCATCAATGGGCATGATAAAAATGGAGGGATATCACATGGTACTTAAATATCCCTTATTTTATAATTTTGGATGGAATTTTTACAACTTTAGGAATCCAAGGAAGGAGATCGATATCCTACAGATTTGGAAATAATTCTTAGAAATCATGCAACGTATTTAGTGATTTAGAGAATGATAAAATCATCACATAGTCAAATTCACATTTTCAATAGTCACTAAAAATATGCCCTTGGTAAGATTCACCAAAAAAGTATGGTTATGGACAACCATATGTTTTTTTCAAAGTTTCTCTATTCATGTTGGGTTTTCAAGGTATTTATAGCTTCACTATCTAAAACCACCCTATGGGTCCTATCTCTAATGATTATCTCATAATTGAAAAAAAGAAAAGGAAAACACTAAACATTCTTCTAAAAATCTATTATTGCACATATTTATGTTCTAAGAGTATTATTTTACGAAATTAGTTCCAAATTCAATGAAAGTGTATGTTGAATATTGAATTACAATGAGTTTGGTTGGTTCTAGTGTAGTGCCCACTCCTCTTCAAAACTATTTTCATTATCATGATATTACTGTCGGATTGATACTTAGACATTTTGACTATTATATATTGATCAGTAGATGATAGACTATGTAGATATTTAGACTATTGACATGTTGTGATTTACATTTTGATTATGATACACTAGATGACACTGGTAGACAATTCAATATATGTTGATTTGCATTATTTGGATTTTATACTAACATGTTATACTTTGAATGTTCTGAGTAGAATTATGATCTCATGGATGTTAGAATCGAATTATTTGATATGTTGATAGATGAAAGGATTACTTAATTTTTGGATGGTGATTACTGATTTCTATGTATATATTACTTCTTTATGTTGTTGATGCGATCATGAGGCTAGAGATATTTTTTTTTGTGTTTGTAGGGACATTATATCATACATTAAAAGGGAATTGTGGATCAACCACATAAAAATTTTGGGTGTTTTACAACATGGCCAAATTTGACTTGTGAACGATGTTTATGTTGTGTTATTGCATGCCTAGTTAAGAGGTTTCCCATGGGGGGGTGACCTCACATGTGTGGCCATGGAGTGTAATGTTTTCCCTTCTTTTAATTTTGTGTGTTTAATTTTGTGTTATATGTATTTAATTATTGGGAAATTTTAGTCACTTTATTAGCAATTATAAATGTGTCTTAATTAGCTAATCCAACTTAATTTGTTAACTAAAATAAGGATGTGACAATTGGATAATTATGAGGGTATATGGCCCTTGAAATCTTGTTGATGTAAATTAGATTTGTGTTGGTTTTTGTGTTGTATACTCTTTTCCAACTTCAAAATTCAAATTTTGACTTGGGAGACTTTTTTTGAGACTTATGGGACAAGATAAGCTTGTCCGGTGCCTCTTAAATTCATCCAAAAACCATACATATTGTATAGGGAGTTAATTTTAGGATTAATTATGCATTATAGATTGTAAAAATTGAAAATAATTTGACTTTCCATCTTACCACAATTAATTTGTCTATTATAGGCATGTTATGCAAGTTGGAGTGTCATTTGGGCATCTCAAAGGTCTTACATGTGCATTTAATTATTTTGGGCTTGGTGATTGACTTGTGTGTTGGAATGAAGGAGTGATTAAGTGGCATCCTACATGGAGCCACCTCATCATCCGCTCATCCCATTTCTGTTTATTGATTGAATTTGAAGGATTTTGGGTTACTTGTCTCATTTCTTCTCTTGCACTTTGTAAAATTTGGTCTTGAGTTGCATGCTTGGAGCCTTTTCAGAGTTTTATTTGGAGTGTGCTTGGTTTGAAGGTGTTAAATTTTTTTTTGAGTGAATATTTTTGGAGGCTTAATGGATAGGAAGGATCTACACCTTTTTTATTTTCATATCTATGTTTTTAAATGTGAAAATTGTGTTTGTATGAGTATTTGCATGGGTGTTGTGAGTGTGATATATTGGGTTTGGGTAGCTTTCCTTAAGAAGGGATTAGGAGATGGAAGTATGGGACCATTGGGGAGGGAAAATGGATTTGTGAGGAATGCATTTTGGAGGGAGTGTAATTAGGAAATCCACCTATGGGGAGTGAAAAGGAAAACATGGAAATATTTTTACATATTTTAAAGGGGAGAGATAAGGATGTATTTTAATGTTTTGTATTATGAACATGGAGGTTTTTTGGTCAAACTTCTACTTCAATTGGGAGGAAAAAGGATGTGTTTCCCATATTCCTTACTCATTTTGGCTTTATTTCAAGCCTATGTGTTGATTGAGAAAGTTATTAATATTGTTGATTATATCCATTTGAATGTGTTGAATGATTTGTGGATTGTATGTCTTTTTGGAATCCATTTTTTTAAGGTTGTCAAAGTTGCATTATAATATCCATTGTTCTTTCGTTGGGGCTTGGGGGGAAATAAGATGGTTAATTATCCTCTTATTAGATTAAATGTTTTCTGGAGAGCATTGCTTATCCCCCTTTCTTTGTATTATGATCCAAGTTTTTTGAAGAGTTGATGGATGCAAGTTGAAAGCTAAAAGTTGGGAGAAGAATATCTATGTTGTAATTTGATCATATTATTATTCCCACTTAGAGTGGAAGATTGTATATTTTGTATGTTTGAAAAAAGGTTTTGTAATATTTCATTTATTCCAAGTTGTAGTGGTTTAGTGAATGCAGAAAGAACTTTTGTTGTATACCTTGTTGGAAAGGACTATTTTTATTGAAAGAAATGGATTAGAAGTTCCTTTCTGAAAAATAATATCATTGCAACTTGTAGTTTTCACACTTGTATTGTATTGTTACAAAGAGAAATTCCAAAGTATGTTTAATAAAAGAAAATTTACATTTCATGTTGTTGAAGGTTGTATGTTTGAATGGAAAAGCTATGCATTTGGAAATTTTGAGTTATGAAACTAGATATAATATCAATGTAGTAACTAATGAATGGAAGACTCCTTAGTTAAAATTAACATTACATTAAACATCCACTTAAGTAGAAAAACTGTTGAAAAATGCATGTATTGAAGGTTATGTTTTCGGGAAACAAAGCCGCCATCGTGTGCAGAGCGGTGGTTTCAGAACTACCGAATAGCTTAGAATGGAGGTTGATGAACTTCCCCCAGATAGGGTAGTGATCATAGCACCGCTGGCCTACATAGGGTGGTGGTTTCATCACTTTTGACAGAAAATTCAAAAATCTCAACTGTGAAAACCGAGATTGAAATTTAATTGAAATATAAGCCTAAAACCATTAAAAGGAAACTAGCACCAACTAGTAATTAATTAAATTAAATTATTTAAGCATATCAATCCTTTTATAGACACCCAAATGTGTAAAATTCATATTTTTAATGAAATGGGGTTTTTCCCATTTGTTGACTACAAAAACAATGTTTACATCAAATAACAAATAAGAGATCCATGGTGGGATATCTACATCAAGCAATGAAAATACTACAATAGTAAAACCTTTACAACTAAAATCAAGAAAAATTCTACATAGATATACTTCTTGCTCTCATGGATTCTCCTCCTTCTCCTCGTCCAAAACCTGCAAAACAAAACTGAGAAAATGAGGTTGTTTTAGGGAAAATAGGAATAAAAGGAAACTCATAAGGATATTTAGGGCAAACAAAATCTATGGGATAGGATAGATTCAATTCAATGGTCCAAATTAAACCCAACCTCACTTAAGTGGGAGATTATTTTGTAGGAATGAATTTAATAAAAGAAAAAAAAGCATGGGTAATGGGGTGAATGGGGTCACTTAGTGGCTAGCAAAAACAATTAAAACTTTATGTTAGAAAATAAAGGAATCATGGTTCTTAATAATTAATTAAACTAATAGAACTTGGTAAACGTGTTGTTTTAAACCAAAAATATATTTTAGGAAGTAAAATAAAAATATTTAATTATTAATTTAATTATGACATTCACAAGGTTGTGTAGAAAGACTTTAACCAAGAAATTTATTAATTGTGGAAATGCCTAACCTTGCAAACCCCTTTAAACAAAAAACAAAAAAATATTATTACCATAGACTTGACTATTAAATTATTAGTTCTATTATGTTTTGAGAGTAGAAATTTGTGGGCATTATATCTAGTGCATTATTATGTAAAATGACTTTCCACATTAATATTTTTGTGATCCCACATTATATTCAACCTAATATTAGGGTTTCACCTTTTAGTGAGCCTACATTATTTTGAGCCTGAAGTTGATATATTTATAGAGATATATACCATTGCTTCCTTAGTGTTAGATCTTACTATTGTTTCCTTTGATTTTTCAAAAACAATTATCCCTAGTTGAGTTGTTTTATATTTATTTCATAGTGTTCACTACAAAGACGAAGTGGTGTGCGCGATGATGTTATGAGTTATATGTCATCATTGTTAGTGATCGATCAGAGGATGAGACTCTTAGACTATCACTTGACGAACACCCCATTTTGTAGATTTTTCTATTGTTTTTCCTAGTGAGGTTATAGGGTTTCCTCCGCCATGTGAGATTGACTTTCATATTTATTTGGTTCCAGGAGTAGAGCCTATCTCACACGAACCATATATGATGACCACACTTGAGCTATGTGAGCTCAAGTTTTAGTTGGAGGGACTTATTGAGAAAGGCCTAATACATTCTAGTGTATCTCCTTGGGGTACACCAGTGATCTTTGTGAATAAAAAGGATGGATCTCTACATTTATGTGTGGACTACAGGAAACTAAACAAAGTAATGATCAAGAATCGTTACCCCATTCCATGGATAGATTATTTATTTGATTAGATGAAGGGGGCCCACTGTATTTTATAACATAGGTCTTAAGTCAAGATACCATCAGCTGAGGATTACAGAGGAAGATATCCACAAGACAACTTTCCACACGAGAGATGGCCATTATGAGTTCACAGTGATATAGTTTGGTCTAACAAATTCCCCGGTTGTATTCATTATTTTCATGAATGGGATGTTCAGGATGTTTTTAAATTGATTTGTGCTCATGTTTCTTGATGAAATTCTAATATACTAATGTACACGTGAGGAGCACGAGGATCACCTTCATCAGGTACTACATTGTCTTCATGAGCAGTAGATATACAGGAACTTGGAGATGTGTTCCTTTTTCTAATCAGAGATTAAGTACTTAGGTAACATCATTTATGGGGAAATTATAGAAGTCTATCATTCCAAAATTAGAGATATTATGGATTAGCCAGCGCCAACCAATGTGACTGAGGTGTGCAGTTTCAAGGGGTTGGCAGGTTATTATAGGAGATTTGTTAAGGACTTCTCTCAGATTTCACACACCATCACTTCCTTTCACTAGAAAGGGAAGAAGTTTTTTTGGTCTGATGGATATGAGTAAGCATTTAATACACTGAAGTAATGCCTTACGACAACACCAATTCTTACAGTTCTTGATCCTCAGCGGGATTTCTTTGTGTGTATGGATGCTTCTTTGGTAGGATTAGGAGGTGTTTTGATGTAGGAGGTTTATGTAGTTTCCTTAGAGTCTCACCAAATTAAGGATTATGAGCTCAATTATTTGACTCATGACCTTGAGCTTGTGATAGTGGTGCATGCTTTGGGGCGTTGGCGTCATTTCCTTCTTGGCAGGAGGTTCATTCTCAGGACACACCATTTCAGCTTATGTCACCTCTTCACGGATCCCAATATCAACGCTCTTCAAAAAATTTGGATGAATTTTATATGTGAGTATGACATGGAGACAGACCATGTGAAAGGAAAGGAGAATGTGGTTGCAGATGCTTTGAGTCGATGGAGAAATTTGGTTATGACTACTTCAGTGGGTACAAACTTGTAGAGAAGGATTTTGTGGCAAATTCCACATGACAACTTCTACCTTCTAGCTAGATAAAATATTAAGTCTCAGATACCCCTTGAAGGAAAGTTTTATTTATTTTCATTAGAATCAGACGGACTTCTGTGACATAGAGTAATGTAGCCAAATTCTAAATAAACTCGATATACTACAAATAATATGAACTCGAAAGGAAAATAGATCCCATTATTCATTATTGAATAATTAATTACAATGTTTCCTAAATAGGAAAACAAATCCCAACTCAAGTTTCCAAGAAAACTCTAACTAACTTTGACTAAATCTACTCTAGGTTGCAGAAATTACTATTTTTAGCAATTTACTAGAACTTGCTATTCTTAGTAAGTTCGCATGCTTATTCGTACGGGCACAAAAAATTCCGCTCATCTTCTACATTCCTAAATTAGAGGAATTTTAAACTTTCTAACTCATAATGCAACTAATAGACTAAAATTAACTGATGATCAAAAATAGGAAAAAAACGAACTACAATTTAGATCCTAATTTTCAGCCTTAAGATGGCAGATTTATGGCCCAAAAATGTGCTGAACATTTCTCCAACCGGTAGGGCCAATTGACCAGTGCCTTCATCTCATCGAGACATGTGGTTTAAAAAACAAACTCAAACAGAAACTTGGAGCTCAAGTTATGACCTTGTCAAGTTCCTGCTAATTTTGGCGCATCATTCTCCCCTGCTTGAAAAAAATGCAGCTCCTGCAAGTTGTCTTCTTCAAACTACTTCCATTTATATGCATGCAACTTCTTAATCCCCCACTCTGTGACCCAAGTATTTTCCTCTTGTTCCAGTCCTTTCGAATGTACCAAATATTTTTTGTATTTCCCATGTCGCATGTCCATTGTTTTCTTATCTAGAATCTAATCCACTTCTTCTTTCTTCTTCACCGGAACTTGCTACCTCTAATCTACTACTTCATCAATAAAATCCCCTTCTAAACAATCCCAATGAAAAGAATACAATCTGAAACATTAAACACTTGAGAAATATCAAAATTCCCTGGCAATTCTATCTCATAAGCGTTATCATTTATTTGTTTCACGATTTTGCAGGGACCAATATTCTTGTACTTCAGCTTGTTATAGGTTCCTTTTGGAAACCTTTCCTTCCACAGGTATACCATAACCCACTCACCAACTATAAATACCTTTCTCCTTCTATGCACATCTGTTATTTCCTTATACTTATCATTACTATTCTGCAGCTTCTTCCAAACTTCTTCCTACAATTGTTGTATATGTTCGGAAAATGCTTCTACATCATCACTGACTCTACCATTAACTGATAGATGTACCAAATCTAATACCAAATTTGCATTACTCCCTTAAATAATTGAAAATGGAGGATTTCCTATGGATCTATTTATGGAACTGTTATATGCAAACTCATCTTTTGTTAATGCTAAGTCCCATTTTATCAAATTTTCCCCAACGATGCACCTTAACAAGTTTCCAAAACTTCGATTTACCACCTCTTCTTTCCCATCACTCTAAGGATGATAGGCACTACTAAACTGTAGTGGAGTTCCCAATTTCTTCCATAAAGTCCACCAGAAGTGACTGAAGAACCTTGTGTCCCTATTTGAAGTAATGGTTTTTGGAACACCATGCAAACAAACAACTTCTCTAAAAAACAAATATGCTATGCCTATCGCATCACTTGTTTTCTTGTAGACAATAAAATGAACCATCTTAGAAAAAATATCGACAACCACAAAAATTTATTTGTTACCTCGTTGTGTTTTTGGTAATCCCAAAACAAAATCCATACTTAGATTTTTCCACAACCCTTTAGGAGCGGGAAATGACATATACAACCCTCTATTCTATGCATGGCCTTTCGAGACTTGAAAAATTCGACACCTCTTTACATATCTTACCACATATCTTTTCAGCTTTGGCCAATAGTATTTCACTTATACCAAGGCTATCATCTTATCTTTAACAAAATGCCCAACCACTCCTCCACTATGCAACTCTTTCACTATATTATCTCTCATAGACCCAACTGGAATACATAGTTGCTGTCCCTTGAATAGGTAGCCATCTTGTAAAACGTACTCATCCTAGACATCTCCTAAATTTTCTGACAAGGGATGAATTAACCTTTCAACAATATCCTTGAAATCAGAATCAAAAGAATACAAACCCTTTATTGCTTCAAAACCCACCACCTCGTTTTGCATAGTGGTAAAAAAATGCACACACCTACTCAATGCATCTACAACTTGATTGTGTTTTCCTAATTTATGTTTTAGAGAAAAAGTATAACCCTGCAAAAATGATACCCACTTTGCATGCCTACTATTCAACTTCTTTTGTGTATTCACATACTTTAGGGCTATGTGGTCTGCAAATAACACAAACTCCTTAGGAACTAAGTAATTCCTCCAATTCCTTAATGCTTTTATAATTGCATAAAATTCCACATATAAGTAGAGTAGTTATTTCTTACCTCATTCAGTTTCTCACTAAATAAAGCTATTGGCTTTCCACCTTGACTTATAACAACACAAATACCCACATGTGAGGCATCGCAATCAACCTCAAACAATTTATCAAAATTTGGTAGTGCCAAAATGGGTGCCTCTATAACC
The DNA here is from genome assembly GCA_019776745.2 of Taxus chinensis. NCBI lineage: Eukaryota > Viridiplantae > Streptophyta > Pinopsida > Cupressales > Taxaceae > Taxus > Taxus chinensis. The sequence goes on from CM034146.1 coordinate 237,084,228, forward strand.
TTCTTCTTCAAGAATTGAAAACTATTCTCAGTTGCTTTTGTCCACAAAAACTCCCTTCCTTTTGTGCAATATGTTATAGGTGCTATAATACTAATGAAATTTTAATAAACTTTCTGTAAAATGTTGCTAGACCATGAAAGCTTCTTACCTCTATTATACTCCGTGGATTAGGCCATTCAATAATTTCCCTTATATTTTCTGAGCCCATCTGTACTCTATATGCTGAAATAATAAATCCCAAGAATACCAAACTCTCTTGCATAAACGTCCACTTATTCACATTTTCATAGAGTTTATCTTTCCTTAACACTTCAAATATCACCCTTAAATGCCTCAAGATCAAGATATCATCAAAATAAACCACAAAAAACTTACCATTATACTTCTACAGCACAGTGTTCATCAGTATCATAAAAGTAATAGGTGCATTGGATAACCCCAATGGCATAACCAACCACTCATATCATCCATTTCCTTTCTTGAATTTTGTTTTCCACTCGTCTCATTCTCTAATACAAATATGATGGTAACCACTTCGAAGATCAATATTAGTGAAATACCTAAATCCAACAAGCACATCTATTATGTCATCAAGGCGAGGTATTGGGAACCTATACTTGATTGTAATTTTATTGATTTCTCTGCTATCCGTGCACATTATCCATGTTCCATCATTATTCGGTGTTAATAAATATGGGGTTACACACGAAATCATGCTCTCCCTTACTACCCCCTTTATCATGAGCTTTGTCACTTGCATATTCAAATCTGCATGCAATGTCGGGCTCATCCTATAAGCCGCTTGATTTGGGAGTTAAGATGTTGTAATCAAATCAATATGGTGTTGAATATCTCTTTTGGGATGTAATCCATCTAGTAGCTCAACATGAATAATATTAGAAAAATATTCTATTAACTCCATTATTTCTATTGGTATTTGTGCACTTGCAGGTTCATCCTTATTTGTGACTAGTGCATAACAAAAACTAGTTTCCTTTTCCTCCTTCATAAATTCCTTTACAGAAAGCATATTTTTCAGCCTTTCCCTCTTCCTTACAAGGTAGAAAATCTATTTTTGTGTCATCCTTCCAAAAATTATAAGTATTCTTTCCCTTGTCGTAAATAAATTTTCTATCAAATTTCCATGGTCTTCCTAGCAGCATATGACATGCATCTATAGAAATAACATCACACCAAATCTCATCCTTGTAACTGTTCCCAATAGAAAAAAAAATTAAACATCTCTTATCAACAGTAACTTCATTACCCTTATTAAACAATGCAATATGGTAAGGGTTAGGATTCTTCTCGCAATGCAGACCCAATTTCTCAACCATCTCATTTGAAACAATGTTCTCACAACTACCACCATCAATAATAACATTACATACCTTTCCTCTTGAAGTGCATCTTGTTATGAAAATATTTGTATGCAACCATGCGTCCCCATTTATATCCTTTCTTGGAGTAATCATCATCCTCTTGATCATCATATTTTCTCCAACATCTGGTGGAATTTCTAGGTCATGTTCATCCTCTACTTGTTCACCTTCAACAATATTTACTCTTGGAGCATCTCGTTTCCTCTTGTCATGTGTATAAGAATGCGGAAATTCAAAATCCTGATTCCCCTCTTCACCACATCTGTAAGAAACAAATGGTCTTCATGGAGCCTCCCATCCTCTATCTCTAACATATCCTCTTCCCCTAGAAAATCATCTTCCTCTTTGTTGATTCTAGAAATATTGTCTTGTATATTCTTACTTTTCCACTCCACAAGGTGATTCTTCCCTACCTTGGCTAAAACCATCTCATCCCCGAAAGGAAGATGAGGCCCCCTATTCATTCCAGGCGATCTCCTAAAACTTTGACGACTTTTTTTTCATCGGCCTTTAAAGATAATTGATAGGAATCCTCCATGCTCTTAATCCTATGCATACTTATCTAATCTTGAATAGAAAATTTTAATCCATTTACATACCTTGCATCCATTTGTTCCTCAGTTTATTCATGCTCTACACGAATGGACAATTTGTAGAACTGATTTGTGTATTCCTGCACTGTTTGTAAGTTCTATCTGAGATTCTAAAACCTCCTGTAAAGGGTTTATGCATAATCCACATGGAGAAATTTTTCTTTCAGCTTCTTCTCCATCTTAATCAATGTTCTAATTATTTCTTTCCCCTTTCTTTACCTCTCTTTTTGTAGTTGATCCCACCATAACATAACATGATCTTTCAGTTTAGTGCATGCAAATTTTACCTTCTTTTCTTTTGATATAGCCTTCCAATCAAAACATTTCCCCATGCTATTCAACCAGTCTATCATCTCCTTTGGTTTTAGACTACCTTCATAATCTAATACATCAACTCTTATCCCATCATTCTTTCCTTATAATGCTTGAAGCATCCTTTATTCAAAACCTACTGGTGGCACTATTGTTTCCTCCTCTTCACAACTTATTCTTCATCTGTGTCATATCCACTTTGATTTCCTCTCTAGGTTATCATTGCAGTAAGCACAATAATTTGCCTCTGTAGATCATGCATATTTCTATTCAGCTAGGAAATACCACCTCCTCTTCCGACCATTTTTAAAAAAAGACTCGAACCAGCTCTGATACCAGATAATGTACCCAAATTCTAAATAAACTCGATATATTGCAATTAATATGAAATCTAAAGGAAAATAGATCTCCTTATTTGTTATTGAATAATGTTTCCTAAATAGGAAAACAACTCCCAACTCGAGTTCCTAGGAAAACTCTAACTAACTTTGACTTAATCTACTATAGGTAGCAAAAATTACTATTTTTAGCAGTTTACTAGAACCTACTATTCTTAGTAATTTCACATGCTTATTCAGATGGGCACATAATTTTTTTTGCATCTTATACATTCCTAAATTAGAGTAATTTCCAAATTTCCTACTCATAATGCAACTAATAGACTAAAATTAATTGATGCCTAAAAATACGAAAAAAACAAACTACAACTTAAATCCTGATTTTCGGCCTCAAGATGGCGGATTTAGGGCCCAAAAATGTGCCGAAAATTGCTCCAAATTGTAGGGAGGGTCAAATGGGGCGTTTGTCTCATTGAAACACGTGGTTTCAAAAAAAAGGACTCAAATGAACACCCGGAGCTCAAGTTATGACCTTGTCAAGTTCCTGCTAATTTTGGCACATCATAGAGGCCAGATCTATGTACTTAGGGATGGAGGTTTGAGATAGAATATCATGGAAAAGGCTCATTATGCACTTTATTTATCCCATCTAGGGGTGAAGAAGATGCATGCCACCTTGAGACAGTTATACCATTAGAGAGGTCTTCAGAGAGATGTAGCTTAGTTTATGTTGTGTTGTTTAGAGTCTCAGAGGGTGAAGGCCAAACATCAACATCCAACTAGCCTTATCTACCCACATGCTATACCAGAGTGGAAATGGGATAGCATTTGTATGGATTTCATAGTATGGCTACTGACGTTGAGATACCACCACAAATCCATCATGGTCACGGTGGATAGATTGATGATAGAGGCTCATTTTTCTCTATTAAAGACCACCTATATAGCTAGTACAGTAGCGTGAGTTTACTTAGATGAGATTGTCAGATTACATAGGATTCTATGCAAGATTATTTGTGACCATGATCCCTTATACACCTCTCATTTTTGGACTACCATAAATCATGCCCTTGGGACAAGTATCAACTTTAGTACAACATATTATCTAGAGACAGATGGACAGACAGAGTGGGTGAACCTTATTTTAGAGGACATGCTTTAGATGTAAATCATGGACCATCAGTCAAGGTGGGAGGATTATTTGTAATTTCTGGAGTTTACGGTAGGGAGTACAAGACACCATTGATTTTGGATAGATTGGAGGACAAAGTATCTCTTGGGTAATATTTGTTACAGGACATGGAGTTGTAAGTTGTTTTAATTAGATAGAAAATTTAGGAGGCACAAGATAGACAAATGAAATATGCAGATCATAAGAGAGTTGGTTGTAGCTATGAGGTGGGCACAAAGGTGTTTCTTTGTGTCAGACCTCATAAGATCCCTATCTGTTATGTGAAAGGCTCTAAGTTAGCAACTAGATTTGTGGGTCCATTTAAGATCTTTTAGTGGATCGGTCCCTTAGCTTATCGTCTAGCCTTACCACCAAACTTGTCTCACGTTCATGATGTATTTCATGTTTCTATTCTTAGGAGATACATTCCAAATCCCTCTCATATATTGTATTGGACCGCATTTTAGGTGAAAGAGTAGGGGCAGGTGACTGTGAATCTTGTGCGCATCATAAATCATAGAACCCTAGACCTTCGAGGCTGCGAGATTGACCAGATGTGAGTCTAGTGGGATAGGTATGATGAGACTACATCAACATGGGAGTATTCTACTTTGTTACAGGGCCAGTTTCCACAACTATTTCAGTTACTTCTAGGAGGAAGTTGAGTCTAAAGCGAGCGGGATGTAGTGACCACTCCTCTTCGACACTATTTTCATTATGATAATATTATTGTTGGATTTGTACTTAGACATTTTGACTATTATATATTGATCAGTAGATGATAGACTATGTAAATATCTAGACTATTGACATGTTATGATTTACATTTTAATTATGATACACTAGATGACACTGGTAGACAGTTCGTTATATGTTGATTTACATTATTTGGATTTTATACTGACACGTTATACTCTAGATTTTCTTAAGTAGAATTATGATCTCATGGATGTTAGAATTGATTTATTTGATATATTGACAGATGATATAATTACTTAATTTTGGATGGTGATTATTGCTTTGTATGTATATATTATTTCTTGATGTTGTTGATTTAGTCGTGAGGCTAGAGAGGTATTTGTTTGTGTTTGTAGGAACATTATATCATACATTGAAAGGGGATACAAGACCAACAACAGAAGAATGTTGGGTGTTTTGCAACATGGACAAATTTGAAAACTTGTGTCTAATGTTTATGTTGTGTTATTGCATGCCTAGTTAGGAGGTTTCCCATGGGGGGTGACCTCACATGTGTGGCCATGGGGTGTAATGTTTTCCCTTCTTCTAATTTTATGTGTTATATGTATTTAATTATTGGGAATTTTTGGTCACTTTTTTAGAAATTATTAATATATCTTAATTACCTAATCTAGCTTAATTTATTAACTAAAATAAGGATGTGACAATTGGATAATTATGAGGGTAGATGGTCATTGAAATATTGTGCATGTAAATTAGATTTTTGTGGGGTTTTGTGTTGTGTACTCTTTCCCAACTTCAAAATTCAGATTTTGACTTGGGAGGCTTTTTTGGAGGCTTGTGAGATGGTGAATATTGGGAAATGTTGTACTCAAGAAAAAAGGAAAAAAATAGTGAACCTATTAAAAAGGTATGCCGATGTTCTTGCTTATTCATATGATGATCTCAAAGCTTTTCAACCAAAGGTGATGCAATATTATATTCCTCTAAGACCTGGGATTAAACCTTTCAAATAGAAACAAAGGCAATACAATCCCAAGATTGTTGATACCATTTTTCAATAGATTCAAAAATTACTCAAAGCAAAGATCATTTTCCCATATACATCATTCAACATGGATTGCCAACATTGTGCCAGTAAGAAATAAGAATGGTGATAATTGTATTTGTCTATATTTTAGGAATTTAAATTAGGCTTATCTAAAAGAAATATACCCTCTCCCCATGATGGATCAAGTTTTGCAGGTTGTCACAGGCTCTGAGATGTTGTCTATGCTGGATGGATTCTCTGGATATAATCAGGTGGAAGTCAGTAACCCAGATCAGCACAAGAATACTTTTATTACTCCTTGGGGCACATTTTCCTACAAGAGGATGCCATTTGGTCTTATCAACACTGGTGCCACTTTCTAGAGGGCAATGGAATTAGATTTTGGTAGTCTTAAAATAAAATGCATTTTTTGTATAGCTTGATGATTTGAATGTTTTCTCCAAAACAAGAGCATATCACTTTCAACATCTTGAAATGGTCCTTCAAAAATGTAGAGAATGTGGAGTATCTCTTAATCATAAAAATTCTGTCATTTTTTTACTGAAGGCAATCTGTTGGGACATATTGTCTCCAAAGAAGGAATCAAGATAGATCTAGAAAGACTTCAAGAAATTCAACAGATTCCTCTTCCTACAAGAAAAAAGGGTGTTCATTCTTTCTTTGGTTAGAAAAAATTCTTGAGGATATTCATTCCAAAATTTTCATAACTGACTATGAGAATTTCTCAAATGATGAAAGGGAAACAAACCTTCATTTCGAATCATAAAGGAAACTAAGATTTTGAAGGTATCAAGAAAGGTATTGCCAAAACTCCCATCCTAGCATGTCCTAATTTCAACAAAGATTTCATTATCTATTGCTATGCTACTGAGAATACTTTGGCTGCTATACTAACTCAGAAAGACTCTGAGAATCATAAAATTCTAATTGCCTTCATGAGCTATGTTCTAAAAGCTCATGAACTAAAGTATACCTTGATGGAGAAACATGCTTTTGTAGCATTCAAAGCTATCAAGTACTTTCATTTTTATATCCTTAATTCTTACTTTGTTGTATTTGTACCTGATATAAATTTTAAGTCTAATATTAGACAACAAGAGTTTGAAACTAAGTGAGGAAATTGGGTGGAAAATGTTCAAGAATATGACCTTGATATCAAGCCAACAAAGCTAGTTCGGGGTAAAGGCTTATGTGAACTCATTGCTGAGGGAGTTGATGAAGAATTGTCCATAGAAGTCGTTGATATTCCTATTGTGCTCTTTCTCAGTTAAACAAACGAGTGGTATGATGATATTACAATTTTTTTTGCTTATGGAGAATGTCCGTCTCACTTGATTACTAAGGAAAAGAGAGATATTAAGCTAAGGTCTGCACATTATGTATCATGGGAAAATGATTTATTCAAGTGAGGCATTGATGGAAGATTCCTTAAATGTGTGGACAAAGAGCAACAGAAGAAGTTCTTTGTATCTTTTCATGATCAAGTCACTGAAGGTAATTTCTCTTCTATTGTCACTACTCACAAACTCCTTCATGTAGGATACTAATGGCCTACATTTTTTTAGATGTAGAAAAATGGGTATGAAAGTGTGAAGCCTGTTATACTTTTGTTGGAAGACATAAGTTGGTTGATTTACTACTCAAACTAGTAGTTATTGATGAGCCTTTTCAATAGCGGGGATGGAGTTTTATTGGAACTCTTAACCCACCTTCCAGTGCTGGACATACTCACGTGCTAACTGCTACAAATTACTTCACAAAGTGGGTAGAAGCTATTCCAATCAAAAGTACTACTTCAGATGTGGTGTGTAATTTTATCAAAGAGAACATCTTGATAAGGTTTGAAGTGCCAAACAAAATTGTGAATGATAATGCTTCTAATTTTTCTTCTTCCAAGATGATGGATTTTTTCTATGGATACGAAATTTCCCTTACTCATTCTTCATATTATTACCCCCAAGGGAATAGACAAGTGGAATCAACAAATAAATTTTTGGTAACCATAATTCGGAAGCTTGTTAATTAATCTCAAAGGAATTGGCACAAGAAGCTCTATGATGCCCTCTGGGAAAATAGAATTACACCCAAAAGAGCAATTGGAATGTCTCCATTTTAGGTGGTGTATGGTGTTGAAGATCAACTTCTAGTAACAGTTGAATTGCCAGCCTTGCACTTGATGAAGGCTATTGAGGATTCAAGTTTCATAAACTCCTTGGAAAAGAGGATCATGTATCTCTAAAAACTAAATGAAGATAGGATGCAAGTCTTCGATAGGATCTCTGATCATCAATAGAAGGTGAAATCTTTGTTTGAAAAAAAGACTAGACTCAGAGATTTTCAAGTAGGAGACATTGTTTTACTATGGGACAAAAGGCATGAACCTTGTGGAAGCCATGGTAAGTTTTATTATCTTTGGCTTGGTCCTTTCAAGATAAGACACTTTGCTGGTGAAAATTATTTCTATTTGGATTATATGGATGGATATCCTCTCCCATTTCCTTATAGTGGGTAGTATTTAAAGTTGTTCAAGTCCTAGGTGATTAGGCAGTTCCTTTTGTATATTGTGTGCAGTGTCCTATTTTTGGTCTTTCCTTTGTGTCCCTGTTCCTTTTTCCTTTTGTGTTTTATCTTCTATGTTGTTTTTCCTTTAACTCTATTTGCTTAATGAATAAGGCATTGGTCTAATTTCCCATATTTTTACTTGTGGTTCCTTATCTTGCCTCATTCTTTTATCCTAGTCAAGTCATCCCCAGAAAGAACCAGTTGTTGTCACCCAAAAAATTTCCTCCTTTTTTTAAGACAAATTTCTAAAATTTTGAGTCATTGTCCTTTGGAAATGTTCTAGTAAAGGAAGAAATTTAGGAAGTTCGAAAATTTCACTCTTTGGGGTCATTTTTAGTGTTATTTGGTTAAATCAGACATTTTTGTCCTGCATGTCCTAAGTACTATTGGACCTCCTATTTTTCGATTCGCCACTTTACCCACATCACTTGTCAAATAAATTGGCTCTGTGCATCCTGCATATCCCAAGTACTACCAAACCTCATGTTCACAGATTCACTAACTTACCCTCACTCCTCTCTAATCATCTAAGTCAGACATTTTTTTCTCTCTTGTCCCAAGTACTTTCGGGCCCTCTGTTTACTGATTCACCACTTTACCCACATCACTTACTCATCGGATGAATCAGCTCCATATGCCACGCATGTCCCAAGTACTTACAGACCTCCTATTCATTGATTCACTAACTCACCCACACTCCTCTCTACTCGTCTAAGTCAGACATTTTTTCATGCTTGTCCCAAGTACTATTGGGCCCTCTGTTCACCAATTTTTTGAATTTCCCACACTACCTTGTATATAGGCTAAATCAGCTCCACGTGTCTTACATGTCCCTTACACCATTTTTGCTCTTTAAACCCACTTTTCCACATTCTTATTGGATTGGGTATATCATCTCTGTGCATCCTGTTAGAGCAAATCAACAACACCCCCTAAATGACCCTCAGATCTGCAAGTGAGAATTGGGTCATTTAGTGTGATTACACAACATGGAATCTCTTCCCCAAGTGTGGGACTTGTAAAAATGGGAAAAAAATCTCCAGATTGAAGGTTGGTTCCTCTACTCCTTTGATCAGATGTATGCATGAAATTTGCAGAGGTTTAAATCAAAAGTCTACTCTAATTCTGCTAAGGATAGAAAGAAAAGAAGATAAAACTAAACTGATAAGGTGATACACCAAAGGAGTGGTGAACATCTATTTCTATAGATTGACACAGATTATGAAAAATGCAACAAAAATCATGCGCAAATTGCTAAAATTGTAATGAACGATCATGATAGAGCAAACAACACAACAAAGGATTGAAAATTCATTCACAGAGCTTGCATTGTCATTCCCATTTTAAATACAGTGCATTACAACAGTAATGAGGTAAAAAAACATGTTTTAGTCCTAAAAAAGGTCTGATATTCCACAAATACACTTACCATGGTGAAGGAGGGAGCCTATAGAACATAAAAAATGTCCAACCCTTTACAAATGAGCCAAATTTGGCTTTTAATAATGAAAAATTGAGTTCAAGAAGAAGAAACACGAGAAAATTGAAATGAATGATTCAACCACTGATCACATCCATCAAAATATCATAGGTACCCTTAAAAGTTCATTCCCCAAGATTTTTGACCATGCTGGAGAAGAATGGAAGCCATACTGCATTAAAAATGGTGGTTGAATGTCGGTTTTTCTCTTTTCCCCATGCCAAAGGCATTTTTTCATTTTTCTCTCACTAAACTTCACCAAAAAAACAAAATTGAAGATATAATCATGTAGAGGACTTCAATATATTTCCAATGACACAAAAATCAAGAAAAACTAAGCTATGGATTGAAAGATATGCCCCTATGAATATTTAGGGCAAAACTAGGGCAAAAATTGGGTCGGCAGTCCGAAACCTAAATTTTTTCCCCTTTTTTGAATTTGGGAAAAATAACCCAAAAAATTCCACGCCCCACCATTCCACTACCATGTGGCCCTTCCTCATTCATCTGCGGGTTCAAATGGCCATTTTACCTTTTTTGAATTTTGGAAAAAATTCCAAAATTTCTCCGCACCCCACCGCTCCGCTGCCATGTGGCACACTTTGATTTGGTGTGGGCCTTAATCAAATTTCTTTCCTCTGCGGGCCCATGGATAAAAAATTTCCTTTGTGCCCTTTTGAAAACTTTGGAAAATTTCACCAAATCCTTCTGTGCCTCTGTCCCCCACCAAAACTGGACACGTATCATCCTCCGGTTGGTCCACAGGCCTTTGCAATTTCCTTTTCCTCCTCCACGCAGGCTTTCAGGCCAAGATTTTTTTTTGTGCCCTTTACTATTTTGGAAAAAATCCAAAATTTACTCCACCCCTCTTACTCCTGCTTCCCTCATAGACACATGGCACACTCTCATTCAACATGGGGTTATGGGAAAAAAATTTCCTTTACGCCATTTTTGACCTTTTTCTCAACTTACCCCTGCCAGTCTAACCTCCACCGACACATGGCACCTCCTCATTAGGTGTGGGCCTCAAGCCATTTCTTTTCCTCTGCGGGCCCGTGGGAAAAAAATTTCCTTTACACCTCACCCACTCCTTGGTGATTTTTCCAACTTACCTCCGCTGACCCACCATTCCGCCACCACGTGGCACATTCCTATTGGTTGCGAACCTTCCCAAGGAAAATTTCCCTCAAACACTCCGCCGAGCCATAACTTACAAAATACAAGGAGTTAGAAGGAAAATTTTACCTTTCTGGAAAGGTAAGAAAATCCTCTATCTGATGAAATGATTTCTAGATAATTTTGAGTGCTTGAAAAGTAAAAAAAATTTGACTGAGGCACAATGAAGGAAGGAATGAAAGAAAGTCAAAAATAAGCAAGGGGCTTATTTTGGATAACAATTTTGGTGACTCAGGGAGGTCATCCACTTGCTAGAAAAATTCTCAGTGGCCTTTGAGGCATCCATTGGGCATGAAGTCATCAACTTAACTACTTAGTACTCTCAACTCATTAGAAAATTTCTAGAAAGAAGATTGTAGGAGTAGAACATCACTTGATCTGGAACATGGCCTGTAAAGATGCATCCTTGGGGAAACAAAGCTTGTGCCAAAGCACTTAGGCAAATGTAAAACTAAGCTACAACAAAACAATGTGCACAATCACTTGGAGGAATGAAAAAATAAGCTAATATGTATAAGGTGAGGAGTTTCCCTTCTAGTAGTAATGCTTTAGATGGATTCCATTAACTGGAATCTGCAGTTCTTCACCATCAAATGCAGATAATTGGAAGGCATTGTTGTTCTTACATTTTATGACCATGTAGGGGCCACTCCAAATGGCATAAAAATTTGAATGCCTTCCTAACTTTTCTCGGTCTGCATCCCATTTCAACACTAAATCTCCAACTTGGAAGGTTCTAGCCTTAGCTTTCCTATCAAAGGTTCTCTTGAACAAGGCTTGGTCCTTCTCCATTATTTGGGCTGCATGCTCTCTAATTTATTGGAGTTCCATAAATTCTACATATCTAACCTCCATGGGTTCAAACTCCAACAATTCCAATTGCTTCATGAGTTCCAACGTTGGCAACTCAAGTGACATAGGCAAGATTGCCTCTCTTCCATAAACAAGTCATAATGGAGAGTTACCGGTTGATCTCTTGGGAGTTATCCTATTAGCCCATAAGGCTGATTTAAGTTTAGTGTGCCAAGTCCTCTGATTTTCATCAAGAGTAATTTTGATGATCTTTAATAGGTTCTTGTTGGTAGACTCAGCTTGGCCATTACTTTGAGGGTAATAATTTGATGAAGTGGTTAGATAGATCCCATTCTTAATAGCCCGTTCAGTTACCTTTGATCCTATGAATGCCAATGCATTATCTGATATTATACTAGTAGGTATACCAAATATGGTTACTATCCCCTCATAGAAGTCTAGAATGCTAGATGTATTTGCCTCTTTGAGTGCCACCGCCTCACTCCATTTGGTGAAGTAGTCTGTTGCTGTTAGAATCCACTTGTGTCCTTGGCTTGAGTTTGGGTTAATGAATCCAATGAATTCCAAACCCCATTTCATGAATGGATGGTCAACTAAAATTGGGCTCAATGGAAGGGTCACTAATCTTTATTTTCCTGTGAAGAATGCACAATTTTTTCACCTCTTGATCCATGCATAACAATCACTAAACACCTTGGGTCAATAATAGCTAGCATTCATAATATTGAGGGATATCACTCTTGGATCAAAATGATCCCTAGCTGATCCACCATGGAACTCTTCTAACATTCTCTTAATTTGATTTTTCCTAATGCATCTCAGCAGAACTCCATTTATATCCTTTTTGAACAAGACACCATCAACAAGTGCATATGGAAAAGCATGTAATATAAAGTGTCTTCTCTTGGTTTTGTTCATCTCTGGAGGGCATAGGCCTATTTGTAAGAAGTGCATTATGTCTTGGGTCTAGCAAGGAGTGAGCATACCACCATTCTCTTCTTGAACACCTCTTTGTTCCTAGTTGTCTTGCAACGCCAAAACAACATCCTTCCCATTGCTTGCTTCCATATATTTGCTCAAGACCAGCTGCTCACACAATCCCTTTGATCACACCAGCTTGGTGACTTTTATCTCAATGTCATACTCTATGACATGAGTAATCCACCCTGCACGTTTTTCATTTAGGTCTTTGTTGAGGAGGAAGTCCTTAACTCCCACATGAGAAAGAATTAGTTGAACCTTGTTGTTTGAAACTAGATGCTTAAATTTATTCAATCTCCTAATCATTGCAAGAACATGATTCTTAATGAATTAATACCTCATGCCATAGTCCTCCAAGCTTTGGCTAAAGAAGGCAATTGGCTACTCTACATTTTCTTTGTTCTGTTGTACTAAAATTGCAGAAATTGTATCATCACCGCCAATCGCATAAAGGATAAAATATTTAGAGAAATATGGGTTAATGAGAGTTGGAGCTTGTGAGATATCCTCTTTGATTGCCTCAAAACTTTACTTACCTTTAGTTTTCCATTTGAAATCCATACTTTTCTTCAACATCATAGTTATTGGCTTGACAAGGGGTGCAAATTCTAGAACAAACCTTCGAACAAAATTGATTCTTCCAAAGAAAATTTGAAGGGCCTTCTTGTGACTTGGTAATGGTAGTTTTTTATTGCTTGAACCCTCTTAGGATCAATTGCTAATCCCTCTTTGAAAACAATGTGGCCTAGGAGCTTTCCTTCATGAGCTAGGAAAATAAATTTTTTGGGATTCAAGGATACCCCAAATCTTCTACATCTTTGGAACACTTGTCTCAAATGAAAGAGATGATCTACTACACTTTTATAAAATACAGTAATATCATCTAGGTATATCGGCACTATTTTTTAGATCAATCGCTTGAACGCCATATCCATTTCCCTTTGTAAGGTAGCTCTGGCGTTAGACAACCCAAATGGAATTTTCCTATATGCATAAGTTTCCCATTTGGTGGTGAAGGTTGTTTTGAACTGATCATCCTCCTTTACCATGATCTGATTATTCCCTAAATAACCATCTAGCAATGAAAACCTCTCAGAGCTAGCAACAACTTGCAAAATCTGCTCCATAGAAGGAAGTGGGTAATGATCCTCGAGGGATGATCTTTTCAAATCTCTAAAGTCGACACACAATCTGATTTCTCCACTCTTCTTTATAACTAAAACCAAGTTTGCAACCAGCTTGAATGCTTGATGGGAAATATGATACTTGACTCTATTAAATTTTTCAATTCCTTCTTAATGAGAGGCTCCATGTGTGGATTGATCGGTCTTTGTTTTTTCCTGATGGTTTTATCACTTGGATCTAGTTCAATTGTGTTGAGCTAGCTTGGGATTGAAACCTCTCAAGTATTCATAGCTCCAAGAAACTATATCCGGGAACTCTTGGCAAAGTTACATGAACTCATACCTTTCTTGCTTGGTTGTCACTTTACCAATTTGAAGTGATTTGACTTCTCCCACTGAGATGGACACTGAATCTTCTCCCTTGACTTGGATGTTTTCTTTCTCCTTCCTAAATTGATCATTAGGATTAAAGATGGACTCCAAAGTGACAAGTCCTTTTGGTAGTTTGTTGGTTCTCAGCTGTACCACTTGATCACCATATTGATGTTCTAACTTTTCCTAATTTTTGGCTGAGAACTCAATTTATTCTTGCAAGAAATTGATGATTTGTTGGTCACTTTCAAACACTTACAAACTTACATTATTGTCTGGTACTGATGGCCTTACAATCACATGAATGTTTGGCTGTACTTTATCTTCCTTGATACTCTCCACAACATCAAAGGCTACTCTGACTACTACAAGCCTATCAGCAGCTTGGTTTTCTTTCCTAGGGATGGATTTGATGCCAAAGTCTTCAAAATCCTCAATGAGGTCCCACACCCTATTCTTATAACTCTTGAGGAGATCATTCTTGGAAGCATGATACCCTTTAACTTGATTAACAATTAGCTCACTATCACCAAAGACTTGTAAGTTTTTGATACCTCTCTTTCTTGACCAATGCAATCCATGTATCAAAGCTTCATATTCAGTAGTGTTTTTAGAACATGCAAACTGAAATCTAAAAGCTAAATAATACTTAATTCCTTGAGATGAAAGAATCATACCTCCCCCCTACACTTTATCTACTTCTTTATCCATCAAAGAACAACTGCCATACCTCATTGTCATCTTTATGGTCTGGCTTGGTGATGCTAGGAATAGGCTGATTTTCTTCATGCATGGAATAAAATACTAGTTTGGATTCCTCTATTTCATTTTAGGGATCAAAATCACATACCTTGCTTTCCCATTCATCAAAAAGTCAAATCTGGGATGTTTCCAACTTTGGTGTCAGCTTCATTTGTGCCTGGATAATCCTCTCGATCAAATTTTGAACAGTTAGCATTGATTGGGCTTGGAGTATGAGGCTCAATGTGAAATTTTGCAATAGGTTTGGACCTGATTGTGGCCTTAGTTCCATATCTATCCCGAAACAACATGTGTGACCAATCAGCAGATAAATAGCCTCCAATTCTAGCTGTGAAATACCTTGACAAACATAGGGCAAATAGTGGTGGTAAATCTATCACTGACACATCTTACAAAATAGTGACATTGTGGCATGCATGAAAAGTGAGGCTGAAATATTTAATTACCCCTACTGTTGTTACTACTATCCCATCTAGTTGCACCACCCATTTTGATATGACTTCATATTGGAGGCCCAGCTGATCAACTATTTGCTTGGGCATCACAAAACTACTTGCCCCATAATCAATCATATAATTTTGTACTAGTTTATCCTCAATGATCAATGAAACATAGAATTGAGGGGGCTTCAAAACTTTACCTTGTTGTCCTCCAAGCTTCCCCTCAGGCTGAGTAGCATTTTTGAGTACCTTCTCTTACATATGAGCTTTTTGATTTGAAGTTTACCAATTATTCATGGCAGCTTGTAGTAGATCCCTTTGGCCTAGGATGGATAGTGATTCACACATAGATATATTCACATTTGTCTTCTTCATTTGTTCAATGATGTTAAATGGGGCTGAAACATCTCTTTTCTGCCCCTTAGCTTACACACTCTTTTCCTGTACAGGGGTTGCAACAGATGGCATTTGAGCTGGTCTAGAAGGTGGCTTAGGCTGTCCTTGCACACTTGGAACTATATTTTGCTTGCCAACACTTTGTGGAGTGATGGAAGGTTATGGATCACCTGGAGCTAATGACTACCTTTCACCAATATTCCTCTTCTTTGACCATGTGTTAGATGTTACATTCTAAGAATTTTTTTGATTCATACCACAAAAATCTTCATCCTGTCAATTCACAAGTGCAGTCTCATTTGGAGTTGTATTTTGCTGAGATGTTCCTTGTTGTTGATTTATTTATTGACTCACCTCACTCTCTATGCCAATTTCTGTCACCATCAAAGCTTGGTTCAAAGCACCATTGAAGCACATAGACTAGTTGTGAGATTCATTACATGGGAAACACCAATCATACTATTGAGCTATATTATTTTACACCGGCACTAAGGCTTTAGAGGTAGATGTAACATTCGGGTTATAGGGCAGAAACGGTCTGTTAGAAGGAGGCCTTACTTGATTTTGATTTGCACCTAGATTGGGTGGCCTATTAGGCTGATATGGTTGCCTATTAGGTTCAGTTTGAGATTGATAAGAAGGTCTAAAACTTTGGGCTTGCTGCCTCTTGAGTGTAACCAGCTCATTGTCTAAATTTTGTAATTGTTTCATGACTTCTTGAAGCTCATTTGAGGCACTAGAGGATGAAGTAGAAGTTTCATTTGAACTATGATTTCTAGGAGTGGGAATAGGAGCTAAAGTAGGTGCTTGACTAGTGCTTGGGCTTTCTAAGATTGGATATAAGGGCATAGGATGCCTAGGAGCCAGTTTACTAGCTTGGATCAAACAATTCTCAGCCCTAATGGTGATGCTATAAGCTGCAAGTATATTGGCACCCCCCATGGATTGGATTAACATATAAATATCAAAATTTAAAGCTTTGAGATAGTTTAAGAAATAACCTTCATTTGTTGGCCTTACTGTCACTAGGATTCTATCCCATGTCCTTTAAAATCTGAAATTGAAGTTTGTTAGCTACTCATTGGGAGCTATCTTAATAGTTATCAGTTGTTCCAATAGAGACAAATTATCCCCTTTTTCCCCAAACTGATCATGGATAGCTATGCACAACTGGTTCAAATTTTGGATAGAGCATGCCGCAAGGCTCCTGAACCATTGCAAGGATTTCCCTTTAAATGAAGATGCCAAAACTTTGACAGTAATTTTCATCTCAAAAATCTCATGGATTACATAAACATTAGCAATGTCTTTGACATGATCACCAGGAGTGGTCTAATTTTCCCCAGTAAAGTATGGGATGTTCTTCAATGCTATAACTAGAACTGGGTTTTGTGCATTGAGAGCAAGTGGGATACTGCTAGTGAAGTTGACATAAGGGTTGGGTTGTGCCATTCTGATTGGCCTGAGAACCCTTGTTGATTAGGTGAAAGGTCTACCAGGTGGAGGAGTTGATAGAGTTCTGTTTGGTGGAGATGGATACCTTTAAATTATTTTTCCCCTCTCTCTTCTTCCTGTGGATAACTGTAGATACTTAGACAATCTCTCTTCTCTAGACCTTGACCTTGTGTGGATCCTTCTCATGAATCTTCAAACTTGGATTACTGAAACTAGTTGATTTTATCTCTTTGGAGTCACTAGATGTGCAAATCAGGGCTCTTTTTAAGCAATAAACTTACAAAAAATGCACATCAACTTTGTTTTAATGAAGATAAAGACCTTTAAGGTCCCACCGAGCATGCCAAAACTATTATTGCAAATTAGCAACACCCCCTAAATGACCTTCAGATCTGCAAGTGAGAATTAGGTCATTTAGTGTGATTGCACAACATGGAATCTTTTCCCCTAGTGCGGGGCTTACAAAAATGGGAAAAAACTCTCCAGATTGAAGGTTGGTTCCTCTACTCCTCTGATCAGATGTATGCATTAAATTTGTAGAGGTTTAATTAAAAATTCTACTCTAATTCTGCCAAGGAGACAAGGATAGAAAGAAAAGAAGATAAAACTAAACTGATAAGGTGATACACCAAAGTAGTGGTGAACATCTATTTCTATAGATTGACATAGATTATGAAAAATGCAACACAAATCATGCAAAAATTGCTAAAATTGTAATGAAGGATCAGGATAGATCAAACAACACAAGAAAGGATTGAAAATTCATTCACAGAGCTTGCATTGTCATTCCCATTTTGAATACAGTGCATTATAACAATAAGGAGGTAAAAAAATGTGTTGCAGTCCTAAAAAGGGTATGATATTCCACAAATTCACTTGCCAGGGTGAAGGAGGGAGCCTATAGAACATAAAAAACATCCAACCCTTTACAAATGAGCCAAATCTGGCTTTTAACACTGAAAAATAAAGTTCAGGAAGGAGAAACGCGAGAAAATTGAAATGAATGATTCAACCACCGACCACATCCATAAAAATATCATGGGTAACCTTAAAAGTTCATTCCCCAAGATTTTTGACCATGCTGGAGAAGAATGGAAGCCATAATACATTAAAAAAGGTGGTTGAATGTCGGTTCTACTCTTTTCCCCATACCAAAGGTGTTTTTTCATTTTTATCTTAGTAAACTCCACTAAAAAACAAAATTGACTATTCAATAATGTAGAGGACTTTAATAGCTTTTCAATGACACTAAAATCAAGAAAAAATGAGCTCTGGATCGAAATATATGCCCCTCTGAAGATTTAGGGTAAAACTGGGGCAAAAATTGGGTCAGCGGGCTGAAACCTAAAATTTTTCCCCTTTTTTGAATTTTGGAAAAATTCCCCAAAAAGCTTCATGCCCCACCACTCCCCTATCACAGGGAACTTCCTCATTCATCCATGGGTTCAAATGGCCATTTTACCTTTTTTGAATTTTGGAAAAAATTCCAAAATTTCTTTACGCCCCGCCGCTCTGCTTCCACATGGCACACTTTTATTTGGCGCGGGCCTTAATCAAATTTCTTTCCACTACGGGCCCTGTCATCACCAATCCGACACTATGATAATTCTCCACCGAGAACTCCTTGTGCTATGATTATTTACTAATGCACAAATTTTAGTTTGGTGGAAGTAATTTGGAAACACAATAACAGACATAACACAAGAATAATATAGACTATGATACAAAGGGATGATGACAAATCTGAAATATAAGTGTAAATTATATTATCAACATTAAATTGTTACAATCTCACCCATGAGGTACTTCAAGTTTTACCAACTCTACTTGCCTTCCAACAATAACTATGGGAGAAACTTCACAATTACACATCTCAATGGCTTCTTTAACACGCCTTCTAAAGGATGGCTTCCTTCACACACTTAATAATACAATATCTCTCACTACTTCCTTCTATGCTAAATGAGGGGGGCTGGCCTATCTATTTATAGAACTTTCAAGATTGTCCACCTTATCTCTAAGATAGGATAAGAAATATACTCTGATGAATCATAATACATACCTTAACTCTTATCTTTACATGTAAGCTTATCTTTTAAGATAAGATAAACCTTATCCTTTCACATGGGTTCCACATGTTTAGACTTTTTACAAATAAAATACACAAAATATTTATGACCTCACTCCTTGTCCTTATTACCAATATAATATTTCTAATTCCTAATCATGTAGACCCTACTTCTCTACTTACCCTAACTTTGACATTTTAACATTATCGAACCACTTACAAAAAATATTTACTTTTTACCGCAACATTCCTATTGTACTTTGACTGTTACCGTACTATACATTATTGGTGGTGTCATACTAGCACTGCCATTATCTTCTATCGAACGCTACTACTAATTATACTTAACAACTTCTTATTCCTAATACATACATTAATGAAATAGAAATTACGGAGGAAAATTTTAGTGTCAACATCCCGTGGGAAAAAAAATTCCTTTGCACCCTTTTGAACACTTTGGAAAATTTCACAAAATTATTCCACGCCTTCGTTCCCCGCCATGACTAGACACGTGTTATCCTCTGGTTGGTCTGCGGCCCTTTGTAAATTTTTTTTCCTCCTCCATGCGGGATTTCAAGCTATGATTTTTCTTTGTGCCCTTTACTATTTTGGCAACAAGCCAAAATTTACTCTACCCCTCTGACTCCCACCGCCCTCATGGCCACGTGGCACACTCTCATTTAATGTAGGGTGCTGGGAAATTTTTTTCCTTTGCACCATTTTTTACCACCTTTTCAACTTACCCCCGCTGTTCTGACCTCTGCCAGCATGTGACACCTCCTCATTAGGCGCGGGCCTTAAGCCATTTCTTTTCCTCCGTGGGCCCGCAGGAAAAATTTTTCCTTTGCCCCCCGCCCACTCCTTGGTAATTTTTACAACTTACCTCCACTGAACCGCCATTCTTCCACCACGTGACACATTCCTATTGGTTGCGGACCTTCCTAGGGAAAATTTACCTCAAAATTTTTTTTACAAAATACAAGGAGTTAGAAGGAAAATTTTACCTTTCTGGAAAGGTGAGAAAATCCTCTATCTGATGAAACCATTTCCAGATAATTTTGAGTGCCTGAAAAGTAAAAAAAATTGACTGAGGCACAAGGAAGGAAGGAATGAAATAAAATTAGTTAAAAATAAGCAAGGGGCTTATTTTGGATAACACATCCCTCACTTCTGTATGTCTCATGAACTGTTTGGGCCAAATTTTTCTAAATTTCTTGCATATCACGTTTTTGAGTCGGCACATGGTTATTTATTGTGCATTCATCATTTTCTCTCTCCATTCATTCCAAATCATGTCTATTTAAAGAGAGGTAACCATTCATTCATTTTCACACTTTCTCACTGATTCCCTCCTGCTTGCATTTGCGCAAATCAAGACGTTACATGCATCTAAACTTATATATTTTCCCTTGCATAGATTATTTGAGATCATGGTAATACTACATTAAAGGTTAAATTCTCTCTACCTCTGTCACAATGAATATGCAGTACCAAGGGAACGAACACCTCTCCTCGTTAGAAACCTCTCTACCTAACATTGGTGACAGTGAAGCTTGACATCTAAACCTTGATGAATTTTGGAGCAGACGTGGAAGAAATAGCCCTACTCCCATCGCCCAAATGATCAAAGACAGTGGGATTGAATTTGTAGGAGGTTTTCTAGTCTATGTTCAGTGTTTTGATATCATGCTCTCTTGCGGGGCTTGTTTCAATCTAGAATCCAAAGAAATTGTGAATATCCATGGTGAAGTAGTTGCGTGACTAGATTCTGAAGCTATCTATATTGCTCTGCTCATCCCAATGGTGGTGTTGGTACCTAGATTTAATATCCTTCAAAGGAAAATTAGAATCAGGGATTTGAAAATACACTCAGAGGTAGATAAATGATTATGTATGTCGTTTTGTAGCCAAGGAAGTGATCTATCTGAATTTTTAGCACTCAAGCTTTGAAGAAGTGGGTAGCACCTTAAATGGATTTGATCTTATCCTAACTATTTTAGGTTGTTCCTTTCAACTAAGGAAAGAGAACCTATTTTTTAACCCTTGTTATTGAAGGAGACGCATATACCTTTTTTTACACAAAGTTTATAAAGAAAACCTTGGGAAAATATGATCAACACACCAAATCTGACTCTCACAAGTTGTGAGTTCCAAAAGATAGAGATATTTTCAACACAAGGCTAAGGTTACTAAAGACATCATGGAATCCTTATTGTTCTACATATTTTTTCAAGTATATTTTGTTCCTTTTTTGATACAGACGGAAAACAGGGGTAGTTCAGGGTGGATCGATGGTTTCTAAATGATTTTAGTAGGAGATGAAGTAGGATAAAGTTGATTATACTGGATCTTTTGAGGGACTTCACAATAATTAACAACTTCACAACAAAAAGCTTTAGAATATTCAAGTTGTTCCTTCAACCAGAAGGTGTGCTTCAATGGAGGCCCATAACAGTACGCTTTCACATAATATTTGAGACTCTAACACAAAGGATCAAATTTAAATACGCAATTAAACACTAATGTTTCTGATTAATCATGCCTAAGGTACACCTGAAGACTTACAGACAATATTTATCAACAAATGACAGTGAATTGATTTTAAATTTTTTTATCTCATCCAAGATGAAGGATCTTCTTGAAATGAAATTGTAAGTACCATTAGACTATCACAGGGATGCGATCCTATGTGATTTCACAAAAAATTCAGTATAAGATTGCAATAGGAACGAAAGAAACTATTTGCATACATTGTGAAAATAAAGTAGACACAAAATTGCTAGAGATTAGACACAAATTAATTCCAAAATTTCTTAGATTTCATTAGCAGGAGAAAGCTTCTAGAGAAATCTCAGTGCTTTTCAATGGTTATACAATTGCAACTAACTTGACATGATAGGAAATCTAACACATAATAAAATAACAGGTAATTTCAGCTTTGGTCTCTGAGGAAGATGACTTTCTCAAAAAAAATTCAAGAATTCATACCCGCCCATTTGCAAGAGTAATCTCATTACATTTATAATACACCCTTTACATCTAATTTACCCCTCTAAAAGAGGAATATTCAAAGAACCTTTTTTACACATATTGGATCATGATTTGCAGAAAGTGACATTCACCAAATTCACAAAAAAGTTGCCAAGTGTTTTCAAAAAAGGTGAATCATTGCAAATATTTCCATCATTGTTCTAACTGGAGGGATATTCTTCATCCTTGGTGCCTACAACACATTTTCCCCTCAAAATAGAAGAATATTTGAGGGACCTTTGCTTATTACCAATTTGTTTCAGATAGAGACATTTAACAAACTCAGATCCGAAATCTGCCAGGTGGACCAATTATAAATTGATCACGTCTCTAGGACCCTAGAATAATGACTAGGATGTCATGCCACAACTTTTTTGGAGTCCTTCTAATCATTATGATTATATCATGTGAGAAATCCCTCCTTTAATATTTTTTAGAGCCTTTGCATAGCTCGACTTGACAGGTCATCCCTTTTTGCTCTCAAGGCAATGCCTTTTTCACCTTTTGTGCCTGCACTTTCATCATTTCATACTTTTCCCCTCCTTTTCGTCTGAAATTTTACTCTATAACTTTTGGATCTAGAATTTTGCATGTTTGCATGATCCTGAGAAAAAATCCACTTCAAGAGTACCTCATATTTATAAATTGAGCTCCCAAATTGATTCAATTAAACTTTTTAGACCAAAATGACACAAATTTGCCAAAAAATTGATGAAGAATGATGCAAAAAATGCATCTCCAAATATCCTGAAGATTCAATGGTGGAAAAATCAAATGAAATGCATAGCTACCATTGATCTTTCCTTTTAACTTTTAATCTGAGCCCTCCACATGGCAAAATGTGATTGGAAACGTGCCTGTGAGCACTTTTTTGACATTTTATAACTTTTGGAAAAATTAGAAATGTTGACATTTTCCTCCGCCCCTCCGTCCTTAGAAAATGGGCTTGACACGTGTCCCAAATTGGGTCCCAGAGGAATCGCGGCTTGATTCTGCTATTTCACCTCATTTTTGGCAAAAATGAAAATTTTCCAAATTTTTCCCACAACTCCTCCCTTCTGCCTTTAGCTTCTAATGTGGGTCCTAGCGGACCTGCACTTCAATGTACAATTTTATCCCTTTTTTACAAAAGGCAAAAATCCTTAAATGACCCCGAATCTTTGTTTCTCCATTTCCCCGCCTACTACGTGTCTCAATGGCACATTTTGAGATGGTCTCAAAAAGTAGAGACCCCAAACATGTGCGGTCCCTCCATGTTTCCTAGGCCCTTTAGGAAGTTTCTTGAAAAGTATAAGTACGGGAAGGCCTGGTGGAATCCTCCACATGTCTTTATGTCATAACTTCAAGATGTTCCTCAAGAGCGAAGACCCTGAGCCAGCACAGGCTCACCATGTGGACATGTTTTGGGTTGAAGTGAGCCTTAGAATATTTAAAGTGCTTCACAAAGCCGCATCTAACTAGAAAGGGCCACATTTCAACTGATGCCAAGAAGTGATTTTGACCGGGAAACTTCACCCATCAAACCGTAAAATGCAGGAGAACCACCATTTGAGCCCGGGAAGACAGAAAACATAATAGAGGCCACAAACTAAGGAATTTCAAGAAAAATGGGGTGAAACTAATTTGAGCACCAACACAGGCTCCGACTCGAGGATGGCAACTCCCTACGAGTGCTAGAAGAACAAACTAAGTGCTAAAAACATACCATTGGGTAACAAAGTCAAAGAATAAGCTAGCATAGCAGAACAACCACAACCATCCCCCAAAAAATGAACTGAGAAACCAACAAAATTAGGTCACCGAGGACTAGAGTTAAAGAAAACACAAAAGAAGATGAGAACAAAGAACTACACACTATACAAATGGAATATACCTTGATTCTAAGCAATCAATCAAGTAAATTCTTCAAATTCCTACCATTAATAGGTAATTCAAGTATTTCCCCATCTAGGTCTTTTAGGAAGAAGGTATTTTCACCAATTTGAATATCAATTAAATCAGGGCCCATCCACAATGCATAAATTTTACCATGCTTGCCCTTATCTTCATGTCTGTTATCCCATAAAAGCACAAGTTCCCCAATGCTAAAAGCTCTGGGTGTCACCTTTTTGTCAAATAGCCTCTTAAATTTTTCTTTGAACTTCACATGCCATTGATGGGATGCCCTTCTCTCTTCATCCAACTCAATAATCTGATTTATTCAAGCATCATATGAACTAACTCCTTGGTATTCAATCTGTTGAAAAAAATAAAATGAAGATAGTTGTAAATAGAGGGGCAACAGATCTTGAGTTCCATATACCAATTCAAACAGGATTTTACCAGTAGCTCTTTTGACAGTGGTTCTGTAAGCCCAAATAGAAAACTTTAGTTTCTCACCCCACTTCTTTTTTTTCAACTCCAAGGTTCTTCTAATGATCTTTAGCATTTTTTTACTACTGCACTCATCACGTACATTTCCTTGGGGATTGTAGTTAGAAGCATATGTCAAATTTATCCCATACTCTTTGCAAATTGCCACCAAAGGTTTGGATCTGAAACTCATGGCATTATCAACAACAATTTTAGCTAGCACTCTAAATCTATAAATGATTTGATTCAACATGAAGTCCATGATCACTTAGTGTGTTTACTTCTTGGTGGGGATTGCTTCTACCCACTTAGTGAAATAATCAATGGCTACAAGAATCCATTTATGACCAGTACTGGAAGGATAAGAAATTTCCCTGATGAAATCCATTCCCCATTGTTTGAATGGGGATTCAACTGACATAGGCTATAAAGGAAGGGAGTCTGAAGCTTTCATTCTTCCATAAAAACACTGGAAACTTTCACATCTCTTCACCAATAGAGTTGTATCCTTGAAGAGAGTTGGCCACCAATAACCAACCCTCAAGATTTTATGTTTTATAGCTCTCCCAGCAAAATTTCCCCCACAGACCCCTCCATGGAGATCAGCAATTATTTTGGGGGCCTCATTTTCAGTAATACATCTCAAGAGAACTCCTTCAGGGTTCTTCGAAGCTAACCCAAAATCAGTTATGACATACTTCTGAGAGGTTAACTTAAGTGCCCTTTTCTAATTTTTACTTATATTTTCAGGGCAGCATAGATGTCTGAGATAAAAGATTATATCTTTGTACCATTCAAAACTTACCAACTTTTCAAGGACATCCACCCTTTCTCCTTCTACTTCATTACCTCAATAGTTTGCAGGTTTCTCTAAGTCATAAGATTATCTAGACCCAAACCTCTTACCAATTTCATGGTTTGGATATCCATGTCATACTCCTACAACTTGTTCACCCATCTGCATATTTTTCTTAAGACCTCCATATCTGATAAGATGTCTTTCACCATGGTGTGGGGATCATAAGAAAAAAATTTAGAACTCAAGATGTAGGGTCTAAAAACCTTTGTTTCTTTCACCAAGGAAAAATTCTACTTCTCCATGATGATGTATTTTAACTCAGCTCCCTGCAATGCCTTACTGAAAAAGGCAATTGGTGTCTCAGCCCCTTCATCATCCTTCTATAACAAAACAGGGGCAATGGTGTTTTCTAAAGCAAAATAAAACACTTAAAAAGGTTTCTTTTAATTTGGGGCTACCAAAACAGAGGCATGCTTTAGTGCTTCTTTTATCCCATCAAAATCTTAAATGGCTGCTTCTTCCCACTTGATAATCTAGTCTTCCTTCAACATGCAAGTGATGGGGAGAGTCAACTCAACAAATTTAGACACAAATATTCTAATGAAATTGATTTTCTCAAAGAAGGATTGGATTCCCTTCTTGGTTATTTGAATTCGTTCTTTGCTAATGGATTCGACCCTCTTAGGATCAATCATGACACCATCCTTTGATACAATGTGAACAAGCAACTTGGCCTTTTGCACTCCAAAATGGAACTTCTTTGGATTGAGTGAAACGCCATACTCTCTGCATCTTATCCGATTTTTTTCCAACTGGTGCAAGTGATCAATTCTCTTTTTGGAAAACATAGTCACATCATCTTGGTAAATAGCAATAAAATCATTAATATAACTAGAAAAATCAACATCCATTGCTCTTTGGAAGGTAGCTCCAGCATTCATCAGACCGAATGACAACCTGAAATAAACATATGTGCCTCATGGAGTGGTAAAGGCATTCTTTATTCTTTCTGAATCCTTCACAACAACTTGATTGTATCCAGAGAAACCATCCAAAGTAGAAAAAAATCAGATTGAGTCACTAATCGCAGCATATTTTCCATTTTTGGCAAAGGATAATTATCCTTCATTGATGCTTTATTCATATTTCTAAAATATACACACATCCTGATATCACCATTATTTTTCCTTACTGGCACTAAGTTTGCAACTCAAGAAGAATACCTTGTTGGCTGAATGATCCATTCATCTCTTAGATTCTTCAATTCATCCTACATTTTCATGGAGAGGAGTGGATTAATCAGCCTTTTCTTTTTTCTGAATGGTTTCACATTATATTCCAAAGAAATCTCACGTTGAAACAAGTCCTCTCTGTATGCTTTTAGTTCAGAATAGGACCAAGCAAGGTAGTTCTGATATTTCTTTAACAATTGGAAATAGGGTTGTTTCTCTTATTTGTTCAGATTTCTTCCCAACTAGATCTTCCTTGGTTTTTCCTTTGTGCCAAGGCCATTCTCTTCAACATCCATTAAGGCTGCTACATGTCTGTTAATAATGAAATCAACATTATCAAAGTTTGATTCAAGAGTAACCATCCCTCTAGGAATGATATTAGTTTTCAATTGGATGATATATTTACCAAACAAAGTGTCTTTTCCTTCTACTGCACACACACCATTGGCTCCCATTAAATACACTAATCAATAAACTCCCATTTTTTCTGTAGAAACCATTTCACCTTGGCATCATCATAAAATACTTGCAAATTTTTTATGTTGTCAGGGACAGATGGCCTTGTTATTACTTCAACATTATATTCATAATTGGGGGACATTGAAAAAATATCAAATCAAGATCCCAAGACTGCAAGCTGGTCTGCAATAGCATTGAACTTTCTATCATGATGCATAGTATTAAATGATTCAAACATTTCAATCAAATCCCAAACTACATGCTCGTATTGTTTCGTTCTCTGATTTTTAGTAGCATACAATTTTCTAATTTGTTTGACAATCAGTTATGGGTCTCCTTTGACAATGATATCTTTAATATGATACTTCCAAATAATTCTCAAAACTAATAATAATTCTTCATACTCAGCAATGTTATTAGTGCATTCAAAGTTATGTTTGAAATAAAATACAAAATCTTCTTGGCTTGGGAATATCAGAACAATGCCGACACCATTTTGAAAATTGGAACAAGCTCCATCAAATAACAACATCCTACGTAAACCAGCTTATTCAAGACATTCACACTGATCAATCTTGTGCTCCCTATCATCAGCAACCCTACAAAGTTATCTACATCCACATAAGCATATAAGACTTCATAAGAAGCATTATTTAGATTCTCAATGAGGTGTAAAATTTTCTTCTCTCCATACAACTTTATAAGGTTGCCTTCAATTGGAATGGTGGCAAAATACATATCCATCTGAACACTTCCACCAACACTTGCAGCCCACTTTCTTGATAACAGCATGCCCCATTTGGTAGGTCAATCAATAATGACAACATCAAGTTTTAAGTTCTTACCTAGATAAGTTGCAAGTTGTACCACCAATCCTTTCACACATCCAACAATGGGCACCTCTCTAGAGTCCATGGAAGTGCATCTTCCATATGCTGCTTTCACTTTGATATTTATCTCATTCATGACCTCAAGAGGCATGACATTACATGATGCTTCGGAATCAAACATAAAATTGTGCAGTATTCTGTCCTTAATGATCAAAGTTGTACAAAAATGATCAACATTTAATTGGGATTCAACTAAATATGTTCCCAAGTAAACCTCATGTGCTTCTCCAAGCTCTTCCAATGTTGGTGGTGTTTCAAGGTTTGCAATGGTTGGAGGAGTAGTTTCTACAATGTTTACATTTCTGTCTAGGGTACTCTTTTCTTCTTTCAATCCCAAGTGCTCAAATGCTCTCTTCTTTTTCTCATGAATCCTAAGCAACTCAACAATTGGAAATATCTCTTTGATTTGACTCAAAACTTGGGCAATGTCATATGGAAAATTCTTTGGTAAGGCAGCATTGGAAGGGAGATTAGCAAACTCATCAGATGGCATGGGATTCTTGACAGTTTGGGCATGAGGAGAAGTATGAATCTTGTTTGGGACAACAAGGCCTTTGGAAGGTGTATCTTTCTTAAAATCCTCTTTAGGAATACTAGTAAGAAATGGAGTTTTAGGTTTGTCTTGACACCCTGCTCCTTTGATAACTCTACTCCTAGTATTATAACCCTTTTCTTGAGCAACAACAACGTTCATCAATAACTATCTCTCTTCCTCCGAAGGGATTCCTCCATCATACTTCTTTATCGTTAAAGATCTTAAATACTCAAATTCATTATTAGGTATTTCAAAATCTTGCACTACATCTACTTTAAAAGTATGAGAAGGAGGAAGAAGTGGTACTTGGTGAATGCAATCCCAAAACGTTGTAGTAGTTCGAGTACTTATCACTTCGATTGAAGTTGATCCTTTTTGTGAGCTTGAAGAGCAACCCATCATGTAAACATCATCATCAGTACCATCATCATTATCAGCTTCTTCTTTTTTATTTACTTCACATGGAGGATGGGATAGAAAAAATCTATCACACCAATCAATATCATTAGTTTCATCAACAGCAGTAACCCAGGTAGTCAGAGGATCAGGGACCATTCTACTTTCACGTGTTTGGGGATGTCTACTTACAGATCCCATGGGTCCTTTACCTCTATCATCTGACCTCTGATCACCCCTAGGATGATTGTAAAATATGTCATGATTTTGTGCCTTTTTCTAACCTTGTTAACTCTACCTAATTCCTTTCTCTACCTGGGCTACTTTGTAAGATATTTCTTTAACAGCCCCTACCAAAGTTTTAATAGCCTCCTCAAGATCCACACTATTTCTCTCTTGAGGTTTTTCTGGGTTTATTATTTTTACACCCTCCCTCTTAGGAGGTTTTCCAACTACTTTGATGTTGTTCTCAATTTGCAGAGCCATGGTAAAGGCCAGCCTCAAAGTGCCAAGGTTTTTATCCCTCAAATAGTATACAACCTTCTTGTCAAATGCATCAGCATACTTTATAAGACAAGATTCATCACATGGCCTCAAATTCATAGGAAACATTATCAATTTCTTATTGAATCTCATATTAAAATCATGCAATGATTCATTAGGATTCTTTTTAATATTCCCAAATTCTGACAAAAGAAACCTAGGGTCTGTTTTGTCACCATACTGCAATCTAAATGCATTCTTCATTTCAGTCCAAGAATCAATAGATTTATTAGGCAGAGCTTTATATCAGTCCCTTGGATCCTCTTCTAGAGTATGAATAAATAATTTAATGTATACATCTTCAAACTCTATTTTGAAATCTTCCACCATATTGAAAAAGAGTTTCAAGTGCTGATCTCCATTTATTGCATTATTTCCTTGAAACTTAGGCAATCTGTTTCTTACATCCTATGGCACAACATTCAGATAGCCGTCCATACCTATAAAACTGATGGGACCAAAATTATTATGACAAATGGAGGTCTGGGTAGAGGCTAAGCCATATTATTTTAAGGAGGTGATATTACACGGGAAACAGAGTGATGAGGATTGAGGGGTATGTGTGGTACAGGGATACAATTTTCAGAATGACTATCCCCTAATGGCTCTTTTTCACGGTAGAAACTACCATATTTGAAAAATACAGAGCTAGAATGAGATGCAAGTATTTCAAATACAGGGGTAGAATGAGAAGGCCCCTCTCCAGATGGATAATTCAGATTTACAAAGAGACTACCTGACTCAGAAGTAGTTGAGGAAGCATTACAATCTTCAATCACATGCCGATCAGTTTGACTAATGGAGATATATTTTATTTATGCTTGATCTCCAAAAACCTTCCAAATTCTTTCTCCTTTTGAATTAGACTTTCCAAACTCTAGAAACAACCTTCTACTAGGGTCTGTGGTGAAGAAATATTTTCTTCCTTCCAGCTTTGCAAATATTAGTAACAAATTTACATTGACATAGGTTAAGACACTAACATTTACTGATAAACAAATCAACACAAAGTTGCCACTAAGGATTTTCACCCTAGTTGTGCAAATGCACTAAAATAATATGTCAAATGTCTGTTAGCACTAAAAATCATGCAAAGCTTTACAAATCAGACCTTCCTTCACCTAAATTTATCAATGGTGAGGAAAACCTAGCACAATAACTGCTAGAAAAGTTGGACAAACAACATGCAAAACTTATAAATTTGTTCAATCCTTACAGATCTGACTAGAGAATGATGTTTAGAAAGCGTATTGCACACAAAACTGTAAGAAAAATCACTAGGGTTCGGAAAACTTTAAATTCCTCAAAGATTCCTTGACAACAGCACCATTTTGGTGTTGTTGATGGGCCAAATGAATATGTACTGGAAACAAATCAACAAATCGGTCTCGGTAACAAAAATATCATCCCCAACAACAATGTCATTTGGGTGTTGGTACCTAGATTTAATCTCCCTCAAAGGCTGAGCAACATCATGGATTTGATAAGACACTCAGAGGTAGATAGATGATTATGTATGTCATTTTGTAGCTGGGGAAGTGATCTATCTTACATTTTAGCACTCAGGCTTTGAAGAATTGGGTAGCACCTTAAAAGTATTTGATCTTATCCTAACTATTTTAGGTTGTGCCTTTAAACCAAGGTAAGATAACCTATTTTGTAACCTCTGTTATTGAAGGAGATGTAGATACCTTTATTTTGCATAAATTTTATAAAGAAAACCTTGGGAAAATATGATCAACACACCAAATCTAACTCTCATGAGTTGTCACTTCCAGAAGATGAAGATATTTTCAACATAAGGCTAAGGTTATTAAAGACATTATGGATTCCTGATTGTTCTACATATTTTTGCAAGTAGATTTTGTTCCTTTGTTGATACACAGGGTAAACATGGGGTAGTTTAAGGTGGATCAATGGTTTTTAAATGATTTTGGAGGGAGATGAAGCAACATAAAGTTGATTATACCAGATCTTTGGAGGGACTTCACAATAATGAACAACTTCACAACAAAAAGCTTCAGAACAGTCAAGACGTTCCTTCAACAAGAAGTTGTGATTCAATGGAGGTCTAAATCAACATGTTTTCACATAATATTTGAGACTCTAACACGAAGGATCGAATTTAAAGACTCAATTAAACACTAAAGTTTCTAATTAATCACACCTAAGGTACACCTGAATACTTACAAACAATATTTATCAACAAATGACAGTGAATTGATTTTAATTTTTTTTAATCTCATCCAAGATGAAGACTCTTCTTGAAATGAAATTTCAAATACCATTAGAGTTTCATATGGATGAGATCATGTGTGATTTCACAAAAATTTCAGTATAACATTGCAATAGGAACAAAAGAAACTATTTGCATACATTCTGAAAATAAAGAAGACATAAAATTGCTAGAGATTAGACACAAACTAATTCCAAAATTGTTTAGATTTCATTAGCAAGGGAAATCTTCAAGAGAAATCTCAGTGATTTTCAATGGCTATACAACTGCAACTAACTTGACACGACAGGAAATCTCACCTTTAGTCTCTCAGGAAGACTCCTTTCTAAATTTTTTTTCAAGAATGCATACTTTGATCATTTAAAAGAGTAATCTCATCACATTTATAATACAACCTTTACATCCAATTTCTCCCCCCCCCCAAAGAGGAATTTTCGAAGCACCTTTTTTGCACATATCGCATCATGATTTGCATGAAGTGACATTCAATAAATTCACAAAAATTTGCCAGGTGTTTTCAAAAAAGGTGAATCATTACAAATATTTGCATCATTGTTCTAACTGGAGGCATATTATTCACCCTTGGCACCTGCAACACCTTTTCCCCTCAAAAGAGAAGAATATTTGAGGGATCTTTTCTTGTTACCAATTTTTTTCAGACAAAGACATTTAACAAATTTAGATCCAAAATCTACCAGGTGGACCAATTATGAATTGATCACGTCTCTGAGACCCTCGAATAATTACTAGGATGCCATGCCACAACATTCTGGGAGTCCTTCTAATCATTCTTATTCTGTCATGGGAGAAATCTCTCCTTTAATAATTTTAAGGAGCCTCTACGTAGCTGGACTTGACAAGTCATCCATTTTTTCTCTCGAGACAAAGCATTTTTCACCTTTTACGCCTGCACATTCATCATTTCATCCTTTTTCCCTCCTTTTCCTCTGAAATTTTACTCTATAACCTCTGGATCTAGCGTTTTGTGTTTTTTCATGAGCCCGACCAAAAATCCACTGCAAGAGTACTTCATTTTTATAAATTAACCTCCCAAATTGATTCAATTAAACTTTGTAGACCAAAATGAAAAATAATTGCCAAAACTTTGATGAAGAATGATGCAAAAAATGCATCTCCAAACATCTTGGAGCTTCAATGATAGAAAAATCAAATGAAATGCATAGCTACCATTGATCTTGCCTTTGAACTTTTAATTTGAGCCCTCTACATGGTAAAATGTGATTGAAAACGGGCATGAGAGCACTTTTTTGAAATTTTATAACTTTTGGATAAAGTAAAAATGTTGAAATTTTCCTCCGCCCCTCCGCCCTCAGAAAATGGGCTTGACACGTTTCCCAAAGTGGGTCCCAAAGGAACCATGGCTTGATTATGCTATTTCACCTCATTTTTGGCAAAAAGGAAAATTTTCCCCATAGCTCTACCCTTCTGCCTTTAGCTTCTGATGTGGGTCTTAGCAGACCTTCACTGCAACGTACAATTTTATCCCTTTTTTACAAAAGTAAAAAAAACTTAAATGACCCCAAAGCTCCATTTCTCCATTTCCCAGCCTGCTACGTGTCTCAATGGCACATTTTGAGATGGTCTCAAAAATTAGATACCCCAAACATGCGCAGTCCCTCCATGTGTCCTAGGCCCTTTAGGAAGTTTCTTGAAAAGTATAAGTACGGGAAGGCTCGGTGGAAGCCTCCACATGTCTTTATGTCATAACTTCAAGATGGTCCTCAAGATCGAAGACCTTGAGCACATGCGGGCTCACCATGTGGACATGTTTTGGGTTGAAGTGAGCCTTAGAATTTTTGAAGTTCCCCACAGAGCCACATCTAACCAAAATGGGCCATGTTTCAACTGATGCCAAGAAGTGATTTTGACTGGGAAATTTCACCCATCAAACCGTAAAATGCAGGAGAACCAAAATTTGAGCCCGGGGAGATAGAAAACATAACAGAGGCCGTAAACTAAGTAATTTCAATGACAAATGGGAAGAGACTAATTTGAGCACCAACATGTGGAAGGGGCCAATACTCTCACTCTTTCTCAAGCACAAACACTATTTGATCATGAAAGTGAAAGATACAAGGATAGAGTAGCTAAATCATGGCTGAAGAACCCTAAGAAGGGAGCATCCCAACTTTCAAAATCATTGTTCAAGGTTGATTTCAATGATGAAATTTGAGACATCATCACTCTTCTAGCTAGGATCATGGGAATTCCCTCTACAAATGAATTTCTTTTTTGGATGTGTCCCTATATCAATATCATTTATGAGGGTAAGAAAAATCTTAATTGGGGTGAGCTAATCTATGAAAAATTAATAGAGAAGATGATTAATGTTCAAATAATAAAAACATTCCACATGTCTTCTTATCTCATATACACTATTGCAACATCCAGGGAATGGCTTGGATTCTCTTTCATTGAAGATAAGAAGGATGTTCCTTTATATGATTATTGTCCCCAATTTATTCTAAAAGTTAGAAATCATCACTTCAGGAGAGTCAATGATGCCTTCACCATGTACATTGTGAGGATTTTGAAAGGAAATACTACTGGGAGATTTTCTAAGGAAGGAAAGACCTTGATCTCTGACTATGGGAGTTTCTTCACAGAGTTGAGAAATTTTTCATATCTCAGGCTGGCTGGTTTTGAAGGTTCCCCTATAAAGCTTCCCATGTTTTGTAATGACAAAATGGCCTTGGTTGAAATTGGCAGGTAGCCGGATAAACTTAATTAGACTTGTAAAGATAAAAAGATTATTGGCATCCATTTACCTATCACCTTAGCAATTTATACATGTAGAATAGCCCTCGATGCTCAAAACATTGATAGGACCATTTCTCCTTTGAATATTCATCATTTCAAGTCTCGAACTTTCTTTGATATTAAGGGATATATTTCTAAGAATGTCATATTAAGTTTCACCCACTTTGTTGATACTGAGGATTATTGGGCCAATTGCATAGAGGACTTTAAGGCCAGGAGAAGTTACTTTGGTAGATTTTATCTTCAGAAAATTATAGATTTCAATCTCTACAAAGTACCTAAGAAGCTCCAGGATGATAATGAAGACATGTAATATATTTAATATGAGAGTTCCATCAAAAAATCTCCTCTTGAAAGCATTGACTGGTTTGTGAAAGAGAAAGATGATTTGAAAGAAGTGATGAACTCAGTTTTTGTGAGAACCAAGCTTTGGTTCAATAAGAAGATGTAAAATTTTAGGATGAACAAAGCTAGGTATTCTTCACAAGAAACTTCCTCTCCTAGGAAAGAATAACCTACACTTGATGTTGATATGCCTGAGATATCCACTCCTTCCTCTTCAAAAAAATTATACATGAAGAAAGTTAAGGCCATCAAACAAGAGTAGGATGAAAAATAAGTTCTTGTAGAGCATCTAGAAGTCCCTCTAGGGTCAGAAAATATTCTTCTTTTGAGTGAGGATGCTAGTGAAGAGATGAAAGAAGGAGAAGAAACCACTATCATTACTGGTGAGATAGAAAATGAAGGACAAATGAACGAACCTCTAGGTTTGATGGATACTTCTTCTAAGGATCTTTATGAAATTATGCCAACTTCCCACTAGATACATCTCTAGTGTAGAAATTGAGTGAAATGAGTTCACTTGCACTCATATCTATTGTTCCTTCTACCTCTTCCTCTTCATTTTCTTGGGCTCAACCTTTCGTTGATAACAAGAAAAGTAATTCCACCTCTCAAATTTTGGTTCCCAAGTTTGATGTTGTGGCCACCTTGTTTGGTACTACTCCCCCTCCTCTAGCAAAGAAAGAAAATATTACCTCAAGGTTGGTGTCGAATGCACAAGTTCAGCAATTCATGGATATTTCAAATCCTAAGGTGTATAAAGAGGAGAAAGATAATTTTGTTTTAGACTTAGAGATCACAAGAATTCCACTTGGGGGTCTATTCCTGAAAGTGAGGTTCATAACCTTAGGGAAACTATCACTCGAATCATTAAACGAATGGAGAAGGGTAAACAAACTTTGGAGCAATTGGAAGAACAAAATCAAATCCTTTAAGGTTTTATAAAATTCTTATTGGCAAAGGATAAGGTCCTAGATCCTAATCCATTGACTACTCTTCCACCTCCCATAGTTCTCAAGAAGGATGAAGTTTAGACCATCAAATATATTCATAAGCATGCCACTTATGGAAAATCCATTGAATTACTGATTGATGATATGATGATTTTTGGATTGAACTTCATTGAGGAGGCTTTCAAGTCATATGAGAAGGTATCCAAATTATAGTTGAAAATTAGCACAACACTCAGTGGCTTGGAGAAATAACTGAAGCTATGGTATGAATACATACAAGATGTTTGTTTGATGAGTAGGAAAGATGATCAAATATTGTTATAAAACAAAGTATTTGATGAGGCAAATAACAATCTGTCAAGGTCTTGGGTTTTTAGTGTTGAATGGAAGATCAAGGTTTTGGAAGAAGCATTGGGAGAACTAAAAAACATGTGGTAAAAAGGAGAAGATTTCAAGGCCTCTATTCTAGCTTCTTTCCAAGATATTCATTTTAAAATACAGAATGAAGACTCAGGTAATTAATTTTCTTTACAGGAAATCAAGGCTCAATTTAGTACCTTCGTCAAGGATGATCTCATCAAGGAGGAATCCATGTCTAAAGAGAAGATGAAAGATGTCTACTCTCTCCAATCAGCTATCACTAAGGAAAACAAAGAGTTTCTGGAGAACACAAAGTTTGAGAAGGATATGGAGAAGTTTCTTGGTATGTTGACTCATGCCACTTCTAACACCACCAACCCAAAGTGGATGGAGATAGCTGAAGCAATGAAGAGATTTAGACATCAGATTCTTATGATAGTTGGACCTTCTAAACCTCCTTCGGATGTTTCTACCCCCGATTCCGAGGTCACTTCTTTTATTTTTTGGGTTTTAAACCCATGATAAAATAATTAATTAAACAGATTCTATTAATGTATTTATTGAGAAATATTTAATCTTTAGATTAAAAGATGTTGGAACTGAATGTAACATTATTTGTAAGCTATTTAATGGGCTCTACATGCCATTTTAAAGGGGTGGACCTTGATACTCTTGAAATTTAATAGATTTGAAAGTAATCAATATAGAAGTTTTTCCCTTGTCTCTTATTTCTATCTGTTATCCTTTCTTTCCTTATCTAAAATTTGTGAATCATCAATCTTTCATGCTAAGAAACTTTTTGTTCTTGTGATATGATTTCTAGAACTTTGCGTCTATAGAATTTTATCTGATGATGCCCATGTGAATGATTCCATTTTGTATCTCTTTTTATAAAGTACACATAAGGTCATATTTTGCTAACTATATTACCTGAAAGTACTGTTGTGTTCTTCCCTTTCAGTTTCCTTGTTATTCTACTTTTATGTATTGATAATCTTTATTTGCATAAAACATTTCAAAGTATCAAGAGTCCTCATTAATATGAAAGTTGTATATTTGTATATAAGCTTTGTTTCTCAATTTCAATAAGGGAAACTCTACCATAAAGAGGACGAACATGTTGTCCCCCGACTGTTGATTACTAAAGTACTAATTGAAAAACCAACAATACATCTAGCTACATGTTAGATATCAAGTGTGTTTGGCACAAGAGCCATGTAGGCTGTGATTTGTATACACACACATGATAACTACATGGAGTTTGAAATGTAGTGCAACTCTTGGTTGTAATTTAACTCAATTAGGTGATATCTAGGGTTGTTTCACTCCCCATTCACATATTTTTATTTTTTGGATTTGATGCGTTTTAGGGTTTTATAGGTGCTCTTTCTCTTTTCATGTTATAGGTTAATTTTGTATAAATGGTGTGATACACAAGTGATCAATTACTAAGGTTATCGATATTGATGCGATGTAAGAAGTATCATTTTCTAGAACATCTGACCTAGTCTAAGCACCCTAGTCCAACTTATTCTAATAATTCCATAATTTTTTGTTTGTGGTTGTGACAATTTCATCCTCATGTTCATAATTTTTCTAGTCTGGCATACCTCAGGAATTATTGTGAAATCATCTAAGCATT
Source organism: Taxus chinensis (assembly GCA_019776745.2). Taxonomy (NCBI): domain Eukaryota; kingdom Viridiplantae; phylum Streptophyta; class Pinopsida; order Cupressales; family Taxaceae; genus Taxus; species Taxus chinensis. The sequence goes on from CM034146.1 coordinate 237,121,953, forward strand.
ATTTCCCTTATCTTTCACATAGGGTTTCAATTTTTATTTGCTTATTACTTAGGTCAGATCTATACTTTATTTCTTATTTATCAGTTTTGAATCTAAAATATTATAATGTTTACAACAAGATTATTTTTGTTAAATAACCCCCCACATGACCTTTCATTTGTCCTTCACAACATAAGACTTTTGTTATTTCTAGGAGTGAAATTAAGTCCCTTATAGGCTTATTATTAGTCAAGAGTGACTTATTATAATTTTTACTAAAGTCACATTTAAATGAATAGAACAAACATCATGATTTATCATAATGAAGAATTAGAAAGGGGGTAGATAAGAGGAGAAATAATGAGAGAGGATAAGGAAGAAAATATTATTCCAAAGCATGGATGAATATGTCTCCACTTTTAATGAACATCCAAACAAAAAAAGTTGAAGATGAAAATTGGCATCTGATGACCCTCTATAATATTTTTATACTAATTTGAAATCTTTGATGAATTTCACTTTGAACATTATACCCTTACTGAGGATTATGATCACAAATTTCCCCTTGCACATGATACACATACACCTCAGACCACTGAATGAGTGTTTAAAAATAATGTTTCAAGACCTCTCAAAGTGGGATTGAGATGAACACAAACCTCTCTCATGATTATGCATTCTAGACCTCTCAATGACAATGAGGATCACTCTCCTATTCCTCAGGCTTTAACAATTATTTTCCATGATATTTAAAATTCCTAACACCTACATCCCTATTCTTCACACTATGCTGCAAGAATGCAAAATTTTCCTTTATTATTTTGAGAAGTGTGAACTCTTTCCAAGATCACTCTTAGCTTACTTGATCTATGTCACTGAGTTCATCTAGTTTGGATTACTATGAAAAAATCATAAGCTTCCTCAACTTGCTTCTTAGGGGAGAGCGGATGACCTCAACCTAGTTGAAGGTTTACAATGATGATCTTTAAAGCACTTGAACCTTTTTTTATACTTTATTAGACTACCCAATGTCTTGGTATTTTTCCTACTACACCTTGTATTTTTTGATCAACCTTTGTTCACCACTGTATTAAAATTTTTGTCTCTAGTCCTTTTTGAATGAAGAATTACCTTTTCAAAACAATGCCATCATCTGGGATTCCTGTGGAGATGCCAAAAAGTAGAGGGATTGATGAAAACTGAGCCCAATGCCACGTTCTACACTTGGAATGAGAATTTAATATTTTTAGTAAATTTTTATATTCATGTTGTACCACCTTCTATCACCTTTCTCACTCATTTCAACATTCACTGTAAACTTTGGCTTTACAAAATCTTTCCTCTATGAATATTTGCTATTTATAGTAAGATCTTGCATAAATACTTACTATTTTTAGAAAGTGGCTTTCCTAACCTCATATTTTGATGAAATTAACTTCTTTTATGTGGGGTTTTCTTCCTCATCTCACATATGAATTTTTAGTTCAATGTCATCTCTGGAATATGAGAAAATAAAATTTTAATATTTGTGAACATGAAACTGGGGTTTTCTCGCTAAAAAATATTTTGGAAATGCATGCAAGTTATTTCAAATGTGTCTTAAATGTGCTAATAAATTTTCATGAATTCAAAAACTTTTTGGTCAATTTGTGCACCATTTTTCATGATATGAATATTTTCACCTTGAGGGCCTTGTAGTCAATCTTGTGAAAATTGTGCCTGAAGCCTTTAAAATTTGTGTTTTTTTATGAAATCTCTCTTTCCATGATCATGGAATGATGTAGGAATGGATGAAAATGGAAAATTATGTGAAATGAATTATCGAAAAAAAAATTTAGAGTTTAGGGTAGCAATGGAGCAATGTGGGGGGAATGATGAAAAATGGCTAAGTGTTGGTTTATATAGACATGAGGGGAAGAGTGGAAGAGGGGAAATTTTTCTATCCCCATTCTCCCCTTTGGAATAGGATATGGGGAGACTAATTTTTTTCTTTATCTCTAGGGTGACACATGGCATACATTCAATGGAAAAGGGGAGGGCTAGAAAAAAATCCAAAAAGTGATTAATGAAGGTCTTTAGGGTATAGTTTGTCCAAAGGCTCAAAAGGAGAAGATTAATTTCCTATCCCCTTAGAAAGATAAAAAGGGATATGAAAAATTAGTATTTGTACCATGGTTACAAGTGGTATTGGAAAAATATTCCAACTGCAAGAGCATTTGTAAGAGAGAGCTCGAAAATGAAAGTTTCTAGAGCACCAGGAGATCATTTTGGGCACTTATTTATATAATTTTGACAAAAACATCATGTGGAGAAGAATTTGATGGGTATAAAGATATTATTCTTTTTGAAACCCATTAAAAAATGACCTTATTTGTTGGAATCATGGAGTTTTCCCATAAAAATGAGATCCCATGAGAATTTTCAAGGGCTTGTGAAAAATATTAATGTTCCATATTTTAGAGGATCCTCTTAGCTTTCTAATGATTTTTTTACCTCATAACTCTTTACGGAGCTCTCAGAATCATTCACTAAAGATCAAGTACTTGTTTTGACTCCCTTCTCCTCATAGGGGCTGAGAAAATTATCCCACTTGTCCCCTTGGAAAGGGATGGAGGGATATTTTTGTTTTCTCAAACGAGCACCCACGTCTCGAATCTCATAAGGATTGAGGTGTTTGAGAACATAATGGAACCGTCCCCAAGTTATGGGACCTTTTGCACTTGGGATGGATCTTTGGAGAAGGCCAGTTCCTCTATCTATTTCTACTGCTGCTACTACTCTTAGTGCTACAAAAGAAAACTAATAAAATGATGCCAAGGGACCAGAGAGAAGGATAACATGAAAGGCAACTACACTAAAAGGTGATAACACTAGGAAATGTGTGAAAGGAAATGCATGAAAGGAGGCTAGGCACAAGTAGCACATCGAAAAACATATTAGCCAGATCATTCTCATGGAACACAAATAAATATGGGACTGGAAGGGACCTAAAATATCACAACTAGCACACAACGCAAAAGAGAAGGTAAGAAGAAGGAATGTAAACACGTTAGGACAGATAATAGTCACAAAATGATTCTTCTATTATTTCTAGAAATGCACAAATCTGATACAATGATGGAGGATGATATCCACATGCAAGAACAAAATCTAGATGTTTGTAACTCAAAATATAGAAATTATGGAGTCCTTGGCAAAACACGTAAGGATCCAGAGTGTCCAACATAACAAATGAGCCTTGCTCTTACATTTATAGATGAATCCATGGAGGAAGAAAGGAAAAAGGAGGGAAAACCCAAATTTGATATATAACCACCAACAAGAAGCATTCAATGCCTATAAATTTTCCTGAAGATCTATGAAATACGCTTCCCCAAGCCTGTTTGGCATGTTGAAGAAGAAAGGAGGGTGGATCATATCAAATCAGGTGTTTGGAACAATAAGATCTGCTCATCAATGCTTGAAAATATGTTTTCCCATTTCTCACCTTCCAAATCCACCAAGAATTTGGATTTTAATTTTTTGCACTGTATCTGATGTCAGTAGATTTCTGACATGTCCAGGCATGTGTTGATCTGAGCTGTATAGAAAATGATATGGATGTCAGAAAATGTCTAGTCGTTGATGCACACAAAACATGTGGCATGTGCAGATTGACTGAAATAATGGCCAACTGTGTAAATATTTGTCATTTCTACCACATGTCACTCATTGATTTATTACAAGGATTTATCTCCCTATTGGCATGCTTTGACTTGTTTCATGTGACACACTCAAGCATGTAAGAAGATGACCTAACATAGGATGGCACAAGGGAAGGGAACACAGATAAAATAGAGGAAGGCATAGAGGGAGGCACACGTGACGCGTGGGGAAATGAGGAAGAATGGTGAGTAGAGAACTCATGGTGAAGGAACAACTATTACAGAGTAATGGACATGATGCACGAGGGGGATAGGGACTTAGATGATAGAAGAAAGTGTGGGGTGCTTAGGAAGGGAATAAAATTATTAGGAAGAAGGTGAATGTGCGGAAAGTGGGTGCAAGGGAGGAGTGGAAGGAGAGAAAGGAAAGGAGTACACAGGGAAACTATGACAAAGGGAATGTGCCAAGTGATCTTGAACGTGCACAACATTGCAATGAATAACTTAGAGCCAGAATGTGTATGCGAGTTACCCAAATTGCTAGGAAAGATATTTGGATAACAGTTTTGGCAACTTTCGAGGCCATCTTCCTGCTAGATGAAGGAGATCAGTAGTCTAGAGCATCTATTGGAAATGGAATCTACTTGTACAATTATGAAACTACCCTTGTAATCACTTGAAGATCATTTCTTGACTCTGTCCTGAATCTTGCAACTATTGAGAGAAGCTCTACATTCTGGAAGCAATGGAGGAGCGTGCATAAGAAGCATGCGAGAAGAAAGAACTATGTGCAAACAAACAATTTACATGCAACGCACTTGGAGGAATTGAAAGTACTCTAATATATACAACATGATGTAACAAAATTAATGGAAGGGTTTGAGATAGATTCCATTTATTGGAATTTGTAGCGCACGTCCATCAAAATGAGTTAACTCGAAAGAGTTAGCCTCCTTGCAAGAACTGATGATATATGGGTCACTCCAAAGTGCATCAAACTTTGACTGGCGCCCTAGTTTAGCTCTATCAGCATCCCATTTTAAAACCAAGACCCCAAATTTGAAATCTTGAGGCCTAGCCTTTCTATTGAACCATTTCTTTGTTGTTTGATGATGCTATTCTAGCTTGATCATGGTAGAGTTCCTTGATTCTTCAAGATTGACCAGCTCTACCATTCTGATTTATCTTTGGTCTGATCCTTCAAATTCCAGCTACTTGGCAAGTGCTAATGAATTAATCTCTAGTGTCAAAGGAAGGGTAGATTCCTTTCCATAGACAATATTGTAAGGTGAAGTTCTTATTTCATTTTTGACTGTGATTCTATCTGCCCAGAGTGAGAGTGATACCTTTGTATGCCACTATTTTTCACTGATGTTCATTGTCTGCTTCATGATTATGATCAGGTTGTTGTTTGTTGATTCTACCAGACCATTGCCCTAAGGGTAATAGTTAGAAGAACTCTTTAGGTAAATGTGGATAATTAGAGGTGATTTTAGTACCAAGGAGTGCCTTTCTATTATCAGAGATAATGTTTTGAGGAATGCTAAACCATGTGACTATAGCTTCGAGAAATTAAAGGATGACTAACTCAGTTGATTCCTTAAGTGTGAAAACTTATATCCATCTAGTGAGTAATTTGTAGCTATCAAAACCCATTTATGTCCAGTGCTTGAATGAGGATTGATCATGCATATGAAGTCAAGACCCCATTGCACAAAAAGGTTGATCCACTTGGATTGGTTAGAGGGGAAGTGCTGCCAATATTTTGTTTCCTGTAAAGAAAGTGCATTCCTTGCATTTTATGACCCGCTTGTGTACATCTATAAATAGGGTAGGCTATAATATAACTTCCATTATGATCTTGATTGTTGTAGTTTTGGCAGAGAAGTGTCCACCAGAGAATCCATCACAAAATTCTGTTAACACTTTTTTAGTATGCGCACCATTGATACATCTTAACAAGATGCCATCAAGATTTATTTTGATGAGAAGTCCATCAATCAACACGTAAGGGATATATTGTAACCTCAGATGTCTTATCTTTTCTTTCTTTAAACTGGGAGGGTATGCACCCTTGGAAAGGAATATGATCATGTCCTTCATCAATTCACATGCACCAGGGTCTGTATTTTTCTCAACTCCTACACATGGGAGGTTATCATCCAGAAATAATGAAGCCTCAGGTTCATTCTGTGCATCCTCAGTAATCTTCTTGTAGAGAACACTACCTCTCACAAGTTTTTTGGCCTTAATAGTCACATCATACTCTATGATTTTGGTCACCCATCGTGCTTTTTTCTAACTAATTTTTGCTCCCATGATGAATTATCTGACCGAAGAGTGGGATACTAACACCTTGATATGATTGGTAGCAAGCATACTTTTGAATTTCTTGAGCATGTGAATCATGGCAAAGACCTTCCTCTCCATGTGACTATATTTTAATTCATAATCCTTTAGTGTATACATGAAGAAAGTCACTAGCTGTTCCAGCCCTTGTTCATTTTCTTGTGTTAGGACATCAAAAACACTTGTATATGTGCCATAAGCATAAAGGATGAAATCCCTTGAGTAGTCTGGGTTGATGAGTGTCGGTGAGACATAAATTTATTACTTGATTTTGTTGAATATTTCTCTTCCTTTTGTTTTCCATATGAAGGATATGTCCTTCGTGAGCATCAAGGTGATGGGCCAAACCAGTCCCACGAAGTTAGGGATAAAATGCCTAACAAAATTTATCTTTCCAAGGAAAGAATGTAAGGCCTTTTTGTGCACTGACATGGAAAGAGAAAAGATGGCTAAAACAAGCTCAAGATGAATTGCGATGTAATCCTTTGAAACCATATGGCCTAAGAGCTTACCTTGCGCCATTGCAAAATTGCACTTCTTGGGGTTAAGAGACACCCCAAAATTTCTACATCTCTCAAAGACTTTCTCTAGGTGCACCATATGATCCATGTTTTTTTTTAGAAGACAGTTATATCATAAAGGTAAACCAAGATGAACTAATTAATTTATCCTTTAAAGGTAATATCCATGGTGCGTTGAAATGTGGCACCCACATTTGATAGACCAAAGAGCATTTTCTGATATACATATGTTCACCACTTGGTTGTAAATGTTGTTTTGAATTGATCCTCTTCCTTGACTAGGATCTGTTTGAAACCTGTTATCTCATTTTAGTGATTTTAGCTAAAATTGAGATAACCAAAGGAAAATTTTGAAAAAATCTCTTAAATTTCCCCTTCAAAGGACATTTTTGAGGTTTTGGGTTTTCAGTGCATGAAAGCATGTTTCTTGCTTGTTACATGTCCCATGTTCCCCGAAACCTAAAAACCGATGGTCTTATCAGTATGTCAGGTTTTTGGAACCATTGAGCATTAGAACATGTGTTATCAAATGCATGCTTCATATCATGTGTTTTCTGAAACCCAAAACCTGATCATCACCTTTGTGTCGGGTTTTCGAAAATCAGAAGCATCTCAACATCTCATGCTTCATGCCTCATGTTTCCCAAAACCTGAAACCCGAAATGAACCAAATTCTGTATGTCGAGTTTTCAGGGACTCCGAGCATGATGACATGTCATAAATTCCCAGTTTTCTAGTAGTTGGCACACATTTCGAGCTATGTGTAATAAATTTTAGGGTTTTATAAATAGTCAGTTTTACATGTCATTTTTACCTTGTACAATTTTGACGCGTTGGATTGATGTGCATGCTTCTACCTCCTCCGATCCCGATTGAGCTTCTTGATCAATTTTGTGATCTGTCTTCGATTATTTTTGGAATTTATTGAAGGTATTTCTCTCCTCTTTCTACTTTTATGCTTTCTAGGTTTATTTTTTAGGTGTTCATGATGGATTTTGCATTTCTTTTCTCTTCCTTCTTGGTTTAGGGTTTTGGGTTGCTTATTCTTTGTTTTATTACATTCCCATTAAACCTCTTGTTTAGAATTCACCCTTAGGGTATTTTTTTATTTTCCCATAGATGGTACCCTATAGTTTTCAAAAGGGTTAAAAAAATTCCTAACTAGCAACATGGCGGGGGATTTTCATGTCCTGACATCGTAGAAATCTGATTGCATTTGTTTCAGGTTTTTCAGGGTATCTGAAATCATTCAAGTTCTACCTTTGTTTCAAGGTTATCCAGGTTCTTGAAATCCCTCAAGTTCCACCTTTGTATCGGGTTTTGCAGTGTCCTTGACATCCTCCAAACTCCGCCAATGTTTCAGGTCTTGATCGGTGTTAGACACTCTTCCAGTTCCGCAGTGTGTCAAATATTATCACCTGCTCGACATCATCTGAATTCTACCATTCCTTCAAGTTTTTTAAGGTGTTCGACACATTCTGTTTCCCAACACACACAATCCATTCTGTCAGGTTTCTGAGGCTGCTTTACAAGTTTCAACATCCGAATAGTATGTCGGGTTTGTTCACTTGTTCAACAAACATCCAGACCCGATTGCTCTTCGATTGATTTTCAAGACTCCTCATGTCAGACCCGATCCCTTCTAAGTCTAAAAATATGAAGTAAAAATATCAAAATATAGATTCTTCTTCTTATATAAGTTACAATTATGACATCTGGGACACATCGCTCTGTAATATAGACATGGAAGACTTCTGGAAAAGGATCGAGGATTCTTCTCAGATTTCATGGATGAAGTCAATAGCCGGCATTGATCTCCCACTCATAGCAGGGTTTCCAGTATCAACCCAATGCCCTAAATTCATTTTAGCATGTGCTTCTCACTATGACCTAGCCTCCCGCTCAGTGAGAAATCAAGCAGGAGATTCTATAGTAAAATTAGATGGAGATTACTTCGATCAACTCCTAAATTTTCCCAACTTTACGGAATATGTTGATTTAGATCTTAAGTCAGCACAGAAATCCTAGGAAAAAGATCAAGAAGACTGCATCAAGTACGTGAACAAGAAATTCTTGATCAAGGCTAAGCCAACTATTTCTAGGTTTCTTAAGACAGTCCATAGAAGAGATTTTATACTTGAAATCAGTGATATCATCACCCTACTGAGCCGGTTATTTGGGCTCTGAGATTCAAAATAATTTCAAGGGTGGATGTATCAGTTCATGGTCATCATAAAGAAGAATGACCAAGGGATCGATTAGGGCACCTTAATAAGTGATGAGATAGAATCTCAAATGAATATGGTCTTGTCTACTGGAAAGTTCTACATGATGTCATACGTCACCTATGCAGCAGTGGGAATGAGAAACTACCCAGGGTTGGATGTAAAAGGGAACTGAAAAATTAAGCACATATATCGGTACTTCCATCAATTGACAATAAAACGATCTAAAGATCAATTTGAAAGAGTGAATAATGCCTTCTTTTATGAAAACATTTGCATGTTGGACCCTGAGATAAGAAAGAGTAGAGTTTCTAATGAGGCATGGGTGGTAAGTCTCAAAGTGGGGTTGCATCTTTTTGCAATTCAAAAATTTCACCTATCTTTAGGTGGTAAAATTCCAGGGTAACCTTGTTCCATTTTCCCCAAGTTTCTAAGTGAAAAAATTATCCTTATGGATTTAGTCAAAAAATTATTGGATTTCCACAAAGTTCCAACAAAGCAGACACAAGGCCGCAGTCTCCTTCCCAATTTTCATTGGAAGATACACATTTTCTACAATTGTGAAGGCTAAGAATGTGGTGCACAAACTTTAGGACAGAACTGAAAAAGCATATGAAGTTCAGACAGGGATTCAATATTCAAGGAGTCCTTAAGTCCTATGGAATCTTGTATGTATGCATGTGCCCCATGTAGAGGACATTTGGGTTGATCTTCGGGATGAGGTTGTCCATTCAAAAGAAAAGACAACAGCAGGACCGCCTCTTGAATAAATTCAAATTTTAGGATCTTGCCAATATCCCTAAAGGTACCACAGATAATGAAAGTGTCTTGGAACCTAGGTATGAACAGTCAGATGGAGATCAACTTCGATTCCTAGGCCATTGATTAGTCTATTGCTGAAAAGGCTTCTATCTCTGAGAAAGCTACATCAAATCATTGTCCGTACTAAGGCATGGCTTATTTCTTGGGGAATGAGTTATCAAGAAAATATCTTTTCAAATATAGTTACTCTAGAAGTAGGACCCTCCAATGGAGAAAAGGAAAAGGATAAAGTCCTTACGAAAATGGCAAATAAAGTTTAAGTTTGTCAAAAGAGGAGAAAATGTAGGGGGCTGAATCATCTACTCCCACACAAATAATTGAAGTATTGGATTCTCCTCCTCTTCTATCCAGAACAAGAAGAAATTATTTCATAAATCAAGGTTAGTCAACCTCTTATTTCTCCTTTTTTTGATTACTCATCAAAGGTAGGACTTTCTCTTTCTTCTCAAGCTTTAGCTTCAAATTCTTTACCCCCTCTCCCCTAATCTTCCTCACCACATATTTCAATACCACTCTCATCATCCATGGCCAAAATTTTCTCTGGTCTTTCACCTCTCTCTGCTGGACCTACGTTGGCTATAGAAATACCTCCTCCTTCCACACCTTCATTCCCTTTGTCTATTCCCATAGTCACTACACTTGCAGTCATCATGACTCTGCAAGAAAATCTTCCTCCACCCACAGATACAACCATGACACCTCTAATAGGAGCAACTTCTTCTGTTGTATCGTAATGGTTAGTCAACCAAACTCCGAGGAAGAGGAAGGTGGTAGTTCCTCTACCAACCTTTGACTTGAGTTCACTCAAGGCTTCTCTTGCCAAATCTGCCAAGAAACCTAAAACAGTTTCAAGGGTTTTAGTATATGCCTCAAGGCATAAATCTGTAGAGATTGCCACTCCTATGGCCAAAAAAACCAAGGAGAACATAACAACTTCCGATTATCAGATTACAAGGGTGGATCTGGGAAAGGTAACAATAGAAGGGGTGCAACAAGATGCCATGAATGTGCTATGCCAAAAGCTGAAGGAAACAAAGGTGAGCATGGATGAGCTAAAAGAGAAAGTGGAATAGTTGACAAAAGTATTTCTTAAGCTCTCAAAACCCTCTCAGTCAACCCCATCATCTTTTGCTCCCACTCCTATCAAGTTCAATATTTCATCAGTGCCTATTATTGATAAGATCAATGAGGAGGGAAGAACGATGGATGAATGGATTCAGAGGTTACTCCTTTAGGGAAGGAAAGTCATTGATGACGCAATAGAGGTATAAAAATACCTCGAGGAAATGAAAAAGGATGGCAACAAGATGAATGATGAATTTTCACATGAGGCTGGAAACCTCAGAAAAAATTTGGAGGCCCTACATGCACTGAAGCAAATTCCATCTCGGGTCTTATTGGAAGAAAGATTCATTCCACATGGGGACAAACACTTCTAGCTAACTAAGGCTATCAGGTTCAAGATGAAGATTCGCAGTGAAGCTTGCAACAAGTTGAGAAAATCCAGATATTAGTTGATTGATGCCACCAGTGATATCAAAGAAGAGATATTCAAGATATTTCCAAAAGTATTGGATGAAGGATCAACAATTCTACTTGCTGATGGTTTCTATAAACAAATTCAGGAATCGATCGAATAGGAACCAACTTCCATATTTGATTTGAGCATCATTAATAAATTTATAAAGATCAAGAATGTTTTGGAATCTTTGAGAAAACTTAATAAGCGATTGAAAAAACTTCTTGGAAATTTAAGTGGCACATAGGAAACTTGCGAGGTTCTAAGCGATTATTCTAGTGCACCAAATGAAGCTGAAATACAAGACATAATCTGGAAGTTTCAAGAGTTTCGAGATAAGCAGGCGTCACTGGAAGAAGACAAGGATGAGGAAATAGAATAAGCAATGATGTAACATGTCATTTCCTTCTAGAAATTGACATGTCTTTTTCATTTCTATTTTGTCACATAGGAAGCAAATTTTGACTTGTTCTCCTACGTGAGAGTCAAGTAAAATAGGACTCTTATTAAATGGCTATTTTCTAGGATTTTATCCTAATTTCTCTCTGCAATTTTTATTATAAATAATGGATGCTTGTGCATTCGAAGAGGGATAATTTTTGAATATTAAGAGCTATTGTGAAGAAGAAGAAGAAAAACTTTGTATTTTCTTTTTAATCATTGAAGAATAGAAACATGTGTTATTTTATAAACTTTTTGTTGTGGGATTCATCTATCTTGAGAAGATTGTTCTTACGTCCAAAATCTTGAGCTATTCTTTGTTTAGTGTTCTTGATCATTTTAATTGTTTCATAATATTACATTTGTTATCTAAAACTCGTATAAGTATTTTTTGATCTGTGTTTGCTGGAAAGAAAATACGTTCCTCTCATTCCCTTCCCACTTTGTTTCACCTATAATATTTTCCCTTCTAATTCTTCCTAATCTAAATATTGTAACATCTCCATTTCATGTTGCTATGGATTTTGATATTGTATCCCAACCCCAATGGTTAGAATAGTGTGAATATTGTACATATTATTTCAGCTGGTTTTAGATTAGTAATAAACAGCCAGCCTCACCTATCTTTGAGGAGGGATTTAATCACATGTACTATGGTTGAACCTCATATTTTGGTCTGAAAAAATATCCAACAAACAGTTTTTGGTGACTCCGTTATAGAATATGGATTGATAAGACTAAGCTTATACTATTGGTGTCTGGTGACTCCATATTTTCCTTATTTTCAAAAAGATCTATTTTCCAATTCAAACTAGCCAGAAAGATCTTGACTTGGTCAAGCCGAGCCAAAGGATAAAATAATCCATTCTTTGATTTGCTTCAGCAAAATAATTTCAGACTTTCACCCAATAGTGTTGCATCTAGGTGAGCAATAATTTCTTCACCTATCTGAAGAACTCAGGTTCTTCAAGAATAAGAATTTTCTACAACTTTCCATGCATTATTCTTATCTGATACTCAGATTCTTGTATGCACTTCATTTATAAGAATGGTAGCACAACCTATGCCTTGGGGTGCGGCTATTGGTCCTCTTTCCCTAACTCCACTGTTGCACGATCTACTGCATGGGTCACGTAAGCATATTCCTAATTTCAATGGTGATGGGAAGCAGCACCCTGATGAACACATCACTTCATTCTTTGTTGCATGTGGAATTCTTAGAGTTTCTCATGAATACGTCTCTATTCGAATCTTCATTGAGACATTGCATGGTGTAGCAATAGAATGGTTTTACTATCTTCTGAATGCATGCATTACCAACTGGACTACCATGCGGTCTGTATTCAAAGTAAGATTCAAACCAGCTGAAGACTCTCACACCTTGTTAGCATAGCTTACACACATGAAGAAGGAGTCTTGTGAACCCATGCGGGACTTCATAGCCAAATTCAACAAGATAATTCATAAGATTCCAGAGCTAGCCATTCCCACTCTTGAAAATCAAAAGTGTTTCTTTATCAATGCTCATCCCCCTGATGTGAGATTTTTGTTACGAAGATCTGTTATCCCTGATTTGGCCACTGCTCAAGCTACAACCACTAAAATAGAAGATGATCTTATTCTGGTTGGAAAGATCAAAAGAGAATCATCAAAGCCTAAAAATAAGAGTTCTTCTTAGAGTACTATTGATCCTATTATTGAGAAGATGGCCAATGACTTGATCGCTTTAAAGAAGAAAATGTCTCAACAAGCAACCAACATTCCTTATCGGGATATTCCTAGACAGAATTTCAACAATGCCAATGGTGCTCCCACAAGAGATAGGAATCAGTTGATTTCTTCTCCCACTAGGCTAGCCATTGAAGTTCCTCCTATCAACGTAGAAGTTGAAATAGTTGAGGATGATGAAGAACTAGAAGATCAAGATTCTCATGAAGCTTTCAAAGCTTCAGGGTATGCTGATGAGTCCTTTGACGATTCAGCTGGTGACTCCAGCATTGGGTACTTGGAGTATGAGGAAGATGAAGGTGAGCATGATGGCCAATCATTTGTAGTCTTCACTTGATCCCAATATCAAAACCCCAGAAAGCCAGTTGAAGGGTCTAAGGTGAAAAGTAAAGAAGCTTCTGTGGTTATGGCTAAAAGATGCTCTCCCATCTCAGTGAAAACTGAAAAGGAGACAATTAAAAAGGTAACTTCATCTTCTAACTCTTTTTATCCTTCCCTCAAGGCTAGTACCTCGGTTCAAACTAGTGCAACCAGAACTGAGCCCACCATCATTCCCTCATATACCACTTTCGACATTATCAATCATGTAAAGAAAACCAAAATCCAAATGTCGGAAGCCAAATACCTGAAGTCCAACCCTGAGAAATTTTAGAAACCTACCAAATTCATTAGAAGCAAGGCTGATATTCCTTCATCTTCAAAAGGAATTTTTCCTAGCCCCACTTAGCCTTTACCTCATAGTAATATGACCTCTTTTGCATCTTCAGGAAAGATCAAACCGTTTTGTTTGTCCTTACTTATAAACAATGTTAAACTCAATAATTACATAATTGACTCAGGATCCTCTGATAACGTAATGCTTGCCAAAGTAGCTCATGCCCTTCAACTCGCCTTGACTAAATCTTATGAGCAGTGTTATTCCATGGAAACCAAACAGGTCCCCTTGATTGGCCAAATCAAGGATGGACAATTTGCATTTGTTGCCTTCCCTGAAAAGAGAGTGAAAATGACTATCCTGGTTGCTGATATCCCAGCTGCTTATGGTATTGTCTTAGGAAAAGGGTTTTTCAAATATGTTGGAGGAGAAATCAACATGGATTGGACCAAAGCTAAAATTCTAGTAAATGGAGTTCCTCATTTCCTTCACCCTGAAACACAAGAAAAATACCTTGTCACTAAGTCAGACTATCCCAAGGCTCAAATTCTCTTTGAAGATGCAGGCTTGGGTAATTATTTCATGACATATGAGGTGCCTTCTGTAAAAGTAAAAGAAGAAGATCCTAACTCTGTTTAGACCCTTGAGTTTGACGGGATCTGTTCAACTACTAGTTTAGGTGCTGGCATAGTTCTTATATCTCTAGATTTCAAGATTTTTCCCTTTGGTTTCAAGTTGGAGTTTGATAATACTAATAACACAGCTGAATACGAAGATTTTTTATTAGGATTAGAAATGGCAAGACAAAAAGGAATCCAAAATCTTAAAGTGTAGGGAGATGCTGAGTTGATTGTGAATCAAGTAAGGGGGACCTATCAGGTAAAAAATGATCGCCTAAGACATTACAGGAACAATATTTGAGACAACATAGAATGCTTTGATGCTTTTTCCATTAAGGAAGTATTAAGAGATTACAATGATAAAGCTGATTCTTTAGCCGTATCTGCATCTCTTCTCCTTCCTCAACCAAAGTTCAAACAAGACACGTATACCATTGAGATTGTGTATCATCCAAGTGTTCCAGATAACTCAGCACATTGGCAAGTGTTTAACGATGATCAACAATTATTGTCTTTTATTGAGAAAGCTGATAATTTTAGTGAGCTTTATTTTGAAGGATTAGAATCGGATTCCATGAATCCATTTCAAATTCATATCAACATATCGATGGTGAATTCATCTAGCTTAAAGAAAAAAAGATTTCGAAGGGATTAGTTTCTTTGGAAGGTCTATTTGACAAGAAAGACCATTTCATTTTGGATAAAAGGAAAGCTGAAGGTGCTTCCTCATCAAAAGTAGATCAAGTTAACCTGGGCTCCACTGAGAAATCACGAATGGTAAACATCAGTAAATGTTGTTCTCTGGAGGAAAAAGAAAGATTCACTTCACTCCTAAAGAGATATATGGACGTCCTAGCATGGTCATATGCAGATCTGAAGTCTTTCAAGCCCAAGGATGTGCAACATAGCATCCCATTCAAGCATGAGGTTAAACCCTACAAGAAGAAGTAAAGGAATTATAACCCAAAGATCTCAGGTACTATCCTCACAGAAATTTAGAAGATGTTAGACGCAAGGATTATTTTTCCAATCCATCATTCCACTTGGGTTGCTAACATTATCCCTGTCAGAAAGAAGAACGATGAAATATGGATTTTTGTTGACTTTCAGAACCTCAATCATTCTTCATTGAAAGGTAATTATCCATTGCTCATCATGGACCAAGTATTACAGAATTTCACTAGATCAGAAATGTTATCCATACTTGATGGGTTTTTGGGGTATAATTAGGTTGAGGTAGGTGTTAAAGATCAACATAAAACAACATTCACCACCCCCTGGGGAACCTTTTCTTACAGAAGGATGCCTTTTGGTTTGATTAATGCCAGAGCCACGTTTCAAAGAGATATGGACTTAGCTTTTAAAGATTTGATGGGCAAAGTCATAGTTGTATATTTGGATGACTTGACAATCTTCTCTAAAAAGTGAAGTGATCATTATGATCACTTGGAGCAGGTACTCTTAAGGTGTAGGCATCATGGGATTTCATTAAATCCTAAAAATTCCATGTTTGGAGTAACAGAAGGAAATTTTTTGGGTCATATCGTGACTAAAGAAGGAACCAAGATCGACCTAGAGAGGTTGAAGGCCATCAAAAGCCTTACCCTACCCATAAGCAAAACTGGGGTGCACTCCTTTTTTCGGGAAGGTTAATTTCCTAAGAAGATTTGTACCTAAATTTACCGATAAAACCAAGGATATCCTTGGGATGATGAAAGGTAAAAATCCATTCTGATGGAGCACTAAAGGGAATCTTGCTTTTGAAGAAGTCAAAAGAGAAATTGATCATGATCCGATTCTAGTATGTCCAGACTTTAAGAAGGATTTCATCATATACAACTACTCTTCCGCACATATAGTATCAACCATCTTGATGAAGGAGAACGAAGAAGGAATTGAATCTCCCATCACTTTCATGATCTTCCCTCTAAAGGAAAATGAATCGAAGATGTCACGAATTGAAAAGCATGCTTATGTAGTGGTGAGAGAAGTGAAACATTTCAAGTATTATGTGTTGAGTTCCCACACTCTTGTTCTTGTTCCTGATACTGCAGTTAAATCTATTTTGACTCAACAGGAGTTGGGTAGTCAACGGGGTAACTGGATAGCCAAAGTATAGGAATAGGAATTGGACATCAGACCTACGAAGTTGGTATGAGGAAGAGGATTGTGCCATTTGATTGCAGAAAATAAGTTTGAGACAGAATGCAAAGAAATTAAAGATATTTCTTCAGAATTGCCTATGGTGCTTTTTGTAAGCACAACCGATGAATGGTATGAAAATATCACTTTAGTTTTAATTTACGGTGAATGCACCCTGCATTTAATCCAAAAATAAAAGAGGATCGTTAAACTCAGGTCCATGAGATACATTCTTTGGGATAATGGTATATACAAGAAGGGTATTGATGGTGTATTCTTGCATTGTGTTGATAAGTCTCAACAGATAAGGTTGCTAGAATCCTTTCACAATCTAGCATGCGAAGGAAAATTCTCTTCATTCATGACATCTTACAAGATCTTACGGGCCAGGTACTATTTTCCTACTCTCTTTCGAGATTCAGCAGAATGGGTGGTTAAGTGTGAAGATTGTCAACATTTTGTTGGCCGTCCTAAGCTGGCTGCTCTCCCCTTAAAGCCTGTGGTAATTGAAGAACCTTTTTGCCAATGGGGAACTAATTTCATTGGAGTACTAAACCCTACCTCTAGCGCCGGTCATAATTATGTGCTCACCACCACTGACTATTTCACCAAGTGGGTGGAAGCTACTCCAATCAAACAAGCTACCTCCGAAGCTGTGAGCAACTTTCTGAAGGAAAATATAATTGTTAGATTCGGTATTTGTCACAAGATCATTGCTGAAAATGCTTTAAATGTCTCATCACATGAGTTGAAAAAAAAATTCTATGGATTTGGGATCACGTTGGCTCATTCATCCGATTATTTCCCACAAGGCAATGGTCAGGCCGAGTCAAGTAACAAGAACTTGGTGACCATAATCAGAAAGTCGGTTGATAAGAATCAAAGTACATGGCACAAAGCATTGTATGATGCATTATGGGTAAATCAGATTATTCCTAAGTGAGCTATTAGAATGTGCCCATTCTAGGTGTTGTATGGAATTGATGTTGAGATTCTGATATCTGTAGAATTTCTAGCCTTACTATTGGCAGCAATTGAGGATGAAACTTTTCAAAGTTCCATTGAGAAAAGGATAATGTACCTAGCTATGCTAGAAGAAAAACAGAGCAAGGTGGTACATTGCATTGCAGATCATTAGAGAAAATTCAAAAGGATATTTGAAAAGAAATCAAAGCAATGTGATTTCTAGATTGGAGATCTAGTACTTCTTTGGGATAAGAGAAGGGAACAGAAAGGGATGCATGGCAAGTTTGATTCTTTATGGAAAGGTCCTTTCAAAATACATCAGCTGAATGACGAAAATAGCTTGTCTATCATACCTTGATAGAGAGTTTCTCCCTTTACCTTTCAGTGGCCAACATCTAAAGTTGTTCCATCATTAATGCAAGATGCTCTCTTGCACTGTATTATAATTTATTTTATGTTGTGTGTTTGTTTTCTTTCTTTCTTTCTTTGTTATTTTTCTCTTCTTCCAACTCCGTAGCCCAATGGATAAAAATTCTTGATTCTGAGTTCTCTTCCTTTGATGTCTCAAAGAAATTCCCCAACTAGAGCTAGTTGTTATCTCATTTCAGTTATTTTAGCTAAAATTAAGATAACCATAGAATTTTTTTCAAAAAATAACTTAAATTTCCACTTCAGAGGAGATTTTTGGGGTTTCATGTTTTTAATGTATGAAATCATGTTTCTTGCTTGTTACATGTCCCATGTTCCCCGAAACCCGAAACCTGATGGTCTTGTCAGTATGTCGGGTTTTCGGAACCCTTGAGCATTAGAACATGCATTATCAAATTCATGCTTCATGTCATGTGTTTTCCGAAACCTGAAACCTGATCATCACCTTTGTGTCAATTTTTCGGAACTCGAAAGCATCTCAACATCTCATGCTTCATGCCTCATGTTTCCCGAAACCTGAAACCCAAAATGAACCAAAATATTTGTGTCGGGTTTTCGGGGACTTTGAGCATGATGAAAAGTCATAAATGCCGTGTTATCTAGTAGTTAGCACACATGTCGAGCTATGTGTAATAAATTTTAGGGTTTTATAAATAGTCAGTTTTTACACATCATTTTTACCTTGTACGATTTTGATGCGTTGGATTGATGTGCATGCTTCTACCTCCTCCAAACCTGATTGATCTTCTTGATCAATTTTGTGATCCATATTTGATTATTTTTCAAATTTATTGAAGGTATTTCTCTCCTCTTTCTGATTTTATGCTTTTGGGGGTTATTTTTGAGGTTTTCATGATGGAGTTTGCATTTTTTTTCTCTTCCTTCTTGGTTTAGGGTTTTGGGTTTCTTATTTTTTGTTTTTATTACATTCCCCTTAAACCTCTTGTTTGCAATTCACCCTTAGGGTATTTTTTTATTTTCCCATAGATGGCACCCTATAGTTTTCAAAAGGGTTAAAAAAATTTCTTACTAGTGTTATCCTCTCAAAATTTCCCCTCTTTTGAAAGGCAAGGATTGAAAATTTTGAGTTAACACCTTTTTCTGATATTCTAGTAAAGGGAAAAGTTGAGAAGTTAGAAAAATTCTACATTTTTTTGAGTCATTTGTGTGATTTGTGGGTCTGTTAGACATTTTTTTCCCATGTGTCCCAAGTTCACTTGGGCTCTCTGTTCGCCAATCGGCAGCTTTCTTTGAAATCTGTTTACTTATAGGCCCATTGGGACTTTTTGTCCCATCTATCCCAAGTTCAATTGGGCTCTCTGTTCCCCGATAGCCCGCATCGGCCGCATCATGCACTTCATGTACTTTGGTCCCTCATGTCCCGAAAGCATTTGTGAATTCTTTTTCTGCATCACCCACATCGTCCGCATCGGCCGAATCGTGCTTTCACATCCCGCATGTCCCAAATGTACCAAAGGCCATCAAGGCTAATTTTTATTGCTCTTCCCGATGCTTCATTTTTGAGTTGGTGGATATGAATTTAATGTGAATTTATAACCTTATCTCTCTTAAACGGCTATTTAATAGAGTTCCCCTCTACACATTTTTACACATTACTTTCTCATTTCCATTTGCTCATACCCTTGTAATTAAAATCTCTGCTCACGTCCCCATTCCACATGTAATTCCATCATGGATTCAAGCTGTGACTTTGTTTTTCTAATGTACTGTCAACATTGAATATTAAATTCCAAGGCCAGGATCAGGTTTCTCCGCTTGAGTTTGTCGTTCCCGATATCGGGAACAATGAAGTTCATCGCCTGGACTTTGGTGATTTTTGGACCACGTAGATAGACCCGAACCCCTCTCCCATGGCACAAATTATTAATGATAGTGGCCTAGCATTTTATGTTGGTTTCCTAATCTCGGTGCAATGTGTAGACACGGTACTCGCATGTGGGGCTCACTTAAACCCCGACACGCGCGAATTAACAAATGTGCATCGGGAGATCATCACCAAGCTTGATGCTGCTACCATTGCCACTGCCCTAAGGATCCCAGAAATGGATAATTCTATAGTAATCTCCCAAAATCAAGCACAGGCACTCTTCGACCAAGAAAAAGAAAAATGCAAGGCAAGAGTTGCAAAGTCATGGCTAAAAAACCCTAAGAAAGGGGCATCCCATCTATCCAAAGTTCTGTTTAGGTCCGATTTTCAATTAGGAGCTATCAAAATTCATAATATTATTAGCTCAGGTCATGGGCTTGGCCTCTACTAATGAGTTCCACTTCTAGATGTGCCCACTTATCAACATAGTGTGTGAAGGTACCCAAAACATCAACTGGGTAGAGATCATTTGCATGAATTTGATAGAGCAGCTGTCCCATGTACAAAAAACTAAAAAGTTCTACATTAATTTCTACCTGATGTATACCCTAGTAGTATCCATACAGTGGTTTGGCTTCACATACATTGATGCTCAAAAGGGTGATCCTATATATGCTTACTACCCTCAGTTCACCCTAGACACTAGTAATCACAATTTCAGGAGGGTGAATGATGCTTTCACCATGTACATTATAAGACTTCTAGAGAGTGAAACTACAAGGAGGTTCTCTGATGAAGCCATGAGCCTGATAGTGAAGTACGGTGCCTAATTCATTTAGTTTAGAAGGTTCTCTTATATCAGGCTAGCAGGTTATGAGAGCACTCCTCTTAAGCTCCCCATATTTTTTAATGACAAGATGGCCCTGATTGAAGTATGCAGGTAATTGGAAAAATTGCATAGAACCTGCAGGGATAAGAAGATCATTGGGTTACACTTCCCCATATCTTTGGGGAACTATACATGCAAAATTTCTCTGGATGCCCAGAACATAGATCGAGCCCTATCTGTCATCACTGTCCAGTTCTTTAGGCCTATAACCTATTTCGACTTGAAGAAATTCATCGAACTGAATCTCATAATCAACTACCATCATAGGGTAGACACTAAAGATTATTTGGCTGACTACGCAAATGATTTTGAGGCCAGAAAGAGGCATTATGGCAGGTTTCCTCTTCACTTAATACAAGAGATTAACCTGTATAAAATTATTGAAGGACTTCAGGATGACAACACAGACCTTTTGTCATATGAATATGAAACTATGATCAAAAACACTCCTTTAGAGGATGTGGACTAGTTTAAGAGGGAGAAGGATGATTTGGCTGAGATTATAGCTCCTGTCTTGGTAAGAACTAAAGTCTAGGTTGATAGAAAGGTTTGTGAGCTAAGAAAGAATGCAGGAGAATCCTTCTCCAACTCCTCGACACTGAGGAAGGAGTCACAAACACCCAGTTCAGAGGTACCTATACAGACTCCTCCTACCTCATAAAGTAAAGGACCTGAATCCTCCACTCCTTCCTCCTCCACTCAGGTCTATCAAAAGAAGGTGAAGGAGGTTAAGAAGGAGCCCATTGAAGAAGATCCTCTACCAAAGCATTCAGAACTACCTTCTAGGCCAGAGAAGATCATTGTTCTTAGTGAGAGTGAAGATAGTGAAATACCAATTCTTGCAGGTGCTTCTGAAGCCACAATGGATAAGGAGCAGGAAATTCATAGCACTGAGCCTCCAAGCACCGTGGATTCTTCTTTCCAAGAAGGCTCATCAACTCTACTCACATCTGTATTAAAGGCAATAGTGGTAAACACTCTCAGTGTCATGAGTTATCTCACTCTTGGTTCTCTTGTTCCCTCTTCTTCTTCTTCCTCCACTTTTGCATGGGTGTAGCCTTTTTTTGATAGTAGGAAGAGGAAGTATTCTTCTTGGATCTCATGACCCAACTTTGATGCTGTGATAGCCTTGTTGGGTACTAATCCTTCTACTCCTACCAATAAATCTAGGACCAGTTCGAGAATAGTAACTAATGCCCAAGGTCAGCAATTCCTTGAGATAGCTAAGCCCAAGGTTGATAAGCCAAAGCAGGATTTACAGGCCTCTGATATATAACTTTCAAGGATCTCAATGAGAGAGTCTACTCCTAAAGGTGAAATACCAAACCTTCAAGAAATAGTCACCAGGGTCATTGGGAGGGTAGAAAAAGGGCAGAAGACTATAGAGTAGATGGAGGAACAGGCTCAAGTGCTTTCTAGTTTCATCAAGCCACTGCTATCTAAAGATAAAGTTTTAGACCCTACCCCACTGACTACTCTTCCACCATCTGTGATCCTCAGTAAAGATGAATCCCAGAGCATCAAGGATATATATAGGTACTCCATCTATTGGAGGTCTAAGGAGGCCATGGTGGATGACATGCTTGTTGTAGGGTTGAATTTCATTGGTGAAGCCTTCAAGCTCAATGAGAAGACAAATAATCTGTAACAAAAGATCTCCGCAACCATTGGAAATAAGGATAAAGAGATCAAACTTTGGAGTAGCTACATACTAGACCTTCGCCTAATGGGGCAGATTGATGAAAATATTTTGATGGCGAGTAAGGTCTTTGATGATGTGAAAGATAATTTGTCAAAGTCATGGGTATTTAGCGTGGAGTGAAAAATCAAAGTGCTGGAGGAGGCTTTGGGAGAATTAAGGAATAGCTGGTAGAAGGGAGAGGCTTTCAATACTTTTGTGATATCTACTTTTAATGATATTCATTTCCACCTCCACGATGAGACCTTAGGTGTACCTTTCTCCCTGCAGGAAATTAAAGCTCAATTCAGAGATTTTGTCAAATAATTTTTTTCAAAGAGGACTCCATCACTAAAGATAAGATAAAGGAAATATACTCCCTCTAATCTTCCATTTAGGAAGTGAATAAGGAGTATCATACACACACTGAGTTCGACAAGGAGATGGAGAAATGTCTAGGATCTTGGACCCAGGCTACTGCCAACACATCGGTTCCACGTGGTAGAGACATAGCAAAGGCTTTGAAAAGGTTTAGACAGTGGATCCTCAAGTCAGTGGGCCCTTCCCAATCATGAGCACTTGTCGTCCCCTCCTGGCTCCTCTCTCTTTCTTTTTCTCATTTTGGAATTATTGTAATTAGTTGTGGTTTTGTGTTAAGCATCCCTTTAACTAAACATTTTAGTTAAAAGAAGTAGTTACCAATTGTAACTGATTCGTAAAATTATACAATGGTCTCTCTCCACCATTTTTCAGGGCTGGAACTTGGCTTACTTTTTAAAGTGTAAAGAGTAGCAAAGCAATAAATACAAAAGGATTTTATTTCTTTGTCTATCTGATCATGTTATTCATTGTTATCTATTGAATACAGTTGGATCATTTGTCTGAATTATGTCAAGAATATTTGTATTCTTATAGATGTTATTTCTGGAACTTTGTGTCTTTGCAATAACATTTTATTAATTCAAATACAAATGGTTTTATTCCAAACAATTCTATTATGGCATGCATAAGGAATTATTTTGTTATCTATAGTTCTGGAGAATGCCTTTCTACTCATTTCCACTTCTTCATTCCTTTGTAATTTTATATTGATAATCTATTTTATTTTAAAATGCTTTCATGATATCCAAGTTCCACATTAAAACTATGCAATGTACATATGTAAATAGGTATTGTTTTTGAATAAGGGAACCTCTCCCATTAAAGAGGAGGGACTTCTTGTCCCCTGACTGTTGATCTTCACAAAGTCCTCTTTTGACAACCAACAATTTTTGGTGACTCCACTAGGGATTCATTTTTCTTAAAGTGCATTCCAGTTCTATGAACCATTTCTTGATCATCCTTTGATCCGGTGACTCCATGTTTCACTCGTTGAAGAAGGGCCCTTGTTATTTAAGATTATCAGTTTCAACTTTTGGAACAACAAGGTTTTCCTTTTCCTTAAACAGGAAGGAATAGAAGAGATCATTTAACAAGCACTCCTCCTATTGAAGATAGAACCCGTATAGGCATTATTCCTTTAGAGAAACTCAGACCTAATCTATGTGCTCTTATTCTTACTAGTGTTTTTGTTCCCCTTCAAGCCGTCTTTCCAAGGATGGTAGCACCATTGCCCTGGGGCCATCGTGTTGGGCCTCTCGCCCTTCCCGAGCCTTTGCATGAGTTACCCAGAGGTAATAGAAAGAAATTCACCAAGTTCAGAGGTGATGGTAAGGTACATCTTGATGAACATATTGCAGCCTTCATAGTTTCATGTGGAGTTCTCGAAGTTGAGCATGAAGATGTCTCGGTGAGGCTCTATGTAGAGAATTTACAAGATAATGCAGTAGATTGGTTCTATCACCTTCCAGCTGGGGCCATTACCAGTTGGAACACGATGAGGACAAGATTTGAAAACCATTTCAAACCTGCAGAGGGCGTACATGCTCTTCTGGCTCAGATTTCCCAAATAAAGAAGGACTCATAAGAACCCATGAGGGAGTTTGTGGCTAGGTTTAACAAGCTGATTAACAAAATCCCACGAGACACTCAACTTGTAGATCAAATACAAAAGTGTTTCTTCCTGAATGCTCAATCTCCAGAATTTAGTTATGTATTAAGAAGAGCCAATCTTCCTACATTGGTCGAGGATCAAACTCTTGCTATTAGTGTCGAAGATGATTTGATTATGTCTGGAAAGTTGAAAAGAGACCCTGCTAAGTCTAGATATTCTTCTTCCTCCTCTTCCACTCCTAGGCCTTATACCAATCCATTAGTGCAAAAGATTGCAAATGATCTCATTGCCATCAAAAAACAATTGGCTCAGCATGCCCCCTATGTAGATGTTCCAAGAAGGAATTTTCAACCTAGAAATCATTTTCCTGCTTCTCAGACAAGGCTAGCACTTGAGAGGCCACCTATCAAGGTTCCTGTTAACACAACCTATGAGGTTGAAGAGCCTGAAGATGAGGAGGTTAATGAATATTGTGAAGAACTGGAAGAAGAGATTGATGGAGAGATAGAGGAACTTGAGGGATCTCGAGTTAATTTCTTCACTACTGAAGGTGTTAATGAAGAAGATGATTATGATGAAGTAGTAGCAGACATGAATAGTGAATCATACGTTTTCATGACTCGAGAGCAGAAAAATAAAAGGGAGAAAGTGATGCAACCTGCTAAAGGATCCAAGGAGCATCCCACGACTATCCCTGTGATTGCAAAAAGAAGATCTCCCATCCCCACCACGTCCACACAAAAGGTGAGTTCTGCCAATTCTACTTTTCCTAATTCTTCTACTAAAGTTTCTTCTTCCACAACACCCAAACCCGACAAACCTAAGATTCCTAGTGATGATAACCCATCCACCTTTGGGTCTTTTGATATTATTGATCACCTAAAAAAGAAAAAGGTTCAAATTTCAGAGGTTGAGTATTATCAAACCCATCCCAAAGCTTTTTCCAAAATGGTTCACTTTGTTAAATCTCAATCCAAAGCTTCCACCAAAGGCATTTTACCTACTCCATCCTCCATACCTCAACCCAATCTGGTAGCTTCCATCACCTCACCTAATGATAAGATCAAACAATTTTATGTGACCCTTCTTATAGTAGGCCATAAACTTAGCAATTGCGTCATAGATTTAGGAGCATTAGATAATTTAATGCCTGCCAAAGTAGCCCATGCTTTGGGCCTAACTCTCACATGCACTTATGGGTCTTGTTATTCCATGGAGAGTAAGGAAGTGCCCCTAGTTGGAATAATTAAAGACACACAAGTAGATTTTTCTACTTTACCTGAGAAAAAGGTCTTGGCTACTATCCTCGTAGCAGATAGTCCACCTTCATATGGTATGTTGTTAAGTAGGAAATTCTGTAAGGACGTAGGATGAGAAATTCAAATGGATTGGTCACATGCCCTCATACCAGTCAATGGGAAAATGAAGAAGCTATTGCCTGAGAAGCAATCTGAGTATATTGTACAAAAAACAGATGATCCCAAAGCACAAATACTTTATGAGGATATGGGGCATGGTAACTATATGATTATGTCTCCAGAGGAAATCCAACTTCCCAAAGAAGTACTTGAGGATCATAATGGTGTTTGGATGTTAGAATTTGATGGAAGTTGTTCCTCGTCTGGTTCTAGAGCTGGCATAATGTTGATATCCCCTGATGGAAAAGTTCATCCTTTCTCATACAAACTACAATTTGAGAATACTAATAATACAACATAGTATGAAGCTCTCATTCTTAGGATTAATGTGGAAAAAGAAAAAGGTGTGAAGAATATTCTATCTCGTGGAGATACAGAACTTGTTGTTAAACAAGTTAGAAACCTTTTTCAAGTAAATAATAGAAGGTTGAAACATTACATGAATCAGGTTTGGGATTCTATTGAATTCCTTGACACCTTCTCCATTGAATTAGTTCCTAGGGAAAAGAACACCAGGGCAAATTCACTAGTTGTCTTAGGATCATTGCTGATACCACATCATGACTTATCTCAAGATAGGTTTACCATTGAGATGATCCATAGGCCCAATGTGCCTAATAATGCTAGTAACTGGTAGGTTTTCAATGATGATCAGCATTTTCTTTCTTTGTTAGAGCTCAAGGACAACTTTTAATGGTTGTTCTTTGAAGGAAGTGACGATTTTCCTTGTGAGAGTGTGTCTTCCAATGAAGAGGAGGTCAAAGAGGAAATAAATCAAGATGGGTGTATCAAAATCAAAGGTGACAAGATTCTAAAAGGACTGGTGAGTTTAGAAAAATTGTTTGATAAACATGATAGGTATGTGAAGTCTAAAGCTTCTACTGGATCACAACAATCTGCTGAGTATGAAAAAACTAATATTGGGAGTTCTATTGACCCCAAGCTTGTGAACATTGGAGAATGTTGTACACTAGAAGAAAAGAAGTAATCAACCTTTTAAGGAAGTATAAATATGTTCTTGCATATTCCTATGAGGATCTAAAATCCTTCCAACCAAAATTAGATGCAACATTTCATCCCTCTCAAACTTGGGATTAAAATTTTTAAGCAGAAACAAAGGAAATATAATCCTAAGATAGTTGACATTATTTTTCAGGAAATAAAAAATTTGTTGAAAGCCAAAATCATTTTTCCCATCCACCATTCAACATGGATTGCCAACATTGTGCCTGTCAGGAAGAAGAATGGTGAGATTCGTATCTGTGTTGACTTAAAAAATTTGAATCAAGCTTCTTTAAAGGACAACTATCCTTTTCCCATGATGGATCAAGTCTTGCGAGCTGTTACAGGGTCAGAAATGTTGTCCATGCTTGATGGATTCTCAGGGTATAATTAGGTAGAGTTCAATACCGTAGATCAACACAAGACGACTTTCACTACTCATTGGGGTACTTTCACCTACAAGAGGATGCCTTTTGGGCTCATTAATGCTGGTGTTACTTTCCAAAGAGCTATGGACTTGGCCTTTGGAATTTTGAAAGGGAAATGTATTGTTGTATATATAGATGACTTAACTATGTTTTTTAAAACTAGAGTAGATCATTTTCAACATCTAGAAATAGTTCTCTTTGAATCCTAAGAAATCTATCTTTTATGTCACAGAGGGAAAATTTTTAGGGCATGTTGTCTCTAAAGATGGTATAAAAATTGATCCTGAATGAGTTCAAGCCATTCAGTAGATTCCTCTTCCAACCAGCAAGAAGGGAGTGCATTCTTTCTTCGGTAAGATCAACTTTATGTGAAGATTCATCCCTGATTTCACAGAATCAACTTTGAATATCTCTCAAATGATGAAGGGAAAACAAACGTTTGGCTGGTATTTTGAGGGGAAATAATCCTTTGTGGGTTTTAAGAATGCTATTGCTAGAACTCCCATCTTAGCATGTCCATATTTCAGCAAATATTTTATTATCTATTGCTATGCCACAGATAACACCCTGGCTGTTGTTCTGACTCAAAAAGATTCTAATGATCATGAGATCCCAATCACATTTATGAGCTACATTCTTAAATATCATGAGTTGAAATACACAATGATGGAGAAACATGCTTTTGCAGTAGTTAAAGCTCTCAAGAAATTTCATTTTTATATTCTTAACTCTCACTCCACAATACTTGTGCTTGACAAAACCATCAAGTCTATTCTCACGCAACAAGATTTTGGATCCAAGAGAGGGAACTGTGTGGAAAAAGTTCAAGAATGTGATATTGACATCAGACCAACCAAACTAGTCCACGGAAAAGGCTTGTGTGAACTCATCGCTGAGGGAGCTGGACATGAGTTACCTAAGGATGAAGTTGATCTTCCTATTGTTCTATTTCTCAGATCAATTGATGAATGGTATACTGATATCACATATTTTCTCACCTATGGGGAGTGTCCCTCTAATTTGACTGCCAAGGAGAAGAGAGTTATTAAATTAAGATCAGCCCAATATGTATTGTGGGAGAATGCATTGTTCAAGTGTGGGATGGATGGAAGATTTCTAAAATGCATGAATACAGAGCAATAGAGGAAGCTTCTTTTAGCTTTTCATGATTAAGCATGTGGAGGTCATTACTCATCTACCATCACTGCTCATAAGATTCTTCATGCAGGATATTATTGGTATACCTTGTTCAAGGATGCATCAAAGTGGATTGATAAATGTGAATCTTGTCAGACCTTTATGGGTAGACCCAAGTTAGTTGCCTTGCCTCTTAAGCCAGTCATGAAGGAAGAGCCTTTTCAACAATGGGGTTTAGATTTCATTGGAACACTCAATCCTTCTTCAAGTGCCGGACATACCCACGTATTGTCTGCCATAGATTATTTTACTAATTGGGTAGAGGCCATTCCAGTAAAGAGTACTAATTCTGAAGTAGTATGCAATTTTATCAAAGAAAACATCTTGGTAAGGTTTGGTGTGCCAACCAAGACTGTGACTGATAGTGCTTCAAATTTTTCTTCAGTTGAGATGATGGATTTCTATTATGGATATGACATCTCCCTGGCTCACTCTTTAGATTATTATCCCCAGGGGAATGGACAAGCATAATCGACAAACAAAAATATGGTGGCCATAATAAGGAAATCGGTTAATGAATCTCAGAGAAACTGGCACAAGAAACTCTATGATGATCTTTGGGTAGACTGGGTTACACCTAAAAGAGCTATTGGGATGTCCCCTTTTTAGGTGGTATATGGAGTGGAAGCTCAATTGCCAATAAAAGTGGAACTACCAACCTTGCATTTAATGAAGCCTGTTGAAGACACCAGTTTCAATGATTCTTTGGATAAGAGGATCATGTACCTTTATAAATTTAATGAAGATAGATTGAAGGTTGCTGATAGAATATCTACTCTCCAACAGAAGGTAAAAGCCTTGTTTGACAAGAAGGCCAGGTCTAGGGATTTCAAAGTTGGAGATATCATTTTACTGTGGGATAAAAGACATAAACCTCGTGGCAACCATGGAAATTTTGATTCTCTTTGGCTCAGACCTTTCAAGATCAGGCACTTTGCTGTCGAGAATTCTTTCTACCTTGATTACATGCATGGTTCTTCTCTCCTACTTCCTTACAGTGAGCAATATCTAAAATTGTTTAAGTCCTAGGTGAATAGGAAGTCCTTTGTATATTATGTATAGGTTGTGTTTCCTTTCTTGCTTGTGTGTGTTTTACTTCCCTTGCTTCTTGGCGTGTTTTCTTTCTTTGTTTGGAGTGTTATTTTCTATATTGGTTTTCTTTTGACTCTGTGGCCCAATGGATAAGGCACTGGTCTGCTTCCCCGAAGTTTTCTGAGAGTTCTTTCCTTGTCTCATTCTTTGAATCTAGCCAAGTCATCCCTAGAAGGAGCCAATTGTTGTCCTCTCAAAATTTCCCCTCTTTCGAAAGTCAAGGATTGAAATTTTTTGAGTTAACACCTTTTTCTAATGTTCTGGTAAAGGGAAAATCTGAGAAAATAGAAAATTCTATGTTTTTTTGAGTCATTTGTGTGATTTACGGGTTTGTCAGACATTTTTATCCCATGTGTCCCAAGTTCACTTGGGCTCTCTTTTTGTTGATCGGCCACATTATCTGAAATATGTTTACTTGCGGCCCATCTAGACTTTTTGTCCCATCTGTCCCAAGTTCAATTGGGCTCTCTATTCCCCGATCACCCGCATTAGCTGCATCGCACACTTCATGTACTTTGGTCCCTCATGTCCCGAAAGCATTTGTGCATTCTATCCCTGCATCACCCGCATCGATCGAATCGTGCTTTCGCATCCCACGTGTCCCAAATGTACCAAAGGCAATCCGAGCTAATTTTTCTTGCTCTTCCTGATGCTTTTTTTTGAGTTGGTGGATATGAATTTAATGCACATTTATAACCTTCTCTCTCCTAAATGACTATTTAATAGACTGCCCCTCTATGCATTTTCTCATACCCTTACAATTGAAATCTCTACTCGCGTCCCTATTCCCCCTATAATTCCATCATGGATTGAAGCTGTGACTTTGTTTTTCTAAAGTACTATCAACATGAAGATTAAATTCCAAGGCTAAGATCAGGTTTCTCCGCTCGAGTTTGTCATTCCCGATATCAGGGAAAATGAAGTTCGTCACCTGGAATTTCATGATTTTTGGACCAAGTTGATAGACCATAACCCCTCTCCTATGGCACAAATGATTAACGATAGTGGCCTGGCATTTGCTGCTGGTTTCCCAATCTCGGTGCAATGTGCTGACACGGTACTCACCTGTGGGGCTCACTTGAACCCTGAGATGAGTGAATTAAGAAATGTTCATGGGGAGATCATCTCCAAGCTTGATGCTACCACCATTGCCGCTGCCCTAAGGATCCTAGAAATGGATAATTCTGTACTAATCTCCCAAAATCAATCACAGGCACTCTTTGACCAAGACAGTGAAAAATACAAGGGAAGAGTGGCAAAGTCATGGCTAAAAAACCCTAAGAAAGGGGCATCCCATCTATCCAAAGCTCTATTTAGGTCTGATTTTAATGAGGAGCTATCAGACTTCATAATCCTGTTAGCTCGGGTCATGGTCTTTCCCTCTACTAATGAGTTCCACTTCTGGATGTTCCCACTTATCAACATAGTGTGTGAAGGTACTCAGAACATAAAATGGGAAGAAATTATCTACATGAATTTGACAGAGTAGCTATCCCATGTACAACAAAATAAAAATTTCTACATGACTTCCTACCTAATGTATACCCTAGCAGCATCAAGACAGTCGTTTGGCTTCACATAAATTGATACTCAGCAGGGTGATCCTATATATGCTTACTACCCTCAGTTCACCCTGGACACTAGTAATCACAATTTTAGGAGGGTGAATGATGCTTTCACTATACATTTTAATACTTCTAGAGAGTGACACTGCAAGGAGGTTCTCTAATGAAGCCATGATCATGATAGCGAAGTACGATGCCTACTTCATTCAGTTCAGAAGGTTCTCTTATATCAGGATAGTAGGTTATGAGAGCACTCCTCTTAATCTCCCCATATTTTGTAATGACAAGATGGCCCTGATTGAAGTATGCAGGTAATTGGAAAAATTACACAAAACATGTAGGGATAAGAAGATCACTGGGTTACACTTCCCCATATGTTTGGGGAACTATACATGCAAATCCACTCTAGATGCCCAGAACATAGAGAGAGCCCTAGCTCCTATCATTTTTCACTTCTTCAGGCCTAAAATCTATTTCGACTTGAAGAAATTCATCGAACTGAATCTCATAATCAACTACCATCATAGGGTAGACACTGAAGATTATTGGGCTGATTGCACAGATGATTTTGAGGCCAGAAGCAGGCATTACGACAAGTTTCCTCTTCAGTTAATATAAGAGCTTAACCTGTATCAAATTCATAAAGGACTTTAGGATGACAACAAAGACCTTTTTTCATATGAATATGAAACTGTGATCAAGTACACTCCTTTAGAGGATCTGGATTGGTTTAAGAGGGAGAAGGATGATTTGGCTGAGATTCTAGCTCCTCTTCTGGTAAGAACTAAATTCTGGGTTGATAGAAAGGTTCATGAGATGAGAAAGAACGGAGGAGAATCCTCCTCTAAATACACCTCGACACAAAGGAAGGATGCACAAACAACCAGTTCAGAGGTACCTATACAGACTCCTCCTGCCTCATCAATTTAAGGACCTGAATCCTACACTCCTTCCTGCTCCACTCCTTCCTCTTCCACTCAGGTCTATCAAAAGAAGGTGAAGGAGGTTAAGAAGGAGCCCATTGAAGAAGATCCTCTACCAAATCATTCAGAACTACCTTCTGGTTCAGAGAACATCATTATTCTCAGTGAGAGTGAAGATAGTGAAATACCAATTCCCGCAAGTGCTTTTGAAATCACAATGGATAAGGAGAAGGAAATTCATAGAACTAAGCCTCCAAGCACCATGGATTATTTTATCCAAGAAGGCTCATCAGCTCCACTCATATCCCTATTAGAGGCAATAGTGGTAAACACTCTTAGTGCAATGAGTTCTCTCACTCTTGGTTCTCTTGCTCCCCCTTCTTCTTCTTCCTCCACTTTTACATGGGTGCATCCTTTTCTTGATAGTAGGAAGAGGAAGTCTTCTTCTCAGATCTCAAGACCCAACTTTGATGTTGTGGTGGCCTTGCTGGGTACTACTCCTTCTCATACTAAGAAATCCAGGACCAATTCAAGAATAGTAATTGATTCCCCCAAGGTTGATAAGCCAGAGTAGGATTTGTAAGCCTATGACCTAGAACTTTCAAGGATTTCAATGGGAGAGTCTACTCCTAAAGGTGAAATAAAAAACCTTCAAGAAATAGTCACTAGGGTGATTGGGAGGGTAGAAAAATGGTAGTAGACTATAGAGCAGCTAGAGGAGTAGGCTCAAGTGCTTTCTAGTTTCATCAAGTCACTGCTATCTAAAGATAAATTTTTAGACCCTACCCCACTGATTTCTCTTCCACCACCTGTGATCCTTAGTCAAGATGAAGTCTAAGCATCAAGGATATACATAGGTAATCCATCTATGGGAGGGCTATGGAGGCCATGGTGGATGACATGCTTGGTGCAGGGTTGAATTTCATTGGTGAAGCCTTCAAGCTCAATGAGAAGGTAAATAATCTGCAATAGAATCTCTCCTCCACCATTGGAAATATGGATAAAGAGCTCAAACTTTAGAGCAACTGCATATTAGACCTTCGCCTGATGGGGAAGACTGATGAAAATATTTTGATGGCGAGTAAGGTCTTTGATGATGTGAGAGATAATTTGTCAAAGTCATGGGTATTCAACATGGAGTGGAAAATTAAAGTGCTGGAGGAGGCTTTGGGAGAATTAAGGAATAGCTTGCAGAAGGGAGAGGCTTTCAAGACTTTGGTGATAGATGCTTTTAAGGATATTCACTGCCACCTCCACGATGAGACCTCAGGTGTACCTTTCTCCCTGCAGGAAATTTAAGCTCAATTCAGAGATTTTGTCAAAGATTTTTTTTTCAAAGAGGACTCCATCACTAAAGATAAGACAAAGGAAATCTTCTCCCTCCAATATACCATTGAGGAAGTGAATAAGGTGTATCATACGCACACCAAGTTCGACAAGGAGATGGAGAAATGTCTAGGATCTTAGACCTAGGCTACTGCCAACACATCAGTTCCATGTGGCAAATACATAGCAGAGGCTTTGAAAAGGTTTAGATAGTGGATCCTCAAGTCAGTGGGCCCTTACTAACCATGAGCACTTGTCTTCCCCTCATGGCTTCTCTCTCTTTATTTTTCTCATTTCAGACTTATTGTAATTAGTTGGGGTTTTGCATTAAGCATCCCTTTAACTAAAAATTTTAACTATAAGAAGTAGTTACCAAGTGTAACTGATTTGTAAAACGATATAATGGTCTCTCTCCACCATTTTTCAGGGCAGGAACTTGGCTTATTTGTGAAAGTGTAAAGAGTAACAAAGAAATAAATACAAAAGGATTTTCTTTCTTTGTCCATTTGATCCTGTTTTTCATTGCTATCCGTTGAATCATTTTTCTGCATTCTATCAAAAAGCTTTGTATTCTTGTGGATGTTATTTTTTGAACTTTGTGTCTTTGCAATAACATCTTATTGATTCAAATACAAATGGTTTTATTCCAAACAATTCTATTTTGGCATGCATAATGAATTATTTTGTTATCTATAGTTCTGGAGAATTCCTTTCTGCTCATTTCCACTTCTTCATTCCTTTGTACTTTTATATTGATGATCCATTTTATTTTAAAATGCTTTCATGATATCCAATTTCCACATTAAAACTATGCATTGTACTTATGTAAATAGGTCTTGTTTTTGAATAAGGGAACCTATCCCATTAAAGAGGAGGGACTTCTTGTCCCCTGACTGTTGCTCTCCACAAAGTCATCTTTTGATGACCAACAACTAGCAACATGGCAGGGATTTTTCATGTCCTGACATCGTAGAAATCCGATTGCATCTATTTCAAGTTTTTCAAGGTGTTCGACATCATTCAAGTTCTACCTTTGTTTCGAGATTATCCAAGTGCTTGACATCCCTCAATTTCACCTTTGTATCAGGTTTTACACTGTTCCTGATATCCTCTAAACTTTTCCAGTGTTTCAGGTCTTGACTAGTGTTAGACACTCTTCCAGTTCCGCAGTGTGTCGTAGATTATCACCTGCTCAAAATTATCTGAATTCTGCCAGTCCTTCAAGTTTTTCAAGGTGTTCAACACGTTCTATTTCCCAACACACACAATTCATTCTGTCAGGTTTTTGAGGCTGCTTTGCAAGTTTCAACATCCAAATAGTAGGGCGGGTCTGTTTACTTGTTCAAAAAAAATC
The DNA here is from genome assembly GCA_019776745.2 of Taxus chinensis. NCBI lineage: Eukaryota > Viridiplantae > Streptophyta > Pinopsida > Cupressales > Taxaceae > Taxus > Taxus chinensis. The sequence continues at coordinate 237,156,686 of CM034146.1, forward strand.
CACAACCGATTTCTCTTCCAGTCATTTTCAAGACTCCTCATGTCAAACCCAAGCCCTTATAAGTCTAGAAATATGAAGTACAAATATCATAAGATAGATTCTTCTTCTTATATAAGTTGCAATTATGACATCCAGGACAAAAATCTCGGTAATATAGACATGGAAGAATTCTAGAAAAGGATTGAGGATTCTTCTCATAATTCATGGATGGAGTAATAGCCGGAAACGGTCTCCCATTCCCAGAAGGGTTTCCAGTATTAACCCAATGCCTTGAATTCATCCTGGCATGTGCTTCTCACTATAACTCAGCCTCCCGCTCAATGAGATATCAAACATGAGAGTCTATAGTAAAATTAGATGGAGATTACTTCGAACAACTCCAAAAGTTTCCCAACTTTATCGAATATGTTGATTTAGATCTTAAGTCAGCATAAAAATCCTAGGACAAAGATCAAGAATACTGCATCAAGCACGTGAACAAGAAATTATTGATCAAGGCCAAGCCAGTTGTTTCTAGGTTTGCTAAGATGGTCCTTATAAGTGATTTTATACTTGAAATCAGTGATATCATCACCCTACTGAGCTGGTTATTTGGGCTCCCAGAGTTAAAATAATTCCAAGGGTGGATGTATCAGTTCATGGTCCTCATAAAGAAGAATTACCAAGGGATCTATTGGGGAACCTTAATAGGTGATGAGATAGACTCTCAAATGAAAATGGTCTTGTCTACTGGCAAGTTCGACATGATGTCATACATCACCTATGCAGCAGCGGGAATGTGAAACTACTCAAGGTTGGATGCAAAGGGAACCGAAAAACTGAGCACATATATAATTAATTCCCTAAATTGACAATAAAAGGATCCGAAGATCAATTCAGAAGAGTTATTGATGTCTTCTTTTATGAAAACATTTACAGGCTGGACCCTGAGCTAAGAAAGAGAAGAGTTTATGATGAGGCATGGGAAGAAGTTTCAAAGTGGGGTTGCATATTTTTGCAATTCAAGAAGTTCACCTATCTTCAGGTGGTAATATTATAGGGTAACCCTTTCTATTTTCCCAAGTTTCCAGGTGACAAACTCATCCTTATGGAGTTGGTCAGACAATTTTTGGATTTCCATAAGTTCCAAAAAAGTAGACAAAAGGCTGATGTCTTCTTCCCAATTTCCATTAGAAGGTACACATTTTCTACAATGGTGAAGGCCAAGCATGTGGTACAGGAACTTCAGGAAAAACTAAAAAAGCATATGAATTTTAGAGAGGGATTCGATATTCGAGGAGTCCTTAAGTCCTATGGAACCTTGTATCTGCATGTGTCCCCTGTAGAGGACATTTGGGTTGATCTCCAAGATGAGGTTTCCGTCCGAAGAAAATACAATAGTAGACTGAATCTTGAAGAAGTTTAGATGTTAGATTTGGCCGATATCCCTGACGGAACTACAGATAATGAAAGTGTGTTGGAGCATAGGTATGGACAGTCAGATGGAGATCTAATTGGATTCCCGGCCATTGATTGGCCCATTGCTGAAAAGTATTCTATCACCGAGAGAGGTGCTCAAACCATTGTCTACACTAAGGCATGGCTCATTTCTTGGGGAATGAGTTATAAAGAAAATATCTTTTCAAATATAGCTACTCTGGAAGTGGGACCCTCCAAGGGAGAAAAGGAAAAGGATAAAAACCCTACCAAAAGGTAAATAAAGTTTAAGTTTGTCAAAAGAGGAGAAAATTAGGGGGCTGAATCTTATACTCCCACACAAATAGTTTAGGTATTGGAATCTCCTCCTCCTTTTCCGGAACAAGAAGAAATTATTTTAGAAATCAAGGTTAGTCAACCTATTATTTCTCCTTTTTTTGATTGCTCATTAGAGGTAAGCCTTGCTCTTACTTCTATAGATTTAGCTTCAGAGTCTTTACCCCCTCTCCCCCAACCTTCCTCACCACATATTTCAACGCCACTCTCATCAGCCATGGCCAAAATTTTCTCCGGTATTTCACCTCTGTCTACTAGACCTACATTGGCTATTGAAATGCCTCCTCCTTTCACACCTTCATTCCCTCAGTCTATTCCCATAGTCACTACACTTGCAGTCATCATGAATTCGCAAGAAAATATTCCTCCACCCATAGATACAACCATGACACCTCCAATAGGAGAAACTTCTTCCATCGTACCTCAATGGTTGGTCGACCAAAATATGAGGAAGAGGAAGGTGATAGTTCCCCTACCAGAATTCGAATTCAGTTCAATCAAGGCCTCTCTTGCCAAATCTACCAAGAAATCTAAAATAGTTTCAAGTGTTTTAGTAGACACCTCAGGGCATAAATTTGTAGAGATTACCACTCCTGCGGCCGATAAAACCAAGGAGAACATAACAACTTCTGATTATCAAATTACAAGTGTGGATCTAGGAAAGGAAACAACAGAAGGGGCACAACAAGATGCACAATATGCCATTAATGTGTTATGCCAAAATTTGAAGGAAACAAAGGTGAGAAGGGATGAAATAAAAGAGAAAGTGGAATAGTTGATAGAAGCATTGCTTAAGCTATCAAAACCATCTTAGTCAACCCCATCATCTTCTACTTCCACTCCTATCAGGTTCGACTTCTCATCAGTGCCTATTATTGAGAAGATCAATGAGAAGGGAAGAATGGTGGATGAATGGATTCAGAGGTTACTCCTTTAGGGAAGGAAAGTCATTGATGATATAGTAGAGGTATACAAATCCTTAGAGGAAATGAAAAATGATGGTGACAAGATGAATGATGAATTTTCACAGGAGGCTAGAAACCTCGAACTAACTTTGGAGGATCTCAATTCACTGAAGAAAATTCCATCTTAGGTCTTAGTGGAAGAATTCATTCCACATGGTGACAAACACTTTCAACAAACCAAGGTGATCAGGTTCAAGATAAATATTCTCAGTGAAGCTTGCAGCAAGTTGAGAGAATCCAAAGAGTAGTTGATTGACACCACTAGTGATATCGAAGAAGATCCGTTCAAGATATTTCCCAAAGTATTGGATGAAGGCTCAACTATTATACTTGCTGATGGTTTCTATAAACAAATTCAGGAATTGATCAAGCATGAACCAATTTCCATTTTTGATCTGAGCGTCATTGATAAATTTATAAAGATCAAGAATGTTTTGGAATCTCTAAGAAAACTTAATAAGATATTGATAAAACTTCTTGGCAACGCAAGTGACACATAGGAAACTTGCAAGGTTCTAAGTGATTATTCTAGTGTACCAAATTAAGCTTAAATGCAAGACATAATCCAAAAGTTTCAAGAGTTTCGAGACAAGCAGGCGTCGCTGGAAGAAGACAAGGATGAGGAAACGGAATAAGAAATGATGTTACATGTCATTTCCTTCCATAAATTGACACGTTTTTTTCATTTCTGTTTTGTCACATAGGAAGCAAAGTTTGACTTGTTCTCCTGCGTGAGAGTTAAGTAAAATAGGACTCTTATTAAATGGCTATTTTCTAGGATTTTATCCTATTTTCTCTCTTCCCTTTTTATTATAAATAATGGATGCTTGTGCATTCCAAGAGGGATATTTTTGAATATTAAGAGCTATTGTGAAGAAGAAGAAAAACTTTGTATTTTCTTTTTAATCATTGAAGAATAGAAACATGTGTTATTTTATAAACTTTGTGTTGTGGGATTCATCTATCTTGAGAAGATTGTTCTTATGTCTAAAATCTTGAGCTATTCTTTGTTTAGTGTTCTTGGTCATTTTAATTGTTTCAGAATATTACACTCGTTATCTAAAACTCGTATAAGTATTTCTTGATCTATGTTTGCTGGAAAGAAAATAAGTTCCTCTCCTTACCTTCCCGCTTTGTTTTGTCTATAATATTTTCCCTTCTAATTCTTCCTAATCTAAAGATTGTAACATCTCCATTTCATGTTGATATGGATTTTGGGATTGTATCCCAACCCCAATGCTTAGAATAGTGTGAATATTGTACATATTATTTCTATTGTGTTTTAGATTAGTAATAAACAGGTAGCCTCACCTGTCTTTAAGGAGTGATTTAATCCCATGTACTATGGTTGAACCTCATATTTTGGTCTGAAAAAATATCCAACCAACAAATCGTAAATACCCTTCTAGCACGGAGAACCTATGTTCACCAGCTACAGTCTACAGAATCTTCTCCATTAAAGGCAAAGGATAATGATCCTTAAGAGATGCCTTATTCAAATCTATGAAATGAACACATAGTTTGATTTCACCATTCTTCTTGTGTACTAGAATTGGATTTGTGACCGAAGTAGATTATTTTATAGGAAAAATAATTTTTTCCTCAATGAGTTTGGATAATTCCTTCCTCGTGATGGGTTCTATCTTTCGATTAACTGGCCACTTCTTCTAACTGGCAGGTTTAATACCAGGATCAAGGTCAATGGAGTGTTGAGAAACACTTGGATCAAAACCTATGAGGTATTCATACTCCTATGAAAAGATATCACTATATTTTTGATAGAGAGAGATGAAGGCATGTTTCTCTTTATGCACAAAAGTCCCTATGAACAGTAGCTCTTTCCCATGTGCAATAGTGATTGAGAAGCAATATTCTTACATGGCATGCATGTCCTTTTAATCACCCTTGAACTCATCATTAGGACTAAACATTTTATCTAAGGTGACCATCTCTTTAGGTAACATGTTTGTCTTAAACTGTATCACTTGGTCACCATAGCTATCATGCAAGTCATCTTGCATGATATTGCATGCCTGATGGCTGCAACACTCTCTTTTCCTTCTATAGTGCATTTGAATGCAAGAATCTTTTTCAACATCATGGTTAAAGGCTTTACAAGAGTGGAAAAATTAGGCACAAATCTAGAAACAAAGTTTATCCTTCCAAATAATCTTTGGAGATATTTCTTGTGGTGTGGCAATGGAAGTTTTTGGATGGATTCAATTATTTTGGGATCAATTGTTAATTCTTCCTTCAAAAAAATGTGGCCCAATAATTTTCCCTCATGTGTTAAGAATACACACTTTTTCAGATTCAAAGACACACTACATCTTTGAAATACTTGCCTGAGGTGAAAGAGATGGTCCACTACATTCTTTGAGAACACAATGATATCATCTAGATATACCAACACTATATTGTTGATTAAGCCTTTGAACACCATATCCATAGCTCGCTGAAATGTTTCTCCGACATTTTACATTCCAAATGGCATCTTCTTATAAGCATATGTCCCCCATTTTATAGTGAATGTTGTCTTGAACTGATCATCTTCTTTAAACAATATCTGATTATAGCCTAAGTAGCCATCTAGAAATGAAAACCTTTCTGAACCAATTATAACCTGCAGAATTTTCTCCATTGATAGAAGTGGATAATGATCTTTGAGCGATGTGTTATTTAGATCATGAAATTCTACACACAATCTAATTTCTCTATTTCAATTTCTTACTGGCACCAAGTTTACAACCAAACTTGAATGTTTGATAGGAAAGATGATGCTAGCTTTAATTAGCTTGTTCAACTCTCTTCTCATGAGAGGTTCAATGTGGGGATTCATTGGTCTTTGCTTCTATTTGATAGGTTACTTTTCCAATTTGTAGTGTTTCTCCTTCATCTATTGATATGGGCTCTGAATCTTCACCCTTTACCTAAATTTTTACCTTCTCCTTCCGGAATTGTTCATTTGCGTTGAAGATTGAATCCAAAGTTACAAGACGTTTCAGTAATTGTTTAGTACACAGCTGCACCACTTGATCACCGTACTACTGCTCCAACTCATCTTGGTTTTTAGTAGAGAACTCATCTTCTTCTTGTAGAAAGTTGAAAATTTGCTAACCATTCTCGAAGACTTGCCAACTTGTGTTGTTAAATAGTAAATTTGGTCTCACAAACACTTTGATATGAGGTTTTGATTTCTCACTTTTGATATTTTCCACAACATTAAGTGTAGCCCCAATTGCTGCAATTCTTTCTGCTGCTTCATTCTTCTTTCTCATGATGGAACTGATGCTAAAAGCTTTGAAATATTCAATAAGATCCCATACCTGGTTTTTGTAGCATTTTTTCCTCTAACTTGGTTCACAATTATCTCACTATCTCCAAGGACTTGTAAGTTCTTAATACCTCTCTTTTTTTCCCAATGCAATCTATGAATTAAGGCTTCATACTTAGTTGTGTTATTCATGTAAGCAAACTGGAAACATAAAGTTGAGTAATATTTTGTACCTTGTGGTGAAACGAGAATAGATCCTCCTCCGATACCTTTTCTACTCCTTGATCCATCAAAGAAAAATTACCATACTTCATTATCATCTTTGTGATTTGGCTTGGTGATGTTAGGGAGAGGTTGGTTCTCTTTGTTCAAGTAATATAATCCCAATTCATCTTCTTCAATTTCCACGTAAGGGTCAAAAACATGCCTCTTGTTTTCCCATTCATTGAGACTCATGTTTGGAATGCATCCAAATTTGGTATTTGATTCATAAGTGCTTGGAATATCTTCCTGATCAAAGGCTGGAAAAATTGTGTTGAATGGACTTGGTGTATGGGGCTCAATATGAAAGTTTGCAATAGGCTCATATCTAATTGTAGCCTTAGCTCCATATATTTTTCTGAATAACATATGTGACAAATCAGAAAACAAATAGCCTCCAATTTTAGTAGTGAAGCATCTTGACAAACACAATGCAAAGAGTGGTGGCAAGTCTATGACAAATATATCATGTAACGCCGTTACATTGGGACAAGCATGCAATGTGAGGCTCAAATATTTGATTATTATAACCATTTTTACCTCTATCCCATCCAATTGTACCACAACCTTAGATATGAATTCATATTGAAGGCCCAATTGATCAGCTATTTGCTTTGGCATGACAGAGCTACTTGCTCCCGAATCAATCATGCAATTATGCACTAACTTATTTCCAATGTTCAATCAGATATAGAATAGTGATGGGATTCAAATTTTTACCTTGGTGGCTTCCTTGATTTCCTCCTTACTGAGCTACATTGGTAAACACATTTTCTTGATGATTGGGTGACTGATTTGTTTCTAACCAATTAGCCATAGTAGCTTACGCCATATCCCTTTGGCATGGGATAGAAAATGACTCCCACATTGAGATATTTACATTCATTTTCTCCATCTTATTAATGATGTTGAATGGATATGAGCCATCTCTATGTTTTCCCTTGCCTTGCACATTCTTCTATTATACATGGGCTATTACAACCGGCACTTAGGTTGGTTTAGAAGGTGGCTTGGGTTGACCCTATACATTGGGAGATGCACTTCGATTACCAATACCTTGTTGAGTGATAGCGGGATTTGGATCATTTGAATTTGATTACTGTCCTTCCCCAATATTCCTATTCTTGCACCATGTATTGCCTGCTACACTTTGAGAAGGGACTTCATTTATGCCACATAAATCTCTAGTCTACCAATTGACAAGTGTGGTCTCATTCGGAGGTGCCTCTTGAGTAACTTCTTGCTATTGATTTCCTTTTTGGCCTGTCTCTTGCTCCACACCCGTTTTTGTCACCATAAGATCTTGATTCAAAGAACCATTAAAGCACATTGACTGGTTATGAGGTTGAATGAATGGGAAACACCAGTCATATTCTTAAGCCATGATATTTTATACTAGTACCAAGGCTTTGGATGTGGATGCAACATTACAATTGTAAGGCTGAAATGGCCTATTAGTAGGAGGTTTGACTTGGTTTTGATTTTTAGTTTGAATGGGTGGCCTATTAAACTAATATGGAGTTCTATTGGGTTGAGTTTGAGGCTGTTACAATCTGAAATATTGATCTTGTTGTCTCTTAAGTGTCACCAAATCATTACCCAAGTTTTTTAGCTACTTCATGACTTCTTGAAGCTCACTTGAGGTACTAGAAGATGAGATGGATGCTAATCAAACTGTGATATCTTGGAGCATGAATAAGAGCTAATGCAAGTGCTTGACTAATGCTTGGGGCTCCTACTTCTTGATAGAGAGGAAGAAGTTGCCTAGGTGCAAGTTTACTACCTTTAATTAAGTAAATTTTCAGCTCTAATAGAAATTTTATAGGTTGCGGGTAAAGTTATGTCTGTCATAGATTGTATCAACATGGCAATATCAAAATTTAAAGCTTTGAGGAAGTATACACAAACACCTTTAACTGTTGGTCTCATGGCCAACAGAATCCTATCCCACGTCCTCTAGAATTTGAAGTTGAAGTTGGTTAATTGTTCATTAGGAGCCCTCTTGATTGTTGTCAATTGTTCCAATAAAGATAGATTATCTCCCTTTTCTCCAAATTTATTATGGAGGGTTGTGCACAAATGGTCCCAATTTTTGATAGATCATGATAATAGACTCTTCAAACATTACAAGGCTTTACCCTTAAAGGATTATGCCAAAAAATTATCAAAAATATCCATTTCTAAAATTTAGTTAATAACACAAACAATTGCAATGTCCTAGATGTGGTCAATCAGACTTGTTTGGTTCTCTCTAGTTAAATATGGAATGTTCTTCAATGCTGCAACTGGAACTGGATTTTGTGCATTGAGAGCAAGTGGGCTGCTTCCCATGAATTTCTCATAGGTATTGGGTTATGTCATCCTAATTGGTTTGAGAACTCTAGTTGATTGAATAAAAATACTTCCAGATGGAAGTGTTGATAAGGTTATATTTGGTGAAGATGGATACCTTTGAACTCTTCATCCCCTTCTTGCTCTATCTGGGGATAAGTGTAGATAGAAAAATAGTCCCTCTTCTCTAGTTCTTGACCTTGATTGGATTCTTCTCATGAATTTTCTAAGTTTAGACTACTGAAACTAGTGGATTATGTACCTTTTAGATTCCCTAGAGGTGTAATTTCAAAGCTTCTCGCAACCTGGAGACTTACAACAATTGCACATCAATCTTACTGTAGTTAAAACACAAAATTCTTCTGTGTCCCACCGAGCATGCCAAAATTGTTATCAGAAAATTACATCACCCCCAATGGCTTTATAATTTAATGGGGTTTTTGGTGTAATTTGTGTAACAATAGATCATCTCTCAATTTGTGGGACTTGCGTGTTAGAGATGATCCTATAGATAAAGTTGGTTCTTTCTCCTAAACTATCTGCCACAATCTACTCTAATGCAGGTGAATTATTTAATCATAATCTAAATTTCTAAGGGGCTAGGGAGAGAGAGTGCATGAAAATAAATCCTAAACTCAATTGGTGATACACCAAAAAACAAGGGTTCTATAATAGTATTCAAAGTGTGAAAAATAAATGCAAAGTGCATACTATAAGGGGTGATAAAAATTCTCCATAATATAGAAACTACATTCACAACAATATTTAATGCACACACAATAATAATGAATCCTTGCAACAACATAAAATAGGCACAATATATTTGTAATGAGGTTGGAGAGGCAACAAGAATGCAAACAAACACATTAGGGGAAGACACATCCACAAAAGTGTATTTATTGCTTCATTGATATGCACAGTTCAATCTATTATAAAATAAGGGCCTAGATCACCATGCAAGAAGTCCAATACAAGGTACTGCAGATTTTTAGATTCAAAAAATCAATTTGATAGAGTTTTTCTACTCAAAACTATATTACATCTACAATGAGCCCAACACTCCAATTTATAGAATTCTAAGAGGAGAGACAGAGAGAGATAAAAACCCTGAAATATACCTCTACACCACTAGCAAGAAGTCATAAATGGAGTTAAATGATGGTATGTTTCTTGAAAAATTCTCCCCATGATGTCCCATGTGCTGTAGGACCATTCCTCTTAATTGCACTCCGAACTACCAATTAAAACATTGTTCTTATCCTAGCCACGTTTTTTGCAAAAGCATCATCAATTATTTATCAATTTATGGATTTACTTATTTCTATGTATAATACTCAAAGCCATGGTTCCAACGGTACTAATTTTGTGTGATTTCATTGAGAAATGCAAAAGTTGTGACTTTCTGAGTGTGAGCAGCTATTTTGGGTTTGCCAAAGATTTCTTGTCTTTTACAAGACTGAGCATTTAATTTTTTGAAGCTGAATATATTTTTTCTATTTTGAACCACCTACCTTAAATAAAAATGAGAAATAAAATTCCCATTTCATAGATGGAATTGAGACCTTTCCAATGATATAAAAATTGTCAATTTTTGAGCACTAGATGAAAATTATGCCCGTTCAAAGTTTCGCGCGAAAATTTTTCATTTTTCCTTATTCTGCGGATTTTCCGAATTTTTTCTACAACTTTGTTCTGCGGATTTTTCTGTGTCATTTTATGCATAATTTGTTCTATGGATTTTTCTACAGGCTTTGTTCTGTGGCATTTTCCGTAGACTTTGTTATGCCACCTTTTTCGCATTTCTTTGGCTTGCGGACATTTCAGATTTTCGGGCCCTGACTATTCCACGTGAACTTGTGCTACATGGGATAAAATTTTCTTCTTTTCATATAATACATTGTTTACTTTACAAATTGGAATGAAACTCGATATGACGAACCCTGGTATGACCCGCATTGGTTCCATCCGCAACCCTCAGACCCAATTTGCACTAAAATGGGCCGTTGACTTCATTTTTTCAGAATTTTTCAAATTTCACTAACCTCCTTAGATTTTCTTTGGATATGGAAGTTAGAGAAATGCAAAGGGGTAGGAAAAAAATCCTATTTTTTTCCTTTCATGATTTCTGTTTTCTCCAACTTCAAGCTATCAAATTTAACATGCCGATGAATTTTGGATAACACTAGCCTCGGTCTGTCCATTGGCTTGAGGGTAATAGAGAGAAGTTGTTTAGTGATTTATCTTGATATTTTGATGTAGTTCATATACTTCCTCATTTTTGAAAGATGTACCATTATCTGAGATAATGACGTGTGGGACCCCATACCTAGAAATGATTTGGTTTAGAATGAACTTAGTGATTATAGATCCAAGAACAATTGTAAGAGGGATGCCTTCTACCCACTTAGTAAAGTATTTTGTGGCCATGATTATGAATTTATGACCACTTGTTGATGAGGGAGATAATTTCCCTATCATATCTAAGCCCCACGTGGAAAAGGGCCATGGTGTTGCAATTAGTTACAGAGACTGTTCCGATATGTGGATCTCATGGGATAACTCTTGACATTTATGGAATTTACACAAAAAATCCATTGCGTTATGTTAGAGCATGGGAAAGAAATATTCCATCCAATGTATCTTCCAAGTAGTGGTGTTGCCCCCAAAGTGACTTCCACATACTCCACTATACGATTCATAAAGAATCTTTTCAGATTATTCTTCATCAACACATCTTAATAAAATTCCATCAAAGGATCTACGATAGAGAACCTGTTCCAAGATAACATACTTAGCGGTTATAATATGTAACCATATTATTTGTTGTGATGTTTCCCCTTTTAGATATGTATGGTCCACTATGAAGTTAATGATGTGAGTGTACAATGGGCACACAAAAATGAGAGGCTGGGTTTCAGAATAATACACACACTCGTCGGGGAAGTCTAGATTTACTAGATCGCCTCCATCTAATGGGTTATCAACCAACTAGTATGCAATTATTTATCCTTCGATGGATTAATTATTAACAAATGTTAAGTCAAACTCACACATCAGATTTATAAAGCATCTAACTTTCTTAGAAAAGTACCCTCGTGTGAGAAAATGTCTATAGGTGATCAGATTTAACAATGACCCTTGTTTCTTGGTTTAGCATTTAATGCATTAAGTACTTTTTCATGAAGAATATAACAAGGCATTCCTTCTTTAATTGTGTATAATGTGTCTCATAATCAAACAATGTCTGACTAATAAAATAGACCACATGTTCTCGTTTATCATCATCTTCTTGAGCTAACATGCAGGCTAGTGAGACATTAGTAGCTTATGAATACGGGATCAAGGGGCGATCCAAACTAGGTGGCATGAGTGTGGGAGGAGAAAAAAAGAACCATTTAACTAACTCAAATTCATCATTTCATTCTTTCCTCCAATCAATTCAACAATCCTTTTTCAACAAATTATTGATTGTGTGAATAGTAAAGGTCAGATCAGCGATGAACCTTTAGATTGCTCCTAGATTTCCAAGAAAAGATATGATACTAGACTTATTTGATGGTGGATTCATTTCTAATACAGCTCAGATTTTGGCTGGGTCTACATAATTTCCTTGTGAAGATATGATGTATCCCAAAATATTGCCTCTGGTTACACCAAAAACTCACTTTTTTAGATGGAATGTGAGGTCGTATTTGATTAAGTGAAAGAGAATGATACAAAGCACCTCTTGTTGATCAAAGAAATTTATAGCCTTAGCTAGAAGGTCATCCATGTAGGATTCCACAATCTTATGGATAAGATCATGGAATATATAAGTCATCACCTCTTGGTATGTGGCACTAGTGTTCTTAAGTCTGAACGACATGAAAACATAACAGTAAGTTCCCCAAGGAGTTATGAATGTATTTTTTCTTTGATCCTCCTCAAATATTTTTATTTGATTATATCCAAAAAACCCATCCATGAGATACAAGAACTCATAACTAGTTGTCGTGTTAACAATAACATCAATGGATGGTAATTGGAAATTATCTTTGGGGCAAGCCTTGTTGATATCCTGAAAGTCTATGTAAATTTGGATCTTTCCATTCTTCTTAAGAATGAGGATGATAGTAGACACCCATTATAAATATTTGACTAGCTTGATGAACCCCACTTGAAACAGTTTCATCACTTCTTATTTTACCATAAGGGCCATCTTTGGCTTCATAGGCCTTAAATTTTATTTGATTTTCTTAGCAACTGACCTAGTAACGAGGTTGTGAACTATAATTCATGGTGTAATTTTTGTCATTTCCTTATAGCTAAATGTTAAAGATATTTCATTCTTCTTGATGATTTGGGTGTGTATTTATACTTCCTCTATTGTTAGAGAGGATCCTAGCTTTAAGAATTTTTGTTCTTCCTCTGTCCCGATGTTTATATCAATCGTTCCCTTGATTAAGGAGGAATTTAATTCCTCAAACTCAAGTGGGGCTGGAGGTAACTCTAAATCCCCCTCTTCTCTTACCTCATAAATTTCAAGATCCTTCCCAAAGGAAGATTCTATCATGGGATTTAAAAAATAGGAAGAAGAACATGGGATTAGGGAAAAATCAACCTCATGATGCGAAAGATGCAATTCTCCAAAAGCGTTCAAATATCCCAGAGTTACTTTATCACTGTCAACCTGGTCTAAGATGACACTCATTCTTAGATTCTATGTATGTCAACATCGAGGTTATCGATATTTTACGAACCAAAGGTTCAACACAAACCGATATTATGAAGTTTATATCTTCCAACTCACTGCTTGGAATGAAGCGAGAAGAAGAAGTTGCTATAGAGTCTACGAGAATTTTTTTCTCTGGTGGAACTGATTCAATTGATATGAAGTCAATCCCCTTTGTTAGATTTAGCACTATTGTTTTATAGAGTTGTAGATGCCCAGCTCTAGTCTCATACACCTCAGATACTTGATTTGCGACCAATTGTGAATCACCTAGCACTTTAATATTACCAACACCTATCCTTTTGTCTTTGATGAGACCAAGAAGGAGGGCTTCATATTCAGCCCCGTTATTTGTACATTTAAAGTTTAAGATGAAGGAAAAAGGAAGAATCCTTCCCTCAAGAGAGGTATGGATCACATCTGCCCCGGTGCCAAAATAACATCTGGCTTTATCAAAATGGAGAGTCAACAAGCGGATAGGGAAAGGATCGTTCCCTAGGTGAATTTTATGGATTGGATGCCCCCTATTCGTGGTTACTTACTTGAAGGAAGAATTCATATATATATATATATATATATATATATATATATATATATATATATATATCATGGGAAGAGATGCTGATATCCATGCAATCGTTGGTTTCCAAACAAAAAAGAAGATATTTTTAGAATTGTCAAATATAACAATGAATTCATGACATAGAAATTTTTCAATAAGGAAAGTAGTTTTTAAAAAATAGATGTTTTATGTTTAAAAGGTAATCACCACTACAAAGGCCGTGTTGTCAAATAATTTTAAGATTTTCTAATAATTTTACTGTTCAAAATTTAAGGATTTGTTCCGTGAAAAAAAAACGAGCATCCTCTAAAACATTATTTTTGTTTTTTATTTTTATTTCATTACATGTTTAATTATTCATTCCTTCATTTTAATTTAAACCTATTTTATTTGAAAGTTTTTTACATATACAATATAGTGAAAAAAATCAAACTATGCATAGAAATCTAACCTATTCTATTTAAGTGTACCTTAAAATTTAAGATTTTTTTATTATATTCATTCAAAAATATTAACTCATAAAATACACAAAGAAATAAATAATTTAAGAATCCTAGAACAAGACACATAAGAAAGGTTTTATATGCTGACAAATGTTAATGTCAACAAGGAGAAAATTTTACACACACACACACAAGCTAATAATCTCTTGATGGGATTACAACATACAATATACTTGCAAAAATGTATGTTTCACATAATACATAAGAATTAAAGTCAAAGAACTTGATAAAAGATTAGTGCAAACCATGTAAGAATATCCATTTTATTCATAGTTCTTGACTAAAAAATTTATACACCAACTTCATGGTTTGTAAGATCTCATTTAAGATTTGTAAAATTGAATCTAAGATAGTCTTTTGATTCTCTTTTATCACTTAAGTAGTTAATGTTACTTAAAATGATAAGTGCATCTCCCTTGGGCATCATTTTAGTACCATTCTATCTCTTTTGATTTTTGTAGGTCCTCGTCTTTATCTATGTGAAAATTATCACTTCAATATCCATATCCTGGACCAATTCCATAGTTACATAATCACCATATCTCATTCTTTTATTATCTAGAGTTACTTCATTCAAATGAACCAAATAAAAATATTTTTGGAGATACTCTCATTTTTTGAGTGGCTTGAAGCTATAGAGAAAGTTTGTCTTCTCTAATATTAGCTTCTAATTTGTCTTCTCTTTCAAGTTAGTACCTAAAAATATTCTTAAGGATTTGTATTGTGAACTCAGAACAAAACTTGTTCCAAACTGATTCTTTTCACGACAATATTTTTAATTTATTCCTTCTATAATTTACACAGATTAATGACTCACATAAAAAACAAAACTATGAAAAATACATGTAATGAAGTAAAATTGGAAGTCACATTTACAACATCAACATTTTTTATATCCTGATCTTCTACATCTTAACATCCATCTCAAATTCCCTTTGGGCCTCTAATTCACCCACATCCAAAAATTCCTAATTAGCCTGGAATGGTTGTATGTTTCTAGACTATATAGAATATTTGTATGCCTCTCGACCATCTACGATAAAACAATCTACTTTATAGTGGTAAAAAGTAGAAGATAGAAATTTAATAAGAAAATTAAATGAAGGGTTATGAAAGATAACTAAGAATTCTGTAGACACAAAATCACACGCTTACTACTATTATTATACCAAATAGTATGTTGTTTTATATATGTATATTGTGTAAGAAAATTATTCACCGATGACCCATTCCATAGTCTATCCACTTGTCTTGTTGATATTTATTTTCTTTTATCTTTCACACTTTTCAATCATACACACAGTTTCGGTCAGGTCACATGGATCCCTGTCTGTCATTTCTCACTCATTTGTCGTCACTTGTCCCTGGACACTAGCGCCCAAGGCTAGAAACTAGTGCAAGGAACTCCTGTCCATCTTGGGCGCTCGTGTCCTCTTTATGTTTGATCTTATTTCTGACATTTTAGGTCAGTATTTTTCAATTTTCCCTCTCGCCTCTTAAGGTAATAGTGGGTAAGTGAACAAATTTGGGGGACCAAAAAGTGGCCAAAAATGAAAAATGAACGAAATGCAATCATGATATGTTTTCTTAGGCTCGGGAATTCATGAACCTAAAACATGTATGCACTATAACGTGATCACATTATAATGCATACACATTTCTAGTGCTATGAAATGCGTATGCGTTTTGGGCTATATGAAGTGTACAAGTGCCTAAAGGAGCCATATTTACTAAAATAAATTATAAGTATATAGAAATAATAAAATAAAAAGATTTATTTTATTATTTCTATATACTTTTAATTTATTTTAGTAACTATAAGAAGTTAGGGTCACTCTGTACCTGATGGAAGTGGTCCCGTAGCTCTGACAGTTATAATCTAGAAGATAGTTTTTAAAAATCTAATCTAATCAGTACTTATGAATTTTTAGAATTTCAGCAATGACCTAAAACTTTCAAGCCATATATATTGTATTCGGTATTTATTTTGTGAAAACATATAGTTGTCTTATAGGTTCTTTGACCTTATGGATTTGATTTTTGCCCTACAACTACTTTAATTGGTAATGATTTTGAAATTCGGTCCATAATTCACTTTAGTGATCACGAATTAGCTCTATGATGTTTCTCTAATTCTTACTATAATGAGATCTTCACTTTGTAGATAGAGAATTGCTCCCTAAATGGGAATCTTGTCCTATGGAAACAATGAGGTGATTGTAAGGTGCCTCCCCCTTAGGGCTCAGGGCTCAGGGTTTAGGGTTTAGGGTTGAGGCTTTAGGGCTAATGGTTTAGGGTTTAGCATTTAATGTTTAGGGTTTAGGGTTTAGGTTTTTGGGATCAGGGTTAGGGGTTTAGGGTTTATGGTTTAGTGCTCATGGTTAAGGGTTTAGGGTTTAAGGTTTAGGAATTAGGGTTGAGGTTTTAGGGTTTAGGGTTGAAGGTTTAGGGCTCAGGGTTTAGGTTTTAATGTTTAGGGGTTAGGGTTAAGGGTTCAGGGTTTGAGGGTTTAGGGTTTAGGGTTTAGTGTTTAGGGTTTAGGGTTTAGGGCTCATGGTTTAGGGTTTAGGGTTTAGTGCTCAGAGTTTAGGGTTTAGGGTTTAGGTCTTAGGGTTCTGGGTAGTAAAAATAGGGTTTAGGATTTAGGGTTTAGGGTTTAGGGTTTAGGGTGTATAGTTTCAAGTTGAGAGTTTGAGGTTGAGGGTTAAGGGTTGAGGGTTTAAGGTTTATGATTTATGGTTTAGGGCTTAGTTTTTAGGGTTTATGTGTAATGAACCATTACACCAAAACCTCAAGGCATTAGTGAAATCCACACATGAGGATCATAACATCCCACTATGCTTCCGTAGAGCCTGACTCAGGTTGGTTTTGCACCTGTACTCCCATACATACGAGCCCCCCCGCTTCACCGACATTTAGGTGCCCCATGGGCCCCAGCTACACGACGTAACCAACTAAGTGGGAATCCAACACGGGTGGTTGCTCTGATACCAAATGTAATGAGCCCTTACACAAAAACCTCGAGGCGTTAGTGAAATCCACACATGAGGATCACAACATTATGGCTCAAGGTTTAGGGTTTAGGGCTCATGGTTTAAGGTTTAGGGTTGAGGGTTGAGGGTTTAGGGTTTAGGGTTGAGGGTTTGGGGCTTAGGGTTTAAGGTTTAGGGTTTAGGGTTTAGGATTTAGGGTTTGGGGTTTAGGGATTAGGTTTTAGGGTTTAGGGTTTAGGGTTTAATGCTAAGGGTTTAGGGTTTAGTGTTTAGGGATTGGGGTTTATGGTTTAGGTTGTAGGGTTTAGGATCACCCATTCACTCACTGTAATGTTCTATGTTTTACCCATTCTTATTAGTATTGACTGATAGTATTCAACTAAAAACGATTCATCTGCTTCATAGGCAGAACATTCAAAGGGAGTCATCACAATTTGATGCCTTTTATCTACTTATATTTTGAAGGAGGGAAATTACCTATATCCAAGAACAATTCGGTATAAATAAATGTTTCCCAATACATCACATGGGAACTATTTCACTCATTATAATGTTTTGTGTCTTACCCATTCTTATTAGTATTAACAAAGAGTATTAAACTAAAAAGGGTTCATCTACTTCCTAGACAGAACATTCAAAGAGAGTAATCAAAATTTGATGTCTTTCATCTGTTGATATTTTGAAGGAGAGAAATGCCATATATCCAAGAAAAATTTGGTAAAAATATTTTGTTTGGACACTCTTTTGAATAATTATTTTAGTTGTAATCTTTTGGGAACGAAGGTTACATTCAAAGAAAAAAGCTTGATATGTCTAGTACTTGTATAAGCTAGCCATTTGAGAGGATTTTTGAGGTTCAAGTTTATTTTCCAAGATGCATTACATTCTGATTCAGACAATCAATGATTCCTAAATGTCCAATCGTGCCACAGACCCTAGTATTCCTTGATACTTGGGTATATGGAGACACTATCACTTGGATTCCATTTATAATGATAGAGATATTTGTAAATTCATGTTATGACCTCTAAATCTACATGAATTTCAAGTTGTTTAGACATCGCATCACACCCTTCACTAGGATTGATGATTACCTCAATATTTTTGAAGGCACTTTTGAAATCATTCATGGGTTTATCATTGAATAAACTATCAATGAATGGAAGGTCACTAAGTTGTAGGCCAGCTGAATCCCATTCAAAACTAAACAAGAAATATTTACTAGGAGACTGATAACCGCTTTGTGTTCTTAGCCATTCCCCAGTTGCTATGCTTATTTTGAACACTTCAAGAAGTTTTCTCAAATTTGTTATCCATTCCAGTAGCAAAAGAGCTTTCTCTTTCTCCAGAGAAGAGGATATTACAGTAAATTTGATTACAATCCTACACCTCTGCGTTGGTATATTATCTGTACTTTTTCCATTTCCTTTGAGATTAATTTTTGTGTTGTGATGGTTTATTTTTTCCAACTTCCAATGGTTTGCCCTAGCTTGTATAATACCATACATGGAAATATGAGAAATGTGAAATTTGTTTTAGAGTGTGAAGAAATTGACATTCAAGAGCGCAAGTATATGTGGGGAGAAACATTTTTGGAAGAGATGTGAAATGTGCATTGCAAGGCACATTTAGATTTCACATCCATTTAGTTTATTATCTCACCTCTCATAAACAAGGTATTTGTACAAGAAGACTCAATGGCGGTTCTAGGCACAAGATTAGAAAATATGGTCGTAATATTGATATTCAAAAAGATGAACTCACTCATGCGACCTACTAGAAATATATTAGGTTTAGAGGTTAAATATTAGGGCTCAGGTTTTAGTGTTTAGGCTTTAGGGCTCAGTGTTCAAGGTTTAAGGTTTAGGGTTCAAGATTTAGTGTTCAGGGTTTAGGGTTTATTATTTTAGCTTTAGGGTTTGGGGTATAGGTATCAGGGTTAAGAGTTTAGATCATAGAGTTCAGGGTTTATGGTTAACTGTTTATGGCTCAGGGTTTAGGGTTGAGGGTTTAGGGTTTAGGGTTTAGGGGTTAGGGTTTAGGATTTAGTTCTTAGTGTTTAACATGTAGGGCTCATATTTTATGGTTTAGGCTTTAGCATTTAGGGATTAAGATTTAGGGCTTATGGTTTAAGGATAAGGGTTTACGGTTTAGGATTTAGGGATTAAGATTTAGGGCTTATGGTTTAGGGATAAGGGATTAGGGTTTAGGATTTAGGGCTCATGGTACATGGTTTAGATTTTAGGGCTCAGGGATAAGGGTGTAGGGTTCAAGGCTTAGGGTTTAGGATTTGGTGTTTAAGTTTTAGGGTTTAGGGGTCAGGTTTTAAGGTTTAGGATTTAGTTTTTATGTTTCAGGGTTTAGGGTTTATCATTTAGGGATCATAGTTCATGGTTTAGGGTTAAAGGTTTACATTTTAGTGTTTAGGTTTATGGCCTATGGTTTAGGGTTTCAATTGTAGAAATTAAATGCTAAAAGATTTAGGTTGAATGTTGAAATCTTGAAAAATTACCTATGTACTAACCAGATTATACTTTAAAAACTATCTCCTAAACCATGACTCATGGAGCTATGAGACTAATTCCATAAGGTGCAGAGTGACCCTAATTTCTTATATTTACATAAAAAAATTAAAGTATAAGTTTTTCATCTATTATTATTAATAATAAAATATAAATAATAATAAATGAAAAAATAATAAAATATAAATAATAATAGATGAAAAACTATACTTAAAAATTTATTTATGTAAATAGAA
This sequence comes from Taxus chinensis, assembly GCA_019776745.2. NCBI lineage: Eukaryota > Viridiplantae > Streptophyta > Pinopsida > Cupressales > Taxaceae > Taxus > Taxus chinensis. The sequence goes on from CM034146.1 coordinate 237,176,796, forward strand.
GCATGTCAAAAGCATACATAATGTTTATACTACACAGAAAGCATACGCGTTATGTAACGCATAGGTGTTATAACACGTATACGTTTCGCATTTTCTATTTTCCCAAGCCATGCCTCAAGGCTTGGGATCCGGTTTGGATCCCCAAGCCTGAGGCATGGACCTGTACAAACACAACAAATTGTTTTTACAAGAAAATGTAAAAATGCCACTTCCTCTATGATAAATCAAAATAAAACAATCGATCCATTTTTAAAAATGTATACCACAATGTAGAGAAGAGTCTCTTCTTTCTAAAAATATAATTTTTCAATTTTTTTGACTAATATAAGCTGTCCATAGTGTTTATTTTCTGACTATGCCTTTTTATAGCTATTTTTTGAAGTATAAATATGTCTATCTTTAATGGTGTATCTTTTTTTTGGGTGATCGAAATTTTTAAAAAAATATACTAGCCAAAACTAGGTATAATTCTATACATATTCAAAGAAAATCTAATTTATGATATTGTTTGAGGTATTCAGGGGGGCACATTTAGAGCTTCGTTATTTTTCAAAACATTAAATTCTGTACTAAAAAAATCATAAATTAAAAATTTTTGCTAAAAAAATCTAATAAAAAATGGAGCCCAAACTAGATGTTCCTAGCTATCTTTCTACCAAAGGGTTTTCAAAAATACTAAATGGTGCTCAAAAAAGGCGGGGGGCACAAAAGTCACTCTATTATGTTTTTTAATAAAAACAAGAGAGTCTATTGGTATTTTAGTTATTTGACCCACTTAAACTTATTCGTTTTCAATAAAATTTAGTAGCTTAGAAACTAGACTCAAAATTCTATGATTCATATTTCTACAACATCTTCCAATTTTGAGTGTAACTATTTTGAAAAAATTGTAGAAGTTGAAGCTCTTTGTTTTTTCAGAAAAATGTGTCCATTTAAGACCCCATTTTGGACCCCCAACTTGGTGCACTTACCCTGACTTCTAATTCCATTGTAGGAAACAAATTTTCTTCTGGTGCTAAGATTGTACGTTTGTTTAACTGATTTGTAGGAAGATCAAACTTTGAGTTAACCCCTGGCCTCTTCTTTAAATTATCTAGATGTATGTTGAAGGTTTTTGGATCACCTTACACCACAAAGACCTTCCGTAAGTGTAGGAATATTACTTCCTGAAACAAATTGGAGGGAATAGACTTCATGCAATGAATCCAAGGATAGCCAAGGATCATATTATAGTTGGCTTCCCGATCTATAATATAAAACTCAGTTAGAACCGTCTTAGATCCAAGGGTGACTGAAAAACACCATAGTCCCAATTTACATCACTTTAAGGCTGTCATAGTCTCTCAGCATGTTTCTCATTGAGGAACAATTGGTCTCTATGTAACCTAACTTTTGAAGGAAAGAAAAAGGCACTATGTTGATCATTGTCTCATCATCAATCATCACACATTTTACATAGTCTTTATAAATCCAAACTTATAAAAATAATGTTGAATCACCTTTATGATCTATTTTAGTGTCTGTGGGAATCTTGATGATGTCAAATACAAATCCAACATCTCTTTTAGGTTTCCCTGGAGGATAAAAATCAAATTCTACGTGGTTTATTTGCGGTTCTTGAGGAGGGGTGATGTTAATCAAATGACCAAAACCTAGTGCTTATAATAGAGAGGCTCTATGAGTGGGGGGATTCTTTAACATATCCAAGAAGGAAATGTAAGAGAAGGTTTTGGTCAGGTCATTGATCAAGTCATAATTCCTACTGGATTTCCTAGTGTATCAAAGATATCATTTGATATAGTCAGGTAAATCGGGATGGGATGCGAAGAATAATATTTGGTTCTAGTGGCAGTGTTAATCTAAGGTTCAGTGTCCAACTCTACGAATCCCATAATTTTTGTTTGTTGGCGGCCATCCAAAGGAGGTGCCATCTGTGGGTTTGATGAATTTGAGGCTTAAATATTCTTGGTTCATATTATAATACCTTTGTTTGAACCATTTAGATCTATTCTACCATCTTTTAGGTGTGTGGGGAGGGGATCACTGAAGATTTTTTAGTGGTGTGTTATGTGGGGATATCGGTCCCATGTAAGTGTTCCTAGTTGGTGTTGTTGGGTTTTCCAAAAACATGTCAACAAATAATTGTCTTTGATCCTCCGACAGATACTGTAGAATTTTTTTGCAATCGCGACATGCTCTTGCATCATGCCCACGAACCCTATGGAAACCACAATATAAATCAAGATCATAATCTCGAGGAATTTTGTTTACACCTTGTTGTGGTATGAAATTATGATTATTGTTCAATTGTTGATTTTTATAGTTAAAATTTGGGAACCCTTGCCCTTGGTTTTGAAACTGGTTAGGATACCCACCTGGGTATTGATTAGGGCCTTGGGTCTGTGCTTGTCTTGGTTTTTGATGTTGTTGATGTTGTTATTATTGACGATTAAAATCTACAGTGTTGATTGAAGGTGGGAAGTTATTGTTTCTCTGACTATTACCATTGTTGTTGTTGTTGGTAGTATTTGTATTAGGAGAACTAACAACATTGGGTTTCTTGGTATTATCAGTAACACCATCAGTTGTAACCCCACGATTCTTATTAAGGACTTTTGGTCTCTTATTATTGTTTGTGTTGTTGGAATAACCAGGTTTATTTTGGTTAGGAGTGACTAACCTCTTATTTGTGCCATAATTCTTATGACCAATGTCAATGGTTGTTTGGTCAATTTGGAGAGCACCCTCTAACACCTCTTCGTAGCTCTTTAGCGGGAAATTTTTGACTACTTTCTTTGTATCCCTATTTAGGGAGTGAAGGAACAAATCACAAAGCTCCATCTGATCTATTTTTGGAGCACTTGCAGAGGAGTATAGAAACTTTCACCACCTTTGAATAAAGTGGGAAGCAAACTTGTTGTGCTCTTGTTTGATATGAAGGAATTGCCTCATTCTTTTCCTTAAAAGTTTGTTCATATCAAAATCCTTAGTAAAATATGACATGAGTTTCTTGAAGGAGTATATTGAAGCCTTCGGTATCCTATAGTACCAATCGAGAACCTTGCCTTTTTAGCATCTTAGGGAAAATATTCAAAAGAACTGCATCCCTTGAAAGTAGCTCTCGAATGGCCATTGTGTAAGCTTTGATGAGAGCGTTAGGATTTCCATCCCCTTTTAAATTTGTAAGATCATGAAAGGGTCTTGGGAGCATAACAGTCTCGATGGAGAAGTCTAGAGGCTCCTTACGATATTCAGAATAGGTCCCCATTATGTATGTTTCAACCATTGAAGATCCTTATTGGGGGTGGAGGTTGTATTGGTTTCTAAAAAGGTATAGTGTAAGCATTTTTTGGGCATATAGCATCTCCTGTGGCTTACCATAAGGACTTGGGTAAGTGTATATATCCCCATGTGGTGATTTATAGTACATTTGTATGTAGGGGGGTTGAATGCTTTGGTATGGAGCCAAAGGGAAAAATCCAGGGAATGTTGCATTTCTAGCTGTTATGTCATTTGAGAATGCACTTCAGATTGGTTCCTGTTGTAGATATCCATACATGGCGTGATAGGGCATACCCAAGGTTCTCGTCCTAGTTAGTAAATCTCTAGGGCTTGGAGCACCCATATAAACTGGATGATTCTGTGTAGTAGATACTTGTCCATAGTTCTGCCATTAGTGAGAAAATCCTACTTTCCCTACATATGAACTTTGGCCGTGTTGGGAAAGATCCAAATATTTGAATTTATTTACTAACACCAAGATGATGTCACCCGTTGATGGGGTGGTGTTTTGTTTCAGTTTTTGTTGTTTAACGTTTGGAGGTTATGGAGGAGTGTGGTATCCTACTATGAATTGTTTGCTATATTACCCCCCATCATTGGCAATGTTTTCCATTATTCGAGGGGTAGTGTTATTTTTTTTAGTAGGACATCACCATGTCCTTGAAACTTATCAAAACCTTGGTTCATTTCTCTAGAAGCGTTGTTCACTCATGGCATATCGTGATAAGTAATCCTCATCTAGAGGCGGGAGTTGGTCTGATTGTATGTGAATGGGTTGTTGAAATAACACCCAAGGAGATGAACTTACATCCCGAATGAAATTAATGTTGTTGGAACGTGATTTCTTACGAGGATATGTCTGTGTGATTTGGTCATGGTTCTCGATACGTACAAAGGAAAAAAAATTAATTCCTTACAGAAGATGATTTAGAAACTGAGCGGTTGAGCGACTATCTTACCATGTTGAAAGCGAAGGTGATTGTTGTTGTCTACCTATTTGATAATTGTAAATATCATAACCCAGGAGGGTTTTACCGTACTCATCGTATCCTAACTTATTTGGGGGGTGAAAGAATACCTGCAAAATAAAAGGGAGAGCAGAAATGGACAAAGAAAAGTGGAAACATTTAAAGACTAGCTCTTCACATTGGGTTCACTAATTTGTACGAAAGAAAATCAACACATGACCTTCTTCGTAATTGACTTCCTAAGGTCATGTCAAGATAGCCAGTGTATAATAGAAATGAGTGTATGTGTGGTGATGATGAATGAGCTAACAAGGTAACCTTATATCTTCAATACGTTATATCGGGATCTGTGAGTCTAAGGAAAAGAACTATGTCCTAAGCTGAAGTGGTGTGATGGATTGATCTGATATAATATCTTCTCAGATACTCCTATCAATATATAGCTCTATTAATATTCTGTCAGATGGTTGTGGAATACGTGGAAAGTGACTTACAAGCACCCCGTATAGATTTCTAGACAAGATCATAGAAGTGTGAACGAGAGGTGCAATGAAACCATATGAACTATGGGTGATTTTCCGGTCTAGTTCGGAAAGTCTTAGCCTCATCGGATACTATGTTCAATACAAAAAATTGTGCAATGATGTCAAATGGAAGTGGTGATGATGTAAATACCAATGTATGCAAACCAATGTCAATGTTTAATTGGTTAGCAGGCCCATTGGGTTGTGGGACCTAGGGATCACAACCAAAAAATCTTCAAGGTTGTGGTCCTTATATGGTCATGCACATAATTAAACTCTATTTCCAAGAGTAGTCCAATATTCGTAGGCTTGATTAGCTGCAATGTTTAGCATGTTTAATTTTTCAATCTTCTTGGAACACCTAATAGGTGTGTGTAAAACTAACAAGTGTAAACCCGTATCAATGTTGGTCAACAAATCTGACCTGTTGGGTTATGGGATCAATGGATGACAACAAAATGCCTTTTCTTGTTGTGGACCATTGATGGTCATGTGGAATAAAATGAGTTGATCCATGTTTTTGGTATTTTCATAGTGTATTTGGACAAAAAATAAAAGAAAACTAATCTAATAAAAGTAAATATTTTCGATATTTTCTTGTTTTTACGCAATGCTTCTAATCTAATAAACAAAACTAAATAAAAGTATTTATGCAGTTGTAGCGAATTACCTATGGGAACATGTGAATCTAGATCTAAAAGAGATAATATAGTTCAATAAAAAACCCTTCAAACCCTACCTTAGAGGTGGAGAAAAAATCATAACCCTAGAAGAGCTATTGTTCCCCATTACATCCTTGGTAATATCAAAGAGAAAACTTTCTACTAACTTACTCTATTTGGAATTTCTTAATCAATTACAAAAATCAATGATTCAAAATTGATAATTTAACAAATGAAACAAACAAACAAATACTTCCAACCTGGATAAGAAAGAGCTTTGACAAATTTGGTTGTATTTGTATCTGTCCCCTCAGTTTGTTCCATTTTTCTTTGTATGTTCATATGAGTCCAAGGGATTGGGAATGCAATAACAATAGAAAGGGAAGAAACTTGAGCAATGGTAGTTTAAAGGTAGTCTAGTTGCAATGCAATCAGAAGAGAGATAACACAAGAGATTTGAGCTTGGCTATGTAATTCCTGACAGGATTATGGCAACAAAACTATGCAAGATACACAAAAATTCTCAGGAGATTTACTTGAATAAAAACATGGAATATATAGGAATTGGCTGGGATGTGCCTTCATGCAAAAATAAAGAAGAGCAAGTTCAAACTAATAAAATCTATTTAAAAATAGAAGAGGGAAGGAAATCCAATAAATTAAGACTATCTTCAGGAAATTTGGCTCACAAACGCATCCTAAAAGTGAAATTAAGTGAAGTGTCACATGTTAAAAGCACGCATGATGGATTCTAGAAAAAGCACGTAGGATCACCACCCTATGCAAGGTGGTGGTAACAGGACCGCCACCTACACAGGGTGGAAATTTCTGAAATGCCACCTAGGCTGGGCGGTGGATTCAGAACCGCCACCTAGGAAGAGTGGTAGTTTCAGAACTGTCTACCAGGAAGGGTGGCGGTCCTGGCAGTAAAGGCCAAAACATGCATAAAATGAAGTGGAAAGCTGGAAAAAGCGTGGAAAAGCTAAGTAAGAATGTCTAGGCTACAAAAATACATTGCGAATGGGTTTAGGAGCTTGAACATTTTCTAAAAGGACATGAATCATCATTGGGGACTTTTGTAACCATTTTCTGACAATCTAACACATGTAATTTTGGGTGTGTACAAGTACAATATATGGTAAGGATCCAAAAAAAATAATTAAATATTTTTATAATATATAGAGGTCCCATAGCATAGGAAGATGAATAAAAAAAATAAGAGCCTAACCTCATATAAAATATAATGGTTATCACTAGAAATTCAAAAATATCAATGTCAATAGTCACCTCTCATCCTAAATCAAAATTGATATTGATAAATTCCTCCTATGCACCCTTTCCCAAAAAAATATCTATTACATTTATCCCTAACATCTCTATATACACTCTTAAGTGATCTTACACCACTCCAGAAATAATACCAAAATAGTCCAATGGGATCCCATCCCTTGGATGAATATAGGATGATTTCTATATATTAATAACCTCTCCCCACATGTTTTTTACAATCAAGGAAAGGGAATAAACACGCATCTTAACTTCTACTTGAAGTCACAAGTCAATTTTGAATTTTATATTATAGCCTAACGTTTTGTAAATTCCATTGTTAACACACAAAAATTTAATTCCTTGGACCTTAAATCTGAAATAATCCCATAACAATGCATTCCATGTCCTCATTTAATATGATTTCTAGATGATCAACATGCAGAGCTAAAATTCCCTCTTCATAGGCTACAAAAATATTGTTCTTCCTATCCTACCTCACCTACTCCATCAATCCTCTCACACCTATTGATTAACACTACTACTTGACCTTATTTATCATATTTATGGAGAATTTAATTTTACTTTCCAATTCACATGTTATTCATAATCTACATGAAATTTGATGAAATACATACATACTACGTACAAACATAGACATGCATTCTTAACATTACTCGTATCCGTGGGATACACCTACCCAAACTAAGGTCATCTTATCACAATCTTATAGATCCTATTTTTTAATTCTAGTCCATTACTTAGACTAAGTTACTTAGAATATTTTAACAATTTTTTCTCTTGTTTACATTTATAGGCCAGTAGTTTTCATATAAAACATAATATTTTATGCTTGATGAAAAAATAATGTCTTATATGTGCGTTGACATAGCTTTCTACATAGTTACTTGTTACTTACATTCATGTTACATGGTTCATCATTGATTGTTAATTATAGTACTTGTTATTTAAAAATTATGTTAAATCGCTTTCTTGAGTTGATGGTGTAATGTATTCATATAATTATTTTGTGTCATCCATGCCAAAAGATCCTTCTTTATATCTATTTAATTTAGGTTTTCATGTTTCATATTTCTTGTGTGCTTCTTGGTCATGATGTTTTCTTATATCGTGTTCACCAGGATATTGCGTTCTTTTTCCAATATACATGATTTTATTAAAAAACTACTTTATTTTACTTTATGTGGTTACAGTATTAATATCATGATAATTTTTGTTATTGGTCAATAAGGTTTAATGTGTATCTTACCCATTTATATAATAATAATGGTTTTACACAAAGTTTTTCATATAAATATTATGAAAGAAAATCCCCAAACAAGGTAGAATACTTCTACAATAACCATTAAAAGTATCTAAAACATTAAGTACCATATCCTAGCAAAATATTCTATAGCATTATTTGTAAAACATTTCCCATGTTTTATTTATTTCATTTTCAATTACGTATATATTAGTAAATAATGTTAATCATTCATATAAGATACAAGTGTTCAATGGTAAAGTAACATGATTATATATATCTACATAATAACCTAAATTTTCTTTAAATTTTAATCAATTTTTAGTTTCTTCTTCATGGTCAATAAATGTCCTCCCTAATAAATGCATAAGACGTGACAAAAAATAATTAAAATCTTACAATAATCCATTTAACCCAATTTATTCTCATCACTCTTATATAAAAAATTTCTCTCATCCTTTCCTCGATAAAATTTTATGGGGATATTAGTTCTCTTTTCATAAAGACTTATGGAAGAAGTTTCCATCTAGCACAACACCCATTATATTCCTAAAAATCTCAATTCCTGAAGATATTATCTACCTAAATCTTCTAGTGACCTCTTGAGTTCTTCTTATTTGTTTCTAATCTGATTATTCCTCCATAATTTCTTATATTTCAATTTGATTTCAGTTGGTGTATCAAATTCTGCCCTAAGACATAAGGAGCGAGATTACTTCTTAGTAGAATAAATATCCATCTCCTATGAAATCATGGCATCATTTTGAATATTGGATATAAAATCCTTAAATAACACCTATCCTAGAAATGGATTATGATTCTAATCATCATCTAAAATTAATACCAAATTATGAACACAATTTTCACATAAGATATTTTTCTCATGTTATGTAGACAAAAAAATCCTCTTAATTTTTGCATCCTAAAAAATCCAATAGTAGTAAAGGATAAAGTCTATCCGATTGAAATTTTCATCCATGTTTTTTTTGAAGAATCATAGCATAAGTTCATGGGGAGCCCAACAATTATATAATTTATCTCTAATTTCACATGTCAAGATGATGTTATCATGTAGGATCTTAATGCATTTGTACAGCCAATCTTATTTTATCAAAAAATAAAATACAATTTTCTTCACTCTTTTACGTATGCTCTCAAGTCCATTTCAATTCCTAATATTATTTCCTTGAAATAACCTAAGCTATATTTTTTCTTCCTATGATTTTTTACACTAGAATGGTTCTAGATATAAAATGGGAAGCTTAATTACTGATGTATAAGTTGTCTAGGTAGCCATATATTGATAATTTCATGTCCCTAGTTTTTTATTAGTTACATTATTGATACCATCGATGTTTTCCAAAATAGATAAATTATTAATATCTAGCATTTCCTATCATGCTTGTAGAAAGCCACCTAGAAATCTAGTCTCGATATTCTCTCCTCCATATATTGTATAATATTCTAAAAACTTTTGGCTTTGTTATCCCTTGCCCAAAGCACATTAGATGTAATAAAATTATCTTGAAAAGCCTATGAATTCAATCCAATTCCTTTATCCATCTCAACTTCAATCCCAACATTCCCACTTTCTTCTTAAAAATGTATTCTTCCTTCATTAATTAATTACCAGTAAAAATATCTCTCTCCCTCTCTCCTTTCCAACATCATCTCCATATTATCCCTCTCCAAATTGCACTAAAAAACAACCACGAAATAATCGTTATTTTCCTCTCAGTTTTATACATGTTAATAAATTCACTCAAATATTGATAGGACACCACCTTAGGACACAACTATTTAACATCCAATAATTAATTTATTTTATAATCCCTTGGTTTTTCAAGGACTTCATTTCTCCCTCCCCCTTCACTCTTATTTTCACATTTTAAAGTAATTTTAAAAGGAAAATGGAACACTTACAAAGAAATTATGCTAAAGTTGTGATAATAGTTTAAAATTATATGAGTAAAGAAGATAATGCATGCTTTCACATGTAATGTATTTCAGAATGAAGAGTGCCACACTTTTCTAATGCTTTGGTATGAGATTCCAAGGAATCGCCTTCCTAATATCTTGAACCTACTCCCCAAACTCAGAAATTATTCACATGATTTTTTTTGTCTCAAGATAGGCTCAAAATAGTTTCCAAACCTTCCTATCACATTATTATTTTTAATCTGTATACAAGCAACCCCCTTATTCCATGATGCTACAAATTCAACTAAAATTGCTTCATCCACCCTTTTGAAAATTCTTAAAAAATTATAGCCATCCCACCTCATCAAAAATATCATTATAAATCAAATAATTATTTAATTCTGAATGATCAAATGGTTCCATGCATATCATATATCCTCCCACAACGAAAAAAATCTTGAATATTTTCATTTTTTTAAGAATCCAAATTCCACCAACATGTTTCACGAGTGAATTGTCCCCTTACCGTAAATGAAAGAATACCTTAATATCATTCCCCACAAACCTAATTACAACCTCATCATCACCTTTACATCATTCACATAATATAATCTAATCACTTAGCTATCATTAATAAGAATAGATATAAAATAACCTAGTATAAATGCTAGGGAAGGTACCAAGGGGATATTAGTGACTAGAATAAAGGGGATAGATACCCTTGATTAATAAATTTGGGGATTATTGATAATTTTCATGTTTGAAATTATGCAAAAATAATTAATTTTAACGTTGTTTTAAAAATAACTATCATTTTGAGAAAAAAATCTAGTCAAGTGAGTTGTGTCCTTACAATTACAACATTATCTTACTATATATGAAATTTAAATATATTTTATTGATCCACCTCTCGGTATCTAGGAAAAACATAATTGAATGAAGAAAGATAAGTTTGGAATTCACCCTAATCTTCATCATAACAAACAACCTGGTCAATTTTTTCGTACCAAAACATAAAATACACACAAAAAAACTACCTAAAGAGTTGACTATATTCTGTAAGGACTTCACATTCAAAAACTTCAATGGAAGATCGTAGACCCAACTCCATATATCATGCATTTGGTCTTGAAATATCATTGTTTTATTTTCCTACCTACACTCTCACTTGAATCCTCCACTTCTAATTATGCTACGTTTTCATCCTTATGACCTAGTCCATTTCCTCTTCGGAATTGAAGGAAATAAATAATCTTCCACTAGGAAAATAATCTAAACTCTATAGGTCATCCTCTTTCCAATAATCTCTAATACAATTTATAAATAGTGATCCTATTAAAATCCTTCTTTTGATCATGCTAATTACTGTAAGCTTTCAGTTATGATTTTAGTCATGATTCATAATCAAAACCTCATCCTTCTAATCTTTAAAATAAGGACATGAATCCTTTTGAGGTGCAGTTTCAATTACCTCACTTTGCAACTTATATTTAAAAATAATTACTTTCCGCTATATTCCCATTGATATCTATCGATGATATGTGAATAGGCTCATCTTTACGAATTTGGAATCTTTCCTTCAAATCCATTCCATTTAAGATCTACCCATTTCAAATATTAACCATTACTTTCGAAAACTTCATAATTTTAATATAATATATATAGGTGCTATGGACTCCTCCTACTCACCACAATCTCTTATTTCTCGTACTCATATACATTGGAACGATATGTAATTTATCCATAGGGTGAACATCCCCATTTTACTTAGAAATAAATTCCAAAAAAAATCAATCAATTATGTTAGACTATGCGTGGCTAAATTAATTAAAAGAGAATATATTAAACTATATATTTACTCAATCAATAAGGTTTCACACAACCAACTTGACTATTTCTGCTTGAGAGGGTCTTACACAAGCCTACAATGGATTAAAACTTACAAATATGAGATATTTCACAACAAAGGTCCTCCTAATTTTTTAAATTAATTTTCAACATCTTATTCAGTGTCATATACACCTATCCCGATGATTCATACCCAAGAAATCATACTCTTTCATAGTTTCTCAAAATTTGCCTAGCTCTCACTGTTCTTGGCTCGATTAGCAAATTTTGTCTTTTGTCTTTACCAATCCTTCTTAAGCCTTTTTATCTTATTTTGTCACTCATAAATAAGGTTATATTAACCATCACCTTGATGACAAATTGATCCATAACATCATCCTTTACTTATCTTGTCAAGGTTTTCCTATAGTGTTCTTAAGAACATGTATGTTGCTAGTCTCAAGGTTAGAGACAGATAGAGGTACCCAGAAAAGGTTATACAATTCATTATTCCCATTTCGTGATCCGTATGGTTTGTGTGAAAACATAGAACTCAATTTTTTAATTTTCTCTTTCTATCTCACTTTCTCTTTTTGATTTGCTAACCCTCTACTAGGCTTGGGTTAGACTTTTGTCATGCATATCTCCTTTCTCATGAGGCTCCACTACACAAACTAGACTTTTTAGAAACCCAATTTAGGGTTTTAATTGTGTGCCAAATTTTAAGGTTCAACTCCAACTATAAGTACCGCTTCCTTTATTAATCCACCCTTACAATTAGCCTTTTTAACTGTGTACACTATCCTTTTGAGGATTGGGAAGAATCATTTCCAAAGTATCCAATAAAATTACAAAATTCATTTTAAATTTATTAGAGGAATTTCTAATGATCCTTCTTACCATTTTTTAGTCTAAAATTTTGTGATTTAAGCCTTCAAATCGCAAGCCCTAACAAGACCCTGAGATAAACTTCCTAGAAACCCAGTGGTTAAAAAAATGACTATAAAATTTGTATATATCCTCTTAAAGATACAAATTTTAAACAAAAGGTCTGATTAGAAATTTATCACATAAATATCTTACCAATAGTTCTAGAAATCATGTATTAATCCTCCTATGTTTGGTTTCCCTACTACCCTTCTTGTAGATGCACACAATTTTACTTAAATTCCCAATACACTCTTCCAAAAATACAAGCATAACTTAATCTAATGGATAAATATCCTCAATAAATAAAGGAAACCTTATCAAATTTCAATGGGACCAACAAAGGAATCTTTAATATATCTTTATACCTCTTCATAGTCTAACATTACACTTCCTATTTTTCATTAGCTTAAGGTTATTCAACATTAAATAGAGAACATAAAAGGTTTCATCCCTTCAACCATCAAAGAAAAATTTATCAATCTCTATCCATGAGAATCAACTTATAAAACTCATTCATATATCTTTCCAAATCCATACAGTCCTACCTTTCTTACCATTCAAAACAAGTCTAACAATTACATTCTTAGTAACAAAAACAAAGGATCATTATGGAATCCACCCTGGAATGATTAATTCCATGAGAATAATCCTTAAGTTATTCAATAAAAACACAAAAAAAATCTATAATTTATTAGGGAAAAAAAAATTAATACTATAAAGTACTCTTACCCAAAGTTATCATTCTCGACACAAGCTAATGAATTAGTTCATGCACAAAAAAAAAGTTTTACTACTTTGTAATTGGATTACATACAAAAAGTTAATGATTCATCTCTTCTCTAACGTTATTCTTATCCTCTAACACGAGGAATAAATCCTCACTCACTCACCACGTCTCATATACTCACATTTTATCTTTGCATGTAACTCCTTGGAGTGTAACTTATTTTCCAAGATTCATGATGACGAGCATTAAGTGCCTTTTATCACATATTAGGCATTATACATTGTTTTCACATATTTCACGACTCACCTCCACTCTTAGGACACTTTTACATATGTATCCCGACCTATTACATGATCAATTATCCGCTTAACAAGCCTAGAACCCACTTTTACAAGTCTTCAATGTTGAATTACAATTTTTAGGGAAACTCCAATTTTGAAATTTCAAACTCTCTCACACCTAAGTCTCTCTCTCTCTCTCACAATTGCACATACCACATAATACTCCCATTAACCTCATAGTTATGAAAAAAATATTTGAATGGATTATATTTTATGATCCCATGTCATAAATTAGAAGCCATCCTCCGACTTATAAATCCTCTCCATATGAAAAAATGATAGTTCATTCTCATCGACCTATAAGAGAGACTCCTCTATATTCCCCTTCATAAAAAGTAGAAGATTCAAAAACCAAAACCACACATATTCATCTACATATGCGTCACTCTCAAAAATAGCTTTAAAAATAGTATAAAAAATAGGATCCATGAACCTCCCTTGCTTATATTCACTAAAATCCTCCACCTAACCATCCCCTATAAATTTCTTAGATGTAGGGACCTTTATAATTATTCACATCTCCCCTTTTTCTTATTTTGTTATATCTTCTCCATCAACTTGAAAATTATCTTCCATTTCCTCCACATGTCTTAAAACTACTATAGTAGACTAGGAAACACATTACATATATATCCCCTCCTCATAATACCATTTTTATGATGGCCAAGGCCACATGATCCATTCAATATTTTTATTCCACAACACTTCAATAACATCCATTTCCCTAATAAAACCGTAGGTTGGGTTATAAGGGTATTGTTAGTGCAAAATCACGGCACACCCAAATGGCCTTGTTTTTTGTGGAGCATTCAGTGTGATTTTCATAACATTAGACCTTCTCTCAAGTTGTGGGTCTTACAAACTTGAGATGATCCTCTAGATAAATCTAGTTCTTATTCCTAAACTACCTACCACAATCTACAGTAATGCATGAAAAGCTAATCTATCATAATCTAACCATTCCAAGGAACTAGAGAGAGAGAGAGAGAGCCTACACTAAAGCAGTGATACACCAGAGAAGGAAAGAGGCGAGATACTTTGTTGAGGGAGGATGAAACAAGGGAAAGAGGAGATGAGGGAGGCCACACAAAAGTGACACAAACCCCGGATCTTAATCCACCATCAAAAATCCATGAAACACAACACACTTCACCTGCAAATGTGAAATACATCCATAAAAAGTAGATTTGAAAGTGGGAGGAACAGAGAAACAATGAAACACAAGAAAGGGTTGAAGAACACCACAAAACATGGGTTTATTGCTCTAGAAGGTGCACAGACCATTACATTTCTGCTAAGAGGCATAAAATCTATTTTCCAAGTGTAGGAGAAGGCTTTCAACTCAAATGGAGTGAGGAAACAAATTTGACAGAGTTTCCCCACATCCTAGAATCTCTCCTTCTCAAAAATGAAAAGTTGTTACAATATATAGATGATAAAAACTAGAGAGAAGAAACAAAAAAATGAATTTGCATCCACCCACCAAAAACATACATTAAAGTGATCCCCAAAAGTCAAGGGCACCTATGAAAATTCATTCCCCAATGCACTCAAGCTTATGGAGGAAGAAACTAGACCATACTACATTAAATTTTGGTGGTTGAACTGCATTTTTCATGCTAGAGACGTTTTCTAATTTTTCACCCACCAAATATTGCGGAAAATAATATTTTATGCTTCCATGGCATAGAGGAGGTCGAGATATATCCAATGGTACCAAATTTTTTGAATTTCGAGCACTGAATCGAAAGATATGCTCATTTGAAATTTTGAGTCGAATCCATACAAAAATGGGTGAAAATATGGCCCGTAAAGGGACACGTGGCCATGTTTTAAGTCAAAGTGGGAAGGTGGGTCATCAGAGGAACTGTGGAAATTTTGGATTTTGATTTAAAAGGCGTAAAGTATAAAAGTAATCTACACCTCTGCCGACACCCATAGAAGCCACGTGTTAGGCCTTTGTCAACTGTGGGGAAGTGGGCCGGTGGAGAAACTTTGGAAATTTTGCCACTTTCTCAAAAAAGTGCAATTTCAATTTTGGGCCCTCAGAGATTTTCGAGCCCGTGGGGCTATGGGAGGTTTTTTCATAATTTTGCATTTTTGTGCAAAAGGTGCCAAAGTGAATTTCAGGCCCGCGGATCCATATTGCAAAACTAGTTTTTTGCCATGTTTGTACGGATTCAATTCAAAAATTCAAATGGGAATATATTTCTATCCAGTGCTTCAAATAAAAAAAATTGGTACCATTCCAAAGGTCTCAACCTCCTCTACACCATGGAAGCATAAAATATTATTTTTAGCAGGCTTTGATGGGTAAAAAAATAGGAAAACATCTTTCAAGTCCTCAATACGATATCCGATTGTTTCAACCACCCAGATTTGATTTGATCCACCATTCTTCCTTCTCCAACACACCAAATAGACATGGGAAACTAGATTTGATAGTTTGTAGATGGATTTTCATGGGATTGATTGTTGGTGGTTGAGTTTAGGGAAAAGTCTGTTTTTCCTTCTTTCTCTCTGGTTTTTATCGTTCTATATATTGTAAACACTTCTCATTTAAGAAAGGAGAGATTATGGGATGTGGGGAAACTCTATCATATTTGTTTCCTGAATCCATTTGAGTTGTAATCATTCTCCAATGCCTAGCAAGTGGATTTTATACCTCTGAGCAGCACTGTAATGGTCTGTACACCTTCTAGATAAATAAACTCGTGTTTTTTGGTGTTCTTCAACCCTTTCTCGTGTTTCATTGTTTATTTGTGCCTCTCCCTTTCAAATATTTTTTTTGTGCATGCATTTCACATTTGCAGGTGTAGGATGTTTTGTTTCATGTATTTTTGATGGTGGATTAGGATTTGGGGTCTGTGTCACTTCTGTCTGGCCTCCCTCATCTCCTCTTTCCCCTGTTTCATCCTCCTTAGCAAAGTATCTCACCTCTTTCCTTCTTTGTTGTATCACCACTTTAGTGTAGGCTCTCTTTCTCTCTCTCTCTCTCTATGGTTCCTTGGAATGGTTAGATTAGGATAGATTAGATTTTCCTGCATTACAGTAGATTGTGGCAGGTAGTTTAGGAACAAGAACCAACTTTCTCTAGAGGATCATCTCAAGTTTACAAGTCCCACAACTAGAGAGATGGTACAATGTTATGCAAATCACACCGAATGCTCCACACAAAACCAGGCCATTCGGGGGTGTTGTGATTTTTCACTAACATGTATCTCTTTATTATTGAGATGATTAGACCATTGGTTTTATGATCTATATGACACATATTATATTATTTTCTATCTATTTATTCTAGTACTTCCATCAGTTATATCATTATTCTATTGTGATATTACATGCTTCATATCTACATCTTTCTAAAATCGAATACTACACTTATCTCTAGTTGAGTTTTCATAATTATATCTTATATGCTACGAAAATTAATCATGCCTTGAATTAAATGTTTTTTATGTGAATTCAGTTACCAAATATTTTTATTATATCTTATCCTTTTATCATATATACATTACATGATTAATATTTTAGAAAACAACATGTGATGCATATATGTTTTTATTCTGGGACAAGATTTGTATGCTTCATACCTAATTTTAAAAGGGGGAGAGATATGGGTTTGTTTAGAGTTAGGATAAGTCATACATTATCTGACATTATATAATTTGGATTTCTAAAATTGAGCTTCTTAAGACATATTTACATAAATTTGAGAGACATGATTACAAGTTTCTAAATTGCAGGTCATTTTTAAGGACATCCGATCAAACTTTTACATAGCCTATATGAGTTTGAGAGACATTGGATGAAATGAGGCATATATTTTATCCATAATTTTCCTTTATATTTAAATTATTGAGGTGACCCATTTAAATTCAAGGATGGATTTTATCCCTATTAAGGGTTTATTTAAAATTTTTGAGGTCAAAAATTTATATTTACGAGGAAAATTCATGATAGGCATGAAATACTTTTTTTTATCGATAACATTTGGAAAAGGCTCCAAGGGCCATATATAGAAGATATTACATTTAAGATCACATGAAACAAAAAAATCTATCCAAAAAACTCGAGTCAAATAGAGCTTGACTCAACCAGAGCCCAAAAGAAGAACCAACATACTGTTGGTATCCGAATTTGGTCTCCTTTTCAAGCTTAGTAGCATCACATATTTGACATGGAGCTTAGAGACATATAGATCATAATGTATGTCGTTTTGTAGCTGGGGATGAGATATAACTGACCCTTTATCACTCAGATTATGGAGAGATGGATAAAAACTCATAAAATTATGATCAATACTCAAAAATTTAACTCTCAATAATTTTTACTTCTAAAATATGGAGATACTTTCAAAACAAGGCTAAGGTTACTAAAGACATTATAAAATCCTGATTGTTCTGCATATTTTAGCAAATAGATTTTGTTCCTTTGTGGATATACAGGGAAAACACGGGTAGTTCAGGATCAATTCATGATTTTTGAATAATTTTGGTGGGAGATTAAGCATGATAAAGTTGATTATACTAGATGTTTGAGAGACTTCACAACAATTAGAAAGCTAAATGATAGAAAGCTTCGTAATAGCTAAGATATGCCTACAACTAGAAGGTGTGCATCAATGGAGGCCCAGATCAACACGTTTTCACACAATATTTGAGAATCTAACATGAAGGCTCAAGTTAAAGACTTAATAAAACATCAAAAACCCCTAGTTCCTCACGCCTAAGATACACTCGAAGGCTTACAAATAATATTTATCAACAAATGACAGTGAAGTGATTTTAAATTGTTTATCTCATCACAGGATGAAAGTTCTTCTTGAAATGAAATTGCAAATGCCACTAAACTATCACAGGGATGAGATCATGTGTGATTCAGAGGGAATTTAACACAAGATTGAAATAGGAATAAGAAAAACTACTTACAGACATTCTAAAAAAAATTAGACACAAATTTCTCCAAGATTGACACAAATTAACTTGAAAATGTTTGGATTCATCAGCAAGGGAAAACTTCCAGAGAAATATCAGAGCTTGTCAATGGCTATACATCTGCAACCAACTTGAAATGATAGAAAATCTAACACAGAAGAAATTAACTAGGTATCTTGGATTGGTCTCTCAGGAAGACGATCTCTCTCAAATTTTCTCTTACGAATTCTCATTGCATTTATACATTTCACTCGCTCACTCATCCCAAATTTTCCCCTCTAAAAAGAAGAATATTCGAGGGACCTTTGCTTGTTACCAATTTTCCTTAAAAAGTGACTTTGAAAAAATTCTCAACCAAAAGGTACTAGGTGGACAAATTATGAGTTGATCATGTTTCTTAGACCCTCGACTAATGACTAAGATTCCATGCCACAACATTTTGGTAGTCGTTTTAATCATTTTGATTCTGTCATGCAAGAAATCCCAATTTTAATCATTTTCCAGAGGCTTTGTAAAGATGGATACAATACGTAATCCTTTTCTCTCTTGAGGAAACACCTTTTTCATCTTTTACACCTGCAACCTCCATCATTTCATCCTTTTCCTTCTCTTTCCTCTGCAACTCTGCCCCACATCCATCTTCTCTGGTAATTCATGTTTTTGCAAGTGCCTGAGCAATTTCAACTTCAAAATATCGACCTTAACAATCCTTGGACTCATAAATTAAGTTATGAATCCATTCAATGGAACTTTGCAAACAAAAACAACAACGAATTTTATCACAAATGATGAAAAATAGTGCGTATTCGCATCTCCAATAGTCTTGGAGTAAAAATGGTATAAACATAGGTGAAATGCACAACAACCATTGATTCTACCCCTTCTCAACTCTAGATTAGATCCATCCATGTGTTCTCTTGGCACTGTAAAGGTGAGGTACAGTGGAAAGTTCCCAAACAAGCATGGCCCTTCCACGTTCCCTGGGCCCAAGAAAAATGCCTTTTGTCCTTTGAAAAATTCTCAGTAAAAGGGAGGCCATCGGAAGCCTCCACGTGTCTCAATGGTGCACTTTGAGATGGTCCCCAAAAGTGGATACCCCAAACAAGCGTGAGGTCACCACGTGTCACAGTATGGAAAAGTTGTTAAAAACGTTAAAGGATCAACAGTAGGTGCCATGTGTCTAGGGTTCGAGACAGTTTTCCTTGGCCGTTGAAAAGTCCAAGAAAGGGCAGTGTGAGCGGAAGCCTCCAAGTGTCCTCCCGGTGCTTCTTTAAAATAAAATTATGGGGCTAGTCCCCAAAAAGGCGTAGTCCCTCCACATGTCCCAGCCCTTACAAAATTAATTTGAAAAGTTTAAGTATAGAACAGAGCCGGCGGAAGCCTCAACATGTCTCCATGTCGCAATTGTTAAGGTGGGACCCTGAGGTGGATCCTCAAGTAAGCGTCGGCCCTTAAAATGTCCATGGTCTTCCAACACTGCACCGGCTGCATGAAAAAAATGTCTAAGTCTGGGAAAGGCAGCGGAAACCTCCACATGTCCCCCTGACGCAACTCCAAGGCCAAACTAAAAGGTGAATTTTTAGATGAGCACCGACCCTCCATGTGGACAAGTTTTGAGTTTAAAGCATTCCTTAGAGTTTCAAAGTGCCCCACTGAGCCGCATATAACTAGAAAGGGCCACGTTTCCACATATGCTGAGATGTAAATTTGACGGGGAAAAACACACTCATCAAACCGTAAAATGCAGGAAAATCACCATTTGCACCTGAAAATGAATCTTTCTTTCAAGAAAGAGAATTTGGAAATAATATAAGGCCCTAATATGATCCTTCGAGCCACATCTAATCATGTTTCCACATATATTTGGGAAAAAAATGACGAGGACAACAAAACATGACTGTGGAAAATGGAAAGAAGGGAAAAAACCCAAGTTTTCACCCAAGTTACAAATTCTTTTCACATGGACAGAGGAATAAAAAACAAATTCTGTATTTAAAGTGATCCTTGACCAAAAGAAGGGACTGATCTTGGAAACCAAATGGAGGAAAGAGTTTTCATGCATCAATATGGGGAGACAGAAAAGATGATAGGGCCTGCAAATTGAAAAATTTCAAGGTCAATCAAGGCGAGATCAAATTTAGAACCAACATCAGCTTTGAATCAGTAATGGGTACTCCTTGTAAGTTCCACAAGAATAAATAGCATACCAAGTGCCAAAAAAAAACCATTGGGAAAGGGAGTCAGAGAATAAGCCTATGGAATAGAACAATAATAACCAACTCCCGTAAGGATCAACTGAGAAACCAACAAAATGGCCGCTAAGGACTAGGATAAACAAAAATAGAAAAACACAAAATTAGACAGAAACTAAAATAATATACACTGTACAATGGAGTATACCTTATTTTTGAGAAATCAATTAAGGAAATGTTTCAAATGCCTATCATTAACAGGTAATTCAAGTAGTTCCCCATCTATGTCTTTTAGGAAGAAGGTATTTTCACCCATTTTAATGTCAATTGAATAGGGTCCCATCCACAATGCATCAACTTTACCATGCTTTCCCTTATCTCCATGCCTATTATCCCGTAATAGCACAAGATTCCCAATGCTGAAAGCTCTTGGAGTCACCTTCTTGTCAAATAACTTCTTCAAATTTTCTCTAAACTTCACATTTCTCTGATGGTATGCCCTTGTTTCTTCATCTAACTCAATAATCTTATTGATTCAAGTATCATATGGACTAACTTCTTGATCTTCAATTTGTTGAACAAAATAAAATAAAGACAATTGCAAATGAAGGGGCAGAAAATCTTGAGTTCGATATACCAACTCAAATGGGATTTTACTAGTAGCTCTTTTGACAGTGCTTCTATTAGCCGAAACAACAAACTTCAGTTTCTCACCCCATTTCTTTTTGTTCATCTCCAAGGTTCTTCTAATGATCTTCAACAAGTTTTTATTGCTGGACTTAGCTTGTCCATTTCCTTGGGGATTGTAGTTAGAATAATATGTCAAATTGATTCCATAATCTTTGCACATTACCACCAAAGGTTTGGCTTTGAAACTCATGGCATTATCAACAACAACCTTAGCTGGAACTCCAAATCTTCATATGATTTGATTCAACATGAATTCCATGATAGCTTGGTGTGTTGATTTCTTGGTGGGGATCACTTCCACCCACTTAGTGAAATAATCAGTGGCTACAAGAATCCATTTATGACCAACATTGGAAGGATCTGAAATTTTTCCAATGAAATCCATTCCCCATTGCCTAAATGGGTCTTTAATTGACATAGGTTGTAAAGGAAGGCATCCTGAAGCTTTCATTCTTCCAGAAAAATGCTGGCAACTTTCACATTTCCTAACCAATAGAGTTGTATCTTTGAAGAGAGTTGGCCACAAATAACCAATCCTCAAGATTTTATGTGTTGTAACTCTTCCTGCAAAATTTTCCCCACAAAATCCTCCATGGAGATCAGTAATTACCTTTGGGGCTTCATCTTCAACAATGCATCTTAATATAACTCGCTCCGAATTCTTTCAAGCTAACCCAAAATCAGTAATGACATATTTTTAGGAGGATAATTTAAGAGCTCTTTTCTGATTTTTAGTCAAATGTTTAAGTCAGCATAGATGTTTGAAATAAAATATTATATCTTTGTACCATTCAGATCTTACTAACTTTTCAAGAACATCCACCCTTTCTCCTTATACTTCATTCACCTCAATAGTTTTAAATTTGCTCTCAACCATAAGCTTGGTTGGGCCCAAACCTCTTATCAATTTCGTGGTTTGGATATCCATGTCATATTCCTACAACTTGTTTACCCATCTGCATCTTCTGCTTGAGACCTCCATCTCTGATAAGATATCTTTCACCATGGTGTGGGGAACATAAGCAACAAGTTTATAGCTCAAGATGTAAGGTGTTAAAACCTTTTTTGCTTTCACCAAGGAAAATTATTGCTTGTCCATGATGGTGTACTTCAACTCATCTCCTTGCAATGCCTTACTAAAAAAGGCAATTGGTCTCTCAGCCCCTTCATCATCTTTCTGCAACAAGACATATGCAATGGTGTTTTCTGAAGCAAAAGAAAACATTTGAAAAGGCTTCTTGTAATTTGGAGCTACCAAAACAGGGGCATGCTTTAATGCTTCTTTGATCCCATTGAAAGATTGAATGGAAGCTTCTTCCCATTTAATACCTTGGTCCTTCTTCATTATGCTAGTAATGGTGATGGTTAGCTCAGGAAATTTAGACACAAATATTTTGATAAAGTTTATTTGTCCAAATAAGGATTTAACTCCCTTCTTAGTTCTTGGAATTGTAACCTTGCTGATGGCTTCCACTCTCTCAGGATCAATCATGACCCCTTCCTTTGATACAATGTGACCAAGAAGCTTTTCCTTTTGTACTCCAAAATGGCACTTCTTGGGATTCAATGATATGCCATACTCTCTAAATCTTAACAACATTCTCTCCAAGTGTTGCATGTGATCATTTCTTTTTTTGGAAAACATACTTACATCATCTTGATAAATAACAATGAAATCATTAATATAACCAACAGACGCTACATCCATTTCTCTTTGGAAATTTTTTTCCATCATTCATTAATCTAAAAGGCATCCTGACATATAGATAAGTTCCCTAAGGAGTGGTAAAGGAAGTCTTTATTCTTTCTGAATCCTTCACAACAACTTGATTATAGCCTGAGAAACCATCCAAAGTGGATAAAAATTCATAACTAGTTACCAATTGTAGCATATTCTCCATGTTTGGAAAAGGGTAATTATCTTTCAATGATTCTTTATTCAAGTTCCTAAATTCTATGCACAACCTTATGTCACCATTCTTTTTTCTGATAGGTACTAAATTTGTAACCCAAGATGAGTACCTTGTGGGTTGAATGATCCCTCCATCCCTCGACTTCTTCAATTCTTCTTGTATCTTCAAAGAAAGGTGTGGATTGATAAGCCTCTATTTTTACCTAAAAGGCTTGGCATTAGTTTCAAGAGGAATTTCATGTTGGAAAAAATCTTCCATGTATTCCTTCAACTCAGAGTAAGACCAAGCTAGGCAGTCTTGATATTTCTTCAACAATTGAACATGGGCCTGCTTCTCTTTCTTTCTCAGATTGCTTCCTAACCAAATTTTACATTGTTTTTCCTTTGTGCCCATGTCGTGTTCTACTACATCTCTTGAAACTGACATACTTATGTTAATAATGAAATCAACATTATCAAAGTTTGATTCAAGTACCACTAATCCTTTAGGAATCATGTTTGTCTTCAGCTGGATGATGTCTTTGCCAAATAAAGTTTCCTTTCCTTTAGTAGCACACACCATTGGTTCCCAATCTATATTTTGGTTAGAAAAATCACCTTGGTTTTGCAAAAATCATTTCACATGGGCATTATCATTTAACACTTGACAATTTTTAACTTTTTCAGGGACATATGGCCTTGTTAGTATTTCAAGATCATACTCACAAAATGGAGATACTATATAATTTCCAAATTTGGATCCTAACATTGCTAACTTGTCTGCAACAACATTAAACTTTCTATCATGGTGTAGAATATAAAATGAGTTAAACATTTCAATCAAATCCTAGACTGCATGCTTGTATTATTTCATTATCTGATTTTCAGTAGCATACAATTTTCTAATCTTCTTGACAATTAGTTCTGAATCTCCTTTGACAATGATATCCTTTACATCATATTTCCATGCAATTATCAAACCAAATAACAATGCTTCATATTCAGAAATGTTGTTAGTGCATTCAAAGTTGAGTTTGAAATAAAAAACAAACTCTTCCTGGCCTAGAGAAATCAAAAAAATACCATCACCATTTCCAAACTTGGAACAATATCCATCGAATAACAAGGTCCAATGAAAACCTACTTGTTAAATACATTTACATTGATCGATCTTGTGCTCTTTGCCATCAGAAAATATAACAAAGTTATCAGCATCTACATCATCATACAACACTTCATAAGAAGCATTATTGGGATCTTCAATAAGGTGTAACATCTTCTTCTCTCCATACATCTTTACAAGGATTCCTTCAATTGAAATGGTGGAAAAAGACATATCCATATGAACACTTCCACCAACACTTACAACCTACTTTCTTGATAACATCATGCCCCATTCAGTAGGGCAATCAACAATAACAACATCAAGTTTCAAGTTCTTACCGGGATAAGCTGCAAATTGTACCACCAAATCTCTTACACATCCTACAACTGGCACCTCTGTAGAATCCATTTCAATACACTTTCCATTAGTTTTTGTCACTTTAATGTTTAATTGAGTCTTTATCTCAAGCCTTCATGTTAAATTCTTGGAGATTGTGTGAAACTGTTAAAATCTATGACTTCATTGATGCACACCTTCTGGTTAAAGGAATATTTTAGCTATTCTGAAGCATTCTGTCATTTTATTTTCCAATTTTTGTGAATATTCTCAAAGATCTAGTAAAATCAAGTTTACCCTGCTTAATCTCCCACTAAAAAATTATTCAAAAACAATGAATCCTACCTAAACTACCCCTGTTTTCCTTGTATGCCAACAAATGAATAAATTCTACTACCAAAATATACATAAGCAATCAAGATTCAATAATTTGTTTAGTAACCCTAACCTTGTTTAAAAAATATCACCATTCTTTAGAAGTGACAACTCATGAGAGTTAAATTGTGGTGCATTGATCATATTTTCTCAAGGTTTCCTTTATAATTTGTGCAAAGAACGATATCTTCATTCTCCTTCGCCAACAGAGGTTACAAAATGGGTCCTCTCACCCTGGTTGAAAGACACAACCTAAAGTTGTGGGGATAGTTCAAATACTTTTGAAGGTGCTATCCATTTCTCCAACATTTGAGTGATAAAGAGCCATCTGAATCATGTCCTCGGCTATAAAACCACATACATGATGATTTATCTTTCTCTAGGCTTCTTGTTAAATCTGTGATGTTGTTAAGCTTGCAAACGAGAATCAATTTGTATAACAACAATGGTCTTTTGTGTCTTGCGATATCATGAGTGATATCCCATGTTTATGACCCGCTTTGTGTGGCTTACTTTTAGCATGTTTTCACTACTTCACTTGGTAGTTTTTTATAATTTTGCATCGTCTATATCCATGTGTTTCCATCCTAACATTTTTCTATATTTGTCCATCCTTGTTTGTGCGCACCTTGGTTTCTACTAAGCACATTCCATTATCCACAAAGGGTCTAGAGTTCATGTATTTGGTCCTCTTTTGGGGACACATCTTCTATCAATGACATCGCATGTTTCCCCGAAGATTTGGGCCATCATTTGGAATATTTACATACTAACACAAAGATTCTACACCGTTTCGGTTTGGTTATATACAACGAATGGGCTCAAACCGATCTATGAACCCCATACACATCACCTTTTATAGGATATTATGTCCTTAGCATTCTGGGAAGCAGTTATAGGCTTGGAGGTTACATCGAGTGTTCCGGTTTACACTAATTTAGTCAATGGCATCGGATCACCCAAAAAACTAGGATGATACATAGATCTCTTCACACACATTTTGGGAAGTAGTAAGATCTTAGTGGACACAAAATATTTCCTCCTTACACTTCTATGGTCTAAGGTGGTTTGAGATCACCTAAAAAAATTGCAGTAAAAGATTACCTTCTACACTTTATTTCTTAAAATGGATTAAGTGCACAAATTCCATTTTCATTTATTTATTTTACACTTATATGTTTTCATATACATGCATCTTTTTACATTGTTTTTTTACAATTACATACATATATATTTGACTACTTGATCATTTTCTCCTTGTAGTTCTAGTTGTATGAGTAAAAAATAGTCGAATGGGGAAAGCACACTTTGTGACAACACATACATTACACACCACAACAACTACACACATGAATTTCCCTATTTGACTCTCATCACTTTTTCATTGCACATTTTTCATGTTTAGTTTCCACACTCCTCCATATTTTAGTCATTCCACGTTTTATCTTGTCCTTTGGCACGTTTCTACAACACTCTTCAAGGAAATCCGGTACGCATCTCTATCTACTTTATGTTACCGAGCTCTCCACTCACCAACATAAAGTGGGGGCTAAATGTATTCTGTGTTAGGAATAATTATTATCCACATTATTATGTTGTAGTTAATGATTAAATTAGTATTATTATTATTTAAGTTAGTTGCAAATACAACTCACATAGGGTTTAGGAGAATGATTTTAGGGAAGGTTGCATGAAAGTAATGTGTGGTTGTTTATGGAATAAAGGCAACTGAACCACCCACCTATATTAAGTGGCAGATGTTAGTGGAGTTGTTATATATCCTCTCCTATATATATGATATGTATTATTATATTTTAATGTTGAATGAATTTATTTTTACTATATGCTCTTTCTTCAAATATGGGGTGAAACCCACATCTGGTATCAGAGCAGGTTTCGGAATGGGCATATTTGGTTCTTTCACTCCAATAATGGTTCATTTGTCAAGTTAGGTAATGGAAATGGGAGAGCAGAGTGGACCTCATGCAAAATCATTCTCCATTGTCTATGTGTCATCCATTTGTTGTAAAGTCAAATGGTGCAAATAAAGGACTAGTGAATACCATGGTCCTCATGTGAAATATTTAGTTTGTATTGTCCAGAATTCTTGGATACTTGTCGTTAGTAGTAGCAGATACCACATACCTCGTAGCCAACCCATTGATATCCATCATTCACATGCATAGTCTTATCTCTTTCAATTTGTTCACTCCTTCCATAGTATTTCATCCAATATTTTCATTATGTTCATACTTTAATTTTTTTTTTAAAAGAAAAATTACATAAGGTGTATTTTTCATCTTTCATATTTTCATTCATGATAATTTGATCGCTCAACTATTTTCATATAAAGAGAAGTCCTACAAACATAAATTCACAGCTTGAATTATTCTCATGAGCATTAGATCTACTCATGTTTGAATATTTACTGCTTTGCATTTGGTGATTTATTATGGCACATAAGTCTCAATTGATGATAATACATTCTATAGGTATTTTTTGTAGCTCTCCTTGTACATTCCTTAAAATCCACAATTGGACAGATCATTTGCAAGCTATGTCTCTCCATACCGGGCCAATCTAAACTCTATGAGATTGTTATTCTCCCAAGTGTCGATCAAATCAGGTAATGTCCATCCTCCCAATGATGGTAGTTCACCTATCCTCACAAAAAATAACACATTATCCATCTCGAATTGAGGAAGATCCACAAGAACCTAGTTGGGACCTTACATTGGTGACTAATTAGTTTGGTATTCACAACTACCATGAGAGATAGATCATTCATGAGGTTTATTGAGATGTATTAGCCTCAAACCCAGTTCATCTCAATCATATCTTCTCCATGGAAGAGTAACTTTCCCAAAATCACTGCTCTATTGAATTTATTAAGTTTAAGTGGTTTATAGATGAAGATCTTCTGAATTTGAGGTGTTGTTGAGCTCCCACCTCCCATAAATTCAGCTCAGGTTGATCCTTCTGTTGGTATCCAAATTTGTTCTTCTTTTCAAGATGAGCAACATCACAGAGTTGGCATGGAGCTTATAGACAGATAGATCATAATGTATGTCATTTTCTAGCCAAGGATGAGATATAAATGGCCTTTTTTAACTCAGAGTTGTGAAGAGATTGATAGCACCTTCAAGAGGATTTGACCTATCCTCACTACTTTAGTTCGTGACTTTTGACCAGGGTGAGAGGACCCATAGTGTAACCTATGTTTGATGAAGGAGATGGAGATATCCTTCTTTCACAAAAATTTTATGAAGAAAACCTTGGGAAAGTATGATCAATACTCCATAATTTAACTCTCAAGAGTTGTCACTTCTAAAATATGAAGACACTTTCAAAACAAGGCTAAGGTTACTGAACACATTATGAAATTATGATTGCTCTGTATATTTTAGTAAACAGATTTTGTTCCCTTGTGGATACATAGGGAAAATAGGGGTAGTTCAGGTTGGATTCATGGTTTTTAAATAATTTTTGTGGGAGATTAATCAAGATAAAGTTGATAATAATAGATATTTGAGAGACTTCACAACAATTTGAAAGCTAAGTGACAGAAATATTTAGAATAGCTAAGATATTCCTTCAACCAAAAGGTGTACTTCAATGGATGCCCAGATCCACACGGTTTCACACAATCTTTGAGAATATAGCATGAAGGCTCGAGTTAAAAGACTCAATTAAACATCAAAGAGCCCTGGTTCCTCATGCCTAAGATACACTCGAAGGTTTAAAAACAATATTTATTAACAAATGACAGTGAAGTGGTTTTAAATTGTTTGTCTCATGACAAGATGAACGTTCTTCTTGAAATGAAATTTCAAATGCAACTAAACTATCATAGGGATAAGATCCAATGTGATTCAAAGGGACTTTAACACAAGATTTTAATAGGAATAAAAAAAACTACTTGCCGACATTCTGAGACAAAGAAGACAAAAATTGATCTAAGATTGACACAAATTAACTCGAAATTGATTGGATTCATCAACAGGGGAAAGCTTCTAGAGAAATATCAGTGCTCGTGAATGGCTATATAGCTACAACCAACTTGACATGATAGAAAATCCAACACCAAAGAAATTAGCCATGTATCTTGGATTGGTCTCTCAGGAAGACGGATTTCTCAAAATTTCTCTTAAGAATTCAACCCCTGACCATTTGCAAGAGTATTCTCATTGGATTTATACATTTCAGTCATTCACTCATCCCAAACTCCCCCCCCAAAAATAATAATACTCGAGGGACCTTTTCTTGTTACCAATTTTCCTCTAAAAGCAATATTTAGAAAATTCACATCTGAAAGCTACCAGGTGGACCAATTATGAACTCGTCACATTTCTTAGATCCTCAACTAATGACTAGGATTCCATGCCACAAACTTTTTGAAAATCCTTTTTATCATTCTGGTTTTGCCATGTGATAAATCCCCATTTTAATCATTTTTTGGAGGCTTTGCACAATTGGATCTAACAAGCAATCCTTTTTCCTCTTGAGGCAACAAATTTTTCATCTTTTACACTTGCAACTCTATCCTGCATCCATCTTCTTTCCTAATTCTCATTTTTGCAAGTGCCCAACTAATTCCAACTTCAAAATATTGAAATAAAAAATCCTTGGACTCACAAATTAAATTCTAAATCCATTCACTGGCACTTTACAGACAAAAATGACAAGGAATTTCATTCAAAATGATGAAAAATAGTGTGCATTTGCATCTGCAGGAGTCTTGAAGCAAAAATGGCAGAAAAATAGACGCAATACACAGTA
Source organism: Taxus chinensis (assembly GCA_019776745.2). Taxonomy (NCBI): domain Eukaryota; kingdom Viridiplantae; phylum Streptophyta; class Pinopsida; order Cupressales; family Taxaceae; genus Taxus; species Taxus chinensis. The sequence continues at coordinate 237,206,815 of CM034146.1, forward strand.
ATCATTGATTTTTCCCCTCTTCTAATTTATATCATAGTCATCCACATGTTTCCTTGGCACAAATGCAAAGGATAAGTACAGGGGAAAGTTTCTAAATAAGTGTAGGCCTTCCACGTGCCTTAGGCCCACGTAAAATGCCTTTTCGCCTTTAAAAAATTCTAAGTGAAAAATGAGCGAGTGGAAGCCTCAACATGTCTCAATGGAACATTTTGAGATTGTCCCCAAAAGCATAAATCCTAAAAAAGTGTGGACTCACCATGTGTCTCAGTCTGGCAGAGTTGTTAAGAAAGTTTAAGGATAAACGGAAGGCACCATGTGTCTAGGGTCCGAGATAGTTTTCCTTAGCCATTGAAAAGTCCAAGAAAAGGCACAGTGAGAAGAATTCTCCTAGTGTCCTTGGAGCACTTCTTCAAAATAAAATTTTGGATCCAGTCACCAAATAGGTGCAGTCCCTCCATGTGTCCCAGGCCTTAGAAAATTACTTTGAAAAGTTTAAGTATAGAGCAAAGTCGGCAGAAGACTCCACTTGTCTCGTAGACACAACTGCTTAGAAGAGATCCTGAGGTTGATCCTCAAATGAGTGGCAACCCTCCATGTGTCCATGGTCCACCAAATTTATACCAGCTGCATGAAAAATTTGTCTAATTCTAGCCAAGGCAGCGGAAACCTCCACATGTCTCCTCGGCACAACTCCAAGGTCAAACCAAAAGGTGAATTTCTAGACGAGTGTCAACCCTCCACGTGGACAATTTTTGAGTTGATGTGATCCTTAGAGTTTTCAAAGTGCCCCACCAAGCTGCATCCAAACAAAAAGGGTCACATTTCCACAGATGTTGAGATGTAAATTTGACGGGAAAAAACACATCCATCAAACCGTAAAATGTAGGAAAATTACCATTTTATCCCGGAAATGAATCTTTCTTTCAAGATAGAGAATTTGGAAATTATATAACGCAAAAATATGATCCTACGAGCCGCATCCAATCACGTTTCCTCATATATTTGGGAAAAAAATGACAGGGACAACAAAACGTGACTATCGAAAATTTAAGGAAGGAAAAAAACTCGAGTTTTCACCCAAGTTATAGATTCTTTTCACATGTACTCAGCAACAAAAAAAAATTCTAGATTTAAAGTGATCCTTGACCAAAAGAAGGGACTGATCATGGAAACAAAATGGAGGACAAAGTTTACATGTATCAATACAGGGAGAAAGAAAAGATGACATGGCCCGCAAATTGAAAAATTTCAAGGACAATTGGGGTGAGATCAAATTGAGAACCAACACACACTACTAGAAAAAAAACACAAACAAACCAAAATATCAAAACATCAAATCAACCCAATCCACAGGAATAAGATCTTAAAGTCACATGTGTTGAAACTAAACTCTGTTTTGAAGAAATTATTTTCTTATTCTACACAAAAGTTCATTCTTCCTTATTTGGATCTTTTTCATCTACCTCACATGGTAGGATAATGTCAATTGAATAAATAGGATGATACACCAAACTTAGAGAGGAAGAAGGGTCTCTCTCCTAAACCACACAATCATAAACTTACATATTTTCCTTCAAAGAACTGATCAAAGGATCCTGAGAATATTTCTCAATCAAAGGAGTAGACTCGACCCTTGAAACATAAAGAGCATCCTAGGTAGGATACTCATGTGTAAGAGGAGTGGATTCGACCCTCGACAGACTTATTTCAGGAGAACCAACCTAGACTAAACCCACACGGACTTAACTAACAAGGGATTCCATAATGTAGTGCGTAGGAAGAGAACCATTCAACCAACCTGTCTTATCACCACTTCTGATCTTGGAGAGATAACAATCCTTGTTTAAATGACCTATTTCAAAGCATCTATGGCATCGAAAAGCACATATTTTATAGTCTAGTTTTTTGTAACCAATTCCAATCCCCAATATTCATGTTAATATTCTCTAGAAGATCCTGAGATATATCTAGGTCCACCAAAATCTGAGCATAAGAGGTATGCATAGACATTTTAGTGGAAGCATCAACTTTAACAAATTCCCCCAAAGTGTCTCCAATAGTTTGAAAGCAAGAATCAAACCAGAGTTGTATAGGAAGACCTAGTAATATCACACAGGTTAGCATCGTATCAAATGAATCAGTTAAAAGGTAATTATAGGAATGAAACTTATCAATGGAATAAATTTTAATTTCTAAATTTAATTTTTGTCCAAAATAAGCTCATGCTTAATTTTGGTCCACTAATACCATTATCCTCCCCATTTTAGTGCTTTAAATATGAGTTTTATACATATTTTAAGTACTTAAGGATTTCTTGAGCGCATCTGCATCAGATTGGAAATTTCTTCCCCTTTCCAAAAATATAAATAAGTCCTTCTAACTCTTCATATTTTGCCAGTCGCGGGCCGACGGGCTTGGGAAGGATTTTTTGCCAAATGCGGGCCTGTGGGCCTGGGGAAGACTTTTGGACAAAGGGGAATATTACGGACCAGTGGGCCTGGGGAGATATCTTTGAATTTTGCACTTTTCACAAATGGATTTTTTGCAGTTTACAATTACCGGGCTTGGCGATCCCGTGAAGGTTTTTTTTCTCGCCAAAAGTGAAATTTTGGACTCGTGGGCTTGAGGAAGACTTTTTTTTGCAAAGTTGTAGGGCTGTGGGAAAATTTTGTTATTTTTTCGCAAGTTAGTTTGCAATCTTGGGCTGTTTTATAGGGAGGAAATTTTGAGCCCGCGGAGTTTTTTTATAATTTTGTGATTTTTGTAAATTTTCACAGATGGTGCAGTTTGTAATTTCGGGCCCATGGATCCATTTTGCATAAGATTTCATTTTCACCAATTTTGTACGGATTAATGCAAAATTTCAAATGGGCATAACTTTTGATCCATTTCTCAAAATTCAACAAATTTTATACCATTGGAAATATCTTGACATCTGCTACGCCATGTAACTACGATTGGATATATTGATTTGGGTGAGGATATAGGAAAATGTACTTTCATGCCATTAAAAAGTGATCCTGATTGACTTCAACTACCCCAGATTTGAATTTTGATCTGCCATCTTTCCTTCTCCAACATGCCAAACAGACAATGGAGAATCACACTTGACAGAGGTGCCCAGTGGATTTGTAGACATTGATGGTTGGTGGTTGAGATTTCAAGTCTGATGTTTCCCCCAACTTCTTTCTTCTCCTCTCTTCACTTCATCTATAAATGTAAGACACTTGGCTCATTGTAAAGGGTTAGACATTCTTGGATTTGCACCCTCCCCTTTTTCTCTTCTCTATAAGATGACCCTTCACGTGGAGCTCTGTAAGTCGAACCTTTATTCCCAAATATAATGGACTGTGTATTCATGAATAATTTTTTCCTCTTGGCTACTGTAATGCACTGTATCAATTATTGGATTCCAATGGAATAAGTCTTGTTGGATGATTTTTCAACCCTCTTTTCATGTTATATTGTGATCTTCTTGATATATCATTGAGAATCATTTGAATGGTTATTTGTGCATGTCATGTTGTCTATGCATTATTTCAATGGTTTGTGTTTATTTTCAAGGCAATAGGTGTTCAGTCCATTCCCTTGGTGCATCACCTCTGGTTAGTTTTAGGATTTTATTTTTATGCATCTTCTTAACATGTGTCTCCTTGGCAAGTTAGAGTAGGGTTTTAGAGTATGATCCTCTATAATTTGAATGTGTGCACCTGAATAGAGGAATAGGAACCAACCTTCATCCATAGAGTCTCTCTCAATTTCACAAAGTCCCACACTTTGAGAGAAAGCTCCATGTTATGCAATCACACTGAGAGTCTCAACCAATCGAGTTACAGACATTTAAGGGTGTTGTGATTCTGCATCAATATTTCTAGCACACTTGGTGGGACTAGTTTGAAGCACCTTACAACTTCATTTCAGCAGGTTGGTGTGTTCCTGTTAAAATTTCAGCTTTTGGAAGCATATGCAAAACACATTTGGCAACTCCATCTGGTCAACAACCCATTCTCTGAGTTGTATAATTTCCTTCCATCCATTTCCACCCATTCTTCTATTCACATATTTCATCTTCTTCCATTCCATGAAGTTATGCAATCATGACTTCATTCCCATCTTGGAATTCACACTTGCAGCAACAACAGTGCAGTCCACCTCCAATGTATTTCACAACTCTAGAACAACATTATGATCAGATTCAGAACCATTATGCTTACCCATATGAGTAGTGTCAAAACTAGTTTGGCTATGAAATATATCATGAACAAGGGTGTGCATATGATGATAAAAATTATATGGAGAAGGCTGATCTACTGGAGAAGATTCAAAGAATGGAGGCTAACATGGTTCAATCAAGGGCTACAACATAGATGAAAGCTTTCAAAATTGGTTATCATGGAACCTTGTTCATGGGAAGGCCCTTTCCCAAGACATTACAACCCACAGGAGAAGCTTGATTTCATGGTTGAAATGCTGCCCTAACTTGTGCAGTGGATTAGAGGAGATAGAATATACATGAAAAATGATACAGACAACCTTTTCAATGGGTAATTCAATCACCATAGTCTTTATGCTCCTTTTTCTCCTTCCCAAACTTTATCATTTCAGCCAGTGTCAAGATTCAAGCCCATGCATATGTTGCCCCAAGTGTTGATTTCCCTTTCTCCATATTCTAATCTTCCATCTCACCTCAATTCTTCTACCCTTTTCCCTTCCAAGAATTCATCCCCTCCAAAAAACAATAAGTTCCACTATCCCCACCACCACAAAAAATTGAAAAATCTGTTGAAAACCCAACCTACTCCTCCTCTTGCATTCCCAAGTTCCATGTTGGGAAGAAACAATCAAAAACTAGTCAAGGAGAGCAGCAGGAAGGAGAGAAAAACAAAGAAGAAATGATCAAAAACTTATTAATCTTGGCTCTCAGATTTGGAATTAAAAAATTTCTGTTGATGGTTAAGCCAAAAGAGGCGGTCAAAGTTGGATCAGAGCACATGTGGTGGCTAAGGTTGATTTTGCAGCAGCAGTGGAACAAAAAAAAGAAAAGCAGTAATCTATATGCTCTGAATGCAGTGTCCATAATGGCACTTTAGTCTGAAGAGGATGCTGATCATAATCCAGCTATGCAAAATCAGTCACAGAAGAAGAAGAACAAATCAGCTCCAAGTCCTATTAAAGAGAGAAGCAAATGGAAGAGATCAAATCCAGAGTTGAAGCCACTTGATGAAGAAAGACTTCTCTCCCACGTTATTGAAGATTTTTTGCTTTCATTTGAAGGGTCCTGATTTGATTGATGAATCCATGATGGAGGAAAGGGTCTATCAAGAAGAACCTTGCTACCCCAAATAGTTCTCTAGAGCAGTGAATTGAAGGTTTTGATTTGAAGAAATTTCATGGTAGAGGAAGAGGCTATGACAAGAGCAAGTCGGCCCCATCTTCAAGCAACAACAAGAGACAACTCCATGGGAAGCCAACAATATGTTGCAGGAAAGTTATAATGATACAAAGGAAACTTTTGGATGTTACAATCAATAATAATGAGATGCAGATTGTAGAGGAGTTCCATAATGCCACAGAGGAAGGAAAAGAGTAACAAGAATAATTCCCATCTCTTCCACACCATCCACTTTCCTAGGAAGGATTACAAGAGAACCCCATTTTTGAGTTAAGTATTAGAGAAATGGGTACTTTCAAAGGACCAAACATTGGCCAATCAGATATTTGGCTTCATTAGAGCTAAGGGAGAAGCCAAAACCAATCATGCTTACTTTTGAGCATGAGGAAGAGTTTCAAAGTACCGAGGATCAGTTGCAATGCCTCTTCAATCCAAATGCAGAGAAACTAAATGAGGTATTTGTCTTGTTTTCAGTTGATACCTTGATGATTTGGGTGGAGGATCAGCTTCTTGTCAGTTTTTCTATTCATAATAATAGCCATGTTTAGCACCAAATCATATGCATGGCTTCCTATTTTGAGAAAGGGAAGCTACTTCTCCTTGCCAGTTGCAGGATTTGTTTGAGTTCCCTTTGTTTCTGGTTAGCATAGAGTAGGTAGGTTTTCTTCCAGCAGAAGAAGTGCTTGTGCACACTCTGCATGCTCCACTTGGGGTATGTATGATCTTCCCTTTTGTACATAGTTTTTACATGTTTGTTGCTCTTGCACAATCCATTTCAGACAAGGCATGTTCATGAGGAAATAAGGTTTTAACAGCAGTTCCAAACATTCCTAATCAACATATGTTTCAGAATTCTACAATACTTCGTATTTTTTGCCATGATTTAATTCGGTTTTCTTCAAAACTTGGCAAAAATCAGATTTTGGGATAGTTTCAAAGGCTCATCCTTCATCCTAACAGATCACTTGTAGAAGAAAGAGATTAATTTTAGTTCCAAAACAATTTTCCACTCACATAAATTTTTATTCAAAAGATTTTTATAATGTGAATGGTCAATTCAAACAAAATAAAATCAGTTCCAGGTTTAGCATGCTTAAGCTGATCAGATTTGTAGAAGATCAATGAGGGAAAAGCTTCCAAGTTTCAAAAAAAAATTTACTCTCACAAACCTCGAATTCAAGGTCTTCTTACAAAGGATGAGAGTGCAAGCAACGGAAGGTAATTCCTAGATCAAAAGATTTTGATGACTATCAAGAAGACTCCATGCCCAATGGATTTAGATTATCAAGAAGACTCCATATCCAATGGATGCTTCATCTGATCATCTCGTAGATAACCCCGCTGAGTTGCCAAATTGTTGTCCAAAATAAGCTCATGCTTATTTTTTGTCAAATAACACCATTTCCCCCACTTTTTAGTGCTCTAATCTGAGTTTTTACATATTTTAAGTACTTAAGGATTCCTAAAAGCATCTCCATCAGATAGGAAATTTCTTCCCCTTTCCGAAAATATAAAGAAGTCCTTCTAACTCTTCATATTTTGCAAGTTGCGGGTCAGCGGGCCTAGGAAGGATTTTTTGCCAAATGCGGGCCTGCGGACCTGGGGAAGACTTTTCGCCAAAGGGTAAGATTTCGGACTAGTGGGCCTGGGGAGATATATTAGCGTTTTTCACTTTTCACAAATGGCACATTTTACAATTACGTCGGGCCCACAAGCCCGCAAAGTATTTTTTTTCGCGCCAAAAGTGGAATTTCGGAATCGCAGGCCCAAGTGGACTTCTGCCAGGAATGACAGTTTTTAGGGCTGCAGGAGGTTTTTAAATTTTGGATTTTTTTTGCAAGTGGCAAGGTTGTAATCTTGGGCCCTAGCGTAGGGAAATTTTGGGGCGGAGTTTTTCAGGAAAAAGTGCAATATTCGGACTTTGGGGTTGCAGGAGGTTTTTTTATTTTTTCGAATTTTTGCTAAATGGCACAATTTGAAATTTTGGGCCCGTGGATCCATTTTGTAGAAAATTGCATTTTCACCAATTTTGTATGGATTCAATGTAAAATTTCAAATGGGCATAACTTTCGATCCAGTGCTCGAAATTTAACAAGTTTTATACCGTTGGAAAGCTATCGACATCCACTACACAACTATGACTAGATATATTGATTTGGGTGAGTTATCTAGAAAACCTCTTTCATGCCATTAATATGTGATTCTATTGCTTCAACTACCTATATTTGATTTTGATCTGCCATCCTTCCTTTTCCAACACGTCAAACAAACATGGAGAATCACACTTGATAGATTACAAGTGGATTTATAGACATTGATGGTTGGTGGTTGAGATTTCAAGTTAGTTTTCCACCCTTCTTTTCTTCTCCTCTCTTCACAATTCATATATAATTGTAAGACACTTGGCTCATTGGAGTGAGTTGGATATTCTGGATATAGGAAAATTGTCATCCCTTTTTTTATATCTTTGTAGATGCAAGCCTTCGCATGGAGCTCTGTAAGTGAAATTGTGCCTTTACTCTACAAATTGTAATGGAGTGTGTATACCTCATGGAATAATAAAATTTGTGTTTGTGGTCAATTCTCTCAGACAAATTGCATTAAGTATGTGGATAGCATTCCCTTACCTCCCTATTGTTGGTGTTATATTCTTGTACATGATTCCTTTCATTTTATAGGTTTGTGATGTTGTGTCATCTATGGAGATTTGGGACTATGTTACAGCTATCTGACCTCTTCCAATTGCATTTTTCTTGTCTACTCTCCCTGCAATAGGATATTCCAATCCCTTTTCTTGGTGCTATCACCTCTGTTAGCTTAGGATTTCATTTTCGTGCATCTTCATTAACCCTGTCTCCTTAGCAAGTTTGAGTAGGATTTTAGAGTATGATCCTCTGCACATCTGTATGGTGTGCACCTGAACAGAGGAATAGGAACCTTGGCCTTCATTTGAAGAGCTCTCCCAATTGACAAAGTCCCACACTTTTAGAGATGTTCCATGTTTTGCTAGTAAAACTGAGAAGTCTACAACCCATCAAGTTATAGATTTCAGGGGTGTTGTGATTCTGCATCAACATTAATATCTATAGTGAAAAGTTATACTACGTGAAAATTCCTTTTTTGATCAATATATGTCTATAAAAGATGGTATATTTTACATACTTATCTATTTTTTGGTCCCATTAGTAGAGGTTATTATTGTTACATCCTTATTTAATTATTTTACTAAGAATTGAATATGGTTAGATCATGTTTTGTCCATTTATTTTTTGGTTATTAAATACCCATGGTAGTGTGGTTAAAACCTTTTTTATTCTTGAATTATAGCATTACCTTATTCAATGGTAGTTAGGGAATTTACACTCCTTAAATATCTAGTTTAGAAATGAGTTCATTTGCGCATATTCAACACACACAAATATTAGTCAAGTTCAATAATTGGTAGTTTATCTTATTTACCATTAGGTGTATTTATTCTTTAATTTTTAAATTAAAATATTTTTTATGGTTAAATATTTTAGGTATATTATCATTATCAAACATTAGTTTTAATATGTTCTCTTGAGTATTTTGAGTTGATGCAAATAACACATATGTGTGTTATTAAAGGTACTTATTTATAAAAGATGTTTAATATCAAAAATTGAATACTAAATTAAAAGGAGAAACTATAGAAACCTAGATTTTTATTTGAAACTTCTTACAATCACTTATCGGGCACTTTAACTCATTTGGAAAATTGTTGTAAATCTAAATCTTTATCATAGTGTGCTCATATAACTTTACCCATAAACTAGCTCAATAACCTTTCTCTACCAATCAATTTTATTTAAGATTAACTCAAGATATACATGAACACCTTATAAATCATAAACATAAATTTTTCAAACATATCCCTATTTTAACCCATAGATAATGTTAAAAATATCAGACACTAACATTTGATATTAGTTTCCAACTCTATTATAAATTTTTATGTGTTGAAAGTGGTTATTTTTAAAACAATCAAATTAAAATGTTTTATGTGTCGGTTATGGTAAGAAATGATCAAAGAATCGCGCGCGCGTGTGTGTGTGTGTGTGTGTGTGTTTGTTCATCACCTCTCACAATATTGGATCACTATTATAACCTTAGAGGTCTCACATTTATTATATATCATTACACGTCAATCATGAATATAAAAAATATTCAAAGATAATACCTATAGTATTATAAAGATACAAAAAATATAGAGAGGTCAAATTTATATGGTTCCAAATAGTGTAAAGTTCAAAGGAGGGATCATACATATGTTGTACATGATTTTACACATTCTCACACTCACATAGGCTAGTATTATTTTGATTAGCATTACATAATAAATTATCAAACATCATTTGGTTTTTATAAGGTCAATCAAACCCAAAATGTTTACCCTTTTATAGCTGCATTGTTTTTCAAAAATGTGAAGTTAGATTTTAGACAAAGGATAATATATATAGGCATCATCACATGTGATGAAAGAAATTGCAAAGAGAGAAAACTAGATTATATATATGGATGAAATATTCATAAAATTTACTTCCCCTAGAACCCTAAAAGATGTTATGAGTAAGTCAAGAAAATATCACAACTTCCAAGTATTCAGTCCATATTGATTCTGTTGCTTATTCAAATTAATCAGGGGTATCATCATGTTATAGTTAAAATTCATATTTTAGTTAACTCTTACCCTTTTTTAAATAATTTTTTTATTCAATTTATATCTCTTAGGTGTAAATAAGTCAAAACGTCCTATAACTATGGAATTTGTCTAATGTTGTACAAAAACTATGTTTCTCCATAATGTTCAAAATTTAATGTCTATAGTAAAATAAAGTAAATAGTTAGTATATTTATTTTTCTAACATCACATCATTGTTTATTGATATTTTCTAAACTAAATTTCTATGTAATAGTGATATAAAAGTAAAAATAAGGGAATAAGTGACCGTATCACAAATTCCAATTCTTGAACTTGAAAAAATATTCTTTTTATCAAAAAAATATAATGTAAAATGACTACAGAAACTATAGTAAGCATATACAAATAATTTCAAGTAAAAAAGTATCCATATATAAATTTATAATCAATAACTATTCAAATCTATGAAGTACAACATATGAATAAATATACTATTTGTAATTCAAATAGTAGGAATACCTCTAGAGCTTATGTTTAAACTGAATCTAACTAGGTGTCATCTATGACGAGACCAAAGTATATATTATTAACCTAAAACCACAACGGACTTTTGAGGATTAGGTTCCGATCGATGAAAGTTAAGGATGTACATGGGAAATACACTACCACTATGCTAAAGATAGAAAAGTAAATAACAAAATATGATATAATTTTATTCCAAACCTCCAATCTTTATTCATATATAAAAATTTATTACATCAATCTAGTACATATACATTGCTTTCAATCTAATCACTCTTCTATATTTGTTACAGTATCTCAAATTGACGCTCTTACATAAGTCTTCACGAGGCTTGATTTTCATAATACATTGATTACGATAAATATATAAAAATACAATCTATTTTAACACCCACTTCCTTTGACTCATGCATCTGTTGGGTTCTGATCTGATATGGTGTGATTTTGCTTTAATTTGTGGCATTTTGTTGACTTCTGTGGCTTTACCTAGTTTATCGTGGCTTTATAGTCTTCAGAGACTTATTTATTTTATGCCCGACTATACTTCATCCTGTGGAGTTTCGGCTTTACCTGTAGCTTCCCTACTTCTTTACAACTAGCTTTATTACATTGAGGCTATTTACTTTACTTTGAGGCTTGTTTTATCCCTTCATGTAAATATCTATAATTTTAATTAATTACGGCTCCTATTCCTACTCCTACCAACATTCTACCCCTTTTATAAATTTTGTCTCACGCCTTGGAAAACAACTTGGGTGATACTTTATCCTTCAAAACTTTAGTTCCAAATTTAGATCAAATGTGCATCAACCACTAGGACTTAGACCTTGGCTTAGTGAATGGTACCCCCGCTCCGAACTCTCTTGACTGATTTAATGATCCAATTATAAAATCATCAACCTCTCCCAATAACTTAGATTTTTGGTATAGGTAAGGTTTTTCCTCTCTTGACCGACCGAATGGGTTATGGAGGCCTCAACCTTTTATCTTTTACGGTGAAACCATGTTGTTATGTCTATAGTAAAAATACAGTAAATATTATATAGGTCTTTTTCTAACATCACAGTCATGTTATTGATATTTTCTAACCTAAATTTTTATGTAATGTGATTAAAAGTACAAATAAGAATAAGTGACGCGTATCACAAATTCCAATCTTGAACTTGAAAAATTTCTTTTTTATTTTTATCAAAAATATATGTAAAATACTACAGAAACTATAGTAAGCCTCTACAAATAATTTCAAGTAAAAAGTAATCCATATATAATTTATAACATAACTATTTCAAATCTTATGAAGTAACAACATATGAATAAATATACTATTTTTATTCAAATAGTAGGAATAACCTCTAGAAGCTTATGTTTAAAACTGAATCTAACTATGTGTCATCTATGGACGAGACCAAAGTATATATTATTAACCTAAAACCACAACGACTTTGAGGATTAGTTCCGATCGCTGAAGTTAGATTACCTGGGAAATAAGTAGGGGTATTTTGGTACGTACAATGATGCCAGGAGGGATTGAAGATGTAAAAGGTATACCGGATATTGTCAGCGCGGTAGGATGGGGGGAGGGGAAGCGCGGTGGTGACGGGTTGGTTTGCGGTAAGGGTTGGTGTCCTTACCGCGCGATTTTCCTCTGTCTCTCCACTTTCCCTCTCCCCCCCTCTTCTCTCTCTTATTATTCCCCCCCATCCCATCTTTATTCAATATAGAAAATGTATTACAACAATCAATCCTAGTACATATCCATTCTTTTCATCACACTCTTCTATATTGGTTTACAAAACAGTATCATCAAATTGACGCTCTTACATAAGTCTTCATTCACAGGCTGATTTTTTCATAATACATTGCTTACGATAAATATATAAAATACCATTTCTATTTTCAACACCCACTTCCTTGACTCATGCATCTGTTGGGTTCTGATCTGATATGTGTGGATTTTGCTTTAATTTGTGGCATTTTTGTGACTTCTGTGGCTTTACCTAGTTTATCGTGGCTTTATAGTCTTCAGAGACTTATTTATTTTATGCCCGACTATACTTCATCCTGTGGAGTTTCGGCTTTACCTGTAGCTTCCCTACTTCTTTACAACTAGCTTTATTACATTGAGGCTATTTACTTTACTTTGAGGCTTGTTTTATCCCTTCATGGTAATATCTATAATTTTACGGCTCTATGCCTAAAATCCTACCAACATTATACCCCCTTTTAAATTTTGTCTCATCCTTGAGAAAACAACTGGTGATACATTTTATGCCTTCAAAAATTTATTTCCAAAATTTAGATCAAATGTGCATCAACCACTAGGACTTAGACGCTTGGCTTAGGGAAGGGTACCCCCGCTCGACTCTCTTGACTGTATTTATGGGATGCCAAGGTATAAAATCATCAACCTCCCCAATAACTTAGATTTTTGGTATAGGGAAGGTTTTCCTCTCTTGACTCGACCGAATGGGTTCAATGGGATGCCTCAACATTTTATCTTTTAAGGTGTACCATGTGGTATGTACTTTGAAACTTGAGGAATGATTATTTTTTTATAGTTCAACCATGAAGTTAAATGAGTATTCACTTGATTAATCCATTCCTGCAGCTGTGTATTCTCTTGAATTAATGACACCAATTCAGATAGAGTAGGATGTGTTTGTATTGTCTTCCATTGATCTTGGGAAAGTGTAGTTTCTTCTTGCATCCACGTCAAGGCTTTATCTAGTTTAGTGCTACATGATTTCATGTCAAAGATCTTTTCTTGCCACTCCCTTTGTTGATTTTGATATTTATCTATAAGGTCTACTAGTTTACTCCTTTGTGAGCCATAGTTATCACTTCCAATGTCATATGCTATGGAAATATTTTGTATCTTCTATTCAATATTTTCCATTTTCCACTTGTCTTCTATTGTCATGGTTGGCCATCCAACACTATATGTGTAGTATATTGCAGCATTATTCAATTCTATCTCGAGTTTCTTCACTGTTTTTTAAAATTCAGCTCTTTTGTTCTCGTTCTCAGCTATGTGAGGTTTCTTGGTGTCTTCTTAGTGTTCTTTGATGGCAGCTTGGTAGATTATTTCTTTCTCTTCCTCCAAGTTTATGTGGTCTTCTTTCAAGATTTATCTTATTGCGTATTCTATAAATTCTTCAACTGACAGTGAAGTATAAATCTTAATTTGTGGCTTACTTGTTTAAATGTTAGTACCTTTTTTCATTGTCTCCTCTAATTCTACATACCTTTGCATCCAGTATTGAGTATAACTTTGTTCTAACACTTGACTGGAACTAGTTTTGTGTAGGGGAGTTAGTTTATCTAAATAGACCTTAAATTATTCTACGGTTTTCTCAACTCCTTGTTGCAATTGAAGAGACTGTTCTTGTTTCCTTTTCTACAGAGCTTGATTGATTCTCACTAGTGAATCTCATAGTGCTAGTGTGGTTATTAGGCTAGAGGATGATATTTTTAATTTTTATTCTACCTCTTTGTTATCTTCCTTCTCTTTTTCTTCTTGTTTTTGTCGTTCTTTATCTGCTTTTGCTTTCTTTTCTTTCTCTTCCTTTTTCCTTTTTTCTGTTATTACCTTCTTCTCTTCTTCCACTTTCTTTTGCTTCTCTTCTTCCTCTTTCTTCTTATTTTCTACCTCTTCTTTCTTTTCCTTGTCTTCTTCTTCTTTCTTATTCCTCTCTGCTTCTTCTTCTTTCTTTTTATTTTCTTCTTCTTATTTCTTCTTTTTCTCTTCCTCCTCTTATTTCTTTTTCTTTTCTCCTTATTCTTTCTTATTTTTATCTTCCTCCTATTCTTTCTTTTTATTTTCTTCTTTTTCTTTTGTATTTTTATCCTCTAACTAAATTTTTAGTTTTCTCTCTTCTTCTACCTTTCGGATCTCTTTCTCCACTTCCTACTTCCTAATTTCATCTTCTTTCTGTTTCTTATCCAACAGTTCTTATTATTTTTATTCCCTTTGTTTTTTTTTTTTTTCTGGTCTTCTGATTCATTTCATTTTTATATTATTCTCTCTCCTTTTGTTTTACCAATAGGCCAATTATCTTTTCTACTTCCTTTATGTGATGTATTATGATCTTGGTGTGGTGTTTATTTTGTTTAAGAGTAGTTTGTTAATGTTGAAGTGTAGCCATGCAATGTGTTTTCTCTATCTCTATTTGCTCATGTATTTCTACAACCAATGATGATGTAATCAAGTGAATTATATGTTTGAATATGAATGCATGTTTCCCTACATACTATACTATGGAATCTGCAATAGCCATCTGCTCCCCGCAGGTACTTATGGTATATTCTTGGGAAAGTTATAAAATTTCACCAACAGTTAGACATTTCTAATAATAGCTATAGGCTTGATGACAAAGCCATGTTTCTTCTATTGGTTTTGTGTATTCTAAAATTGATGGTGTTCAAGGGTCTTGTAGATGTGGAGGTGATGGTGTTTAACATTTTTCTTCCTCTGAGTCAGAAGTGACTTCTATTTCTTTAAAAAAAAATTCTTCTTTACCTTGGTTGGCTGGGAATTATTTCAACTTAGCCTTTTCTGCTAGATATTTCTGTCTTTTTGTGATGGATTTTGTAATATTCGGTCCTTTCTTCCATTTGTATGTCTTGGGAATGGATTTGATTGATTATTCCTTGTTCGCTTGTGTGGAGAATTTTTGTTGATATTCTTCAAATGTCCTTTCAATTACCTCATCAAAATTTGGAAGCCTTGATTTGGTAGAATTGACAAGAAGACTTCGAATTACTTCTATAGCAGTAGCCACAAGTTCATTGGACGCCTCATAAGGTAATGGAGGTATGTGTTGTGTGCGCAGAATTTTAGGCCAAATGAATGTGTAGTCGATGTCGAAAATAAAATACACCTCCTTTTTCGTATTTTACAACAACTTGCTCAAATATCCTAGATTTTTTTCAAATGATTTGTTTAACTATTTTTATCCATCCTAACAATGATGTGATCTGATTTACTACATCCATAGTAGTCATATGTTCCCAATTTTTTTCCGCGATAGGTTTATATACTTTCCGTTCTATTGTATTTTTTGTATGAGATAGGTTTTTTTGTGAAGTACATAGCCAAACATATCAACAATGAGCCATAGCAAAAAGTATGCTTCCCCTCTTTTATCCTCCTAGTATTTTCACAGAATTATACTACTAATAGGTCTACAAGATTTTACCCTAAATGAAATTGAGCCATCTCTAGGGAAATATGTGCTCTAAGACTTTGGGCACCATCCTCTCTATTGGTGTGATAAATTTTGAGGAATATAGATTTAGAGGCAAACTTTAATATGTGATTTGAAATTTCTAATATTTGTACTCCCAGTTTTGATTTTGTGATCTCCATTTCTCAAGATGTATCTTTCAGGGACGTTTTCATTTTGGTAATTGGAGAACACCCTTTATCCAATAAGCCAGTAACCCTAGCTATCACCTTTGTATTAATTTGATATGGTTCATCTAAGTACAACATATGATTATGGAATCTACTAAATAGAACTCAAAGTATGGAACTTTCCCAAGGAAAGTAGGGTATTCGAATCCAAACATAAATTTTCAATTCATTTATAACTTCAGAATTCATTTGTTATACCAGTGATTTTTTATTTAGATCTTCTTCAAACAATAATGTTCACTCTGCCTCGAGTTTTGTTTGATAATAATCTAGAATTTACGAGTGCATGTATTTCTGTAGATCTCCCACGTAAAAAATTGAATGGAATGTGTGAGAAGACACCATCAGGGTAACTGATGTATGAATTCATGGAATGCTTAAGAAATTTCAGTTTGGAAAGGTTTGCGTATGTGATTTCGACTAGAACATCCATTTTTCTTTTGTAATTTTCCCTCGATGTGCCCTAGTTTTCTTCTTCACACTTTACTTCGATTTTTATTCTATATTATTGTACCTTATTATGGTTCCCTTCGACATATTTTATACTGTCGTCGATCCACCTACCACATTTATTACTTTTTACATGGAAACTTTCTTCTTTGTCAGTTGCAGTGTGACTTCGTGTATCTTTTGTGTTTTTATAATTTCCCTCATTCTGCATTTTTTTTTTGTTTCATGTCTTTTTCCTTTGTTTCTTTGGACTACTGATGTCCTCATCCTTTGTGTCATGGTTTGTGCTTCCTTTTTATGTGTTTCATGGCATTGTATGTTTTTTAGCTTTGTTGTGTTCCTTTTTTGTGGTTTGGTTGTCTCCCGCTTTATTTCACATTTTATTTTTTCTTTTATTTTGTTGCTTTTATATTTATCCTTTTATTTTGTAGGTATGCTTCATTCACGTATTTTCCTTTCCCTTGTGGTATGTTACCTTCAAAAATTATTTTTCTCGTTCTTCTTATTTATAGTAGAGATGCCCTTGCATGTTTTCATCCTACCCTTCGACCAATCCACCGAATTACTGGTTTTAAAATAGGTCGGTGTTCTTCTTTTCTTTTTATTTTACTTTTTAATTTTCTAAGGGTAGAGATGCCCCTACTGGTTTTCATCCTGCCCCTCAACCTATTTTCCAAATTTTTGGTTTTTAAATAGTCTAGTTTTTTTTGTTTTGTTTTTTAATAATTTATTACTATGTTACGTACACCATTAATAGGGATCCATTCACATATCATAGAATCTCATTCAATTATAAGGTTTGTAGCTTTAATTATATAAGGTATTATTTATTGTACTATATAATTTCCTAACCTTGTGACCTTCAATTTTCTAGTATGCTTGAATTTGTTTTCATATAGAAGAACTTGGTCTCCCCAATCAAATTGTTTCTTCTTTATATGGTGGTCATACTATGCCTTTTTTATTATTTTATCTTGTGTGTGGTTGTATGTTGTTATGAATATTTTTTCATACAACTTATCAAATTCAATCAAGCGTTCATGCAATGAATCATCCTCTGTCATCCTAAATGCTACCGACACTCTCATACTCGGCAACATGAACTCTATGGGAACTGCAACTTCCAAGTGATACACTAATCTGAATGGAGAGTAAATTTTTAGCCTTTTTGTAGGTTTTGTAGTATGCCCATAGAGAGGCTGGTATCTTTAGGTCCCAGTCTGTCATCTATAGTGAGCTTATTTTTTTAATACTTTATCTAATACCTTGTTAAATGCCTCAACTGTTCCATTTTCTTGTGGGTGGTATGGAGTGCTCCTATGGTGGTTTATCATAAACCATGTTAACATCTATTGGATTCTCTGATTTGCAAAATGATTCCCTTGATCACTTGTGATGCTCATCGGACATCCAAACCTCATGAAGCTTATGTTTTCGTAAATAAATTTTGTTGATTTCTTCATTTTACACTCCTTTATGGGGACTTCTTCTACCCACCTTGTCAAATACTTCATCCCTATGAAAATAAATATGGCTTGAAAATGTTCAGTGGCTTGTTTGATTGGTCCTATAAAGTTGATAGCCCATTTCAAAAATGGGGTGAGCACCAAGACAGGTCTTAGCGACATGTAATCTCTTGCATTTGGCTTCCCTACTATTTTATAGATGTCACATGCTCTAGCATGTTTTTGAGCATCCCTGAATAAATTAGGCCACCATAGGCCAACCAACATTAATTTCCTCATGTTTTGTTTTCCTCCATCATGTCCACCCACTATTCCTTCATGCACTTTAATTAACACATTTATTATCTCATGTTCTAATGCCACTCTTCTCAGAACATCATCTTGACCCTTGTTGTATAATTTCCCCAGAATTAAGGTAAATGGGAATGCTCTGCTCAAAAAATTCTTATTTTGATGTTAAGTCTAGTTACATAGGAATTTAGCTATGTTTGGGAGCTTAGAAATTTTATCAAATTCACTGGGTATAGCTTCAATGTGGAATAAAAGGTCTCCTGGAAAATCATCTTAAATAGGTCCTACATCTTTACCATTGTTAATTCTTGATATATAGTCTGGTCCATTATTAAGCTTCCCTGGTTTTACCACTACTGTGAAATCAAATTCTTGAAATAACATCAACCATCTGCAAATTCTACCTTGTAACACAGGTATGTAAATCAGGCACTTAAATGGCTCATGGGATGTATAGAATGTCAAGGAAGTTGCTAGTAGATACGGTCGATACTAAATTAGTGCGTAAACCACACTTAAAGCTTCTCTCTCTATAGTAGTATAATTTCACTCCACTTTGGCCAAATTCCTAGTCGTAAATGCTACTAGATGATCCATATTATCCTTAGGCTGAGTTAATATGGCCTCAATGGCTAACCCTGATGCATCCACATGTATGTGGAATGGTATCTTACAGTATGGAAAAATAAGTATTGGTGCATGAAGGATTTTATCTTTCAAAATCTCAAATGCATCTACATATTCTTTAGACCAGGGAATGTTCTTGTTTTTACTCCTTTTCAATAGTTCTTGTAAAGGAGTAGTTATCTTTTTATGATTCCTGATGAACTTCCTATGGTATCCAGTATACCCAAATATCATCCTTACATGTTTTTATATTTTGGGTGGCAGAAAATTTGCAATCAATGAAGTCTTCATAGGATCAATCAATAGGTCTTCCTTATATATTATGTGGCCTAATAACATACCAAAAGGAGTCAAGCAGACACTTTTTTTAAGTTTAAGGAAAAATTTTATGCTTGACATCTTTGAAACGTCAATCTTAAAACCTTTATATGATTTTTCAGCAGTCCGTGCACCATCCAGTCATCAAGATAAACTTATACAAAATCATGAATAAAGTTTCTAAAAGCATGTATCATGATTTTACTGAATACTGTTGGTGCATTTTTTATGCCGAATGACATAAATGTATACATAAATGATCCCCATTTGGTACTAAAATTGGTCTTTCGTTGATCCTCCAGGGTGATTTTAACTTGGTGGTACCTATATAAACCATATGTAAATGAATATACTTCTCTTCCTGCCACATTCTCAAGCACCTCATCTTAAAAGGGGGTTGGAAAAGGGTCATGGATACATGCTTTGTTGAGTTCTTGATAATATACACATACGCAGATCTCACTAGTATTTTTATTTCGGATCACCATGGGGCTGATCCATTCTGCATTCTCCACTGATTTGAGTATTCCTGCATTCAACATTTTATCCAATTCATTTTTCACCTTTAATTTTAAATTTTGATCCAACCTATATGGCCTCTTCTTTAATGGTTTGAATCCTTCCTTCACTTGAATCTTCATCGCTGGAGCTTCTTCCTTTATCCCCTTCAGTTCCTTAAAGTCTTTGGGGAAAATGTCTTTGATTTATTTCAGCAATTCCACTATTTTATCAAATTCTACTTCTGTCTAATAATCTCCAATTTTGGCCAGTTTTTTAGTTCCTTCTATTCGAATATTTTCATTCCTTATTTTTAATTACGAGTAATAATATTTTTATCCTTTAACTTTATTTTTTATCATTCATGTTTGATCTTTTATAACTTTGTATCTTAAGTTCTCTAGTTTTTCAACCTGATCTTATTTCTCTATGTTGTAGCATCTTGCCAACTCTTTTATTTCTATTGGCCTTTGTTGTGGTATAATAATCTCCTCTTATGGCATATTTATGTCTATGGAGTATTGTTTTATCGATTCCTCCAAATTTAGAAACAAGCATGTTCCAATCTTTTGTAGCTCCATCTAAATATTCAATTCCACGTTCAAAAAAGAAAAAGTGTGTTAAAAGTCCTTCACAATCTGATCCCAATATTTTGTTTCCTACATAAACTCTTGGTGTGTATACCATGACCGCAGTATGGGCTCAAGGGTCCATACAAATAATTGAGTTCATAACAGAGGAGAAGTATCTCTGCATATCTTCCAATGCTGCTCACATACTTGGACAAGTTTCTATGGATTTCTTTCTCTGGTATACATGGGGATCATGGCGTAATATCCGTCACTTTCCACTAATCTAGATTTGAGTAGGATAGTTACTGATTTCCATCGAGATATATTTACTTTATGCTCTACCCACAAACTCATGAAATTTATAGTTAAGGTATCATCCACTGATTCTAACCTTACTTTTTCATTTAGAAAGATTCTCTCCATAATATTTATGTATCCTTCTATATCTCCAAATCTTGAATATTTTTGTAGCGTCTAGTGAGATGTTCTTCTGCTCAATCTATATAATGATTTTATTAGGAGGTCCTTTATATTTTCTTCTCCCACGTAAAAAAATTCTTGTACTGGTATAACTAGGTCATATTCTTCTTCTTGAGAAGAATAATATTCTTCTTTGTCATCAAAGTAGTTAATGTCGGGTGCAAAAATGTCACCCGTAATAACATAGTTATCCTCCCATGTGACGAGTTGTAGATGTATTCTCCTTATTAAATATAACTTCTATGTGCTTGTTTCTATTAACCCATGAATCTAATCTTCCACTACATGTCTGACCATTTTGTGGTATCCTTTGATTTGTTCAAAACTTCTCCATCTAAGTTGGGCTCAAATTCTTTGTCAATGCTAGAAATTTTTTTTAGTGCATATACTCCTTGTATCTCATCAAAATCATCCTCCTCAAGGTTTTTCCTTACATACTCTTTCCACGCGGCACTCATCCCAAAATGTAAGGGTATATGAACACATATCCCATTAAATTATAGAGTTATTTCTTCTTCTTCTTCTTTAGAGCTCAAAGTGCCATTGCAATCTACAACTATTATAATTTTAGGATGGCGTTATAAAAGGGAATTTCAAAAACATTCTCCACTACCTCAAAGTTTATGAATTTCTTGATTCCCATAAAATTCACCTCGACATTCTTCAATACACTTATAGGTTATCTATAAGATCCATCTACAATTCCAATTAAGTACCTCGCGGGATCTAGAGTGGGTTTTCCATGCATTTCACATGTGTTTTTGGACATTATGTTACAATCCACGACAATATATAACAAGACCTTGGTGATTGTAGTATCAAAAATATCCATAACCAGATAAATGGAAGACTTGCACCATGTTTGTTACGTGCGGAATGAATTTATTTCTCTAGTGATTCCTTTCTCTATTTGATGGGTATGCTGCATCCTTTTCTCCTTATTTTAATATTTTCTGAATTGTTTGAGTTTTTCTACTAGACCCTAATTGGGTCATCCTTGCCAATTCTTTCAGTGTAATCAATTCTTCTTCACTAAATTAGATTTCTCTCTTTATATGTTTGCTTGTACTTATTTTATCAATTCTCTACTCTTCTCGAATCCTCTTAACTATAGCCTTGGTCTAATTTATTTAGGATCCCACTCCTCTACATCTTAAGAATGTTGTTCTTGCGGCATCCTTATTATTTTTTTCTTATTTGGGACTGCCTCGGTTTTGAAGGAACTTCTAGTGGTGACAGATACCCTTTACTGTGGTTATTCAATACTTTTCCCCGCTTTTTTTGTCCTTCTCCTCAAGTAGTTTTCTCTTTTTTATTATCTTTTATCTTCTTTTGTGGTTCTTCCTCCTAAAGTATTTGTTCCTAAAGCAACGTTTCCTTCCATAGCAGCCCTTATGGCTTTATCTTTTTCTATGGTAGCTTTATCCAAAGGAATTTTTGTTATGTGTTGTAATTTTCTTTGAGTATCTATGGCCAACTCTTCTGATCTTGTTGATCCACTTTTGTAAAATTGTGCAGCTTCTAGATAGTGGAATGCATCATGTCCTTTATTATGATAAAATCCATATGGATCAAATTCTATACAATTTCTGGCAATTTTTCCATCTCTCCCACATTTATAACAATTCATTGGCTATCTATCTTGGTATCCGCCTCTTTGATTGTATCCCTTGTTATAACCATCATCATTATATCCTTGATATCCTTGGTAACCTCTACCTCCTTGATAGTTATCATAGCCTCCTCTATACCCTCCTCTATATCCTCCTCTATATATTCCTCTATATCCTCCACAAAATCCTCCACGGTACCCTTTATGGAAACCCCCATTATTATAACCTTGGTAATTTGAATTGTAATTATTTCCCTGGTATCCACTTCTAAACCGCAGCTTGCCACCTTGGTGATTTGGGTATTGTGGTGCAATTATCATTTTTTGAGATGGTTGTATAGGTTTTATAGGTGTTGTATCAATCTATGGTTGTGTAGGATGATGGTTAGGTGTTGTACTCTTCCTTGTAGCCATAGATTTCTTAGTCGCGTAATCCTTTAAATCGTCCAATGCATTAACCAAGGCACATGTATGGTGATAATTGTAAGAACCACATGTGGTACGATAAATAAAATGATTTGTAGGTGGTGCCATTTCTAATAGAGGACAAGTTTTATGAGTATGCTAGTCCCAAATCCTACATATTCCACACCATGTTCATTCAGATCGAGCTATGTTGCTAGATTAATCTTTCTGTATGGAATGTAGTCTTATCCCAACTACTCTTTTTTATTTTCAAAATAGGCACATTCAATTCTTCTATGTTATTCATTGTAATAGACCGTACCCCACATTTTTGGTCTCAAGTTACTCTTTGGTGGGGAACTAATCTTGAACTCTACATTCCTTTGAAGATATTGCTCTAGTTTTAACTTGGTTAATTCTAGCTGTACTCTTTCTAACTCTTTTTTCATTGAGGTTTATCCTTCTCTTCTCTAGGGTTGTACTTCTAATTTGATATCCAATTTAATTTCCTCTTTCTAGGATTTGAATTGTTGTGAATCTAGTGGTGCTCTCATGTAAGGAACTAATCCTGAAGTAAACCACTCTAAATTTTGTTTATCTATTATTGGTTCTTCCAATTTCCTAGTAACATTATTGAATCCTTTACTGAAATAATTTACAGACTCTCCTTCATTTTACACCATGTCCCTCATCCTACTTAGTTCTACTAAGGCTTCAGGGAAATGGAAATGTGTTTTGAACTCTTGCATAATATCAATCCATTGTTTATGTCCTTGGGAGAGAATTTTCATATATCAATGTAGAGCATCATCCCTTTATAAACACAAAAAGTCTTCCTTATTCTCATCATTGGATGTGGTATTGTTATTCCTCCTATAGTGCTCCAATAAGAAAAAATGTTCAAATGCATGAGTTAAATATTTTTCAAAAAATAACAGCTTAATCTTCTGAGCCATTTTAGGCTAAGTATTTGGTCTTGTTGGTATGGTGGTTTTCTACTGAACTTGTTTTACTTTATTTCATTGATTGTGAATTGTTGGTGGACTATTTCTCCTTCCCTTGTCTTTTATTAATTAAATATCAAAATAGATTTATCCTAAAAATTCTTGAATCTCACTCATTATCTGTTGCCTTCGCCGACTCTCTTCTCTCAATCGGTTGTATGTATCTTCAAAACTTCTTCCTTTATCTATATTTGCAATTGGTGTATCAAGTGACACGTGGAATGGCATCCCTCTCTGGGGGTCATCTCCTTTGGGGTTACACGTTGGTTGGGGGGAATCTCTTTATTTGGCATCTTTTCATAAATTGTTTTTCCAATAGTTACCTTTCTATCTTTAATATTTCATAATCTATGATCTAACTCTAACTCTTCATCACTTCTTCTCTTCTTATTATTCTACTGTTTCCTATCCTGGTCCCCTTCTCTATCTCTTTCTTCATTCCTCTCTTCTACCATTTATATCCTTTCCTCTTTTTCTTTATTTATATTTTCTTTTAGTTCCTCCTTCGTCATTCGCTATATTTACTTTCTCTCCAAATTCCTCTAAAAAAGTTTCTCAAAACACTAAATTAATCTTCTTCTTCTCCTCTCTCTTTAATCATCAACAAGGTCCTTTGATGAGGCCAGAATATGTCTCATTAATGTACAAAAAATGATCTTATTTTACTCTCCTTTTTATCAAGATTGATTGAATTTTGTGACTTTTGTTTGATCTAATATAAGTTAGGATATAATTTCCATATTTTGTTGATTTTAGTTATAATGTTAAAAAAATATATAATTCCTAACTAAGTGCTTTGGAAATTCAGTTTTGTAAATAAACCAGGTCACAATCAGTCAAAAGAACAAAGTATGAAGCGGTCAACATATTTTTGGAAGCATTGGTTTCAATACGGATCAGTTATGGAACTTCCAGACTTATCTTCGAAACTCCATTACGCAATTACGAGCTCTATCACTTAGTTTCAAAAATTTCAAGCTTAATTCTTGAAATTTTGGACTTAGTTCTCAAACTCCTACATGTAGCTTTGGAACCTCACAGTTAGATCTAAAATGATTTCCTTTAGTTCCAGAACTTCTGTAAAGTTTTGGAACCGATGAGAATTTATTTATTCCAACAACATACGATGATTTAGAAATCAATGATCCTTTCAATCAGGAGAAAATTGGAAGATTTAAAATTCTTCATACTCACATATCCAGGGATAACTATCATATAGTACTACGACTAGCCATGATCCAATTCAACATCTATTTTGTGCACGATTAAATTATCTGAATTAGTAGGAAAGCTATGGTTGTAAATACACCTGTGGAAGAAGTATATATATGCAGACCTCTAGGTACATAATATATATATATATAGAGAGAGAGAGAGAGAGATATAGATATATACAGAGAGAAAGACAGAGAGATAGAAAGAAACAATACATTTTTGTAATGTAGAACATTTTATCAATAAAATATCCATTCCTGTTTTGAGAGTAAATTAAGTTGTCAAATCCTGTTTCAAGGTGGAGCAAGGGCCAACTCTTCCAAGAACTAGGATATTCATTTTATTTGTATTTATATTTCTAGAGAAAATAGTATAGATCTATTAATTCTATAAATTCTTTTGATTACTCAAGTTGAAATCTGTTGTATACTTGTTCCTATAGGTGTTCTAGATTAGATTCTTATTTCTTTGAAATCAACTTTCAAAATTCTCAAATTGTGTATTTATTTCCAAAGAAAGTGTGTTTCTATAACCTTTTTTTACTTACAACAATCTATTCAATTTTGCAATTGTTTGTTTATTTCCAGTAATCTATTTCTACAGAGAGTTTTTACTTCCAATAAGTTTTCATACTTTTATTTCAATAAGGTTTTAGCCAAATAATCCTCAAGACATTGAGAAAATCCCCTAGAAAATACAAACAGAAACAAATACCTATAGTGAATTACTAGATCACTAAGATTTCTTGTTGTATATATCTTTGAACACCACCCCTTAATTTGAATATGACATCAACAAAAAGTTGACCAAATGAAGGGAATAACACCCATCATTTTTGGTGTCGTTCCCGGGGAAGCAATAGTTATAATTATCTAATTAGGTATAAACAAGAGAAAAAAATCATACATCTAGTAATTACAGGATCTTCCCTACGTCATCATAACATTTATGAGTAGACAAAGAGACTATAAGGGTCCATTCCTCCCAATAATATCTGAACAAGAATCATCATCAAATAAGGAATTTGATAAAGAATTGCAAGCACCATTCTCCCCTGTTAGGCATGAGGCATAATTGCCACCTTTGGAATTCTTAGATTGACCACCAGAAGGAAGTAGAACCTTTAGAAAAAATATCATATTCTAAGAGTTGTTTACACAAAATTTTGATTCACAATTGAGTAGTCAACCTCCTACTTCTGACTTTTCACCTTCCCTAAAACAAATCATATACCATATTGATTGGGAAAAAATTCTAAAAGTTACTACAAAAATGACACAAGAAGTAGAAAGAGAACATGATAGGACCTTCACTTATTCAATTCAATTGGATGATGATGAAAGACCTATGAAAAATATTTCACCCGCACATTTACCCACATTTAGAGGGATGTCATCTGAAGATCCTGACCAATTTCTATTTGAATTTAGAGAACCATGTAAAAACTTATGATTACAAAATGGATAATCAAAAACTCAAGTTATTTCCATCTACCCTAAAGGATGAAACAATGAGGTGGTTTATGGGATTACCATCTAATTCTATTACCACTCAGGCACAAATGGAAATTTCCTTCCTAGAAAAGTATCAAGATTACTGTAGAGGGAGGAATAGGAAGGAAGAAATATTCAAAATCAAATAGAAGGATGATGAGAATATGGAAGATTATTTTTATAGATTCCTTTTTATGATAAAAAGATGTGTATTTGTATTACAAGAAGAGCTAAGAAAAACCATTTTTCTTAACGTTCTAGATGATGAATCAATGGAGGAACTTGATTTGATAATAGGTGGAAATATTAATCAAATAAGAATGAATGATATTAAATAAATTTATAGAAGATATTCATGAATAAGGGGTGGACCTAGAAAAGGAAAAACAATTATAAATTTAAACCCATATATGAACAAACTAATGGATGAATTGGAAATTTTCAAAACAGACATTCTAGTTCAGTTAACTTCCACCTTGGATGGATTGGAAGCTAAATAAAATGTTAAAAATGAACAATTAGCTATGTATTATCCTAGATGCAAGAAGAATCATGAAATAAGAGATTGTCCCCTAAACAAAACAAAATTGTGCCTTATCTATGAATCTAGGGACCATGATCTGTGATGGATTTTCTCTTCTTCAATTTATTAAAAATCAACTTAAACAAAGTAACATTCCATCCACATTATAAGAAGTAAATTTTGTCCAAAGACAACCTAGCCAAGAGCAGTTCATGCCCAGGTTGGTTCCTAACCCCTATATGATGCCATGGGCAGCTCAGATAGTGCCAAAAAATTTGGGATAGACACCTTGGGCACCTCAACCAACATGGAACCATCAAGATTGGGTAGGTCAATATTGGTATGCCCTATGACACCAACAACCATGGTATGGTCAAGGAAACCCAAATGCTTGGTCACAACATAGGTTGAGCCCTAATAATTATGTTCAAGGGAGGACATGTCCCAATCAAAATCAATAAGATATAATGGATTTCCCAACATAAAGTTTACAAAATGAAAATGTGGTGGAAACCCAAATACCATCACAACCAATAGCAAACCCAAGAAACAAACAAAAAACTCATGTCTATGGAACATAACTAAACAAGTTAGTTGATCTGAATGCCATGGATTGTAAGGATATTAAAACTAGATCTATAAAAATAATTAGCATCCCACCTATTATAATCATTGAGATGATATAAGAAATTGAAACCCCTAGTATGGTTGTTCCCAAGAAGGATGCAAAATAAAAGGATAAGGATCTAGATAGCAACTCTACTGAGACTCTATTTCCAGAGAGATTTAAAGAATCCATAGAAACTAAGGAGTCCGAGTTGGTGTAGGAAGTAAGGAAATTAAATATTGAAATACCATTATTATAAAAAATTAAGGGAATTCCATAATTGAACATGTTAATCAAAATGCTATGTTTAAAAAGAACTGGAAAGAAGAAGAAATACCCCAAGACTATTAAGGTAGATGGGAAACTTGTTGATTTATTACCAGGAAAAAATTTTCTTCCCAAATATGGAGATCTTGGAAGTCGTATTATTTATGTCTCTACAAGGAATAAAGATATACATAATGTTTTGGTTGATTTGGGAGTGGATATAAATGTGATGATAGTGGACACTTTAAAAACATTACCATTAACAGGTATACAACCTACTAACACCATATTGCAAATGGAAAATCAGTCTGTAAAAAAATCAGAAGGAGTTATCAAAGATGTAGTAGTTATGATGTAGTCATGGGAATATTCAGTTGATTTCCTTATATTATAGCCAAAAGGTAAAACAGTTGGTTATCCCATTATTTTGGGTAGACCATGGTTAGCTACAGTTGTTGCTTTAATTGATTATAGATTAGGTGATATGACTATATCAAATGGTAATAATTATAAGAATATATCCTTATATCCATCTGCACGACCTTCTATTGATCATCAGGAACAATCGTGGGTTGATATTCCTGATACTAATAAGCAAAACTTGTCTTCTTTGGCCATGATCATGTTGCGGGATCACATACACAAGGTAGAAGATATGATTAGTCAACCATTGAATGAACACTACGAAATAATTCTGGAACCTACGAAATTAGTTCCAGAACCTGAATACTTTGTCCCAGAATCATCAAATTTAGTTCTGGAACCATCACATTCAGTTTCGGAACCATACCAACAGAAATTCCATGTGACTATACATAATTTCACTCCAGAGGAGTGATATTTATCTTGGGGGGAGGAATAATTGGTATCTTCAGTTTCTAAGATATTAGGAAATGGTGAAGAATTTCTAGAAAGCAGAAGTGATGAGGAGTTTGACCTAAAACAAGATAAGTTTCATAACTCTACCTATTGTCCTTTTTCCAATATTCTGTCTCAAGGAACTTTTGGATATGTTGCTACATATCATATTTTTTTGCCACATGCATGTGCACTAAATAACTTAATGGAACCCTTTCAAAAAATCATTTCATCACACATTGGAACCAAATATGTTGAGATTGAGCCAGATAAGATTTTGAACATAAACAACTGGTTGAAAAATGATGAGGAAGCTAAATTGTTTGATGTTTTGAAAAATCATACTAAATATTTTTCTTGGGACTATAAAAATATGAAAGGAATACATCCAAGTATTTACACACGTCACATCTACACTGAAAACATTAGGCTAGTTAGGAAACCTCAGAGAAGGATTAATCCATCCTTAAGAGATATAGTCAAACAAGAAACTGAAAAACTATTACATGTGGGTTTTATCTACCCTATCTTAGATAGTCAGTGAGTGTCTCCTCTTGTAATTGTTCCTAGAAAGAATGGAAAATGGAGAATTTTCGTTGACGATAGGGAACTAAACAAAGCCACATTGAGATATTATTTTCCCCTACCATTCATAGATCAATTCCCAGACACCCTTGCAGGTAAGCAATACTTTTCCTTCTTAGATGGATTTAGTGGATATAATCAAATAAAAGTTGCTGCTGAGGATCAGGGAAAAACTACCTTTACATGTCGATGGGGTACCTTTTCCTACATGGTATTACCATTTCGATTATGTAACGCCTCCGGAAAAATTTCCAAAGAGATGTATTAGCAATTTTTCTAGACCTAACAAATGATTGTGTAGAGGTATACATGGATGATTTCACTCTATATTGAGATACATTTGATGGTGCTTTGAGGAATTTAGACAGAGTATTAACAAGATGTGAGCAACACCATCTATCTCTTAGTAATGAGAAGTTTTTGGTGATGGTTGATGAGGTGATTGTATTAGGAAACCACATTTCAAAAAGAGGAATTCAAGTTGACCAAAACAAAATCAGAATTATTTTAGACTTACCTATTCCTCAAAGCCCCACAGATATCAAGTCATTTTTAGGGCATACTGGACATTATAGGTGCTTTATCAAGGATTTTATTAAAATTCCTGCCCCCATGTTTAATTTTCTTACCAAGGACTATGAATTTATTTGAGATGAAAGATGTCAACATGATTTTGAGGAAATCAAAGAAAAATTAGTCATTGCCCCAATATTGAGAGGACCTAATTGGGAAAAAACTTTTCACATTAAAACATATGCCTCAAATAACTCCATTGGTGTAGTTTTGGGACAAAAATATGAAGAAGGAAATATGTATGCTATTTATTACCTTTGTCACCATCTTCATTCATGCAAAATCATATAACTCACGTCCTTCCTAGATCTTAGTGATGATCCCTACATCTTACTAGCTGTGATAGAGTGCAGTTCATAAATCTTATTACATTGCATTCATCATATTTTTCTAATAAAATAGAAGTGCTAAATACATATCACTGAACAACAAAGTATCTTAATGCTACAATTCAATTGTCATGGATGTAGGTTAAAAAAATAGAGAAATCATTTTGTTACCACAAATTTCATAATCATCCAGAGCGTACATTCTCAAACATAAAAAAATCAGAAATTCCAAACCATCGAAGAGTAGTTGATATCTTGTCAAAGATATGACCACTGCATGAAGTTAAGATCCAGTCCAAGGACAACTGCCTAGCCATGAACAAGATGTTCACTATTGCAGCATGATATGTGATGGCAAGTTTTCTCGCTATGTACAATTGTCGTGCACACCATAGAGTAAGCATCCTTAAAAAAATGTGGAATCTGTTAGCATATGGATTTGCACGCATGCAAATGACATGCAACAGTGTGGGAACGAAATCCCTCCTTAATGAAGGTGAGGCTGCCTTTATTGAAAACCAAAACTGTATTTACATTTCTACATTCAAAATTGTATGTGGGGGGGTGTTTTGGAACATCAATGGAAAGAAAAGTGAATGAAGGAGATGGAATAGAATGAAGGAAAGGAGTGAAATGGAATGAATTGAAATAACATGCAAGAGTTAGGTAAACAAAGAGACTAATATTGCATGAAGAAGAAAGATGAATAACTAACACAAATAAAACAGAGTTTGTGTTAGCCAAACAAGAATGTGTAAAAGGGAACAAACATGAGCAAGTAGATAATTGAAGCTTGATCACTGTGAACTAGAACAACCGATTAATAACATTGACAATAAGATCAAAGATAATTTTTGCATGCAAGATTCAAACACCTAACATCTAATGAAAATAAGAACATCAAATATTAAAAGAGAAAATGAATGAGACACAAAGTTCATATTTCATTAACTCCAAAATGTTTTTCACAAAAGAACACAAAGTTTCTTCCTGAAACAAAGCTTGCACACAAAAGTATTTATTCTCCTCTCTCAAATTCACCCTTACAAATGAGCCCCTCACTTCCTTTTATAACCCAAAAGTTGGTTACAAAGTAGTTAGGGTTTTACATGATGATTAAATAAGGCACTTAAGTGACCTTTGAATTTTTCAACAACTTTATTAAAGACAACCCAAAAATAGAAATTACTTAAAATATCCATTGTTTCCTGAAAACAAATAACAACACATTTTAAAATATACAATAATAACCAGTGCCTTATCCATTGAAATTGGGTCCTCCTATCTCAAGCGTATGAGAAATGGACTCTCCCACTTCATTAGATACCAAGAAAATCACCTCCCTGAACCGCCGATGAAATTAGGATTTGCCGCTTTTTCCAGTTGAAAGGATCTAAACCTTCCTAAAGTTTCAAACATCTTTTTTTCTTCTGGAGGTTCACTTGGTCAAAGAATAGCCTTACAAAATACCTTCAATTCAAGAATTCCACCCGGCATATCATTTAAATTAACAATTTTGGATTGATTATTCTCAAATAAGTTCTTTAATTTGATGCACCGCTACATGGAAATTGACGAGAAATTGTTGGCGGGAGTTTACATGTCCTTAAACAATTGTGAAAATTGTTCTTCCACCTGCTCCAATGAAAACCTTTGATTATGCTCATTTACGAGGTTACAAGGAATATCAGCAATGAATTCCTGAATCAAGGAGAGTGAAGTGAAGAATTCATTGCACATGCTTTCATAATGGATCATAGAATCCTTGAGAAGCATTTTTCTTGATTTGAGATGCAGACACCAAAGAAAACATGTCCCTCGATGTTCAAATTTGATAATTCCTTAAATAGCTAAAACTGATGATTCCATACTTGTCATCTCCTATAAAATGGGAAATATCTCATCCAAATTTGATATAGTAGAAAAAAAAGTTTCTTTGAAAGAAAGAATTGGATCCAAATACACACTAACATATTCATGAAGCTTAACCGTGGTCTTGATCATCCCCTAGCGTAAAATGAGAATCTCTGAAAGACAAGTTTTAGTGACATGGCCCAATGTGTTTATTTCCTTTGACAAATTGATAGTATCTTCATCTGGAGCAGCCACTGCATCAGGTACTGGGAAGGTGGATGATATGGGATTTATGAAATGTCGAACATATTCCACCAATTGATTCTTTTCATCCTTGAGCTAAGATTTTTGAGACTTGCATTTCTCAAGTATCTTTAGCACGATATCAATTGAATCTCGAGCCATCACCATGTCACTTTCTAATGTAGATCTTCCAAGTCCCAGTCTAGACACTTCATAGTTGGCAGGCATCATAGCATCAAGATCCTTATCCACTTGTGGAATGGCAAGGTTTGCAAATTTGTTTCCATCATTATCCACCATTATTCAAGAAAGCACCTTAGGCTTATTAGGAATGACGTCATTCAAATGTTTGAAAAGGGCATCAAAATCAATGTCAATTGGCTTGAAAAATCTCTTCCTTTTCTTCACTTCGGAATCAACCCAGGAAGGAGTATCATTCACTATTTCAGAATACAGAATCCTAGAGTTTGAATCAATATTGTCATTATTTTGGACATCATGAGGTCTTTCTTGAATCCTATCTATGACTTCGATTTGAGGAGACACAACCTCAATATCCACTTCTTGGTTATTTGGGAGATTTTGGGAAATTCCTTCATGACCTACATGCTGTGAAGTGTTTCATATTTGAATTACGTGTACCTGAGTGGATGCTTTTTTGAAGCATGGCTGAGGATCATTTGCTACTAGCTTTTGAGCACTATTAACGATGTGGGTAGAATAATCTCTACTCGAGGTAGAAAATCTAGACACACGTTATCTTCCTTCTTCAGGGTTAGGATCTTTAGATCTGTCTCTTTGTGACACGTTACTTGGCAAAGTGGATTTTTGTAACCACTTTTTTCTTGCTTGTTGTGTATGACTGGATGGTAATGAGGTTGATCGAGAAGAGACTTTGGTTGAATGGACGCCCCCTCATATTGGAAATTTTTTGATACCAAAACATGATCTGGAATGGATTGTAATTTGGCAAGTTCTCTATCATACCAAGATATGCTTTTTCAATAATTGGTTGGTTTTTGCCATCAAGAGAAAATTAATCTCTTTTGGTCTAGTTGATTCGAGGAAATGGGGTAAAGGAAACGACATCATAAGAGGGATTGACAACATCCTCATCATCATTTATTAATGAATCGGGAGGACTCCTAATGTAGAAGGCCTTGATCTGAGAAAGTGTTAGGCGAGAGTACTCCCATCTTCTTACCTCATGTTCATCCAAACAAGTAGCCCAAAAATATTCCATGGTAGGATTATGTTGGTACTTTTCTCCCTGAATATTTTGTATATATCCATTGATATCAAACTAGGATATCTTAACATATGGAGGGATGGTTATGAGAGTGAACTCTTTTTCCATGATTTGTGTACTAAAAAGATTTGGAAATTGGAATTCCTCGATTTGAATTGAGAAATAAATTCCTGAATGGTGCTTGTCACTAAGAAGGCAGTGAACTTGGAATAATTGTCGTGCTAGCTCCATTAATGCCCATCTGTCACTGACGTACTTAGGAAGTTTCAACGGGGTCCCAGCAAATCCACTCACATGAATGTAGGAAAAATATGAAAATTGAATAAACCAGGTTCCCCGTTGGGAAATGACACTCATGGCTTCTTTATAAAACCTTTCCTCAGTATTATGATTCAGGTTCTGGATCACATGGAATGTGAATGCATCGTTGAATCTTCTAAAATGGTGAGAACTATTTTTGAAGATGAGTTGAGGGTAATAATGAAAAACATTGTTCGAAGGCCCCATGACCCCTCTTGTTTTAAGTCCCAAAAATAGATTTCTTCTTGCTACCGCATAAGTCAAATACGATGTCATGTAGAAGCATCCAGTCATCTTAATTTCTATCAATTGTTTGTGAAGGGTGTTATTGATGATGGTGGCCCAATCCACAAACTCTTTCTTGGCTAGGATGATACAGATAAACTGGTACATCCATGGGTGGAAAATCCTAGCAGAAGGTAGACCGAAAACTTGACTTAGGAGAGTAATCATGTCCCCAATTTCTTCTATGAACTCAAAGTGGTAAAGTTCTTTGGGATGAATGTCAATTAAAGGTCTCTTGGTTACTAACCAATTACTGTTAACCATTTTGCTCCATCTCGGGGGTTCTTGAACCCAAAATTCTTGTGCTGATTGGCGAGTGATATCCGCATTGTCGGGAAATTTGGGTATTATGAGAAACTCCTCAATGTGTTCTGGTGTGATTCAGAGGAAAGGCTCGTGACTATCTTTAAAAATTCCTTGTCTCTCAGGGTCATAATGTTCTGTGTAAGTAATAACCAATTTTGGACACTGCACAGAGACAGGAAATGTTGCTGCTTGGGGTAGACCACTATGGTAAAGTCTATCTGAGAAAATGGTTTTTCCTTCATTTTTCACCCACTCGCAGAACTGTTGCATGATGATGTGACCCAAATTTGTATCAGTGATGTTGTCATATGCTGACTTAATGGAACTGGGAGCGATAATTCCTTGAAATTCATTCTTCAAGGTAGATTTGTTTGATTTCTCCACTGACTTCCTTGATCTCCCTGTAGATTTGTTAGATTTTTCGGCCATTATGAATTTAATAGAAAAATGAATTAGGCACGCAAAACAATGCAAACAAGGCTAGGTCTCCAAAACCCCGTTGATGTAAGAAAAATATTTTTTGGTATAACATTATTATTATTATTATTTTAAAAATAATAATAATAATTGTCCCGAATTACAATTTTTTTAAAATGTCAATACAAACATATCGAGACTGAGCTCGAATTCCAAATCTAGCGATAACAACAATATTTATTTTTTAATTAAAATCTCCAGATTTTAATATTTTGCATGGATCAATTTTAATCTTTTGATATGGTGTTTAAATCCTCTATTTCTTCACCTTTTCATTCAATGCATGGATTCTCCTTCCAAGGCATGAAATGAAAATAGTTTGATGTCCTATTTTGGACTGTCCATGGGAGTTTGCTAAAAAAAACAAAAAAATAGAGAAAAAATACATGAAATTCAATCCATGCGTGGAATATTTTTTTTGTTTGGTCTTATACGCAAATATCATGTTGTCTTTTTCCCCCAATGCATGGGCTCTTCTTTCCTGGGCTAGGTGCATGGATTTACCTAGAGAATGCATGGATTCTTCTTGTAATTTTCTGAACTGTTCTAAAAATGTTGCTCTCTCCTTAGGCACATGGACTTCTGCTTTTAATTTTTTTTTTGGATTGTTCTTTTAAAATAGCAAGCTTTCCCTTTGCCCAATGTGTAGGCTTTGAAAAAATTTCCTGAACTGTTATTTTTCTTCAGCTGGGTGCGTGTAGATTTCCTTTTTTATTTCTTTACCTTCTCAAAATATGCATGGATTCTCCTTTGCTGGCTGTGGCCTGTTTTAAATTTTTTGTTTTAAAAAATATTCCACTTTTCCTTTGCATGCGTGGGAAGATTTTCTCCCTATCCTTGGTGCCTCCTCTAATGCATGATATTCTCCTGAATGAATATTTTTAATTACCTTTATTTTTAAAAATGCGTTGGAAATGGATCAAGATGGTGCATGCGTGGGAAGTTTCTTTGGTAAAAACCTATGTTAAATACTACTTTATAATGTTCTTTTGGCCTCCTTGATGAATGTGTGATGATCTTCCTTGGTCTCACTTCTTTTCTTGCATTAAACTTGTCTATTCCTCCTGGGGCATTGAAACATAATGCTTTCTTCAATGCATGGAGATTTTCTTTTGGGTTGCGTGGAGTTATATATCTTCCAGTCAATGCATGGAAAACTCTAGTGGCCCTACCTTCTAACCGCTAATCTCATTTCTTTGCAAGTATTTTGGCTTTGGAGCAGACTGTGTGGACTCTTACAGATGTTTGTTTTTTACTGTTCTTTTCTCTATGTGTGAAATTTGCTTTCTTTACTCATGCGTTGAAAAGCTTGGAGATTTCAAAACCTGTGTAGATTTTTTCTTCCCTTTGGCTGAGCGTGGAATCTCCTTGGTTTTAGCATGAAATTTTTTTTCTTCTCCCAGTTGGTCACTAGTTTATCCTTGTATCTTTTGCTAATGCGTGGAGATCTCTACTATTTTGAAACAAAGAAATTTCCTTGACTTGCATGTGTTGTATTGTGGGATGTGCCAAAATATTATGTCCTTCAGAAGAAATAAGAAGCAAAGCTTCACATGAATCTTTCCAATGAGTTTGAAAGTGGAAGTTATGAGGATTAATCCAACTTCCTCTCTTCTCAGGTAGTGGACTTAAGTGTCAGGGGAAATGGGGAAAGTAACGACCAATTGCCAATGGGAATGGAAAAGTGGGTTGGCAATCCCCATTTAATTTCCCCATGTGGGAAATTGGGAGATTTCCTACCCGTTAGCCAATCCATGATTTGGCAATTGGTTGAAGAAGATTTCAAGGAAAGGGGAAATCCGGGTTTGGGAAGCGAAATTGGCGTTCCCTGTAGTTGGAAGCATAAGCTTACTTCCTCGGCAATAAAAATTTGTCGAATGAGCTTCTAATTAATATTTATTTAATTAAATATTCTCAAGTTACTTAAAAATTAATTTTATCAAACAAGGAGCAATTAATTAATTAAATATTAATTAATTAATTTTAATGTATTTTAACATGGTTTAAAGCCTGGCGGGAATATTTCTTTCCTGAAAAAGATGAAACAAATACCAAAATGATCACAAAAATGAGACGATCATGATGAGGGAAATGAACCACACAAAGTAACATTTTTGAAAAAGTTCAAAATTTTCATTACTATTTTTTTTTATAGTTTTACAAAGTCAAAATTAGCTAATAACAGAAATAAATGAAAAAATTGATCAAAACTAGTGCACAGTATAAATGGTTAAGTGGAATGTTGCTTAAATGTGGTCCATGATTTGGTTTTACATAGGTGTGAGAGAGAAGATGAAATATTTGACATACTGAAGGAATGTCATGATAAAACAAGTGGACGACACTTTTCAATGAAAAGAACAGCTCACAAGATACAATGATATATCTCTTCTCTGTATAAGGATGTGAAGAGATATATCAAGCGGTGTGATCCCTGTCAAAGGATGAGACAACCAACTTTTACCAATTAAATGCCTCTGCAACCTCTAGTGGTGATTGAACCATTTGAAAGACGGGATTTGGATTTTGTTGGTCCCTTTAGTCCTCTTTCACAAGGAAAGGATTACACTCTTATGTGTACTGATTATGTGACAAAGTGGGTAGAAGTGCAGGCTTTAACAAATGCCACTGAAGAAGCAGTTGTTGATTTCCTTTGACACAAAATTATGGTAAAGTTTGGCGCACCAAGAAGTATAGTTTCAAATCAGGGGCCATAATTCATGTCTAATATGATCCAAGCCTTCACAATGCATTATCATATCAATCATAGGAATTCATCTCCCTATCACCGACAAGAAAATGGAAACGCTGAAGTAACAAATAGAGAATTGGAAAACATCCTTACCAAAAAAGTTCAATTAGGTAGAAGATATTGGGCAAAGAGATTACCTGAAGCTGTCTGGGCCTATAATACAACTTGGAAGACTACGCCAAGATTTTCACCATATGAGTTAGTCTATGGGAAAAATACCTTGTTACATTTTAAATTTGAACTGTAAACATTGAGGACAACAAATAAAATAGGCATTGAGTTGGATGTAGCACAAAAAGAGAGAATTATTCAACTCAATGAATTGTATGAGTTAAGGATGGAAGTACTTCAGTAAAAAGAGATAATCCAAGATCAAAGAAAGAAATGACATGACACACATATCAAGAAGAGGTAATTCAAGGTAGGATATTGGGCATTACTGTTTGATTCTAAGTACCAACAATTCATTGGCAAATTGAGAATCACATGGTTAGTACCCTATCACATTGAGTAGATATTTGACAATGGTTCTATTCAATTACTTCCCATTGATGGAATTAGAAGGACAGTTTTGGTCAACGGACATAGGGTAAAACATTATAGGAAGCCTCCTACTAAGGATGAATTCTTGAGGAAGATGGAAGCAGAAAAATAATTTGATCATATGGAAGAACTTAGTTATTCCAAAATGATCAAATAATCAGATGGATAAATCCAGAATAAAGGGAAGAGGATGAAAACAAATAAATGGTGTTCTCTTCCCCAAAAAAATAAATAATAATAATAATAATAATAAAAGGGAAAGAATGAAAAATAATAAATGGTGTTCTCTTCCTGAAAAATATTCTCTCAAAGATCAACTAAAAACAAACAATGGCGGTTGATATCCTCAAATAAATGTCTAATCCAAAATAAAAGGAGCTTCCTTGAAATTCCATCTGTCTTTTCTAACCATTTTATTTTTGTTTCACTTTTAGGACTGATGAGTCATCATGACAGAGGGATCACATCATCAAAGATGGTAATTATGTCTTTAAATTATTGAAGGTTAGATTAAAATTTTGGATGTCTGATTAGATTTGATTTAAAAGTGGTATGACAAGTCATACATTGTACATTATGATTAAAAGAGAGTAATCATGAGGGTGATTTCGGTGGGGAAAAAGTGGCGGCATGTTTATAATGATCTATCATTTGTGTAGAATAAACAAAGTGAAGAAGAAGTTGCAGGGAAGAAAAACTTCAAGGAAGAAGCAGAAGAATTAAAATTGCATTTCCCAGCTAAACACAACAAGTTCCACAACTAAGCACAATAGTTCTATATCTAAACCCATCCGTCCCACAACTATGGAAAGACTTCTGTAGCCAATCTAGGAAGAGTAATAAATTTAAGGAGAAAGAATCTGAATCATCCTCTTTACTATAGGGATTAAAAATAAGTCAGAACTTGAGGATGATACCCAACTTCTTGTAGATGAAGAAGTGGAAAATGTCTTTGAACAGGAAAGGTGGTTGGAATTATTGAAAAATTTCTCAAGATATAATGACGAATTGGTAAGAGAATTCGTTATAAATTTAGAAAAATCTAAAACAAAGGTTTAAAATATTGTAATTCCTTTTTCTTTGAATACAATAAGCAATGTATCTAGTTTTCCACTTGCGCATGTCCCAAATCTTGTTAAAGGAACCTTAAAAGAATTAGTTGAAACCCTTCTACAAGAGGAAGAAATGGAACACCAATATATTTACAACACTAAGAAAATCATAAAAGGGGTCAGAAGGGCCAACTTGCCCAAACCCTTTGATATAGTGGCATTTTGGATAGTCAACTATTTAACTTGTGATGGTCAATTTGGGTTGGTAGGAAGAAAATTCTTGAAGGTGCTCATACATCATCGATATGGAGCTTAAAAACTAGAATATATAGTAAACCTTCCAAGGTTTCTTTTTGACTCCATTCATATAATGGCCTAGAGATATTCCTGGGGTGTTGGAACAATCAGAAATCATGGGTTAGTTAATTTGGTATGCCAACACCATTTTCTTGCAAAGAAAAATGAAGAAGAAAAATGGGATAAATTTCTTAAAAAATTTAAGCAAAACAATGATATTATTAGGAGTGTAATATCAACTCCTTTTTGTCCTACAAATAGTTTGGAAATTGGTTCCCCTACAGAGGAAAATAAGGAAATAGGTTGGGAGACTATATCAAAACGGAGAAGATCTGGAAGAAGAATTAAAATTAGAGAACCTACTGTGACTTTAAAAGAAACTCATTCCTCTACAGTAGCTACAAGAGAGCTAATATCTATCTCTGACAATAAAAGTTGAACTAGGAAAGAGAAAGAAGTTAAAATTAGAAGCTATAGGAGGAAACCTACTTCGGAACATATTGAATCTCCTCAAAGAAGAAGAATTCATAAGAGGTCTAGAGAAATTCTAGAAGAGATGAAAGAATAGGACAAGTTGGAAAAATAAGCTACTGATATTTTGGGTAGCATGACCATGACTTCTCCTGGACCAAGCCAAAATGAGATGGAAAAATAAGATGAGAGATTTGAGGAATTTTTTTTCAAGAGTTAGGTGAATCAACAACACTATCACATGAAGAAGAAGAGTTGGCATCTTGGAGACAAAAAGGGAAATTTCCTTTGGTAGAAGAAGAATGCTTAATCCC
This sequence comes from Taxus chinensis, assembly GCA_019776745.2. Lineage (NCBI taxonomy): Eukaryota > Viridiplantae > Streptophyta > Pinopsida > Cupressales > Taxaceae > Taxus > Taxus chinensis. The sequence goes on from CM034146.1 coordinate 237,247,124, forward strand.
AAAATAACTTTCAGAGAAAGAAGAGAAATTACAAGTTAGAAAAGCTTTGTTCTTGTCTAGAGCAGAACTCATTATCAAAGAAAAGGATGAGGAGTTGAACTTCCACAAACTCAAGTTAGAATAGAGAGAGATGCTCATTGGGGAACTAACAACTCAGCTCACAGAACGGATTGAGGAATTAACAAGAGTTAAATGAAAGATGATGGAGAAAGAGGAAGAATTTAAAATTTCCAAAAGATAGAGTACTATGTCAACAGTCTCTACACAAACTAACTTAACTTATTGGCCACTCAAGAAGTTATGGGATGATACTTGCATGGAACTCAGTGAAATCAAAACATCCAATGAGGTTTTGAGAAGCAAGATGGAAGATGAATAGAAAGAAAGAAATGAATGGGAAGAAACGTTTTACAAATAAGAGGGAGATAAATTTAAAAGTCTTGCAAAAATAAAAATGGTTTGCATAATGAGTGAAAAATTTCATGCATGCAGGAGACCTTCTCTTGCATATAACATGTTTCTAGAAGAACAATTCATTCACTAGAAGGTGTCAAGAATTGCATGTGGCCTTCCACATGAAATAAAAGATGAATCTGAGTTCATGACAGCCTATTCTTCAACTAGTGCAGAGTAGAAGAATCTTCTCTGTGAATTCTATCTTTGAATCTTATGTTAGAAAAGAACACATGATTCATGATCAATTTATATGTGGGAAAAAGAAAGCTTAATGGATTTGTTTATGTTCTTCAAAATCAAATTGCATAGAAGGAAATGGATTTTGAGCATCTATTGAAAGCTAGCTCATCTGGTCTCTGCATGAGGACTCATTATGGTAAACCATATTCTTTCTTTAAACATTTTAGAATCCATGCCTTTGATAGATGGTTCAAGACACATTATCTTACGAGTTTATAGAAAAGTATTGATGCCTTTACTTTTTATGAGGTGGAAAATTTTGAGGAGATTTATGATGGATGTTTGAAAAGATTGGAGCTTCTTACTATTGCCTTGAGGATAAGGGAAGTATTATCTCCCACAAATTTGATCTGGAGTCTAGAAAGAGAAAAATATTTGTGTACACTAATCCCCCAGATAAATGAAAAGAACAGTGGCATATGGATGGGAATGAGAACAAGGACTCCCCTTCTTCTCACTCCCATGTCTCCATGGAAAAACAGAGAACCTCAAAATCCCACTCAATTTGAGGAATGGAAGAGGAAAGTAGAATCAGGATCAGTGCATGGTGTTTCTTAACTAAAACACTGGTATATTTAGTTTCAGCCATTTTACCTAAGTAGACAATTGGAGTGCAGAATACACAATCCAAGGTTTGAAGAGTAAAGTTTGTAAGAGGACTTAAAAACAAGTAAGTACATCAGAAATGATGAGGCCAAAATATGTCTCATTAATGGACAATAAATGATCTTATTTTACTCTCCTTTTTATCAAGATTTATTGCATGTTATGACTTTTGTTTGATCTAATATAATTTAGGATGTAATTGTCCATCTTTTTTTGATTGTAGTTCTAACATTTAAAAACACTGTAGTTCCTAACTAAGTGCTTTGAAAATTTAGTTTTGTAATAAAACAAGTCACAATCAATCGAAAGAACAAAGTATGAAGCGGTCAACATGTTTTTGGAAGCATTGGTTTCAATACAGCACAGTTATGGAACTTCCAGACTTAGCTCCTAAACTACATTGCCTAATTACGAGCTATGTCACTTAGTTTCAGAACTTTCGAGATTATTTCCGAAACTCCATCACTTAGTTCTGAAACTTTCAGACTTAGTTCCAGAACTCCTGCATGTAGCTCCGGAACCATCATAGTAAGATCTGGAATGATTTCCTTTAGTTCCAAAACTTCTCTAAAGTTGAAGAACCGATGAGAATTTATTTATTCCAACAACAACTAGTGATTTAGAAATCAATGATCCTTTCAATCAGGAGCAGATTAGAAGATTTCCGATTCATCATACTCACAAATCTAGGGATAACTATCATACAACAGTACGTCCAACCATGATCCAATTCAGCATCTATTTTGGGCATAATTCAGTTCTATCTGAATCGGTAGGAAAGCTATGGCTGTAAATACACCTGTAGAAGAAGTATATATATGCAAACCTTTAGATAGATAAAAATATATACAGAGAGATATAGATATATACAGAGAGATAGAAATAAGCAGTATGTTTTTATAATCCAGAACATTTTATCAATAAAATAGCCATTCATGTTTGAGAGTATATTAAGTTGTTAAATCCTATTTTAAGGTGAAGCAAGGGCCCACTCTTCCAAGAACCAGGATCTTCGTTTTATTGGTATTTATATTTCCAGAACAAATAATATAGATCTATTAATTCTATAAATTCTTTTGATTACTCAAGTTGAAATCTTTTTTATACTTGTTCCTGCAGGTGTTATAGATTAGATTCTTCTTTCTTTGCAATCAACTTTCAGCATTCTCGAATTGTGTGTTTATTTCTGTAATATTTATTTTCAAGAATTATTTTTCTGCAAAGTGTGTTTACTTCCAAGGCAAAGTGTGTTTATTTCCAGCAATTCCTTTCTACAAAGTGTGTTTATTTCCGGAAATTCATTTCAGAAAAGTGTGTTTACTTCCTACATGTTTTCATAGTTTGATTCTAATAAGTTTTTTAATCAATAAGTGCTTAAGACATTGAAAAGATCCCCCATAAAATACAAAATACCTACAATCAATTACTAGATCAATGAAATTTATTGTTGCATATAGCTTCGGACACCACCCCTGGTTTGAATATGACTTCAAAAAAGAGTTGATTAAATGAATGGAATAACGACACCCATCATCATTGTCTCCTCTTCTTTCCATCTTTATACTTCTAAAAACTTTGTAAATTAGTCTTAAACTATCTACTAATTGATTTAGATCCTTTTCTAATATTTCTTGCCTTGTCATTGATTGCTATATTGGACTCTCTACAACATATTGTACCATGAAATTCCTTAGAGTAACCAAACCTATATGGTCTCTCCAAGATGCGGGTATTATAGCGAGACTTGAAGTGTCTATCTGAATTTATGGGTGAGTAAGTTTTTGGCCTCTACTTTATGTGGGTCAATTTCCTATCTTCTCTTCTCCTTTTGTAACCTTATTCACTTTCACCTTTCTTTCTTTCATCTTCTTTTCTCCCTCTTCTCTTTCCAATTTCTTCCTTTATGAATTTTCTTGTAACTCCTTATTTTTTGCAGCTCATCTCACTCTCTCTTGAATTCCCTTCATTCTAATCATCTACTAATTTTCTTAATCTTCCTTTTCTAATCCTCTAACTTTTCTATTTTTTTACTTTTTCCCTTTTTCTCATGTCAAGCTATTTATGCCACCCCTACCAATGCACCATTAATTCTGATAATTCATGACTCCTAGATCATCCCCCTTCACTTCTGCCATCTCATGGTGCATGTCCCCCTAAAGGAACTTGTATGCTTCTCTAGTTAATCCTTTTTCGATCATTAATACTTTTATTAAGAGAGAAACTAATTAAAGGAAACGACCGCGGGATCATCTTAGCAATTCTTATTTGTTGTTATCAAAGCTCATCCACCCTGTATTTCCCATATGAGTATAAAATAATATAGTGTAGTCTCATACCAATAGTCAATTTCTCTGCTCCAAGGTTCATCTAGGTATTTTACTATTGTTAAGTTTTTTGTAGTCCACTCAGAAGCTTGTCTCAAGAACATGCACTTTCATTCGGTCTTATTTGCATGTGCTAATAAGCAAGGACACAACTAATGAGGAAAATAAGACTAGTAGAACTCTTCTCCAAATTCTCCCAAAGTTTCTACTTTCTCCCCTTTATAAGTTATTTTCCATATTTTTGATTCCCCTTTCACAAATATGTCGATATGCTTTTCCCACCAATTTTCAATTTGTAATAATGCAGGTTTACAGTATCCAGATGGTGAGATCTTTCTTGACATCCACTTAACATGAGAAACCTGGGCTAAGACACCAAATGTTAACCTAAAACCCCAACAAACTTGTGATTTTTAGGCGCGGATCAATCCAGGTTGAGGATGTACACGGGAAATACACAACCACTATGCTAAAGAAAGAAATGTAAGTAACAACATTGAAGATAATTTAATCCCAAAAATCCAATATTTATTTATACATAAAAATATATTACATCATTCCACTACATATACATTGATTTCACTCTAATCTCTCTTCTATATTTCTTAGAATATCTGAAATGGACGCTCTCACATTAGTCTTCATGAAGGGAAATTTTCATAATACATTGATTACAATAACTATACTAAAATACAATATATTTCAACAGTCACATTCTTTGACTTGTGCCTCTGTTGGCTTATGACCCGATATGGTGTGATTTGTCTTCAATCTGTGGCATTCTGTTGACTTTTGCAACTTTACCTAGTTTATTATGTCTTTATAGTCTTCGGAGTCTTCTTTCCTTTATGCGTGGATTTATTTCATTCTGTGGTGTTTCTCCTTTACCAGCGACTTCCCTACTTATTTTCAGAAAACTTTATACACCGTGGCTATTTACTTTACTTCGCAGTAATCTTTATCATTTTGCGGCTTTATGCCTAAACTCGTACCAACATATGCATATAATATAGATATATTTTCCATCATATTTGTGGTTAAGTGGTGTGTGTATACTGTCAATATTTTTAATTTATCATTTTTGCACTATTGATCATGACTCTACATCTTTCCTAATACAAACACCTACATCTTATTCCCACTAAGTATATCTTATTATCTATGCCAACTTGATTATTCCTACATATTGATGTTTTTAAACTTATTGAATGTAAATTTATTAAATCATTACTTAACCCATTATTTTATGATGTAATTCTAATATTTTTTCCACCATATCCATGTCTAAAACCATATGGTAAATTCAAGATGTGGAATCTTGACAAGGGAAACTTTTACAGTCTTGATCGCAAAATCTTCTAACAATGCATTCAAATGCATTATCTTTTTCGTATTTTAAGCTACCTATATAGACATTTACATGATATACTACCATTAGATCCCTATATAAGAAATTTAAAATAAAATAATCTACACAAATGGAAATAACCCGAGACTCTCATGGGCTCTAAATTCAAACACAAGCACAAAAGACATGCAAGGTCCCCAAAGCATACAAATATTGATACATATCCATTAGGGAATATACCACTATATTTCTAAGGAATATACTATATTTCTAAGGAATACAAATAGATCAAGGATTTCAAATTGCCTCATTTCCATTAACTTGAAAATACCCCCACTCAATGTCTTAGGGAGAACACAACCATCTCAATAATGGTCAAATTGATTCAAGTTTCTATAGTCATCTGGATATCACATGCCAGTTAGATACCTATATGTGGTTTGAGGACTTTTAAGAGTATTTTTAACATAGGTAGTTCACATTTTTCACTTCAACCCAAACATCAATAGTATTATAGTTTCTTCTACCCAAGGCTAATATTTTAGTTCCATTCAGCTAATTTAAAATGTCTTAGTATTGTGCAACACATAGGGTTTTATATCAAATGATATTTCCAGACTACCTATGCGAGAAAAAGTTCCAAAATCTTCCTCCTAGAAATTACAATACGATATAGATGGTCTTAGACTATATAATTGTTCCTATAAGAGGTGTAAAATTTTGGATGCTTGAAGTTTCTAGTCATAGTTTCCAGAATGAAGAAATTGTAGGATCATTTCTCCTTATTTACCTAGTGTGTACATTCATGTCTCTACTGGACTACTTTTATATCTTAGTAGACCTTTTATATTATTTTTTCAACTTTGTATCGTATTGTAAACACTAATTGAAATAACCAATACATTATTATGATATTGTATGATTAATTTTGGAAATTACTTACTCATAAAATTCTTACTATTATATTTATACATTCCTTTTTATTCTTTTGTGCATTCCATTACTATCTAATATTAAGTTAATATTTAAAAAGCTGTAAATAATTCATGAACCCGACTCTTGCATCGAACATTTTATATCAAACCATATCTTGTTTAGGGTTAATTTTTTTATGCTCTTATCATTCGTTATTATTTTTGTAAATGCCTTTCGATATATAATTATAATTAGTCCTCAACTCTTCTATCATTTTTATCCAATTTCTAGGGGCTCTTGTTCTCATAATATTATGAGATATTAGTCCCCCTATATTTTTACATAATTTTTTACTATGGTTCCTCCTATTGGCTCCTACTATACTATTATTAAATATTTACCAATCCTATCTTCGCTATTAACATAGACTATACACAAGGTGAAGGCTCTAACAATAACAAATCAAATAGCCTTATAAAGGATGAGACATGATATATTACATATTTCCTACAAGAAAATCATTCTAATATTGTCATTATCTTAAATGTTTCTCAGGATAAACTTACATCTATTTCACTATCTAAGATTGAGACATCTACTAATCCCACTAATACGATGCCTAGATCTATTGGGGTAACTCATATCTTAACAGTTAATTTATCTATGTTTACTCCTACATATATTATTGTACCTATAGGAAATTATAGTGGGTTTCATGTTTCTTCTTCTAGCATACAAGTTCTTGAACCCGATTTTCATTATTTATAAGTTAAAATATTATAATTAAAAAAAGGTACGTATAGTACTTCTCATACTATAGATTATAATTAATTACTTCATAACCCACTTTCATCTCAAGTGTATTCTTATTCCTTTCATTTTTCTTACATTTATCCTATCTTTATTATTTATAATGTCAATATTGACCCCCAAAAAACTGTCGATCATTCCATTTTACTTTATCTGGCTATGCATCCAATGATATCTTACTTACACATATTTTCCCTAGAAGTCTCATGGAATTTATTTTACAATGGTTCCATGATCTCACACTCGGTGTGATATTTCACCACTTTGGAACATCATTTTATTGCACTATTTTCCAACAATATTGGGGAAAAAGTGTCATGTGTTCAAATTTCTAAAATCCAAAAGGGTATAATAAGCACATCAATGAGTACATTTTACTCAAAAGGACTATTCTCACTAAAATGATTAATATAATGGATGATAGAGAACTCTAGGTTCTCTTTACACAAATAGTTTTTTCCTTTACCACAATTAGACCTATTTGATAAGCTCCCCTCATTCAATCATTTATTACATACACTCAAAGAGTGTGAGGAAAAGATACTACATATGAATATGATTAAATACACTTCTTTTTACTATAGTACATCTAGCGCAAAATTTCCGCATAAATAAATATTAAAAGGTAATACTAATGAAAATAATCCTACTAATAAGGACACTATCAATATTGTATCCCAACCCACTAAGGTGTAGTTATAACCTATAGAATGAAAATTCATGCATTTACCTTGTGCTCCATATAATATGCTCAAACAATTACTTCAGTGTGATTTCATCTGTCTCACTCCACCACTTTATTTTTATACAAGAAAGTCTCATGATAATAGTTTTTATATTAAAGAATATTATGACTCTCATAGATGCATTGTTCCCGTAACTAATCAGTGTGTTAAGCTTAATCATGTTATACAATATTTTATCAATACGAATGTAATTAAATGGGATGATCCCAATGAATCCTCTAAGACCACCAATGATAATATAAAGCTAAAATTTTTTAATGATCCACTTCTTAATCGTAATACTGAAAAATATATGTTGGAAGTGTATAATTATCATCATGTGCTACTGCCTCCACTTTCTTGTGATTAAAAATAGATGCAGTGATTGGTATTGTTGTTCCTACATATTCTCTACCAGTTATTACATTTGATGAGTTGTATATAGATGATTTTTGATCACCATATAACTTGTGTATTCATGTATTTATTAATTTATTATCTATACATAGTGTTTTTGTTTATCTATATAATAAGCATAATATATGTAATCTTAAGATATTTAATCCTCTCGTCTATTATTAAAACAACATCACATGTGATTTCAATTATATATATGGAAATATTATATCTCTTTTACTAAAAAGGTCCCATTTATAGTGGATTTCACTCATAGCTCAGGTGAGATGTATTTTCTTCTAACTAGGTTCCATTATATTAGGTTTGTCACGTCTATCATACAATATAATATTAATTTTATTCACTAGTAAATAGTTGTACCAATTTTTGTTATGCCTCTTTATGATCATATTATTATATTTGCTACTTATAATTCTATCATTCATATTTCAGATGTTATATATAATAATTGTTTATTTCTTAATTCTCTAGAAATGAGTTCTACTTCACATTATATATCTATTGGATCTTTCCTCTTAGGTGTTTTTTTAGGCCTTTTATTTCACAATATTTATCTAGTAGATATTTACCTCTTACATTCCATCATTATTATTCTAGTGAAAATATTATACCGAGTGGATCTCACCCTTCTAGTACTCCTCATACATCTTCGAGTTTGCGTATTTTCTCTCATGGATCACAGTTACCCAACCATCCTCACATGTCTCTCACACCATAATTTTTTATTTTTGTATATCTATTCCACATTGTTCTCCTCTTAGGTATTCTATGACAAATATTATCACATATATACTACTTGCAGATGATCATCCTTATTAATCACAATTGAGGACTGATTCTCCCATTTTTAGCAAATATGATTTACCTCCTCATGAGGATATTTTTGGGTATGTGTTTTTCTACCCTTCACCCTATAAATATTTATGTTCAAATATAAAAAACATTAACATATTTGTTAAATAACAAAACCATGACCTATACACATATTACATTGTTAGTACTTTACATTACTATGTGAATAAGAGATGTATACAATGAAGGTCATTTATAGGAATGTGAAACATAAAATAAGTTGCGAGATGATAGTTTTAAATGGTCCAAAACCATATAGATCTAGTTCAGGACTATAAAATTACATTTTACATCATACAAAAGGTGTACAATCTTGCATCTACTGAGTTTTTTATTTCTGTAACTAAAGAATTTCTAGCATTTAATCTTATTGTTTCACTATTATTCACTCTTAGGCCCTCTTAGTTATGACCTATACAATTATGTTTCTTTATTCCCTTGTGTATTTGAGTTATTACTTATAATTTTACTAGTCATTACATGTATAAATTAACTATTATGATTGTGAATGGTGAATATTGGAAGTTAATTAAATAGAATAGTACCCTATTACAAACCCTTACATCCTCTTTATTTTTGTGCATTTCCATAACATAAATCCAATTAGGGTGTAAACTATAAGTTATCATCATGTATTAGATTTAAATCCTTATTCACTATAATGATTTGATATGTATGCATATTTTGGGTAAGGGACCCCCTTCTTTCGGCCTGTATGGTCTAACTATATCTTGATATCATTATAAATATTTTGAATTTTACTCTAAATGGGAAGAGGACCCACCGACCCTTGTTTATGAGAATGATAATGTGTATCAATAAATAAAGTAAATATGTCATAATTTTTGGTTTTTTAATATTCTAGTAACATGTAATAATAAGTGATGGTAAATACAATAAGAAATCAAGCAATCAAATCCATCAATAAATAAATGGAAATAAATCTAAGAAATAAGTAAATGTGTATAATCCAAAAGATAAAGTATTATCAAGAAGATATAATTGAACGGGTGCAATCCATGAATGTTTTTTTAGATGGTTTAAAAATTTAATATAATATTTCCTATAATAATGAGCACAAGGTTCAAAATTAAATTAATCTCAAGAGAATGACGGAAACTGATATGCCCTCATTGTAAAAGTAGTTAAAAATATAAAAGTTATGTCTCAAATATATATGTCAGAAGAATAATAGTACGAAAATGATATGAAAAAGTAAGGTTCCCCTAGAAGTAAAGAGTTGATGTGTTAAAATATGTCATAATATGTGTAGGAATGGAAAATACGTTAAGCTCAATGAGTATGATAAAATATAAAAGAGACTAGGGTGCATAGTTTTGGATATAATATATTGTCAAATTTCTCCATACCACCCTCACTTGAATGATCATATTAATTTGTTTTCATTCATTTTTTCTTTAAATTATTTAATAATTTATATTCAATTATTTCCTTTATTTTAATATTGTGTGTAGTACTAATGTCATTATGTGATGTCTTGTGACCTCATCTATGTTATTCTATTTTAATTATTTTTGTATATCCTCTCTATATTTGTAGATTATAAATTTTCTAATCTCAAAGTATGATGTAGTCCATTCATTTGTATCATCAATTATTTTATTACATTTTGTTTAACTAAGGTTTTCCAAGCACATAGAATTGAATTGATACATTGTATGTACTAGAAATAAAAATGTATTCACTACCTTTTATTGTATGAAATTGGTAATGTAATATTTTTTTTCAATCCTTTATTCTATATAGTATATTTTATCTCAATCGTACTCGATAAAGTTCATATTATTTCAATTGGCCGATTCTTCCTCTATGGAAAAGTATTATTTAGGTGACTAGAAGTCAGTAATAATTATTTGATTCATTTCATCTTCTTAGGGTTGGCCTTATTCGAATGTTTCATGAATAGAAGGCTATATAAGCAAGAAAATGTCAATTTATACCTCACATATAACTCTTAAAATATAATATTACAAATATCATTCTAAAATAACTCAAAATTTTCCTACATATTCACAAATTAAATTCACATATTTATATCATTTACTACTACAAGGATGAAGTACTCAACTAGGTCAAATTTTCTACTTTATTTTATTTCCAAGAATTAAAATGTAATAAATCCATGTCTTAGCAAGTGAAATATTTCTCCAAGCATTATTCAAGGGTTTCAGCTAAGTGTTAGATCATATAGCTGAGGAAAAACATATAAAAAATAATATTATCTATGTACATTAAATTATATAAATTTATCCCATTATCTTGGTGTCAAGAGACATGAGGTAAAACCCAGGGGTTAGCTATCTATTCACACTTTCATAAAAAAATCCCAGGAGAACTACATGATGATATATCTCATAATGACGGCATATAGTGTAGCACTTGGATTGTTTCAAGAATTAGGATTCATACACTAAAGGGTATTCCAGTCTCAATGACACACATATATTTTATCCTCTTGGTTTTTTTATGCTATGAGGAAGGGTTCTATATGTTTTTAAGGTTTCCACTATGTTTCAAGTGATTAAAGGTAATACGAAATCTATACGAGAAAAGAGACACAAAAAATGAAGGAAATTTAATAAAAAATAAAGCAAAAAAGATTTTTTAGATACATATTGCCAAAGGATTCAAGATTGTAATTTTATAGGTTTGGAATGTATAGTTCCATCCTAAACTATACAATAGTTATACGGTCCTATGCCTATTGAATTTGTTATTTAAGAACTTTTATCATAGAATTTATAATTTATAATATGCTTGTTCCATCATCTTGTACATCTAGAACATCCATGTTGTTTTGTGTACAAATATATTGTTTTCTCCTCTTGTGTATTTGAATAAGTAGTTATTGTTTATAGTTTTTTACATGTATGAATGTATTATTTTCATTATGAATGTTTATAATTGGAAGTTGATTAGATATAAATATTATACATATTTATAAATATTACATCCTTATTATTATTGTCTACCAAATAACAATTTGAATTTAAATAGGTTATACAATTTTTTTGAACTTGAATATTGAGTTAAATAAATTGGCTAAGCCCTATGCACCTTGAGGATTCATTTCTTTTCAAGTTTTCTCATCGATCTGATTATTAAATATTTTTAATACTTAAGAGGGTCATATTAAGGGTTTTATCATGTCTATTTTAATCATCATATCATTTCACTTCATGAGTGTATCCATTTTCATAGATGAGTTCTCAATATCTTTGAGTATTTATATGATGTTTCATCAACTTATCATTAGAGCTTACTTGGCTATGTAACATCCATTGCCACCAATAACCTTCATTTTATTGATGAAAATATTTCTTTTTTCATAGATGAAATTTAATGACAAGATATCACCAATTGTGATATTCCATAGTATGTTCAATTTAACATACATAATATAATAATTAAGTGATCCTTTGTTTAATATGGGTTTGATCTGAATATTTATAATAATTCCTTTTTTCTTTGCTTTAACCTTTCGAAAGCTAACCTTAAATCTTCCACCATGCATACAAATGGATTCGATAATACTCCATGCTATGTAATCAACAACATTACCTTACAAGTTACCATGGGAGAATTCATTTCTTGATAAAGTATGTCATGTTATTACTAATCATCTTATCTATAACATAATTGCCAATCATCATTCAATACATGTTATGTACATTGTTCCTTCTATCCTTCATGCTTATGTCACATAATCTTATCAGGGATGTGTGTACACCATTTCCATTGACCCATACTTTTTTATATTTAATGTCACTAATACATATTTATTTTATTTTATTTTTTCTCATTATAATTATATTGTTGTTACATCTATAAAATACAAAAAATTCTACTATTATTGACACTTATACCATGTCTGTCATCAATGAAAAGGTAGAATACTATAATGTATCTTTTAGTCCTCTGAAAAATTTATAACATGTTAATCCTACTATCACACCTTATCTTGAAATAAACTATGTTCAATAGGAACTTGACATGCCTAATATGGCTACCAATTTTGATCCACCATCTACTAATGAACATCACAATTATATTATTCATAATGGTACCATATAAACAATTCAATATTTAGAAAATGATTTACACTTAAAAATCCAGGGTATGAGACTCCATACCTAGATGGATCTCCTTCTCTGTTATGGAAGGATATCTCAACTCTATGTGTGAACAAGAAAGAAGTATCTTTTTACACAGAGATCCTATCTTCTAAAAAAGTAAATTATAAGGATCAAGAGGATTGTATTCTTTGATTAGAATATCCCACAAGTTCTTACACAATCAAATAAAGCTATTCAAATATCATCACTATATCTGGTAAAGGGGTTCCCAGTTGGACTGGTTACTGGAATTCCAAGCTCCTTTCGAAAGTAGTTGTTTTTTGGTTGGCTTATTGCTAAAAGGAAAATATTTACACATATCCGTAGAAAATCATGGGACTATGTTGTCCCTTGTAAATGTGTCCTTTGTGATAATACCGAAGAATATATTGAGCATATTCTTCTCTTTTTCCCTTTTGTTGTTCAAGGGTGGAATTGGTTATTAGGAAAGCTGAGCTTAGCCTGGGCTCACTGTAACAACATAGTGGTAACTCTTAAATCTTGGAAAAATATGGGAATTAAGAGTTCTCTCAGATCCATTTGGTTCATTTCTCCCTTCCTTTTGATTTGGAACATGTGGTGGGAGTGCAATCTCTACATTTTTCAAAGAGAAAGTCTCGATCTTTTCTATATTCTTCAATAAGTTCGAAATCACAGTTTTGGAAAATGTCAACATTCACAATATTAAAAATCCTAACTTCACCTCCCGTGATGCTAAAATAAGGAAATCTTGGCCTGTCATAAAAATCCTGTAGTGCCCACTTCCCTATGACACTTAGTTGATTATCATTTAGAGTTATGCAGACTTTTGGATATGGACATTACATATACTTATGTTGATTAGCGTGATGTTTTGTGAGTAGATGCATTTGGGTTATGATTGGACTTTGCTTTCAGTATGATCTACACTGACTCATGTATAGACTATTGGATACTGATTTTTTTTTTATGATATGGATATATTGCATGTGTTCTAACATTGGATTTCTTCGCCATGATAAGTAGAATGTAGTTGTTGAATTTACATTACTATAATTTTGGATAATGATGAAAGGCATAATTAAGTTGTGATTTAGACCTAGAAATAATGATTGATTGAATTACGTATAGATGTTAATAAATTTCATGCATATGGTTATTTTGGATATTTTGACATGGCCGCAAGGCCGAAGGAGGTATTTTGTATTTTGCAGGAAACACAGCATGATCACAACCTAAAGGGGGATTGGGAACCAAACACAACAGGATGTCGGGTGGTTACAACATTTGGTCGTCAAGGCAACTAGTGAATTGTATTGTGTTGCTTTTGTTTTTTTTTATGTTGTTAAGAAAAATTTCCATGAGGGGGAAATTTTCTAATATGGCCAATGGGTTAAGAATTTTATTTACTTGTTTTAACTTATTTTGTAGGTGATTTCATTTGTGATGTATCCTTTTTAAATTACTTTTGTTAAGTATGTTTAGATTAATTTAACATCTTGTTTTTAATTTTAAGTTTTGAGGAAGTCTAGTGGGAGTAATTAATTTTGATGGTTGGCTCCTTGAGCCTTGTGTTTTCCTCTTGTATTGAATGCTTGCTTTGAGTGTTGACCACTCCAAGTTCTTTGAATCTCGAATTTGAGATTGAGGGCAATTTTGGGGGACTTGTGGGACAAGTTAAACTTGTCCCACACTTCCCAAAACACCTTACCAACCATATCTATGGGTTGGGAAGCCAAAAAGGGGATTATTTATTGTTTTGGGAAGGGGAAATGTGACTGTGGAGTGCACTTTTCTTCCATTTGCATTTAATTGTGCCTTAAGGCACATGGGAAGGGATAGAGTGTGGATAAGAGATGTCATTCAACCCAACCACCCATTTATTGTGTTTTGGAGTTGAGTTGACTAAGGGAGGTGGTCTTGAGGATGTGGGATGTGGCATCCTACATGGAGCCACATCATCCTCACCCTTCCCTCTTGTCTATTTATTGAATTTTCCTCTCTTGTTGAGGGGGTTAGGGGTTTTTTGTTGAAGAGTTTTATTTCCTTTTAGGAGAGGAAAGGATTTTGGAAAAAAAAAAGGAGCTTGGACTTGCATGCTTGGATTGTTCGGAAGGAGCTTGGACAAAGCTTCTTGGTTTAGGCTTCTCCAATGGAGAGGTAGGGACCCTTCTCCTTTTTGCTTTCTTATTGTTGTTGCTTTTATGCTTAAATTAGTAGAAAATGTATGTTTTCTTTTGTGTGTTGTGGGAAAAATGGATAGAATGCTTAAGGTGTATTGTAGGAGAGGTCTATGGGAAAACTCATGAGGGAGGCATAAGAGTAGAATAGGAAATTGTGGACGGAGTTTGAGAGGGATTCCCATCTTGGGTAAGAATGTTTACATTCTTACCTTGTCCTTGAGGGAGCCATAAGAGGAGGCAGGTATAAGAGTTTGGGAGGAAAAAGGGGTACTTGAGGGAGGCATAAGAGTCATAGGGGCTTGAGTTTTATTGTGGAGGGTTTGGATGGGCATCTCATTTCAATGGGGAGGCATAAGAATTTTTTTTTCCCATAGTTCCTTCTCTTGTTGGCTTGGATGAAAGCTTTGTTGTGGAATGTTTTGTGTTATTTGTGTCTTTTGTTTCTTTTGTTTTTAGCGTTGAATGTTGTGAAGAAATTTGTATTGTGGAAGCAAGTGTTGTTTCCTTGAGTTGGAGACCACCCTTTCATTGTGTTGTGTTTGGGGCTCGGGGGTCAATGGAGGAGATTGCTTCTCTTCTCCATTGATTACTTGGTTGGGAGGAGAGTGTTGCCTCTCCCCCTATCTTGGTTGTGATTTGAGCTACTTGGAACTTAGAGCTTGGATGAAGAACACCTTGGAGCTTGTGAAGACTTTTTTTCCATTTCCTTGATATATATTATTTTGTTGTAAATTTTTATGTGAAAAGAAGTTTTATTAACTTATTCTAAATTTCAAAATAAAGGGACATTGTAATCTATATTTGCACCAAAAGTTACATGGTTGAATGCAAGTTTACTTGAAATGTGTCTACATTATTGTAAGAGTTGTAAGGAAACAAAGAAATGATATGTACACCAAAAAAAAAAGAAAGCTTGTGATAATCTTGTAAATGTACTATTAGAGAAGTTTGTTGTAAATACCTTCTTGTGAAATGTTGGAAACTCGTATTAAGAGATGCTATATTTCATTGCGTTAATCGAAAGGTATGTGTTACAAAAGTTAGCTTCCTTCTTGATAGAAAGAAACTTAAAACACAATTACTTTTAATTTGGACAACAAGTAGTCTAAATACTAAATTGTAGTAAGTATTTCTTATTTAGGACTTATTGCAAAGTATTTCAACATTGTTCAAAGAAATGAAGTTTACTTGTTTCTATCTTGTATACAATAATTATCAAATCGTGAGAGGAAAAGAGTTTAAGAAAAAAAAAATTACTTGTCAATATTTCCACCTATGTTTTATTATTATTTGATAATATTAGTAATATTTTAATGCCTTTATTGATGAAAATATTTTATCAATAATGAGAAGAATTATTATAAAAATATATTAATATTAATAAATTGTTAATTTTATCTTCCTTTAAAAAAAAATGTGTTGGCCATACACACACACACGTCTATATATATATATATATATATATATATATATATATATATATATATATACACGTATTTATAATAAAAATAATAACAAATCAAAAGGGAATTTAGAAAAAAAACAAAAAAGAACTAAAACCTAATGGTAATCGGCCTGTGTGCAGGCCGCGGCCAGCAGTTTTTGGCATTTCAATGGTTGGGGGGGAGGGGCGCCGACCCCACCCCCAACCCATATACTTATATGGGGTGGGGGTGGGGTCGGCGCCCCTCCCCCCATTTACACTGCCCCACTGTGTATTCAAACAGCAAAAAAATAATAATAACAAAAAAAAACGCGCGACTGTACCTTTTGCTAGCCTATATGCGGCCTGGGCATTCTGCCCCCCCTTCCACAGCCTTTACACGCCTACTTTTTATTATTCCTATACATATATATATATATATATATATATATATATATATATATATATATATTATATATATATATATATATATATATATATATATATATATGTATCTATATATATATATATATATACGTGTATATATATATATATATATATATATATATATATATATATATATATATAATCCGCGCGCCCAGGGTTTGGGTAACCCAAACAACCAAAACTAGAGCAGATCTATGCAAAAAAAATAAAAAATTCATCCATTAAAGCTTTGAGCCGAAAATTGATTTAGTTAAGCTCCCATGGCTAAAATGGCCTCCATAGTTTGACCTCCTTCTCCCTTCTCCCTTAACCTGCAAGTAAAGAGCAAAAAAAAAATGAGAGTTTTGGGTGTAGAAAGGAAAATAAATAAAAGGATAAAAACATAAGGCAATCCATAAAGATTTATAGGGTTTCGTTGCCCAACCTAAATCTAAGGGTTGGGAAATTTTAGATCAAACGGTGGAGGATGCACCCTACATCACTTAAGTGATGGGGTTTCTTTTTGTGGGAATGAAAAATAGAAATTAAAGAGGGGGGGGTGGAAACTAGCAAAGTTGTGCACACTTGACCCCTTTAAGTAAGTAATTAATTATTTTATATGTATGACCTTGAACTACAAATTTTGGGTCTTGTATTATTAAATTTTAAAGTTTAATTAAGGGCCTTTAAATAATTCAATTTAACTGAGATTAATGGAGTCATGTTTGGAAAGCTAATAAAGTTCTTAAATAAAACTTTAGAACCTTGTTGGTGAAAGAAACGAAGATGTAGTATTAAATTTAAAATTTGAGGCAATCTTAATGGATCGATAATCATCTCCGATGCCTTGCAACTGTCCTCTTATAATCAGAATCTAATAAAAAAAAAATTATTTCATAATTTTTCTCACTAAACCTGGGTCGTTCTTGAGTCTCGTGCGAACTTTTACCGGGCGTTACACTTGGTATCAGAGCCGTGGGTTCAAAGCTTGGACCTTTGGGCACACTTAGAAAACATGAAAACATGAACGTTAAACCTAGTGCTAGTTGATTTTTTTTTAATCTATAAAACCACAATGCTGATAATTATTTGAAACACAAACTTAGAAAATTGGCACAAAACCTAGATCAATGAACTAACTCTCGCCTTGATCTGTGCAGGAGGCGTGGATTAGGTGAGGGGTCTCTTCATATAGACCTAGATATACCACCACCAGAGCAGGCTGTAGCAGCCATTCTACCTCAGATCTTGCAGACACTCCAGGATGTTAATGCCGCTATACGCGGAGAGCCCTTGGGAGGGCGAATCGCCAGACATAGTTTGGAGTCATCAGTAGATGCCCAGGTATCCCCTCGACATAGCGAAGGGAATAGAGTAGAAAACTTCCATGCAGAGTCGGCTAGGGCAGAGTCACCACAGAGGGGTCATGGGTACAGGATCTCAGGACATAGGGATAGGTCTCGGAGCCTTAGACAGAGGGAGGAACTTACTCACAGACCTAGGATTCATCATTCATCAGCTGCAGACCATATTAGGGAGATCCTGAAGCTACGACCATCTCACTATTCAGGTGATACAGGTAGTTTTTAGGCAGAGGCCTGGTTGGTGAGCTTGAGCGGGTGCTTCAAGCTCTGTCCTTGTAGTAGCAACACGAAAGCTTGTGTTGCGATCCACCTTCTGAGGGATGGAGCAGGAGTCTGGTGGAGGACCGAGGAGCAGAAGCTCCATGTTGACTCAGAGACGGTTACCTGGGAGTTATTTGAGGAGCGTTTCAGGAGTAGGTATTTACCCAGGAGATTTATACAGTAGCGGATAGACGAGTTTCTGACCTCTGTCAGGCATCGATGACAGTAGCTGAGTATGAGAGTCGATTTCTAGACCTACTCCAGTACGTCGACTATATGCAGGATGAGCAGGTACGGATTCACAGGTTCGTTCGGGGCCTGAATTTGGACTTGGGTGGCTCGGTGCGCATTCACTGCCCACAGACATTAGCAGAGGCCGTGGAGAAGGCCTATATTGCATAGGAGACACAGGGGAAGACGCAACAGACTAGAGATAGAGTTCGGAACCGTATCCAGCAGATGCAGGATGTTAGGTCGAAGGGGTCAGTTCCTCCTCCGCGTGGTGGACAGAGTTCAGGGCAAGCTTCATTTAGGCCACCACAGCAGTAATAGCAGCAACAGACCTACCCACCTTACCTACCTCCTCAGAGATTTGATGCACAGAAAGGACGTAGTATGGGTCCTCCTCCTAGGGGTCCCATCAGGACACAGAGTGCACCGAGAGCTCAGTCAGCAGGAGCTCGTTAGTAGAGACCTCAGCAGTCCATAGCTGGATCGTCAGGATCTGTAGCTCAGACATCTAGAGTACCAGCTGGAGCTGCTTCTCATTGGAGAGGACCAGGTAGCTGTTATGGTTGTGGTGTTGTTGGACATCATTGGAGAGATTGCCCACAGAACCCTAACAAGGGTAAGATGTAGAGCTCAAAGCCTACTGTTGGAGATATGGCACGGAGTCATCGGATCTACGTAGCGATCGAGAACTGTCAGGCCGAGCACCAGAGTACTGTGATTGAGACGACAGGTAGTATTGGATGTATTTCCACCTCTATATTATTTGATTCCGGTTCTTCTGATTCATTTATTACACCATCCTTAGTAGAGCGATGCAGGTTAGTGGCAATTAGGTAGGGCCGTAGTTGGGACGTTGAGATGGCTTTTGGAGCCAAGATTTCTGTAGACTCCTTAGTTAAGGAGTGTGTAGTGGATTTGGGACCTTTCACCACTACATCGGATCTTTGAATCCTTCCATTACGAACTTATGGCGTAATTTTGGGTATGGACTGGTCGTCTGCTCATAGAGCCAGAGTGGACTGTTACCATAAGACTATTACTTGCATAGATGATCTTGGAACAGAGTTAGTGATATCAGGGGTTAAGAGACCCATTTCTATTCGCACCATCTCCGCTATGAAGCTTAAACGGTGTGTGCGACGGGGTTTCCAGTTGTATGATGTTACAATTAGTGACAGGTCAGAGAATGAGTCTAACGAACCATCCCTTGATGACCATTCCATCTTGAGGGAGTTTGCTGATGTGTTTCCAGGAGAGCTACCGGGGTTACCTCCCCCACGTGAGATATATTTCCATATAGATCTAGTTCCGGGGGCAGAGCCTATCTCACGAGCACCCTATCGGATGACCACTCCTGAGCTATGTGAGCTCAAATTGTAGCTCGAGGGCCTTCTAGAGAAGGGCTTAATCCACCCGAGTGTATCCCCTTGGGGTGCACCAGTGATCTTCGTGAAGAAGAAGGATGGATCTCTTCGGTTTTGTATTGACTACCGTCAGCTGAATAAAGTAACGATCAAGAATCGTTACCCCCTTCCATGCATTGATGATTTATTTGATCAGATGAAGGGGGCTACCATTTTCTCTAAGATAGATCTTAAGTCAGGGTACCATCAGCTCAGGATTGCGGAGACGGATATTCATAAGACCGCGTTCCATACGAGATATGGCCACTAGGAGTTCACAGTGGTACCTTTCGGTTTGACGAATGCCCCCGCGGTGTTCATGAGTTTGATGAATGGGGTATTCAGGACATTTCTTGATCTCTTCATGCTCATTTTCATTGACGACATTTGATTTTACTCATGCACACATGAGGAGCATGAGGAGCACCTTTGCCAGGTTCTTCAGTGTCTTCGCGAACAGCGCCTTTACGAGAACTTGGAGAAGTGTGCGTTCTTTCAGACTGAGGTGCAGTATTTGGGCCACATCATTTCTGGGGAAGGAATCATAGTCGATCCTTCCAAGATTTGAGCCATCATGGACTAGCTAGCACCCACTAGTGTGACCGAGGTGCGTAGCTTCATGGGTCTAGCAGGGTATTACAAGAGGTTTGTTCAGGACTTTTCTCGGATTACGCACCCCATCACTTCCCTTTAGCGAAAAGGTAAAAAGTTTTTATGGTCAGATAGATGTGAACAGGCCTTCAGTACACTGAAGAAATACCTCATGACAGCACCTATTCTTGCAGTACCAGATCCGCAGGGCGAGTTCTACGTTTGTACAGATGCTTCTTTAGCAGGCCTTGGAGGAGTACTGTTGCAAGGGGGCAGAGTTGTGGCTTTTGAGTCTCGCAAACTCAAGGATTATGAGCTTAATTATCCGACTCATGATATTGAGATTGCAGTAGTGGTGCACGTATTGGTCCGATGGAGGCATTTTCTTCTTGGTTGGAGATTCACACTCAGGACTGATCACTTGAGTCTTCGCCACCTCTTCACGCAGCCCAATCTAAATGCTCATCAACGGCGTTGGATGGAGATACTTTGTGAGTAT
Organism: Taxus chinensis; assembly: GCA_019776745.2. Taxonomy (NCBI): domain Eukaryota; kingdom Viridiplantae; phylum Streptophyta; class Pinopsida; order Cupressales; family Taxaceae; genus Taxus; species Taxus chinensis. The sequence continues at coordinate 237,268,313 of CM034146.1, forward strand.
GACATGGAGATAGAGCATGTGAAGGGAAAGGAGAATGTGGTGGCAGATGCCTTGAGTAGACAGAGACATGTGGCTATGGCCACCACAGTGGGCACATATTTATGGGATAGGATCTTGCAGCAACTTCCTCAGGTTAGTTTCTACCTTACAGCCAGAGCAGAGATTGAGTCGCTTGTTTGACTTTTATGCTTAAAATAGTAGAAAATTGCTATGTTCTTTGTGTGTTGTGGGAAAAAAAAAAGAACAAAAAGGCATGGAATGCTTAAGGTGTGTAGGGTAAGGATGAAGAATCTATGGGAAAAACTCATGAGGGGGCATTAAGGTAGAATAGGAAATTGTGGAGGGAGTTTGAGAGGGATGCCCATCTTGGGGTAAGAATGTTTACATTCTTACATTGTCCTTGAGGGAGCCCATAAGAGGAGGCAGGTATAAGAGTTTGGGAGGAAAAAGGGGTACTTGAGGGAGGCATAAGAGTCATAGGGGCTTGAGTTTATTTTGGAGGGTTTGGATGGGCATCTCATTTCAATGGGGAGGCATAAGATTTTTTTTTTCCCATAGTTCCTTCTCTTGTTGGCTTGGATGAAAGCTTTGTTGTGGAATGTTTTGTGTTATTTGTGTCTTTTGTTTCTTTTGTTTTTAGCGTTGAATGTTGTGAAGAAATTTGTATTGTGGAAGTAAGTGTTGTTGCCTTGAGTTGGAGATCACCCTTTCATTGTGTTGTGTTTGGGGCTCGGGGGTCAATGGAGGAGATTGCTTCTCTTCTCCATTGAGTACTTGGTTGGGAGGAGAGTGTTGCCTCTCCCCCTATCTTGGTTGTGATTTGAGCTACTTGGAACTTAGAGCTTGGATGAAGAACACCTTGGAGCTTGTGAAGACTTTTTTTCCATTTCCTTGATATATATTATTTTGTTGTAAATTTGTATGTGAAAAGAAGTTGTATTACCTTATTCTACATATCAAAAGAAAGGGACATTGTAATCTATATTTTCACCAAAAGTTACATGGTTGAATGCAAGTTTACTTGAAATGTGTTTACATTATTGTAAGAGTTGTAAGGAAATAAAGAAATGATATGTACACCAAAAAAAAAAGAAAGCTTGTGATAATCTTGTAAATGTACTATTAGAGAAGTTTGTTGTAAATACCTTCTTGTGAAATGTTGGAAACTCGTATTAAGAGATGTTATATTTCATTGTGTTAATCGAAAGGTATGTGTTACAAAAGTTAGCTTCCTTCTTGATAGAAAGAAACTTAAAACACAATTACTTTTAATTTGGACAACAAGTAGTCTAAATACTAAATTGTAGTAAGTATTTCTTATTTGGGACTTATTGCAAAATATTTCAACATTGTTTAAAGAAATGAACTTTACTTGTTTCTATCTTGTATACAATAATTATCAAATCGTGAGAGGAAAAGAGTTTAAGCAAAAAAAAATTACTTGTCAATATTTCCACCTATGTTTTATTATTATTTGATAGTATTAGTAATATTTTAATTCCTTTATTGATGAAAATATTTTAACAATAATGAGAGGAATTATTATAAAAATATATTAATATTAATAAACTGTTAATTTTATCTTCCTTTAAAAAAAAATGTGTTGGCCATACACACACACACGTCTATATATATATATATATATATACACGTATTTATAATAAAAATAATAACAAATCAAAAAGGAATTTAGAAAACAAAAAAAAAGAACTAAAACCTAATGGTAATTGGCCTGTGTGTAGGCCGCGGCCAGCAGTTTTGGGCGTTTCAATTGTTGGGGGGGAGGGGCGCCGACCCCACCCCCAACGCATATACTTATATGGGGTGGGGGTGGGGTCGGCGCCCCTCCCCCCATTTACACTGCCCCACTGTGTATTCAAACAGCAAAAAAAAATAATAACAAAAAAAAACGTGTGGCTGTACCTTGCGCTGGCCTGTATGTGGCCTGGGCAGTCTGCCCCCCCTTCCACGACCTTTACACACCCACTTTTATATATTCCTATACATATATACGTATATATATATATATATATATATATATATATATACAGAATCCGCGCGCCCAGGGTTTGGGTAACCCAAACAACCAAAACCAGAGAAGATCTATGCAAAAAAAAAAATCATCCATTAAAGCTCTGAGCCGAAAATTGATTTAGTTAAGCTCCCATGGCTAAAATGGCCTCCATAGTTTGACCTCCTTCTCCCTTCTCCCTTAACCTGCAAGTAAAGAGCAAAAAAAAAAAATGAGAGTTTTGGGTGTAGAAAGGAAAATAAATAAAAGGATAAAAACATAAGGCAATCCATAAAGATTTCTAGGGTTTCGTTGCCCAACCTAAACCTAAGGGTTGGGAAATTTTAGATCCAACGGTGGAGGATGCACCCTACATCACTTAAGTGATGGGGTTTTTTTTTGTGGGAATGAAAAATAGAAATTAAAGAGGGGGGGGTCGAAACTAGCAAAGTTGTGCACACTTGACCCCTTTAAGTAAGTAATTAATTATTTTATATGTATGACCATGAACTACAAATTTTGGGTCTTGTATTATTAAATTTTAAAGTTTAATTAAGGGCCTTTAAATAATTCAATTCCTAATCTTGGTTCGATTATTCAACATGGTTTATCTGAGATTGAAAAAATTCTTAGAAGTAAAAATTCAAGCTGGAAGCTTCGTCCTCTAGGATTTTGCAAACTTAATTTTGATGGGGTCTCTAAAGGCAATTTGGGTAAATCCAGGGTTTGATGTCTAGTGAGAAATGAGACTGGTGATCTCCTCTTAGGTGGGTCCTTCCTGCTTAAAGAGGGCATCTGTAACTTAGCTGAAGCTCAAACCCTTCTCGAAGGTGTCAAACTTGTTGTTCTCCTTAGGTGTCACTCTCCTCAGGTTGAAGGGGACTCACAAATAACTATCCATGTTATTGATATGGTGTTGGACCTTTACTGGAACTTCAATTTTTATATCTCTAACATCCTCTTTTGGCTCAAAAAACTCAAAAAGTGGAGCATAAATCATAGTTATCGCAAGGCCAATAGTGTCACCAATTTTCTTGCCAACTCTACGATAAATTTCCCAAACCCTGTCAAAAATTATAGTAATTCGAATGATTTGATTAGATTTCTCATATCATCTAACACGAAGGTAAGGCAGGCCTGCTCTAGCTAACTTGATGGAAATCCGTGTCTCAGCTTTTATTTTGTCGTCGGCCTTTTTTTCTCCACTTTCCTTCTTGGGTTGCATGGTGCTTTTTATCATGGATTTTTTGGGCTTCCCATTTCTTTCTCTCTGTGGTAAACAACCAAATCTGGATCTCACTTCTGATATAGATCGATATCACCTTTTGGAGGTTTTCAGGTACTCATCCTCAAGGTTAGTAGAATCCATTGAAAATATTTTAGGTGAATCTTATTTGTTTGATTCACAGAGAGTCCGGATGAATTCTGATACTACGGTGACCTTCATCTTCTTCTACCTTTTTATTCATCCAATTTATTCTAATGTTGATTTCATGGCAATTGATATAATTTATCCAGTCCACTGTGGTGGTCTTTATAAATAATTAGTGGAATTTCATTTACCTGATCTCCTTCTATGGATTGAGGAAGTTGACGAATTAACAACTGGTTCTGGCCGTGGGATTCAACGGATCAATGGGAAATATAGGCACTTATTTCAGTATGGTGAAAATTTGGACTCCATTTTCGTTTATGGTTGCCATGACACAAGGCTTATCCCACCCATTGGTATAGATGTGGCCCTTTTCCCCATTCATTCTACAATCAAAAATATCAATCAGCTTTGAGATCATGTTGGGGCTGAATTGCGGTACTAGCTTCATGAGGCTATTACTCGCCCTAGTGGAAACATTAGTGGCAGTGCTCACGATAGGGTTTGAGTTCAGTGTTCATTGGTGTTTCTTCCTCCTTTGGTATGTTTTTGTCCTGTAATTTTTCTCTGGTTCTTCATTTATTTTTCGGGCTTCCCCTTGCCTATGCAGTTCTTCTTCTGTCCTATGTCATCCTCTCTCTCCTTTTTCCTTTTCCTTAGTATACCTTCAGTCTTCCTCCTCTTCTCTTCTCTTCTCTTTCTATATTTCCCATATATTCTATCTATTTTTATGTATGGGGCCCCTTAACCCTCCTATTAAAAGCTCCGGTTAAAAGTGTTTAAAAAAATAAAATAAAATATCCAAGTTATAAGTACTAAGGAACAAACTTTTAAGAATGAGATAAAGTATATACAAGATTACTCCCTTATCCATTTTCATCATATATCTATGTATCATGATCAATCTAGTTATAAGGGTACTGTGAAGCAATGTGATAAAAATATTATGCATAGTAAATTCTCTTACAAGTGAAGTAAAAGTTTTACATAGAGGAAATAATGTGTATGTTCAAACAAAACAATCTCAAATACTAAAGAAACCATAGTGGAAAACACCTCTTTGGTTTGAAAAGAATGTTGGACAACACAATTTAATAAGAGCTACTAGATAAGAGATTAATCATGTTATTGCCCACTTATTATTGCCCTATCTATCAGATAGAAAACATAAATGACTAATACCATTTTAATATGCATTTAATTCAAATCCTAAAATGTAAATGGTTTTCTAAATTTAATACATCTATCTATATCAAGAACAATACAATAGTGAATGATATACATTTCTATATACTATAACCACTATGTAGTCATAAAGTGGATAAGAATGAAATAACTCATTTAGAGGAGAGAAGATTAGTGAAATAATTACATCCTACTATTTTTCAATTGGAAATGAGAACAATAATAATAGCCTCAAATAATTTAAATAAGACAAAATATAAGTTATGAAGAAACATAACAATGGATTATGTAGATATCCTTAATTCCTTAAAACCGCCTAGGATAGATATTTATTTTTATGATAATATCAATTGGGATGATAATTATAGTGTAATTATAAATGATTCAAATTATTATGAATATTTTAATATGAATAGTTATAATATGTGACAATCAAATCCCATTAATGAAGAAGAGGTTACTATTTTGCAAGAGGATTTATGTATTTTTCAACAACATACCTTTGATAACTTAGCTATGAAAAGGAAAAATATTATATAAAAATTAATACTATACTTCATTTTCCATTAATCATTAATAAGAGTGCATATTTTGGATCTATAATTATCATACATCCTATATCTAGTTATCTTTCCTATAGTGAAGCATAATTGGAACTTGTCATATTACTTTATAAATTGTCACATGATACTCAATCTTCAGATAAATTCAATCACTAATAATCCCTTCCCGAATATTTGGAGGAATATGTAGTTCTTTGATCCTTATTTCATAAGAATTGGTTTCCTTACACTATGTATGCCCCTATGTAATCTTGTTTGGGTGATGATTAAAATATGATTTAATTTTGATAATAATTTATTTTATTTTTTTATAATACATGTTACACATCCTACACATATTATATATGAGAATCCTTTTTATTTTCTAATACTTGTGGGGCTTGTTCCCCCTCCACCCATTGAGTCCAACAAACCTTTTCCTGATGCTATTATCATGTATGTCTTATTCTATCCAATTTATTTTACATATCTATATCAAAAATAATTGAAAAACATGTAGAAATATAAAATTAAGAACTTTTTATGGTTCACTTGTTTAGTTTTCTACTTTATACATGTTTTTATCATCTTTTTATAGATAGCATACTTAATATTTATGCACATATGTTCATAAGGTATACTGATCTTGATGTAGGAAACACAAAAATTAATACATCATGATTAATTCCATCTTAGGTTACTTACACTACTCTTATGGGGACATCCTAACATATTTTCCATGTATTTTGTTTCATTTTATGCTACTTTACACTAACCTAATCATTCTTAATTCTATACATATTGCTTATTGCTATCACTAAATAGAATAAGACTAACTCAAGTATCTTATGTAGCGCTAACTTATCTTTATACCTACATTTTTCATATTTATAGTTACTTCTTATGTTGGTGTGACTAATTGTTGATGTGGACTATTTCCTTAATTTCTTACTACATGGATTAATTCAATTATATTAAATGATTATGATGATATTAATTTATATTTTGTAGATCCTATAGGTATTACTTATCTTTTGACACCATGGGTATCCCATGTTTGTGGATTCATATGAATCTTAATGTATGAAACTTTTTTTCTGACTATAACACATTTTTCCTTCTATTGTGATTATCTTATGAAACCATGGGTGTTCCCATGTTTTTGGATGCATGCCTACATATAACTATGCTTATATATACTATTATGTAATTTATTATACACTATAATTTACTTTATGGTACTATTCCATATTTTTTTATATATTTGGTTTAGATACTGATGACTACACTACTATATTTCCTATGGATCATGACATGATTTATACTTATTATGTTTTATTTATACTTAGACTAATATGTATTAGGACATGATTAACACTTTTCTATGTTATTTTAGCTATCATACATATGTATTTTTTCTTGTTGAATGTTGCATGTTTTTGTCTCCAAGACATGGTCTCTGCCATGTACAACCCATTATTTAGGCACATCTTATCATCGAAGGAAACCATTTCATACTTCTTTGTTATCATACATAGATTATAAGTCTTATTAAACATGGGTAAACATATTTTATTTTCATCTACATGCTCAAATTTTTTATCGCATATGCATAATAAGAAGGGAGAATTCATTGTGATATTTATGCATGTATACACATATTAATAAATATATGAACAACTTTTGTAGGGATTTTTTAGAGAAAAAAAATTTCAAGTAGGAGAATTTGGGGATTCCACAAATTCTCTGGGACTAGGTTCCTCTTCTTGAATGGGTAAACTCCATTTATTAAAAGAAAGAAATTGAAAATAATCTAAACTAGTTTTTAGGGTGGCCTGAAGATCAGGGATCACACAAGAATACTTTCCTAAACATGTTGTAATTTTTTGTATGAAATACATGGGAAGAATGTTTTTAATTAAGGGATATATGAGAGGGAAAAAGGAAGGAGATTTTAATAAATTAATAGAATAGTAGTTCTCATTGCATTAAAATCATAGTATTTCACTTCATCAATGAGAAGAAACCATTCACAAAGAAATAACAATAATAAAAAAGAAACTCAAAGTTCTATTGCATCATGTTGCAAAATTTAAAATGCTTATGGAGTACAAGTTAATTTGGATATATAATAGTAATAGAAAATAAATAGAGTAAATTAAGTAACTTATTTCTAAAAATACTATGAGAGCTAGTAAACAAGCATTAATGATCCTTTTATAATGAGGATATCATCTCCTTTTATAGCTTTATGATTCATCTCTTCGTCTACCTCCCACATGATTCTACATGTTCCTATTTAGTATTTGAATTTTCATTATCCTAGGAAAGAACAAATTAAGTACCCCTCTTATAATTTGAGGAAGTAATATTAAATCTTCAAAATATTACATAATCACTTTAATGAATAAGACACAAATTCTTGATCATATATAATGAGGAATTAGGAGGAAAGAAGATAATGAGAGAGGAGAGGAAGGATGCTCCTAAGAATAAATGAAGGTGCCTCTAACCTCAAGGAAGATTAGGATCCACTCTGATGTTGATGAAGACCAAAAAATGACCCACAATGACTTTCTGCAACACTGTGTTTATCTTCCAATGAAGGTTGATTCTTTGAAACTTTTCCCCTTTAGGACCTCACTAGAATGATGCACATTTGTACTATACTTGAATTTCACTGAAATGCAAGGTGATGATCCTTTTTTCATTGAATAAAATTAATTTTTAATTAACTCACTTGAAAAAACATTAAAACCTTTGTGACATTGTAATTCCTCTAAACTATGATGGCCTTGATGCAAATTGAGATAAATAGCTACATAGTTTTGCATTATGATACTGACCGTTAGGGAGATGGAAAAGCCAAAGAGGTGTGGTGAAGAATACCTAAAATTTTTAAATAATTAAGGTTATAAATGGATAAAACATGATTCTTACATATTTTAAACCCATTTGGTAAAGTGAGAAACACATAGAGACCAAAATGCTCCATTGTGACCAAAATTGGGAACTAAGAAGGATTCTCTTCTATTTATAAAAAATGATAATTTTCACCCTTTTGAAAGCATGAATTTGAATTATATGAAGTTTAAAACTAGTTAGGAATGGATGACATGAAACCATGACCATTTTTTATCTTTTTCTGGATATTTACCATTTTTAGAAAGTCCTTCTTAGGTGACTAGATTTCACAATTTAGATTAATTGTGACTTTTGAGAACTTCTCCTCCTGGGGAATGAGATTAGCATATAAAATACATTAAGTATTTGGTCCTAATATCCATATTAATTTATTTTAATTGGGAATTAATAAACATAAACATTGGCTATGAGGTGTCAGATCAGGCCGAAAAAAATCTCCAAAAATTATACTTCTCACCAGGATTCTTTTCTCTAATTTTCTAGGGTTTCACTCCTCGAAGACTTCGTGAATTCAAAAATACAACTTAAAAGTTGGCGTTTTCTTCAATTGATAGATAAAAATGATGGAAAATAATAGTCATCCATAACTTTAATTAAACTCAATTTCACAAGGCAAGAAAGGGTTCATTAGAAAGTTTATTTTTAGGATCTCATGTTCTGAGTTTTAGAGTATTTAGTTCACTGAAACTACGAATATACGACAAAGAATATTTCAATAGATGTAAGTTTTTAATTTCTAACCACCTTGGAGGATGGTATCAATGGGGATGAGCCTTGGATCTTCTTAAAGGTGTTTTCAAGAGGAGTGCTCAGATAAAAATTCATGAAAAATAGAATTAAAATGAGTGATATATGAGAAAAATGTGTTTCCAGGAATGGGTTTATTTCAAAAATCAGAGCATGTAAAGGTATATAAGAAATGGAGGGAAGGTTAGTTATGAAACATTTATCTTTTTCATCCCAAATCCTCAGGTTCATTTTAATGTTCAAACACAAAGTATGTTTAAGCAAAACCTTCCTATTGGTTTACATGTACTTTTTATCCTTGACCAAGGTTGAGAGTGGGTTGAGAGTTTCGAAATTAGGTAAGTGATTATCCATTTCACCTTACCACATTTGGTAAAAACTTCAATGGTGCAATCTTCACCACAGTACCTGATGTAATTTACACCGCATCACTCGAGGGTCAGATTTGTTATGGGGAAGGAGACTAGTTTACATGTGAGGTGGTTAACACTTACTCAATGCACAACATGGTCACTTAAGTGATGAAATGAATTTTCCTCCAATGGGTCATTTTTTTCAGCACCTAATGCAATTTTGTACCAGGTGCAATGGTGAAATGGTGTAATTTGCACCGTTTCACCACAGGCACTAGGCTTGTCATGGGGAAGGGGATTAGTTTGCAACCTAACCACTAAAGATGTCACTTAAGAGACGAAAAAATATTTCCTCTGTGGGGTAGCTCTTTTTTTCACCCATTTCATATTTTCACCATGTGTAAAGGTGTAAAAATGATTGAAATAATGCATAGTGCAACCTAGACATTTATAGATAGCCTGATTTCAACAACTGCTAGAAATAGATATGAAAGTGTGATATTTTTCCCCATAGATTCCTAGAGAAATTTATGCACAAGAGATAAATTATATTTAAAGAAAAAATCTTTTTGATGTCAATAAAACCACTATCAGGATCTAATTCTTCTCACAATTCAAAATGTACCCACTTTTTGAATTACTCAAGCCTGTGTATCGAAATGTCAAAGTGCCACCAGAGAGAAACTTGCATTTTTTTCCTAATGTATCATATGAGCAATTTAGAGGGTTGAATTACATTCAATTTAATTTTTTAATTAGGTACCGAATCCATTTGGAACTCCCAAATTTATTATTTTAATCTCCACAAGGATTACAGACCTTCACTTTCCTTCTCGGGTCAATATCTAAAAATCCTCAGGAAATAATCTCCCAAAAAATTTTAAAATGTGAAGTTTTAACCTAAAACCCCAACATAATTGTGAGATTTAGGCATGGATCGATCAAGGTTAAGGATGCACGCGGGAAATACACAACCACTATGCTAAATTAAAAAAAAAAACATCATGTAAGATAATTTAATCTCAAAACTCCAATGTTTATTCATGTATCAAAATCTATTACATAAGTACAATACATATGCATTTCTTTCACTCTAATATTTCTTCTGTATTTCTTACAATATCTCAAATTAGCGCTCTCATATAAGTCTTCACGAGCCTCCTTTTACATAATATTGTAAGATGAAGAACATGGATGGAAGCCTAGTGATTTTATGAATAATCAATCCAATCGAATACAAAATGTATGACTGAAATATTTATAGATATTGCACAGTCATATAGAGACCGATAAATAAGTTGCACAGGTTTAACTGTGAATTAATAAAAACAAATATATTATTCCAACTATGTAAAAAATAATCCTACGACTATTTAATATGAAAAATATGGTTTAAAAACCATATAAAATTAATTAAACAAATAATGATTACCTCATACAATGCATAATTACGATGTCAATTATATTTACCCTAACATTCCCCGCCTTAATTTTGCAGTCTCTCAAGGGATGAGGAAAGGAATTCTCTGAACAACTCAAACTTATCACGTGCAAGTGACTCGGTGAAGATATATGCTCATTGTTCAGCTGTTATACAAAAATAAAGCTATAGATTGTGTTTCAAGATATGCTAGCATATGAAATGTACTTGTACTTTAGTGTGCTTTGTTCTTTCATGAAAAAATGGATTGTGAGAAAGTTTGAGAACACCTTCATTGTCTACATATAAGGTGTTAACTTTGTCTTGTGGTATTCCAAGTCCTTGAAGTATGTGACGTAGCCATATCGCTTCATAGACAACTTCACCTGTAGAATGATACTCAGATTTTGTGGAAGAGAGAGAAACAAAGTGTTATTTCTTTCTTTCCTGTGATATTGGTCTAGATCCCATAAAAAAACACAAACCCTGAAGTGGATTTTATGTTTTCAATGTTGTCTACAGAATTTGAAGCCCAAAATCCTAATAAGATGAAGTTTTCATTCTTCTTGTATTCTAGACCAAGATCCATTATACCCTTGAGATATCTCAATATGCCCCTTATTGCCTTCCAATGAAAAAATATGGGTTTCTCCATGAACCTCGATAGATATTTCATTGCAAAGCTAATATTTTGTCTATTGTAGGTAAGGAAAATGAGACTCCCAATCAATTGTCGATAGAGAGTGCCATTTACTGCAGGAGATCGATCTAAACAAGATAACTGCAATATTTTCTCCATAGGTGTAGAAATAGGTGTGCAATATATCATCCTGAATTTCTCAAGTGTTTTCTTGGTAAATTTGAACTGAGAAACAAATTTTTGATTCTCCTTTTCCCATACTTCTAATCTAAGACAATAGTGCATCAGCTTGATATCTGTCATGTCAAACAGTCAGTTAAGATCCTTCCTCGTTGCATCTATCATCCTCACTAAACTGCCAATGATTACTAGATTGTCGACATAGACAAAAAAAATCACAATCTCCCCCCCTTTCCTTTCGAGGTAGAGATTCTAATCGTATGGATTTCTAAAAAATCTATGTTATACGGTATTCTCATCAATTTTTATGTACCAAGCCCGAGGTTCCTATTTAAGGCCATACATATATTACCTGAGTCTGCATACCTTTTCTTCTTGACCAGGTACACCATATCCCTTAGGTTAAGTCATATAGACGTCTTCTTGTAACTCTCTATTAAGAAAGGCACTTTTTTACGTCCATCTGATGGACTTTCCAACCAAGCTGAGAAGATAGAAAAAATATCATCTTGATCATTTTGATCTTAGCTATGGCAGAAAATGTCTCCTCGTAGTCAATGAATTCTTTTTTTCATACCCATTTTCTAGTAGTCTTGCTTTGAAATTATTTACCGTCCCATCTACTTTGTACTTTATTTTGAATATGAATCTATATCCAATGGATTTTTTTCCCTGGTGGAAGATCAACAAGCTTCCAAGTGTTTTTTTTCATCACTGAGTTATACTCAACATCCATGGCATTTTTCCAAGATTTTGACTGTACAAATTCCTATACGGTAGAGGGATCATTAGATTCAATAACTCTTCTTATTACAGAAAATTTTACTTCTTTTCTTGCTTTACTACGAGTCCATGGTCTAGTGGTGGATGTATCTGGTGGAGAATCCATTCTTACATCTCATAACATGCTGGTATACCAATTGGGCATATGTTGTACTACTCCCATGGGTCATGGTTATATCTGATCATCACCATCATCCCCATCAACACTTTCATCATCTATGGTAACATCATCTTCTATTTTTACAACTGGTGAAAAATCTACACTAGGTGAGTCTGGAGGAGTCTCTGTTTCCTTCTTATAAAAAACTCAACATATTTACTCGTGTAGAATTTCCTGGTCTTCGAATCCATCAATATTTACCCAAATTTCTCTTCAATGTACCCAATGAAGATGATTTTTTGTGATTTCATATCCAATTTATTTTTGTTCTACTTGGGTATATTCATGCTTTCTTTGCAGCTGAATACTTTGAGATATGCAATAGATGGCTTCCTTTTTTACCATGCTTCTTGTGGCATTACTCCGTCAAGAGAAACTGTGGTTATTATGTTCAACAAATACACTGTTGTATTTTTTGGTTCTTCCTAGAATGTCCTCTCTAGTCTAGAATTATCGATCATGGATCACACCATTTCCATGATAGTACGATTTCCTCTCTCAACAACACCATTCTACTGCGACATGTGTAGAGGAGGAATTTGTCAAAGAATCTTATGATCTTGTAGGTAGGATTTAAACTAATCACTAGTGAACTCCCCACCTTGATATGAGTGGAGAGTTCTGATGTGATGACTAGTTTCATTTTCAATAGCCAGTTTGAACTTCTTGAAGTTTTCGAAAGCTTCACTTTTCTTGTGAAGACAAAAAATTCACCTTTTTCTCGAATATTCATCCACACAAAGCATGAAGTACTAAAATCCAAAATGACTCAGTTACATCGGACCGCAAAGATTGGTATAAACTAGATCAAGCTTACCATGAGATAGATAAGTAATCTTTTTGAATGAAGCTATGTGGTGTTTTTCTGCTAGGTAGTGAGGACACTTGTCTGTATCCTTTTAGAGAGATGGTAATCGATTTACCATATTGTGTTGGTGAAGTGTTTTGAGATACTTGAAACTAATATGACCAAGTCTTTGATGCCAAAATTGTGCAAAAGTAGAGTTCTTAGCCACAAGTTCCTGATCATTTTTGTGGACAATATCAAGCTAGAACACGCATCCCACATTGGAGGATTTTGCAACTATTTTTTAGCCTCATGATTTTTCTGGAATTAGACACATTTTTTTACTGGAATGTGTATCAAAATCAATTTTCAAGTTATGATCAAGAATTTGAATGAAGGATAAAAAATTCTTTCTCATCCCAAGGAAATATAATACATCTGATAATCTAGAGTTGCGTGAACCAAGGGGTAGAGAATTGTTCCCAATCCCCTGAACTGTGTATGAAGAATCATCACCTAGTTTGAAACATGGTTTTTGGAAGCGTGTCCCTCATTGAAGTAAACCACTCTCTATGGCTGGTCATGTGTCAAGTGGCTCCAAAATAAACATACCAAAAATCACTAGATGACATGGAAGGTTCACTTGATCGAGCAGTGTACAAGTAGTCTTTAGTACATGAATGTTCTTCTTGCTCAGTAATATTTCCTTACTGATGGGTTTTTCTTTTCTAGTTCCCCTTTTTCTTCCCTTGATAGTAGTAAGAATGTCCCTTATGAGATTGTTGGTATTGAGGTCAAGAGTTGCTTAATGAACCTTTCTTGTATGTATTATAACAACAATCTTTCAATTCATGTCCTCTTTTGCACATAGAACATTTATTATTTTGATGTATGTCCCCTTGCTGATGTTGATTCTGATATTGGGACTTTTGATAGGAACTACGTTTGCCTTTTCCTTTTCTATTCCATTTCTGATGAGAAGAAAGTAAATTATCCTCTTCATCATATTTATTGTACATGGATTCCTCTTGTTGCAGTAGGTTTACCAGCTTGTTAAAACTCACTGTCATATCATATAAGTTTAGTGTTGTCACAAAAATGTAGTATGAAGGAGGGAGGTCTCTCAGAACAATGGGAATGAGAGCGTCATCAGTGACCTCCTCTCCTAGGGATAGAAGTGAAGCCCTCAACTCTGCAACTCTTTGAAGGAAATCTTCTATTTTTTCATTTTGTTTAAAATTCAGTATGTTTAACTGACTCTGTAAATTTGGTATGAAATTCTTTTTTTTGGCCTCGTATATCATGCTCAACTTGTTCCACGCTTCTTTAGTTGTTTTGGCATTTAGAATGTGGGGTTGCACATCATCAGACACTCCAAAGAAGATGATTAGCTTGACCTTCTGATCGGATCTATCAAACTATCATTGTTGTGTTGTATCAGCTCTTAGTCTGGTCAGAGTACCATTCACAACAGTGTAGATCTATTCAAACTCAAGCTGTGTCTTTATTTTTTTCTTCCATATTGCATAGTTATTTCCTCTGAGAAGTTGTGAATCTGGAAGAAAGAACTTGGGATCGTTGGTGCCCATTTTATAGAATCAATTTATAAAGGGTAAGGATTTTATCACTCTAGGTATACTATCTCCCAATCTATATACCATTAGTCTGATATACCAAACCTTTCTATATACGTGCCCTTCTGATATACCCATCAGTACATGGAATAAGCTCACCCTTTCTATATACCTTGTGGTACATGAAAGAGGCATTAACGTACAAGAAATAATTTGATACGTGGTACCAGGACAGTACTAAAAAGGGTCTGTGTGACTATTGACACGGGCTCAAAGAAATATTCTCATATGTGCACGTAACTTCGCTATATACTCGGATAATTTCTTAGTCCGTATTTAAGTTGAGCAATCATTCAAAAACAGATGGGAGGGCTCAAAGTGTATTCACTTTGTCCTTATTACTCCGCGTCGATTTAAAGGGTCGATGCCCAAACAATGTTGTTGCAGCTATATTATGTGTTAAGTGTAGTATTAGTGGTGACGACTTTACTTGTAAGTGCTTGCCAGGGGCACTATTTATACCGAACACTACGAATGAGATTTTAGATCTCGTGAGTGATACAAAACCAAATTTTAAGATTTTTCAGTACAAAGCTCTCCCAGTGGTACAACAGTTACAATGATTTGCAGTTGAATATGGCAACCTGCAAAATAGTACAATACACTGATGTATACAATAACATTCAAAATTCTGAAAAAAATTGAATGAAGGGATTTTCTTTTGTTTTTCAGGGCCCTAGTGGCCTCCGGAGGGCAATACGACATTCAAAACAAAAAAAAAAAAAAGCAAAAAAAAAAACTCAAAATGAAGTTTATAATGTCCCCTCCTTTGGAAAACGTTGACTAGAATTAAAAAATAAGCTAATTAGGAATTATTTTTCCCGTAAAATAGAGTTTTCCTGGCTAATTTTACGTGGGGTTTAGTTGTAACTAAGTGATTTAGTGGGATTTTTTACCCGCTATATTTAGCAGTCTGTGCTAAAATTTCTGCCAAAGGCTATTGGTAGTTTTGTTAATAAAATGGTTATGTTCGATTGTGGTCAAACCCACGGCCACAATGCCCCAAATCTTTTCACTTATCCAACTAGGCGCCAAAGCACTTATGATTAGGGAATGAAGCATTAAATATTTAATTTCTGCCAAAATGACTAACCTCGTCAACAGGTCGACGTGGTTGAGAGGATCGACGTGGCTCTCATATGGCGGTCGATAGTTTTAGGTGTTCGTCTAGCTTTTGATTAGCTGCTTTTTGCTTTGATAATCGATTCACACCCTTTTTTTTATTGTTTTTCGTTGTAGGGCCTACGTAGGAGCTCGGATGTATTGGATAGGCCACCGTTGTGTTTTGTTTGCTTGTGCTTTGTTTTTGGTTGTAGGACGTGTGGAGGTATTCTGTATGCAAACCGCCAATCAAATCTCCAATAAAAAACAAAATGACAGTGGGTTCGGTCGAGTGGAGATCGGCTCACTTGTAAAGAGGTGTCCTTTGGTGCCAAATCATCCATGTTACACTCGGGGTGGCCATTGACTTGGGGCTAAACAACCTGAAAGAAGACAATGCAACTCGGCGACACGAGGCAGAGGAGCTCTAATGACAATGGCTTGATCAGAACACCCTTTGAAATAGACAGCTTGGACTCGGCCGTTTGGAAAACCAATATGATTTGAGAGCTCAGATTAGATTTTTTTGAAGAACCATCTCCCCTTCCTCGATGCAGCTCGGTTTGCTACCAACTGCAACTCAAATATGGCTCACCTTGGACGCAGTTATTTGAAACAGCTCGGTCAGAAGCTTATCCATTGGATAAGACGGCTCAGCCTTTAATGAAGATCACTATGACTCAACTTACTAAAGATCGGTCGTCAGATTTATCAGCTAATACAGAACCCCTCAATGGGGAAAATGAATATTTATTGTTTTTTTAAGTTTTGAATCCGTGTTCTGTAAACCAAAAAATGCTCCAGAAGAAAATTTTCTTGGTGCAGAGGGCACCAAGGACAAAAGCAATTACTTTACGTTTACCTGGAGATCAAGCAGGAGGTTGTGGGACTGCAGGGAGTTCTAGGAAGCTTCTAGAGGTAGCACTGACTCTCCAATGATGTCAATTTCTTCTCCAAGACTTTTCTTCCTCTTCAACCTCTGTCCAACCTGGCCAGGAGCTTTAACGTGCTCTGGTACTAAATGTAAGATGAAGAACATGGACGGAAGCCACGTGATTTTATTACTAATCAATCCAATCAAATAAAGAATGTATGACTACAATATTTATAGATATTTCATAGTCATATACAGAAAAATAAATAAGTTGCACATGTGCAACTGTGAATTAATACAAATAAATATATTCTTCCAACTATGTAACAAATAATCCTACGACTATGTAATATGAAAAATATGGTTTAAAAACCATATAACAATAATTAAACAAATAATGATTACCTGATACAATGGATAATTATGATGTCAATTATATTTACCCTAATAAATACAGTGATTACAATAAATATACAAAAATACAATCTACTTCAAAGGTCACTTCCTTTGACTCGTATCTCTATTAGCTTCAGTCACGATCTGGTTTGGTTTATCTTCACTCTGCGGCATTCTGTTGGATTCCATGCCTTCTTCCAGTCTTCCACGAATCTTCTTATTATTTTAGGGATTTTACCAGTCTCTCGTTGTTAGGTTGTGGAGCCTGTTTTCATGTGTGAAAGTGTTGAAGACTGTACACTTTTCATGTATCGTCGCTGGGGTTCGGGAGCGCAGCCCTCGAAAAAGAAAAATTAGGCGTAAATTTTTTTGGCCTCGAAAAATTGCACCCAAAATATTAGGAAACATGCTTTTCTCATATGGGTGAGTTTTTTGACCCATAGGTTTATGGGACGGGTTTTGCCCATGGTTTTGATACCCACGGTTTTGTAAAATTGCTTAAGCAGTTGTCTATTTATATGGTTTTATGCATATGTGCTTTGAATTCGGATGTGAATTCTGTAAAGTTTGTTGAGCATAGCTCCAAACGGATCTGGGTATTGTATTGAGAGAGCGGTGGCTTGTAATAAAATCTGAGCAAGTGATTCTTGGTGGATGTAGCCCAAATTGGGTGAACCACGTTAAATACTGTCTCTTTATGTTGTGTTATTTTATTCTGCAATTTTATTTCAGATCTGTAATAATTTATGCATATTAGTTTCTACTGTTGCGATTATGTGAGGGATTATTCCGCATATTTTATCTCTTATTTTCTAACACTCGCGACTTCTCTCCATATCTCACGGTTTTATCTAATTTCGTGTGGCCTTGTTCGTTGATCACAACCTCACTCTTTTATGTACATATTTATTTCACTATCCACGGCTTACTCATTTCCTCTGCATCTTATTTTATTCTTTGGTGGTCATCTCGTCATATTCACAGTTATCTCCAATGATATCACTAGTTTTTGGCTTTTTTCATGTCCCTACACTATGCTACAAGTAGCCCAATGTTGCATAGTTTGTCCCTAAACATGAATTCCTTGTATAAATTCTCTAAAATTACTCTTATGATCTCATAGATCAGTAATAAAATTATTGGACGCATTATATATTTCAGTTTCATCTCCACATGGTGTTTACCAGGCATTCAAATCCATAAAATACATCTTTTTTGGCCTTTGGGAGCATTTCCGTCAAAGTGGATCACCATGAACCGATGGAATGCTTCACAAAAACTTATTTGCACTTGAAACTCACTTTACAAATCTAGTAATCACACCCCTCTCGATTATGATGGGGTTTACATACTTAGAGACGGATGGGAGGGAAGGTTTGCATTACCTGGTTCATGGATTTTTGAGTGTGGGCTTAGTTTTCATGACAATGCTTTTCAATTTTTTATGCTAGATAATTAGCATGAAAAAAACTAATTCTATTTTGGGGAATATTTTTGGATTGAATGAAGTGAATGCAAAGAAAACAAGAATCCCAGAATCTCAAGAAACGAAGAGGACCAATGCCTTATCCATTGGGCTATAGGAGTCATTACAAAATAAGGATGGATAGAACAAAAACTAATTTATCTAACACAAAACGTGAAAAAAAAAACATGAAAAAAAACATAATAGAAAGGGAAAGACACAATCTTGTATTCACCTATTGTACAGGTAGGGGACAACCAAGTCTTAATAAAGTACATTTCTCTTTGGAAGTTACCTTTGATTGGGTAACATTGAGTGGTGATGTTCTACAAAGCCATTGATATATGTGAGAAAGTAACCTCCTTTCCTTAACTGTTTATAAAATTAAGGTTCTTTCATGACTACGTGTATACTTGAGATCCATGAGCCTATTTGATCACTTTAATGTTAAGTTCTCACTCGGAAAGTACATTTTTCAGTTTGAGGCATGAGACTACGTGTATTATCTTAGAAATAAATTTCATATCACAAATTACGTTTTGTTGGAACAATCTGTCAGTTTTTATCAGTTGTGTTTTCATTGATGTCAAGTCCATTGATGTCATGTTGATTAGGTGAACTAGGTATGTTGGCTAGGTGATCTAGGCATGCTGACTAGGTGATATAGGTATGTTTGCTAGGTGACCTAGGAGTCTCTATGATGAAAATAAGAAACAAATTAAGTACAAGTGTAGAATTCTCAGATGTTTTTTAGAGGATGAAAGTGAATTCATGAGGTTTTAAGAAGACAATGACTTGGAAGGTGAGTGACAATGTCCTTTTAAGAGGGTTTCAGGTACCTAAATTTATAAAACATGATTTTACATGTTATAAAAAGAATTGGAGAGGTTTTAAGAGAGCATCTACAACATGTATGAGAAAAGGCTAGACTCAGTTCAGCTTTAGGAGTTATTTTTGTATTTTGGTTAGAAATAGTTTTGAGAACAAATAATGTTCTAGCATGCAAATGAGATAGGCTAGAAAAATTTAGAAATTCAATTTTTTTATAAATTTTGGGAGATGATAGAGGAAGGTTTCTTGATATTTCATTCAAAATTTTAGGTGAATTTTAGGCCATTTTTTCAAAGTATGTGATTTTTTGTAAATTTGGTTTTTTGAAAAACTCATTTTGGGCTACCTGGCTTCTTATCCCTCAAACAAAATGATACTGGATCCTTCGAATAAATAAAAGAAATATTTTTTGGAGAAAATTGGCATTCAAATCATGTGTAAAAAAATATTCTCCAAAGCAGGTGTGGTTGAAAATTTATGAGGATTTTAGTGGAGAAATGTTTCTCCATTCTAGACTGTGCTCTAAATCGGTAAGAACAAGAAGATGAAATTTACCTCCAAAAATTGTGTAATCATCTCTAGAGTGTTTTTAAGTTCAGTATTGATGTTTTCCAAGATCAGAGAACATTTTAAGGTCATTCTCCTTGAAAGATCATATAGTTGTTCAAGTCACTATTCATGGTTGTGAATGCTCCTGATATAAGTGTGCAGTAGTTGTCGTCAGTGGAGAATTTTCTCAACAAGAAGCCATACTCTTTCGACAAGTATTTTTCAATAAGTTTGATCAACTACAATCCCTTTTTTGTAATCTAATATACTATATAATTTGGCATATACTTTCCTCGAGAGACCTTGTCTCTATGTTCCTTGAAGCCAATGTCCTAATAGTCTTCCCTTCATTACAAAGAGTTTGCTCATTATTGGAAGTATATATAGGGTTAAATGCCTTATTATTTTACAACATGAAGAATGTGATTTGGTGTTTTCTCACTTTTTTGGAAACAAAAAGGTTTGAAGGTTTATCTTACCCAGGTACATGAGTTCGAACTATGTAGTATGTCACTATTTGAATCAAAACAAGAAAAGATGAGATTTAAAGGATATTTTGCATATGGTGTTGACATAATATGACCTCTTTAATGGTGTAAGTTAAGGTTACAAAAGGATCATTTTTCACCAATACTTCAAAAGTCGTGAATAATCTCAAAAGTTAATGCATAGATCCACAAACACTTAGTTCAGTCTAAAACCTACAAATTTTTGTAATTTAGAATTATTTAGAAGTGATTTTTCATGGATATTGGTTTGATAAGGTGGAGGAAATTTCGATAAATCTTTAGGAGTTTAAGTTTTTTGAATTTCATAACGTATTATAGAAGAAATTTAATTTCTTTTGCGTCTCGGGTCTGTGACTGTCTAATACTATGTTTTAGAGTTTTTGAGAAAGTTTTTTGCGTGGCTCTTCAATGTCTTCAATCAAAATTGCACCAAAAGTGATCTGTATCTTTGTGGAAGTGTTTATAATTATTTGAAAAAAAATCATACCGAATGGTGGAGTGTGGACCAAGAAATCCATCACGGTGTTTCTGAAAAACTATCATTGACTGGTATAACCGACATTTATCACATCTCTTTGAATCATGTCACTATTTAAGAAAATTTCTTGGTTGTTTCTATTTGAAAAGGCCTTTATATTCTTCATGGAATAACTTCTAGTAATTTTCCAAGATTGAACATAAATGGCTTCATATTTTGAGCCCTGTAAAATCATGAAACAGTGCAAAGTTATTTTTAACTAGCAAAAAATCATCCTTCTTCATTTTCTAAAAGAATTTCAATTGAAATTATAAATGTTAGAATAATTTTGCAGTATGAAGAAGTTAGAAATGGATAAAGGAAAAAAATTAGAGGTTTGTATCTTTTTCATTAGAGCCAATCAAGTGAGTTATAAAATCTTGAAGAAGTCAATGTTAATTTTTAGTTACAATCTATGTAGTATGCTCTCCAAGCTTGATATAGGAAGGAATAAAGACATATTTTTGTCTTGCTGGTAAAATGTAGTGTCCTTTGAACTTCAAGAGAGATATGAACAGTCTTAAGATCTACAAGAACTCAAAATTTGAGAGATACTTTTAAAATTCTCCTATTTTAATATGACTGTTAGTATTCTATATGGAATCTAAGAGTTGTCTTTTAGTGTCTGTTGTAAGGATCTTTAAGTCAAGATTGTATGAGGAGTTGAAGGGTCATAATTTGAGGATGTCAAGGGTCTCATGTTAAAAGAATGGTCAGTTAAGGAAAGAAATTTGAACAATTTAAATTCATGCAATTGGAAAAAGGAAGGTGAAATTTCAAATAGATGGAGTACAAAATGGGGAATGCTCTAAATTTTTTACGTTGTTAGGAAAATACCCTTCTCTCCATTTGAAGAAAATCCTTGTGAAAAAGCAAAACTCTTGGGAATAACCCAAAACTCCTGGATTTGATTCTAGGCATGTAGTTAGTTGTTATGTATTGTTGAAGATGAAGTCTTTGTAATATCAAAATGATGAAGGAGAATTGTCTTACTATTTTTTGATTGAATACCATTGAGTTCTTGTCGTTGTAATTTATTCTAAATATCGAAAGGTTTTGATTTTTTCATGTATGCTTGTGATGAAGTAGTAGGATAAGGTTACAAGTTCATTATTTGAAGTTGAAAAACAAAATTTAATCACATGACTGATTCACCCCCCTGTCAGTACCTTTACATTCAAACAATTGGTAACATAGAAGGCCCTTGGATGTGGTCTTAATAGGCTAAAGGGAGATCTTTGGTGACAAGATGGCACCTATAGATTTTAATTACTATTCATATTAATACCTTCATGATAAGGAAATTGGTAGGTCAAAAAATTGATGTGACCGACAAGATATCAAAAACTCAAGATGAAATTATCAAATTCATGAAACTTCAAGTTTAATAGGCACAAGTTGAGTTAAGAATCAATAGAGAAGAATGTCTCAAACGTGAAGTTGATAGAGAAGAAATAATCAAGGTCCTAATGAAGAAATTTGAGAAGGAGAAATAAGAACTGAAGAAAAATAAATAAGTTCTAAAGAACGAGTTGAGCATCATGACAAGTAATTTATCATCTTTTCAAGAAAGCTCAGAAAATTTGTATAAGATGTTAGGAAAAAAAACACATATGGTCATAGAACTAGACAAGGTTTCACAAAATATTCCTATAGTTTAGAGAATAATGAAGCTGAGTCAAGACAAGGTTATAATAGCAAAAAATATTCATGAAATGGAAATATTTTAATGTACTCATCTCATAAAAGAACATTATTTAGGAAACCAATTGCATTTAAGCATGTTGTTTTTCATGGAAATTTCTACAAGTGTGGTGCTTATGGACACATGGATATTGGATGTAATTCTAATGTGGAAAAGAATGAATATTCTAGAGAATAAACTCAAGAAAAAGAAAATAAGGAAGAGAAAAAAGTTGGACAAAGATATGGAGCTGAATGTTATCATTGTCATGAAAAAGGACACCTAGGAAATTACTTTAAAAATGAACCACCAAACACAAGAAGGTATGAAAGAAAATTCAATGGCTATTTCTATGTTTGTAATTAGTTTGAACACATGGTTTTTTATTGTAAAGGAATGCAGGTTGAATTCCTTAGGTGCCACAAGGTAAGGAACATTGCAATCTCTGTGATGCAGGTCAACTAAAGAAAGAAACTCAAAGAACCAAGAAAGAAATTAAAACATACAAGAAAAATAGAGAATCCAATCAAGGTGATAAAGAGAATTCCAAGAGTGTGACTGATTAAAAGAAGAAGTTTATTGTGACAAACAAAGAATCAAAGAATCATGAACTAGTAAAGAAACCAAAAGAATATTTGAGACCTTGTTAGGTCTCTCATCATGCTCCTTCATGGGATATTGGTGTGAGGGGGAGTTGTATTTTTCAATAGTGTATCTTCATAATGTTGTAAGGTATGTATTTGGAGTCTCTTAGTAGTTTCTCATGATTCATGATTGTTCTTGGAGTGATATGTCACCATCTTAGCTTGATGGTGGTTAAGGTGTCTTAGTCTGAGGCCTTTAAGTCTGTGTTTTTTATTTCATTATAATGCCTCAAGTCTGAGTTGGTTGAGCTCATATTTCCTTCTTGACTTTTATTGAAAACTCTAAAATGGTAAATGTTTGATCTTGCATCAATAAAAAAACAAAATTAGTTGACTTGGTCTAATTAAAATAATTGTTAAACTAGTATGAGTATGTTCCTAGGGTGTATTCTTCATGATATAAGGTACGAAGTTAATCAGATGGTCTAGGTTATCGGGGTCTCTTCCTAGATCAAGTAGATAATAATATCCTTGAAGAAATGGGAGGTATGAGCCATAATAAAATAGTCAATATCATGATTGTAACATCTGATTTAAGAGAATAAATAAGGGCTGTGGAATATCAGTAGCCTGTATAAGTGTAAATCATGCATGAAAGAGACTTTCTTAGTGGCTAAGGAGTGCCAAGGATGTTAGGATGTATTCCTATGTTCTCAAAAGGTGTGAAGAGGTTGGTGTAACCTACAAGGTCTATCGTATTCCTTCAAAGTTTCTTCACAAATGTCCTACGTATTGAAGTGGTTGTTTTTTCTATTATCAGGGGTAAAAATGCATGGTTAGGGCTATTCAGGTAAATGTGCCATGGAAGAAGTGTGTCTCCATTTTCTTAAGATTGTAACAAGTCTTTAAAGAATGTAAAGATGGTTGTATGATGAGTCTAAGGTCTTGATTGTGAAAACTATGCAAAGCTCAATAAAATGTCACCACATCTGATAAAATGTCAATTTGCACTAGGAGAAAAGGATTAAAAACGTGTCTCATACCTTAAGGAAAGAGATATAGATATAGTTATGCTTCAAAGAGAAAGTAACAAAGAATTTCATGATCAATTTCAAGGCTCAAGAGTAAGATATATAAGATCATCAATCAGAAAATAATGTCCTTTATGTTAAGGTCCAACATGATCTTGTGTGAATGTATCTCAGTTGACACAAATACCTAGATCCTTATGGTGTGATTGATATCATAAAGGATAAGTGTAGTTATCATTCAATGTATAAAGCATAATCTATGTATGGCATGATTCTTGCATCAAAAAGAGTATTTTGATTATGAAAGAATGCTAAAGGTTAAAGAATCAAGGGCATACATGTCATCCTAGATTAGTAGAGGTTTGATCATGTTAGTGTCAACATGTTTAAAGAATGTAATATTCAAGTCTAAGAAGGCATCAAAGGTGTTCTAGAGAGTCTTGGTCTACTTGAGAGTCTACAAATGTTGTTATGAGACTATGCAAGTGCAAGGTTCACCAAGGATACATCAAAGGACTATTAGAATTATGGATTATGAGGTATTATGGTATTGCTCCAATGAGGATGACATGAAGACCTCTATCACGCATTGTTCAAAGTATTATGAATACATACAGGTGTAAAGTGTAAAGCTACCGATTGGATGAATCACTAAGAGATTAGTAGATGGTTTCAAGTGATTAGAGAAAGGTGTAGGGTCTGTTAAGACAAAATAAGATCTTATTAGGAATGCACAATGCATTTTCTCTAGGACTCTAAGGTGTCTCAATCAAAAAATAATGTTGAAAATGAACTTGGAAGTGTTATGAAGATTTTGATTATTTAGTTCAAGGATTTCAAGGGAGAAAATACAGTATGATGAGGGTTTGAAGATCCAAAATCCAATTTAAAGCTACAAATGTTCTGATATTGAGTGGATCATGGTATTATAGAACCAACAAGGCTTGTGATGTGTCTTTAAAGATGGTTACAAATATGGTTCTTTTGTGTCTTCAAGTCATAATATATAGGTAAGTCTGATTTCTGTAAGGTGTTAGAATGTGTCATGAGTAAATTCAATCAATATTACTCTCAGTATTTGCCTCAAATATTGTAGAAGCTTGTGTCATGCTTATCCAAGTTGTATAAAGCGAAATGAATCTTCAAGTGGTTCTCAAAGATAGAAATCATGTGTTTGAAGCCTTAGAAAGTTTGAATAGTAAGAGTTTCAAGTTGATATGCATGTTCCTAAAAGGGACTGTGAAAATATTTCCATGAAAAGGTATCCTATCTATCAAAAAGTGAAGATTCAAGATTTGTGTAGATTCTTCAAGTATTTTAAGCATGAATCAATGGCTATAGTAATGGTATTTTAAGCAAAGGATTTTTTCAGTTAAAGTAATTTTGATATGATATGAAATATGGATCAGTATAAGGGAAATATTTTAACTTAAGAACAATATATAGTCTCTATGATAGGAAATGATTGATCTACAAAGCCGTGATGTGCATATTATAAGAAGTGTGAAAAGTGTATAAAGGAGTGAGGTAGTATTCTTGTGAAATTATATTCACTCAGAACCCTTTCCTTTCTTGATTTTTCTGAATAACGGTTTCTCTATGAACTATACCTATATGTTATAAAAAGTTCTCTATGAAAACCACAAATAATACATTCTTGTGGTGTGATGTTGCGTCTCAAGGTCTGTCAAAAAATGTGATCTACAGTTATACAATAGTGTATAATGACCTAAGTACAAAACTCAAAGGAGATCAAGTTGTAATTAGGGAAGAGTATGAGGGTACTTGCTAGTATTTTAGAAGGTCACAAGAGCATAAATACTTATAATCTTTACGAAAGGCTTTCAAAACTGTGATGTTCATAATCTAAGTTTGAGTGACTATGGTCTTCACAATATACACAAAGTGGTAAAGTGATGTACTTGCAAGAAGTATTGGTTCTCAAGATGTTCATGCTTCCTACAAATACATGGAGTGATGATGAAATATTTTACAAGAGCACCTTCATGAAGATCAAAATAGGTCCAAATGAGCTTCAAATACTAAAGGATTCAAAGTGAAGTCACCTTAGTCCTAGGGGGAGTTTTTTAGCCAAGTAAGTCATTGTATTTGTTTTATGTTAGTATCATTGTTGTCATTGTCAATGTCAATTCAATGGATTCCTTTTTCAAAGAGGTCAAAGGGGGAGAAATTGTGACAAGAAACATATAAAATAATAGTAATCACTGTGTGTGTGTGTGTGTGTGTGTGTGTGTGTGTGTGTGTGTGTGTGTGTGTGTGTGTGTGTGTGTGTGTGTGTGTGTGTGTGTGTGTGTGTGCGTGTGTGTGTGTGCGCGATCAATGTTTCTAGGTTATTTCCATTAATTAGAAAGGCAGAGATTATTGGAATAGTGTGTCATTTTTTTTTAGTTTTGTTTTCATTAATGTCAATCCCATTGATGTCATGTATATTAGGTGAACTAGGTATGTTGGCTAAGTGATCTAGGAATATTAGCTAGGTGAAATAGGTATGTTTTCTAGATGACCTAGCAGTCTTTGTGATGCAAATAATAAACAAATGAAGTAAGAGTGTAGGAATCTAAGGTGTTTCCAGAGATTCAAATTGAATTAATGAGGTTTCAAGAAAATAGGGACTTGGATGTTGAGTGGCAGTGTCCTTTCAGGGTGGTTTCAGGTACCTAAAGTTATGGAAAGAGATAGTAAAGGTTATAAAAATCATGGGATAAGTGTTAATAGATAATCTACAACATGTATGATTAAATTTTAGACTCATTTAAGCTCCAGGAGTCAGTTTGGTATTTTGGTCAGAAATAGTCTTAAGAATAAGTAGTGTTCGAGCATGCAAATGAGATGGGATAGAAAAATCTATAACTATTACTTTCTATAAAAAAATTTATATGATATAGGAAGTTGTATTGATGATTAATGAAAAATTTCAGGTAAAATTTAGGCTATATGTTAACGTTATGTGAGTTTTTGTAAAATAGGATTTTTGAAAAACTCATTCTGAGCTACCTGGTTACTTATCCCACAAATAAAATTATAATATATCCTTAGAACAAATAATATAATTATTTTTTGAGAAAATTGGCATAAAAATAATGTGCAAAAATAATTTTCTCAAAAGGATGTGTGGTTGAAAATTTATGATCATTTTAGTGCAGACATTTTTCTCCATTCTAGACTATGCTCTGAATTGGTAAGAACAAGAAGATGAAATTGACCTCAAAAACTTGTTTAATCATCTATAGAGTTTTTTTCAGTTTAGTTATGCTATTTCCCAATCTCATAGGAGAATTAAAGGTCATTCTCCTTGAAATTACATATAGTTTCTCAAGTCACTATTCATGGTTGTGAATTCTTCTAATATAAGTGTGCACTAGTTCTCGTCAGTGGATAATTTGATAAAAAAGAACCCACACTCTTTCCATAGGTATTTTCCAATAAGTTTGATCAATTGTAATGTAATTGTATGCAATCTAATATACAATCTTAGATGGCATATATTGTATTGGAGAGACCTTATCTTTATGTTCCTTGAAGCCAATGTCCTTATAGTTTTCCCTTCATTACAAAGAGTTTTCTCATTATTGATAGCATATATAGGGTTAAATTATTCATCCTTTTATAAAATGAATGATATTATTGTCTGTTTTCTCACTTTTTTATAAACAAGAAGGTTTTAAGGCTTATCTTGCCAAGGTACAAGCTTACAAGGTATGCAATATGCCATTGTTTTAGTCAAAACAAGAAAAGATGAGGTTCAAAGGATCTCTTTCATATGGTGTTGACATAATATTATCTCTTTCATGGTGTAAGTGATAGTTTTAAAAATATCATTATTCACCAAGACTTCAAAACTCCCTTTGATGATCTTAAAAGATAAGCCATGCATGCACAGTACTCAGTTGAGTCTAGAACCTTTAAATTTGTGTAAGTTGGGATTATTTCGAAGTGATTTTTCCTAGATATTAGTTTGATAAGGTGGAGGAAAATTCGATGAAGCTCCAAGAGTATAAATTTTATGAATTTCATACCATATTAAAGAAGAAATTTATTTTCTTGTGATTCTCAGGTCTGTGACTGTCCAATACCATGTTTTAGGGTTTTTGAGAAAATATTTTGCGTGGTTCTTCAATGTCTTCCAAAAAAATTACACCAAACTAAGTTATATGTATCTTTATGGAGGGGTCGAGAAACATTTTTGAAATGTTTTAGACCCAATGGTTGAGTATGGACAAAGAAATCCATCACGATGTTTCTAAAAAACCATCATTCAATGGTATAACCGACAATTATCACATCTCTTTGAATTGTCTTGTTGTTCAAGAAAATTTCTTAGTTGTTTTGATTTTAAAATGCCTTTGTATTCTTCTTGGAAGAACTTGTGGGAGTTTTCTAAGATTGAACATAAATGGATTCATAGTTTGAGCCCTAGAAAAACATTAAATAGTGAATAGTTATATTTAACTGGAAAAAACTCATCTTTCTTCATTTTATAATAGAATTTCAAGTGCAAATATAAGTGTTAGAATATTTTTTTAGTTTGAATAAGTTGGAAATGGATCAAGGCGTAAAATTAGAGTTATGTATGATGCTCATAGGAGCCAATCGAGTGAGTTATATCATCTTAAAGATGTCAATGTTCAACTTCAGTTACAATCTAGGTAGTATCCTCTCCAAGATCGACATGGGAAGGATTAAAGACATTTTTTTCTTGATAATATGATGATAGGAATAGTATTAAGCTCTACATGGAACTCTAAATTCGAGAGAGACTTTCAAAATTATCCTATTGGAACTTGAATCTTAGTGTTCTATATGGAATCTAAGAGTTTTATTCTACTGTCTCTTGTAATATTATTGAAGTCAAGAATATACGAGGAGTTGAAGGGTCATAATTTGAGGATTTCAAGGGCCTCATATTAAAAAAATGGTGAGTTATGGAAAGGAAGTTGAACAATAGCAATTATTTCAATTGGGAAAAGGAAGGTTAAAGGTAAAATAGATGGAGTACAAAAAAGGGAATTCCCCAAGTTTTGTAAGTTAGAAAACCTACCTTATCTTCAGTTGAAGAAAACCCTTACTGAAAATAAAAAATCTTCAGCATATCCCAATACCCATGGAATTTGATTCTAGGCATGTAGGTGGATGTAATGTATTATTTAAGATGAAGTCTTTGTAATATAAAATTGATGAAGGAGAATTGTTTTAATATTTGTTTTTTCAATTCCATTGAGTTCTTGTTGTTGTACTTTGTTCTAGATATCAATAAAAGAAAGGTTGTGAGTTTTTCATGTATGCATGCAATGCATTTATGATCAAGCGCTAGGATAAGGTTACAGATTAATTATTTGAAGTTGAAAAGAAAAATTTCTAATCATAATACTGATTCACACCCACTCTTAGTCCATGCCAATTATAACACATTCCATATTTCCCAACATTTCTGATTTCTCATTTTACATCTCATTGTTTCCCCAAGGATGGTTTTTGATTGAATTACTTGAATATTCTAAGTGTCTCTATTCTCCATATTCATGTTTATTGAAAACTATTTCATAAGAGGAACTTAATTCATATTTTTGTTATATTTCTTTATGTGACATTTGGATGTTAAATGAAGAATAAGATATATCCTCGTAAATATCTTGTATGGACATAGTATGAGTCAAGAGGTCAAGAATTAATGTGGTATCTGTTGTACTTTCTGCAGCTTTCAAAATTTCTTTCAAGGACTCCCTCTTTAAAGTTTTCGAGAGCTCACCATCATTTTATTTGAAGAATGTTTGTTTTGAAAATTGATGAAACAGTTTGGAGGAATTAATCCATCATCTAAAGGCTAATTTAATTTCTCTTCATCTTCATTATGGGAGGATTCATCATCAAAGGACTCAAGTACCTTTGCTTCAATATTTTCCTCATAGAAATAATCCTCCTCTTCAAATGGAAAGGAGAAAAATTCACCTTCATTGAAACTTCCATAAATCATTAGCTTAGGAGGGACATCAGATTTTTCACCTTGATAAGATTCATCATGGCCAGTAATTTAATTGGTTGAGAATCCAACATTCGATTTGTACATGTCTTGTAATTCCATGGCTGACATTAGGAATTCAAAGCTGATTTGAGGATTTTCTATTTCTTCCATAACTCTCAACATAGATTTTTATTTCATACCTTTCAATGGCTCATCAACACTTGGCCTTTCTTCATCTAGGATGACATTAGCAAGAGAATATTCATTTTTAAATGGGAGTTATAACACCTTTTCATCATGGCTAAACAAGTTATCTAATTTTTTTTATCTCGAAGCTCATTAAGAAACATTTCATCTTTCTCGTGAATTGCATCATCTCGAAACTCGGGGCTGTCCTCTTGAAACTTAATATTTCTCCATACTTTTTCATAGTTAATAAAAAATTGGAAAGGAATACTTGGTCTTATCAAGATATGAATCTCATCCCCCTCTTCATATGTTATGAAATGATTCATATTCCCGCTATCTTCGTATAATATGTTAGCTCTTGGATCTCTTGAATTTTTCACTGTATATCTCATCTTATTCATCACAAGAAACTTTTCCATATATCCCTTAACTGGAATGGTTGAGGAAGACCAATTAGTCTAAATTTTACCTCCCAAGTCTTGGTAAAATCTTTTACTTAGCAACATTCCAAATGATGCTAGAATTTTTTCTACCAATATAGTCAATGACACATTCTTTCTTGAAAATTTGGCGAGAGCCACCTATGTATCCTTGATCTTCTCCACAAGTGGGAATTACTTTGACTCCATGGAGTAATAAGAGCCATTGGGCCATGTCAAGGTAATTTTGAGGGATTTGAAAACTTTAATGGGAATTACATTGTCATAATACCTTGAATATACTATATAATTATTCAATCAATATCTTCGAATGATAAGTGAGATATAGAAAAGATAAATCTTATCGGTGTAAAATGCACTCAAAGTGAGAATATTATGAGATGACGGGGAATGAGGGGTTTTTAGTAATCCTTTGGAAGAGGGTGTGATATTATTGGACTTTGGATTACTACCTTTGACATGATGGACAAAATTTTCAAATTGTTTTGGGTGAGTCCGTAAATATTTAAGTTCAGAAAATTTCACTTGAGACTTGCTCATAATTTCTATGATATAAAAATAAGAGGAAGTAGATGTATCCAAAGTGGTGGAAGCTTTAGGGAGTGGAGGAGATACTACTTCTAAAACCAATGTAGGATTGGAATCTACAATAGGATTCTTATATGCCTCAGACATTTTGCAAAAAATATTCACTATTTATGAAGTAGAATTAGAAGGATTAAAAGAAGAATATTTAATAGAGGTAGAATTAGGAGACTTAATTATTTCACTTGGGGTATTCTTTACTTCCACGAGATCTGGTTTCTCTAGTATAGACTCCATGGAGGGTGGAAGTGGATATCCTCAACTGATTATATTAGTTTATAGTATCACGAGAGGAGGATCTTCAGTATTCACATTTTTCGTAGCAACAGATGAAGAAGCTCCCTTTTGAGACTAATAATGGGTGAATACCACACCTGATAAATTGGGTTTATTTTTTTTGTCATCCTCTTTGCCTCCTGGACATTTACAGAATTTCAGTTATACATCATTATTTACTTCTTCAATCTATAGGAAATAAATTTCTCCACTTTCTTGTTCAATTCCTTCTTCATATTTTCAAGTTCTACAAATTGCATTAACAGGTGAAGCCTCTAAGGAATTCCTTTGAGGTGCTTCTAAAATATGATTTTAGTTATGAATTAATGGGATGTTTGTTGAGAAACCTCCCTCTTCAACATTATTAATTCATTTGAAAATTTCTACAATAATGAATCAATTCTCTTATTTTTGAAATTTTGATCCTTATCCTTCATTAAAGGGTTCTTGATCTTTCTTTATAGGATGAGGTGATCGTCTACTTCAAAGGTAATTTGATGAGCATGGTCCAAGTATCTTGGTTGAAATATTCATAGGATGAATCCCACCTTAGGTGATTGAGTGTTGATGAAGAATTTTTTCACATTTGCATTGAAGGGAAAAGATTTAAATGTTATCCTCTTGAGAAACTTGTTATAGCGAGCTATGAAGTCCCTCGTAGTATCATTGGGGTCCCTTGTCATCTGAACCAATTGAACTATGAGGTATTGAATTTTTTTATAAAATTCAAACCTTTCTTCGAAACTTTTTTCAATGTCATCCCAGTTTATGATGGATCCATATGGTAGGAAATAAACCCATTCCTCTTCCTTTTCTTGCAGATATTCTAAAAAAAATCTCACAACAACATTTTCCTGTTCGATACCAAGAATTATGCATTATGTGATGATGACATAGATGTTCTCTTTGGGATGTTGTGTGCTACCACATTATAACTTTGGAAATTTCTTGCGGGAACTTATTTATAGGTCATGAAGAGTAGGTTCAAGAAAAAGTGGACCTATATTCCTTCCCAATAGAAAAATTGGTAGGGATATTTCTCCCTCTTATTCCATTTATTATTATTATTATTATTCTCCTTATCATATGCATTCTATGTTAAATGTTGGCTGAAAGATTGGAGAATCAAGAGGGTTTACATGTTTTGGACTCTATGGGAATTTTATTTTTGGGATTTTCATATTTTCATTCTTTTGGTTTTTTTGTAATATTTTTTTTTTTATGATTTTGAGGTTTTCATATTGGGTGTAGATTATGAAACATATTCCTTGTGGTGCACACCAAAAAATATTAGAAAAATAATTTGTTGGGTGGGAAAATTGTGAAATTTCACCAACGCTCTAGGACTAGACCCCTCTTCATGAATGGGGCAGCTCCATTTATTGAAAGAATGGAAATGAAAAATAATTATAAACTAGTTTTTGGGGTGTCTTGAAGATAGGGATCACACATGAATAATCCCCAAAACCTGTGGCAATTTCTTTTATATAATATAAGGGAGAAACAATTCTTAATAAGAGAGATAGAAGAGGGAAAAAGGAACAAAATTTTAGTCAATGAATAAAATATGAGAGTTAATTACATTAAAATAAGATTATTTTACTTTCATCAATGATAAGAAACCATTTACAAAGAAAGAGGAAAAATAAACAAGAAACACAATATATATTTTTATAATTATTGGAGGTAAAAAAGGGTTGAGGGGACCCTACCCCATACAAAGTATTACCATATCATTACAAAGAGGCCAAGGGATTTAGCATTGAAGCCCAACCAAAATCCAAAATCATCCCGAACCAAACAACTAAGAGAAACCAACACAAAACCAAGAAGTAAAATAACTAACAACAAAACAACTATGAACTAAAAATAGAAAACCATTATCCCATGTTTCTTCATCATTATTTTATCAGCTTCCCCACTGTATTCATAGAGCCATTCCATTCTTTGAAAAGGGAGGAGATAGTAGATTTCCAATACTTGTAGTTACGCTCATGAATCTCCACTTTGGGGCCTTTTCCTTCTTTTTCTTTTTCCTTTGCAAGTTCCATAGAATGAATCATCTATGATAAGAGTTTGAGGTGATCGATGGTGCTTTTAACATTGAGGAGATGGACATCACAAATATTTAGAATGATTTATTTCATCTTCAACATTTCCCTTTCCATCTCAAAGCTTATTTCATTAGCATTTTTGAGTTGTTCACTAAGAACAATACAAGATAACTTTTCCACTTTTTTAGTTAGTTCCCTCAGGTCCATGGACACAATATTAATCTTATATCTATTAATATCAGTATCTAACCTGCAATTATCAAATTTCTGCATGAAGGCATATGATTTGACTGCAGTGTCCTGGGTGGTAAACAATTCATTTTAGGCATTTTTAAGAGTATGAATGATTTCAATGGCCTCCTCTGAGTTCTTTGAATGCTTTCCCTCATAATTATATGAATCTTTCTCACTCTCAATCTCATCAGTGCTTTCCCCTTCTGTTGTATCTCTATCCTTACTGGAAATAGAATGGGTCAAGTTTCCTTCTTGGTTCTCGCCTGAGTCTAAGATAACCTCCACTTCCTCAAATGTCTTTGGGGCTTGTTCATTTCTTGACTCAACCTTTACTGAGGTTAGATCAAGTTCTTTTTTCCAAAATTTTACTAATCATATCCCTACTAAAACTTCCTACCTTAGGCTCTGAACATTCAGCAGCTGAAGCCCCAAATTTTCCATTTTTTCCCAAAAGGGGAATTCCCAACCTGACAAGAGATTTGATGAGGCCTTGGTGTAATGGTAAGGTGAAGGTTCCTTTCTCGACCATGGAAATAGATTTTGAGAGGGAAGTATACAAGAAGAAGGGGAAATTATAGGGCTTAGCATTACGGACATGGTTCAACATAGGGAAGTGATATCCATATATCAATTTGTATCGCCCTTCTAAGGTAATGTATTCCATAATCAACTTAGAAATTTATTCAAAAGGAGGGGGGAAATTTCCCTGAGAAAAACCATTATGGAGAGAGACAGGAACCCCTTTACCTTGCATAAAGCATTTGATCTCTATGGTGTAGTACAAATTAGGTTTGTAGATGCATTTTCCCCCTAAAGCTAAACCCATAAATTTGGCAATAAGCTTGGGGGTAATGGCGAAGGAAACGTTACCTACCCGAACATGGCCTTCTTTCCAATTTTTTTCCACAGCTTCACTCAAATTTTCATCAAAGCCATGAAAGATGTTGAAGAAGGGTAACATTCCCACCTATTCAAGTAGGATCTCAGTTTATGTAGATATTTCCTATATCTTGCTCGATTTTGTTCACACTAAGTCACCCCTTGTTCTTCTAAAAATGTTCTTATTTTTGTTCTGAGAATGGTTACCTTCCCCAATCTTATCATCCCATTTCCCAAAATCAAAATGATCTAACCTTCCCTTGTTAGGATTTGAAAGGAGAATTTGCATGAGTTCAGAGATCATGAAAAAGTGATGTCACAAGTCTGAGGAATTATTGCCTCCTCATTAGTAGGTGTAATATTAGGGATACCTTCCCTCTTCATGATTTCTTTATATTTTTCTTGCATATTATTAAGATCCTAGACCACCTAAAGACCCCTTGTGTCCACCCCCATATTGGCCCCCATATTGGCCATAAAATTAGCTAGAGTGTTTCCTTTATGATACACATGTTGAAAGCATATAACCTTAAAAGAGGATAATAAAAGATTAGTTTTATTGATGAAGTCATCAACAGAAGTAGAAGGTTGGGATTTTCCTTTCAAACATGAGATGATATGTAAAGATTCCCCTTCCACTTCAAGGTGTTTTAAGCCTTTCTCCTTGGCTAACTTCGCACCCTAGAACATCGCAACAACCTCTGCAACATTGTTTGATTGAAATCCTAGGTCAAAGAAATAGGAAAGAAGAAATCTTCATTGAGAATCACAAAAGACACCTCCTCCCCCTACTTTCCTAGAATTACCTTTCACTACCGCATCAAAGTTGAGTTTAAAGGAACCTTCCCTAGGATTTTTCCACTTAATCCCCACACGAGGATTAACCCTATTCGGTTTGGGATCACCAATAATGTTTCAATTCTTTAAGAAGTGTTGTTCATTGTTAAGAATTTCCATTTCAGTTTTCCTAAGGATAGAAAAATTATTTCTAACAGCCTGTAGGATTTTGTTTATAGTCAACCTAATGGGAAGTTTCTTGTTTTTGAAGATCCTTTTGTTTCTTTCTGTCCATAATTCCCACCAGTGGTGACCCAAGATCATGACCCAGAGATTTTTTA
Organism: Taxus chinensis; assembly: GCA_019776745.2. Taxonomy (NCBI): domain Eukaryota; kingdom Viridiplantae; phylum Streptophyta; class Pinopsida; order Cupressales; family Taxaceae; genus Taxus; species Taxus chinensis. Next base: position 237,304,348 of record CM034146.1, read on the forward strand.
GCCCTTGATTGAAGAAAGGACAATTACATTGATTCCAGGCATCCTTTATCTCTTTAAGGATTACCCAGTAAACTGAGAAGCATCCCATAATAGAAGAGAGCATTAGATGGGTGAAAGGACATTCCAAGAACAAGTGATTCATAATTTCCATATTCACTTCACAAAGAGAACATCTATTGGCCATCTGGAATCCTCTTTTAGAAAGATTATCAAGAGTAAGAATTCTATTTATTACTGATAGCCAACTGAAAACATTAACCTTAGGAATTATGTTCTTGTTCCAAATATTATCAGCATTTAAATATTCTTCTCTAGTTTCTCTCTCAAATAAAAGGGAGTAGGTAGATTTGACAGATAAATTACCATTTTGTTCTTTATCTCAGACAATTCTATCTTGGTCCTTATTGTTAGAAGATACATAATTTTTTAGAAAATCATTAAGCCTACTCAAGTGTTCATTGAAATCCTGTTTTTCTAATTCCATGAGTTTCCATGTTTGAAAGTTATCTTCATCAGCCATATAGTTATTGATTTTTTCCCCATATTTATCTTCGAGATGTCTATAAATTTGGGGGAATTGGTCTTTAAGGATAAAATTCCTAGCCCATTTATCTTTCCAAAAGCATATCTCATTTCTTTTTGCTATTTTCCACTTACTGCCCCTAGCCACAATTTCTTTTTCCCAATTAATAGCTTTCCATATGCATGAAGCATTGAAGGATGCATGTTTAAAAATCCATCTATTCTCATTAACATCCATCTAATATTTTTTCTTTAGAATTATGGTCCAAACTCCATTTTAATTTGTTAACCTCCAACCAATTTTCGCAAGAAGGGATTTGTTTATTTCCAACCAGTCTCTAAGACCAAGTCCCCCTATCTTTTTGGGTTTACAATCTCTTTCCCAAGCCACCGATGGGATTATTTTTTGCTTTCTGTTCCACTCCATAAGAAACGTTTTTTGATTTTTTCCAATTTTTCCCCAACACCTATAGGAATTTGATAGAGGGACATGACATACACCGAGAGACTCAGAAGAGAACTAATGAGAAGGGTTATTTTTCTAGCATGGGATAACACATTAGCTTTCCATCCAGTAAGTTTTCTTTCAAACCTTTCAATTAAGACATTTAATTCCAAACTAGAGGGTCTCTTACCTCCAAGAGGGATTCTTAAATAAAATATGGGGAAATATTTATAGTCACATTCCATAATTTCAGATATCTTCTTAAGATGACTATCCATGGAGTTAAGGAAGAAGAGAGAGCTTTTTATGAAGTTTACCATTTGTCCCGAAACTTCCATATAGTGATCTAGAAAAGATTTTATTTTCTTGGCTTCAGGAATTGATGCCTCCCCCACTAAGAAAGTTTCATCAACAAAATTCTAGTGTGACAAATTTTCCATTTCCCTTTTCGGGGAAATCCCTTTGATTAAGCCACTTTAAGTTTCAACATTTAGTCTTCTACTTAAAGCTTCCACCATAATAATGAAGAGGAAAGGAGAAATGTGATCCACTTGCTTCAAACCTTGATAGCTAGAAAAAAAACCAAAGGGGGCACCATGAATGACAATTGGAAACTAGACATTAGAGATACATGCCTTAACCAGATTTCTAAAGAACACATCAAAGCCAAACCTGTCAAGGATATTTTCAAGAAAGCTCCACGAAACCTTGTGATAAGCTTTGGCCATATCCAGTTTTAAAAACAAAGTTACCTTCTTACTGAGCTTAGCCGAGTGAATAGTCTCTTTGATTGTGATTATCCCATCATGTATTTGGTGCCCAATGAAAAAACCCCCTTGTTGATTAGAAATGATAGAGGGGAGTAACAGTTACAGATGGAGAGCCATAATTTTTGTGCAAATTTTATAGGATGTATTGCATAGACGTATAGGTCTGAAATCTTTTAATTCCATGGCATTACAACATTTCGGAACCAAAGCCAGAAAGGTATAGTTCATGTCTGTTAGCATAACTTTCTATCTGAAAAATTCCTTCAGAACTGCAAAGACATATTTTTTAATTATGTCCCAAAAGTGTTGAAAGAAGAAGGCTTGGAAACCATCCAGACTAGGAGCCTTCTAAGGATTAAGGTGTTTTACATTGAATTCCAATTCCTCCATTGAAGGGATCACTAAAAGCATTGAATTATCTTCATCAGAAACCAAAGGAGGAACGCACTTTAAGAATTCTTGCTCTTTAATCAAATTTGGATCACAATTATTAGTAAGCGGGTTTTGGAAGAAGGAGATAGCCTCTTTACTTATTTCATCTTTTTCTTCCACCATAACACACTCTTCTTTCCTAATTCTATTAATTTTTTTAAAGCTTCTACATTTTAGAGTAGACAAAAGAAATAATATTTTATTTTTATCCCCTTCCTTTAGCCATGAAATTTGGGATTTTTGTCTCCAGAAGATTTCCTCTTTGCCCAAGATGTTGTGGTATTCCACCGGGAGGGAATGTTCCTTTTCATGGTCCTCTATCTCCATCTCAGAATCCCATCTCTCTGTCTGTCTTTGAACATTCTACATTTCAGCTGTGATTTCTGTTTTCTTTTGAAAAATATTTCCAAAGATTTTTTATCCTAGGATTTGAGATGAAATTTACAATTCTATAGTTTTTTTGAAATTCTATACATCATTGTTCCTTTAACCTTAAGTTTCCATCAATCATTAATGAGGGCATTCAGTTCCTCACTCTGGAACCACATGTTCTCAAAAGAGAAGGGGGTTCTTCTTCTAGATGGACTCTTGATTTGTAAGAGAATAGGGTTATGATCATATCATATCCGAGGAAGAGAGAAAAAAGAGATATCCTATTTTAACCACTCTTCTGAGACCAAAACCCTGTCTAATTGTACTTGAATATGTTGAGTTCCAAATCTTCTATTAGACCAAGTTAAATTGCTGCCTTTAAGATCAATATCATGGAGTTGTGAGGAATTAATAATTTCATTAAAATCCTCCATGCCAACTGTAAAATCCTTAGATCCTCCTTTTTTTCCCCCAGAGTCTAGGGGGTATTGAAACCCCCCATAACAATCCATCTTGAACCTTTGATAGAAAAATTAAACAAAAGAAGGTGATGCCAAATATTTTTCCTTTCTTTATGAAGGGTAGGAGAATAAAAGTTAGATAAAACCCATATATTTCTATTTTTAAGATCTTTCATCATCACCGCCATATGATTATCTCTTTTGACCAAGAGAGTTCCTTCATAGTGGGATGGATTCCACACCACAGCTAAGCCTCCCAAGGATCCTTTCAAACTAACAACAAAGGCTTTATAATTATTCCAAAAAGACTTCCAAGAACTTAAAAAGAGGTCTTCTTTCATTTTAGTTTCTTTTACAACTAACACATCAATTTTCTGTCATTCAATTATGTCTTTGACAATCCTCCATTTCACAGGGTTATTGATCCATCTACCATTCCACGAGATGTAATTCATTTTTGAATATTGGGTTTATTTTTCTTAAATACCTTTTGGTCTAAATAAATCTGCTTCCCATAATCTATATCCGTTTGGGTTGTTTTTTCCTTGATTCAAATTTTCTAGGCCTACCTTGTTTACTAATAAAAATTTCCACATTTATAGGATTCTCAATCTTATGAGATTTAGGAGGGGAGAATATTGAGGATTCCCCCTTTTCCCCCCTTGTGTCCACTTTTCTTTTTCCTGAGAGGTTTTTTTCCCTAGAGATTGCTTTATTTCCCGGTGTTATTTCTTCTTTCTTCTCTTCCATTGTCTTGATTGGGGACATATTAACATTCATAATTTTCTCCAAGAAGAGGTTACTTGCATTTCTCCATGTCATCCCTCACCCGCATGGGAGTCCAGACTTACCTTCTACCCCAAATTTTCTTCACCCTTACTTTTTTCCTTTACAATTTCCTCCAAAACATAGTCCCCCAACTCCCATTATTCCTTTAAATTTTGTTCAATATTAGTTGGTTCCTTAAGAATGTCCTCATTCCATATTGAGATTAAAATATCTATTTTCCTAACCTTCATGAAACCCTTAACAAGTTCTTTCACTTTTTCCCCTACCTTAGAATCCGATCAGGACAGAAATTTTGATTTCCTTCTGTTGACCACCAGGGTGAACCATCCTCATCCATTTCTGTGGCAAATTTAATTGGATTTTCTTTAACCGCATGTTCCTTTATTATCAAAGGAGAATATCCTTTCTCAAGATATTTGGAAAAATATTTCCTGTGATCAACAACACTTTGCATTAGGCCTTTCCCTTTTTCCCCTTTATGTTCGTTTCCTAGCGTTGTTATATACATTTTGGATACCTTGAACTTACAGTTCTGGGAAGAGTGACCACAACCATTGCACTTGGATAATTTCATAGGGGAAATTTCCATTTCAATATTTTTCTCCCAAATCGTTAGACAAGACTTTAGTTTGATACTGTTGGGAATATCCTTATATGTTATTGTATAAATACAAAAACGAGCACAAATAAGTCTAGTCATATGGATGGTAGCATTATCTATTATGACCAAATATCCCAAGGAGTTTGCTATGCCTTTGACAGTGTACTCATGCCAAAATTCAAAAGGAAGGTTAGGAAGGCGTATCCAAACAGGAAATTGGTTCAAATTTTCCTTTTCCAGGTTGAAAGTAGGTTCCCACTTCCTAAGATACCATCCAGATTTCCCCCAAAACCAGGGTCCTTATTTCAGAACCTTCTGCGTATCCTCTTGGGTATTAAACCTAGAAATGAAAAAACCATTAGTAAGAGAACTTACCTCTAAGTTTCCTTTAGTAATCCACTTCAACTTAGCCCATCTTCTAACAACGTAAATATTGGGTATCCCACCTACCCACTTCCCCACCAAAGATTTGTTTAAATTTTTCGTAGTATGTTGCAAAAGTAGGTCTGGGATTTTAGGATTACTTCCAGAAACCTCCTTAACAGCTTGGAGAAAGAAATTTTTTGTTTTTCAAGGCTGATCCTCCATTTCTAACTTTATTCGACCATGAATTTAGAGATTTTGCACGAGTGCTCTGATCCTCTTGATCATCGACCCCATCTATCTCACATTCCTTGAGATTATCCAACTGAACCTTTGATCTGGGAGGGATTTCCCTTCCATCACTTTCCCTCTCAAACAAATTTAAAATCTCTTCCCCGTTCCTTTCCATATTTAATTTTCAAACAACTTTAGGTTTGCTATAATTTATTAAGCTTATCATCTCAAGTAAGAAACACAAATTTTTATTGCATCATGTTACACAATTTACAATGCTCATGGGGTAAAAATTGAGATGCAGATAGAATATTAATAGATAAAAAATAGAGTAATTGAAGGAACTTGTTTCTATAACTACTATGAGAGATAGTAAATATGCATTAACCATCCTTTTATAGCTTTTCGATCTGACTCTTTTTCTACCACCCATATGACTCTTCATGTTCCTATTCTATCCATGAATTTTCATTATACTAGGAAAGAATAAATTAATTACCCCTTATAAAATTTTAGGAATGAATTTTACATATTTCAAATATTACATAGTCTCTATAACAAATAAGACAAAAATTCATGATCATGTATAATGAGGAATTATAAGAAACAAAGAATAGAATGAGAGAGGAGATGAAGGATGCTCCTGAGCATAGATGGAGGTTTCTCTAACCTCAAAGAAGACAAGGATAAAATTTTATGTTTATGAAGATAAAAACTTGAACCACAATGACTTTCCAAAACACTATGATGATCTTCCAATGAATGTTGGTTCTTTGAAACTTTTCCCCTTCTAGACCTCACTAGAATGATGCACCTTTGTAGCATACTTGAACTTCCATGAATGAAGATGTGATGATCATTTTATTATTTAATATAATGAAGGTTAAACTTCCTCACTTGAAAAAATATTGAAAACTTTTTGACACTACAATTCCTCAAAACTATCAAGTCATTAATATAAATTCAGACTAATGCCTTGCATATTTCGACAATGGGATACCAATCCTTGGTGAGATGGAGAAACCAATGAGATATGGTGAATAATAACTCAACCATGTAATTAATTAAGGTGAGAAAAATAATAAAACATTATTTCCACTTATGATCAACACATCCAGAGAAGTGAGAAACACACCGAGACTAGAAAGTTCCACTGTAACAAAAATTGGAAACTGAGAAGGATCCTTTTCTATTTCAGAAGAAATGCAAATTTTTACCCTTTTGAAAGAATTAATTTGACTTCAATGAAGGTTGAAACTAGTGAGGAATGGATGATGAACAACCATAATGATTTTTATCCTTTTTTGGATACTTACTTTTTTAGTAAGTGCTTCTTGGGTGCCTAGTTTTGGAAATTTCACCGAATGTTCAGTTTTGAGAGCTTCTCCTCTTTGGGTAATGATCTTAGTGTGTCATTTCCATTCATTAATTTTTCCTACTACCCTTATTAATTTCATGTAACAGTGACTTATTAAATATATATATTGGCTACATGGTTTCAGATTAGTCCAAAAAAAATCTCAAAACATTATATTTCTCATTGGGATGCTTTGCTCAAATTTTCAGTGTTTTCACTCATTTGAGTCTTCATGAATTCAAAAAGGAAACCTACAGGTCTACATGTTCTTCACTTGACAAATAAAAATGACATAAAATAACAGTCCCCTGTAACTTTAATTCAACTCATTTTCATGAGGAAAGAAGGGGCGCATAGGAAATATTATTCTAGGAGGATCTCATGCTTTGATTTTTAGATTGTTTAGCTCACTGAAACTCCGAATTTTTGAGGAAGAAGATTTATATCACTAAAATTTTGTGATGACCAAAAACAATTGAGGAGGGAATCAATAGGGATGAGTTTTGGATCTTCTTAAATTTCATTTCAAGAGGAGTGGTCAGACAAAATTTCATAGAAAAAATAGAGTTATAAAGAGTGAGATATTACCAAAAATATGTTTCCAGGCATGGGGTTTCTTAGAAAAATTCAGAGCATGAGGGAAGGGAATTTATGAAAAATGTCTCTAAAATGCTCAAGTTCATTTAACTATTCAAACACAAACTATGGTTAGGAAAACCCCACCTCTTGGTTTACATGTACTTCTTCTCTTTAATCTGGGATGGGGTTGATAATTTCAAAATGAGGTAAGTGAGTCTCCATTGCACCTTACCGCATTTGGTAAATGGTGCAATAGTGAAATTTTCACTACAGTGGCCGATGAACGTTTTCAACAGGTGTAACGATTAAATTTTCACCATAGCACTAGAAGTGTCAAGTTTTTCATTGGGGAGGGGGCTAGTTTGCCTCCAAGGTAGTTAATACTTATGTAGAACACAACATGGTAAATTAAATAAATAAATTAATATGCCTCCAAGGGGTTTCACTTTGCAGCACCTGATGTAATTTTTCACAAGGTGCAATGGTGCAATTTGCACTAAAACACCACAAGGGTCAAGTTTTTCGTGGGGAAGGGGACTAGGTTGCAACCTAACCACCAAAGATGTCACTTAATTGATGAAAGAGTATCTCCTCCATGGGATTAAAAAAAAATTCACCCATTTCACATTTAAATGATGTGAAAAGGTGAAAATATGATTGTAACATTGTATAGTGTGTCCTAGACATTTTAGTAATCCCGCCTTCACCAACAACTGCCAGAAATAAATATGAAAGAGAAATATTTGACCCCGGAGCTTCCAATAGAGATTCATGGAAAAAAAATATATGATCTTGAATATGAAATTCCTATTGAGAACAATGACAAAAATTTCAGGAGCCAATTATTCATATAATTAAAAATTACTCCACTTTATTATTCTGGTCAAGCCTGTGCAGTAGAAGGTCAAACTGCCACTAGAGAGAATAATTAAATTTTTTATATATTATCATAGGATAAATGTATAAGTTTTAAATAAATTCAATTTTTGTTTTGAATCAAGTATCAAAACCCTTTGGAAATCCCTTAATTCTCATTTTAATCTCCAGAAGTATCAGAGATCTTCACTTGCATTGTCGGGTTAATATCTCAAAATTCTAAAGAAAAAATCTCCCAAAACAATTTACAATGTGAAGTAGATATTTTCATACTTCAAATGAGTGTTTTTTAACTTCACAAAGTTACATGAGGCTCCTGAACCAACTAGAACAAGATCACTAGATTTTTGACTTCTTTCATTTCACTGTATTGTGCTATAAGTAGCCCAGTGTTGCATAGTTTGTCCCTAAACCTGATTTTATTTGAGAATATTCAGAAAAATAACTCTAATGGTATCATATATCAATTAAAAAAATATTTTATGCATTATCTCTTCTTGGTTCGTCTCTAGATGGTGTTCACTAGGTGCAAAAAGCCTGAAAATAGGTCTTTTTGGGAGTTTTCGAGCATTTCCTTCAATTTGGATCACCATGAACGCATGGAATGCTTCCCACATCCTTACCTTCTCATGAAAAAAAATTAAAAATCTTTTTATCACATCCTTCTCCGTGATTATTGGGTTTACATAGTTAGATATAGGATGGAATGTATATTATCGTACATTGAGTTATTCCTTTTAAACATTTGAGCGATGTTGAAATTATAATAGAGGAATATATCTTTATTATTTAACATAGCTATACCAAAATAAAAATTAATTATTTAATTTCCATTTTAGCTAATTATAGTTGTTGCATGCATGAAAATATAAGATTTAGGATGCTTGGTATTAGACAGAAGACTACTATGTTTCATCAAATGATGCTTGATAGTTTTTTGAATCACAAGAGAATTAATAAAAAAATGAGGAATAAAACATGATAATTTTTTTTGATGAGTGTGATAAGTGCAAATCATATCTGAAATATCACATCAATTAAGCTAGTGATCAACCATAATTCCAAGAGCCCCTAGTTATTAATCTAATATTTTTATAAGTGAGATTGATGGTAAAATATGTATTGTATAACCTGTAATAATAAATCCCAAGATTTTATGTTTTCTTTGTTAATAAATTAAAAATTTAATTATAGGTACATTAATTATTAAAATCATATCCACTTGTAATAACACACCCCACTATTTCTTATTTATTTAATAAATCAACAAGGCTAATATATCAAAATCATAACAAGATATGTCTATTTTCGCATGACAAATAAGAGGATACTAATAAGAACTAGAATGCCTATGTGAAAACAAGTTAAATATGAATAAAATATGACTCAAGCTGAAATTTACTATCCACTAATAATATGTGGTTAACATGAAAGAATCCATTATAAGTTTAAGTGACACATGCATGCCCATCATACATGTTTTTAAGATTAGGACCCCCAAATACTCGTAAAAAAGGAAATGATGAATATAAGACTAAATTTAGTCATATATTCATAGAAATGGAAACCAAAATATTTGGGATGGTTTTATCATTATTTAAACTTGATTTAGGTGTAAATCTAGTGAATTTCACTCTAACTAGCACTTCTATTTTAAAAATATATTTTTTACAAAACCAAAGAAATATCTCAAAAATAATTAAAATTTATCTCCTAAAAATAATAAGAAAAACTAAAACTAATAATAAGAATAATTAATTAGGTTCCAATATTGTAATCATGCTCAAAATTTTCCCCTTTGATTGAATGATAAGAAATATATTTAATATCTTTAATTATTTCACGAACTTGTTGCAAGAAAATGTTTGCAATGTAACTTTTTGTGAACCCTAAAAAAATTCTTACAAATCACGGTGGCGAAAATGAAGAGGATCTTAGAGGAGGCACAGATCCTCATGGAATTTTTTTGGATGACAAGGGAATGAATGGATTGGTGGTGGCTAACACTGAATTTGGAGTTATTACTAGTGAAAAGAGTCACTACGTAAATACTCCTGCGAATCCTCTATATCTATTGGGAATCCCTAACCCTTACCAAGCACAGAGCCATTACGGTGGAAAGTGTAGGAAAGAGGTGTCTTTTTTATATCATTAGGAAAATAGGGAGGCAACCCACTCACATGGATCGATGATTGGTGGTCCTTCATTTGTTGATGTTGTATCCAAGAAGACAAAGATTAGTGCAAGGACTATTGACAAGCTCTTGAAACTCTCTCAAGAGACCCCGACACTAAAAATAGAGGAGGATCTGCTAAAAAATATTTTCAAGGAGGATGAAAACATTTCCTAGCTTGGTCTCATATGTAGGTTTCATAACTTTTGTCCAAAAATCTCTCATCTCTATGACTGGGTTGCTCAAAAATGGAGAGAAATGATACAAGGTAGGATTGAAATTTATCCTTGTGCTAAATAATATTTCATTATTGTCATGGAAACCCTTGAAGATATAGATTTAATTTTTAATCAACATTAGTTTTGGGGTGAATAATGGCTCATGTCCAAGCCATGGTATTCACATTTTGATCCTTTAAAAGACTCCTTTGATACCTACCCAGTCTGGGTTCGCATGTTAGGTCTCTCACTTCATCTATGGAACATATCATGTTTGATTGCTATAGGGGATACTCTAGTTTGATGTGTGGATGTTGATGATACTAACTTCGTTCAAACCCGCACTACTTATGGACGAATCCTTGTTGATCTTGATAACTTTAAAGCCTTAGCAAAAAAATCAATTTGTAGATAGATGAAAGACTCTAGGTGCAAAAGTTAGATTATGAGGGTCTTTATTTTAGATGTCAGAGTTTATTCAAAACTGGTAATGTTAAATAACATTGTGAACATGTTTGAAATAAAAAGCACTTAGAGGTGGGGGTGAACTAGTGAAAATCAATTTTTAACCTTTAAATATTCTTAATTATAACCAAAATCACACCATGAACCAAAATAGAGTGCATGTAAAATGAAAAGTACATAAGAAACCAAATTTATGGTGGGAAAACCTTAAAGGGAAAAAATCCACTGAAATCAAAATATCTATTTAGGAACACCCATTCAAATTTCTTAAACTGATTTTACCTTGTTTGAGCACACACTCAAACTATGAATCACCCACTAGATTAGTTTAATGAGCTAAAACTTACAAGGATATCCTACCCCTGTAACCCAAGTACCCATTTAGGAAACAAACACAATGACATTATTTCAACTTGATCATTTAGTTCCATGTTTCTTACTCAACTAATCATGATCCTTTTCTACTTCTTCACAATTTACCTGTTCCTCTGATTCATACCCTTTCAAGAATATATACAAACTAATCCTGATATAGTTATATATTAGAGCCTCAAGTGTGTCTCTGATCTATGTTTGATGATTCCTTTCTCATCTCATGAATTTCTTGTCCTTATTTCCTTTAATACATTGTTCTTGCATTGATGAATAACACCTTGATGTAGTGAATCCTCTGCCTTTTATGTAACAGCACACATTTACTTTTCTCTCCTTTATAACCATGTCACCTGATATTATTATGAATATTAAAATTTCATTATTTATCAACATTCAAAGATCCATTCACTTTATACTCTGATTATTTTAATCACTTTATTCTTGACTCATATTCAACTCCTCTCTAGTTTCTTGTGTATGTTGTTTCCTTCATCTCAACACCTGATGCTTGAACATATGATGTGATAATCCATGTACTCTTCCTCTACGAATTGAATCTTATAGGAACCTATTATCCTCATCAAGTATTTGAAGATTCTTACAAGATTTCAACTCCTACTTGTGTGATTTCAAAGGTAATATTTTCATGATGCACACTTCATTATTATTTTGTTGAAATCTACACATAAAATTTATTTTGCAAGAAAGAATTCATAATTTAATAAGCTACCTAAAAGAACCAATTCATAGCTTGGTCTCATTTCATACACATTTCATACATTAGTAAATCTTTATCTATATCAATTAAATATTCAAATTTCTCTTCAAAAACTTTAACTAACACCACTGTCTCTTCAGATTACACCGTATATGATAGGAAGACTTGTTAGATTTCAAAAAAATATATAATTTTTCAACTATCAAATCTCCTCAATTTCACCCCTTTGCAAGATTTCAAGATTATACAAATGAGTTCAAATAAAGTGACTTAGCATATTTTTCTTTTATGAGATCAATGAATAATTTTCAAGAGAAGTATATGACAAAGGAAACAATTTTATTTACTCATACTTATAACTGATCTTTGAAAGAGACAAGATCATAAGGATCTCTTCCTTCCACTTCCAGGGTGCTAAGATTGTTTTGAGATAATTAATAATGTTTTCAACCAGACTTTTTAACTTCCAATGTTATGAATTCTTATAACTCTGCAATTTTGTCTCTTGTACAAGTTTCTCAATCTTTTGACAATTTAACTTTGTAGAATCATATTAAAATTATGTAGAGAACCTCTAACCCTCCATTTAATCATTTAGGACCTGATCCACTAAAAAAATATTCTTGATTTGTAAGAAAATGGTTTCTAATCATGTTGATACTCACAAAAATTGACTGTACAACGCTTCAAAATATTGTGCTAGAAGTTTCTCATAGAATAATTAATCATCCTCTCTAATACTTTTTGACAACACTTTATAAACCTCTCACAGATATTTCCTCTAATTTTCTTGGCTTATGGTGGGGAATAAATTCTTATTCAATAAATTGTTTCTTATCAAAACCTTAGATTATGGTTACAGCAAGTATATGGCTTATGAGCACAAAAATTTTGTTTTCTTCCATAATGGTGAGTGAAGTTCACAAATTTAAGATTATTTGGATTTTTATGAGAGTTTCACATCTCCTTCATCTCTCCATTTTATGTAACATGACTTCAACACCCTTTTAGAAGCAAAAAATGTGGTGCACAGACATGTAAAGGATAAAGAAATTACTTTAAAGAACAATTTAGTCATAAACCATAACAATTTAAGGAATTTTTGTGACTTATGAGAACTACAAAACATTACATAGGAACTCTTTATCACTTGTAATCATGTAATAATTATTGAACCAACATCTTTTAGTGGTTTAACTTGATTGCACACAAAAACTTCCCTTCAAGACTCCTATCCCCAATTATGAAGACTAACACCTTCATTATTTTTCTTACTGTATTTTTGCTTGATGGATATAGTTTCTCTAGAATCTAAATATGATGAAAATTATGGTCTGGAGTAATAACTTTAAATTGAGCGCCCAAATTAGTTTCTTCATGGAGAATTTTAACAATATCTTCTTGATTTCACCTTCCTGGAAAGCAGGGAGTAAATAAATTTTCACCTTTAATTTCACTTGAAATTCACCTAAGTTAATCTAGAACCTTTAAAGTGACCCATGGAAAGATTCCATACCCCTTTTGTATAATTCTACATCCTTTTGTTTCTATCAATTTGGAACACAGTCTAGGAGAGAGAAAACAAGTGTTTGAAAAATGTTCATAACGTTTCAAATACACATCCTTTTGAAAACTAATTTTTGCACCTGATTTCTAAAAAAATTTACTCCAAAAATTCCTTCTATAATTTATCTGAATAAGTCTCAATAATTTTGTTTGACCCTTAAGAAGCTAGACTGCTCCAAATGCACTTCTCAAAAAAGGTTGTTTTAGTAAATCTTGAATAACTCAAAAATTCCTCTATAAAATCTGACGAAATTTGATATGGAGCATTACAAGACAAATATTTATCATCATATCCCATGATGGTAATTATCCCAATTTTTCCCTATGAATCTAAACTCAATATCATTTTCCTTTGAGAACACAACTAGGTCTCAAGAATGGGTTATCTGTGGTTAACTTATTAGTTTTGAGCTCCAAAAAATAGAATTGAGACTTTGTTTGTTCTCAAAAACATTCCCTATAAAACATTACCAAAGTTGCTCCCATACTATAAATAGCTTATCATGATCTATGGAATACCTTCACACCTCATCATGCTCAAGGAATAGACCTAAATGGGATAGTTTAAACTTAGACCTTCATCAATTGACTTGATATTCATTGTAGAAGCTTGTTATCATGCTTAACATCAAAATACCTGACCTATGTCACATATTAACTATTCATACCTTCCATGGCCATGCTCCCAATGGACTCTTGCCTCACCAACCAAGCCTACTGAACAGTGAGACCATGATGAACTCTCTCTCGACTAGTCTCACTTTCACTCCTTTTCCATGAATGCCACTTGACATCAATGACAACACCAATGACTAGAGTTCAAAAAACTCCCCACCTTTCATTCATTACAACCTCTCTCAGAAACCTATAAGATTTTATGGAAAAAACTAGTATACCTAGTTTTTGGTTGCATACCCTCTATCTCTCCCCATTTGAAATCATTAAAAAAGGTGTCTTGGTTGCATGACATAAACCAATGGTAGTTAATAAAAAATAAAACCATGAGCACTTAACCTTACTTGTCCACAAGCTCTCCCCATTAGATGAGTGATCTCTTCACTGAGCTCTTCAGACTTCCTTCAACTCCCCATGAGGGGACAAGCACATTCTTTAGTTGCACATAACTGTTCTTATCCAAACAAATTCATTGATGAACTTAAACATGAACTACCACCTTAAATAATCAAATTCTACCTTCCACGGTCATTTAGGGCTCATGTACACTGTATTTCTCTATAATTGTTCATTTGTACCTCTTTTCATAGCTAAGAAGTAAAATTTTATCTTTCTATGATCACTCAATACATAGTAGACATTCTATGACTCGGTATTTAGAGGGGATCATATTGATTTTTACCTATGAACATGTGCTCACTCTTCAAAAATTATATAATATTTTTTTAGATCTTAAGTCATGGTATTAGACCTTTTGAGCTTGAAAAACACTCTCTGACATCATTCAAACCTTTGGTGCGCTGGAATCAACGTTGTCAAAAATTATACCCTTAAGCAACTTCTTTTTAGCATACATGCGTTATAGATCCCAGCCATGGTAGAATCAATTACTTGATGTAGATTCCACATGAGATTTTTACTTGATATCATCTATACCCTTGATAGTCTCAATCTATGTCTAGTTAAGCATTGTTCAACACTCATACACATACATGTCAGACCATTTACTATACTTAAAATTATGTTCTTATAAAGGGGTATTCCCTTCACCCCTAGATTGATGAATGAGATTCACACAAAACATGCTTATACACATGCTTATGTGAACTATAGGAAAACTGCTACAGAACACTGGTATATGCTCCATATACCTCCATGATCACTAACGATCTCACTCCTGTATAAAATCTCAAGAACTGTAGGTTAGGACTTCCAAGTACTCACATATAGAAATTTGATTTTAATTGATTTAGATAGACCAATTTAACTTAGAAACACCTATTACTCTTGATGACTTCAATGAATCAGATTCATACTTCGTATGTAACTTGATATAATTTTATACTTGGGAGGTGTAGAATAACACATTTGCTGCACAGTAGTTATCTAACCTTTGTCACTTTACAATGGGCTAACTTCATTATGTACTGAGTAGCACTTTTATATTTACTTAAGAACCAATATAGACAGATCATGTCATTAAAACATTCAATCTAGCACAGTTGGGAGAACCATCATAAAGGAGACATCCCAACTTTCAATGAATATCATTTTACATATTATAAAACTCGTAGCAATAGAACTTTTCAAACTACAGCTCTGTCAGAACCATCTTGTGAAATTGAATGTGACAAGGGTTATGAGACCTCTTAATTGCATCAGTTCCACATGATTCATAGAAAGTTCTTGTACAAAATTTCAGCCTTTGACACCTTCATTCTAGTCATTCGAATACCTCATTCCATATCACCACTGTACAAATTAATGTATCAAACTGTAGCATCTGAGTCAGAGAGGTAAATCTAGAATGCACAAATACTTTATTATCCTTATAACCTTGACTCTTATGGTTATAGACAATATTCACCATCCCAAGCACAAATGATCTTGTTTGGAGATATAATTGGAATTTTATTACTGAATCATCCTTGTATTCATTTTTCTTACCTCATGAGATTGCATCAATAGTACACTATGTCTTCAGATAAATTCTCAATGCTCCAAAGCAAACTTTACAACCTTACATACACAACATTTATCATACAAAATGTTAGTTTAGCATTTTTGCACACTATTGATAAAACTTTACCTTCTATAAACCATCCTTTGTCACTTTACCTATAGAATTATTCTTGGTTTCCAAACCTTCTTTCCATTTAGTATCACAATATTTCAAAAGATTTAATTTAAAATTTTCTTTTACTCAACCCTTCTTCATATAAATTCTACTCAAATCCTGGGATATTTAGTCCCTTTGAATAAACCTATCTAAACAAGATGTGAAGAAATATATTTATATATGATAGCTAATTCATTCTTGAAAAAAATTATTTCAAGAACAATTTTTGACCATCTATCATCTTGTAATCATGCATTTGTATTCTCAAATGCTTCTAAAATAATGTCTACACATTCACCATCCTTCATTATCAATTCATACATTTCTTATTAATCTTGTCAAACTTCCATATGCACTTGAAAACACTATAGAGAGCACACATTGTATCCATAGATCAAAGTACACCCTTACACACTTTACAAATGAAATCAATTTTGTTAGAGATATTGATCATATTTTTTAGTCACCTACATCACTGGAGAAAATAAATATCTTTTTCTCTTCGAAGAAATACCCGTTAAGAAAAATTATCATCTTCCTATGAATTTAAGAAACACAAAGAGATTTGATACTTTATGCCTGAGAAACACCTTGAGCTTTAGAACACCATTGATACTCTTGAGATCACATAAATACAACCTTTCTAACTAGAGAATATTTTTCTCAAGAACTAGACTGAGACACTACAACTTCTCTTCAAAGAAATAAATCAACAAATCTTCCTCAGAATAACCTGACTTTGAGAATCATGGACTTACACTCATGACAATTATTTTGAAGAGTAGACACAATGACTCTTATGCCATATTTTCACTGAATCAAGAATGAGATATTACAAATTCACAGATCTCAATTTTATTTGAAAAATATGCTAGACATATCTTTGGAGCAAATGAAGACCATAAGAATGATTTACAAATCACAACAAACTCCTTTCAAAGTAGTTTAGAATTTTACATTGACTGTAAAGTACTTATTTTGAAAAAAGTATGCTCATGATAGATTTATCACTTTATAAGTTCAAGAATACTTGTTTTCTTCTTTTGACATGATAATGAACCAAGTGAAACTAATGCACCATCTCATATGGACAGTAAAAATGCAAGTTACAGAATGATAATGCACTTCCTCAGACAAAAACTAGTGACATTGATACTTATTCAGATAGGGATGACAAGAAACACTTTTCCAAGGATAAAATGGCATTGTATATCCCAAAAGAAACATAAATATGAATCTTGAACTCATTTATCCATTCAATACTAGTGATGTGATAAAGAAGACACTAGATTTTTTGCACATTAAAACTCCATTTAGACACTAGGACTAAAGTTATGACACCTCATACTCAAAATAAACCAAATGAACCATGGAAACACTTTTTGTAACCCAAGATTCCATACGTTTTGATTCTATGAGAGAACTCAAGCTGACTCCATTTCTTCATCTAATTGAATATGCCTCCTATAATTTTATAAGAGGCATATTATGAACCTTGAATCATCTCAAAGTAATATAAAGCCATCATAACAACATGATGACTCCATTTTCTTTTTCCTTGTCTTCAAACTCTTATTAACCTTTTTAGTTGCATCTCTAGGAGTGATAGCCACATTACCTAACATCTTATCATTTGTTTTTGTTCCTGATAAACATAAATTTTATACTCCTTACACCTTTTCTACCACTACTTTAGAAATAAAAACCTCAAACTTGGCACTAGAGTTGTCTTCCTATTTCTTGCATTTTTCATTCTTTGTTGACACAAATTTAGTTCATTATGAAACTTTATTTTCAGTCTTTTATCTCTTGATTCTGTATACCCATTTCATTTTCTTATTTTCAGGCTACTTGAGGCTTAGGTTGTCTAGAGTTATAGTAGTGCTTTGAGAAATGCCAAACTTCATGACATGTATAATATATGACATGATTTATCATTTTTCTTGAGTGATGACTATCGTTGCTAAATTGTCTTAGAGGTTATTCTAAGAAATAAATGGTTATATGAACTTTATTTCTACAATTGAAACACACAATATTTTTTTCATATTCAATAACACATGTTGTCCACGGGTGTTGTTTTTCATAGTTTTTCATACACGCTCTGGCTTTATGTCCAAACTCATAACATGATAAAAAATAACCATTAAACCTCCTTTCATACCTGGATGCAGTTGACTATCTAATTGACTTGGCTCTTCCTCCATTTGTCTGTGTCTTATTGGTTAGCTTACTAGGATCATCCTCTTCATTTTTTTAATTTCTGAATGTCTTAATTGAAGCATTAAACATATTTTCTTTACTTGTGTCACTTCCTCTCAGATAGTAATAAGATTTGCTCTTAATTTATCACGCTCTTCAGCCTTTGCTTCGATGGATGCTTAGCATGACTTATGCTCTATTTCACCTGAAGGTATTTGTAACTAATTTTTGACTTGAATCAATTCAGTTTTTAGGGTGTTTACCTCCTCTTATAGTTTTAGGCAGTCTTTCTATTTTCCTTTCAAATCTTTTGAAACATTTTCCACAAGTGTAACTACTTCATTTAATTCTTGGCAGTGGTGATATTCCATGTTCTTAATCTCATATTTCAATCCTTTTATCAGGAACCAAGTAATGTCATATTTTCTCCTCAAGATTGATTCATACAAAGAACCCTAGATTGTGTTATCAGTATCACCTTAAAGCTATTAGGATTCACACAAAAGGACCAGGATTTGATACAAATTGTTGGAAATCACAAGCACTGAGAGGGTCCTGAATCAATGTAGATCAATTTTTAATCTTTTAATGTTCTTAATTATACACAAAATCAAACCATGAACCAATGTAGAGTACATGCAAAACTACAAGTACATAAGACACCTATTTTATGGTGTGAGATTCTTAAAGGGATAAACCCCACTAAAATCAAAATATCTATTTAGGAACATCCATTCCAAAGTATTAAAATGATTTCACCTTGTTTGAGCACCCACTCAAAATATGAAGCACTCACTTCTATGTTTTTCCTAACACCCACTAGACTGGTTTAACAAGTTACAACTTACATGGGGCTCCTACTCCTGTAACCCAAGCACTCACTTAGGAAAAAACATAATAAAAATATTTCAAATTGATCATTTAGTTCCATGTTTCCTACTTAACTCATCATGATCCTTTTCTAGCTCTTCACAATTTACATGCTCCTCTGATTCATACCCTGTTAAGAATAAATAACAATCTATCCTAATATTGTTATATATTAGAGCCTCGAGTGTGTCTCTGATATTTGTTTGATGATGCCTTTCTCAACTCATAAATTTATTTTCTTTTACTTTAATACATTGTTCTTTCTTTGATGAGTAACACTTTGATGAAGCAAATCCTCTTCCTTTTATGTAACTACACATATTCAATGATCTCTCTTTTATCATCACACCACCTGATATTCTTTTGAATATTCAAATGTCAATATTTATCAATATTCAAAGCTCCATTCAATTTTTACTCTGATTATTTGAATCACTTTCTTCTTGACTCACATTCAACTCCTCTCTTGTTTCATGTGTACATTTCAGCCTTAATCTCAACACTTTATACTTGAACATATGATGTGATAATCCATATAATATTCTTCTAAAAATTGAATCTTACAAGAACATATTACTCTCATCAAGTATCTACAGATTCTTTTAGAATTTTAAATCCCAAGTGCATTAGGTTCAGAGGTAAGAGTTTCATGATGCACCATATATTATTCATTTGATGAACTCTATAAATAACCTTGATTTGGCAAGAAAAACTTCATAATTTCATCAGCTAGCTAGCATACCGCATTCATAGTTTGGTATCACTTCATAAAAACTTCATACATCAATTACTATTTCTCTATATAAATTAAATTTTAAAATTCCTCTTCAAAATTTTGAACTATCACCATTATGTAACACCCACAATTTTTACCCGCACAAAACCAAGGACAAAACAACAATTAATTTAGAAAAATTACTGATTTTTTTTTTTTAAAATAAATCCAGTGGCAAAGCTTAGAACATTTCTCGGTTAATACTCTATCACTATTAGTTAAAAATTAATTTATTCCATTTAATCTCTAGTAAGGTTTAAAAACTTCATCCATATAATCCTTAATTAATTTAATAATGTGGTTCCTAAAGTGGATTAATAATTTATTAAATTAGGGATGAGTCTATTCACCCTCCCATTGATTAAACACACCTAAATCAAATTCCTATAATAAATATTGCTTAGTTAAACAAGGGAAAATTTGAATTGATTAATTACAAGGGTCATGGGCTTTTATAAAAAGGTCACCATATAATTAAAAAGGTTACAAAACAAATTTAATCTATACACCATTCAAGTAGCCCCATTCAAAATTGACAAATGTATTTTATTTAAAACATTCTCACCTACTCTAACCCAACTTTTATAGGGATCAATTCTAGCCATTAGATGGGATCAATCTAGGCAATTGGATCGGAGATTTCAAAGTAACCACATTTATTATTTCATTGACTTATTTTCCCATTAATATTTTATAGATTTTAGGGAAGGAGAGGAATCCATGGAAGAGTAATTGGATCTTGGGATGGATAAACACAATTCCAAGTTTATTTTATTTTTGTTTGTCATTTCTATTCTAACCTCTCCTAGGGTTTTTTTATAGAAATAATTTTCTATTTGTTGTAAATTTATTAATTTTTGTAAAAAAAAAATCTTTTGTATTTACCCTATTTGGGAAAATGGGCATTTGCCCCATTTTACAAGTCTGGTTTTAAAATAATATACATAGTCATTGTTTGATATCTATACATAGGTATATATATCTCCACACACACACACACAAATACACACACACACACACACACACACACACACACATATACATATACATATTCATATACATATATATAATCAATTATTTAATTTTTTTTACCGTGTCCTCAAAGAATACAGTCTGCATTTAAATCTATTCAGCCATGTGAAGGACTTAAATATAGTTTAGTGGTTTCATGGGGGCTCAAACCTCACCCACGAATTCTATTAATAAGTTCAAATGTTTTTGGGGGGAGGGTTTGCAACCCCACCCCCCATCCCATATATTAATGAGGTGGAGATGGGGTCGGCGACCCTCCCCCCACCTTTTAATATAAAACAACATTGTGTCCACTTAGGCTTGACTGCCAAACAAAGCACATTATTTTTAAATTTAATTTTTTTACTATAAACATATATGTGTATATAATATCAATATTATGGTTAAGTTTAATACTATATAGTGAGTGTAATTTATTTATTTAACAAATTTATAATTAAATTTATATGATTAAATATAGTTAAACTTTTAAGTATATTTATACCCTCTTTTTAATGCATTAAATAAATATTCAACAAGGTATTTCGTAAAAACATTAAACAAGACAAGGCTTCAACAAAATATAAATATATACATTCTAATGTGTGTGTGTGTGTGTGTGTGTGTGAATATTGAGCAATTAGTAAAGTTTCTCATTCAACCTACCTAACTAGTAAGGAGAAATTATATCTTATACAAGAATTTGTTTAACCTTATAAATTCCTTTCATAAGCTTGACGAAAATGCAACTAAAGTTTTAAATAATTCAATATATCTTTCATTCAATGGATCAATAGTAACTCTTCCTTTCTTTTCTTCAACAATCAAATGACAATCATTTCACATAGTAAGTACATTTTAACAAAATTATCATTTCTTTTAAAATGAACCCTATCACAATTTGGAAATAACGAAATAACTTCAATTTAAAAAGATGTATTTTCATTTAAATTATTTCAAAGTTTCCACTTCACCAAAACAATGTAAAACTCAGTGATTTCTTCTCACAAAACTAGCACCTTTTAAAATACACATTTCTCATACAAACACTCTTAGAAGATTTTACAACAACAAAGGATTTCAAAGTAATATTTTTTGTTTAAATATTAAAAATTTACAACCATCCAATCAAAGTGGGGATAATAGAATGCATAATTTACAACAAAAATATTATCCACAAGGCCAAAATACAAGTCTCCAATTGCATATCTTCTCCCAAAGGTAGTTCCAATCTTACACTCTTCAATTTTTCACAAAAAGGATCACAATACAAAGGAAGGGGGAATAGGAAACACTCTCTGCCCAACCTTTAATCCATTAAGAGGAGAATCATTGCATTTAATTATCCCTAAGCCCCAACTAGAGAACCATGAGGGATCTTGAGCAATATTTTATAAATTTTTAGCAAATATGGCTTCCAAAAACAACACACATTTCAAAATCTTCAACACAACTAAAATGACATACTCAACAAGTTTTATAACTTCTTAGACAATACATAGGTTTGATACAAAAAAAATGAAGCATGGACTATGGGCAAACACCTCCTTTTTCCTCCTAAGTGAAGTGGGAGTTTCACCCTAAGCCTCCAAGTGCACAAAAAAAACAACACAATATCCTTATCTCTCCCTTTCAATTGTGCAACAATATGACCATGATTTTCTTTTCACTCCCCATAGGTGAAACTACCAATCACACTCCCACCAAATGCATGCCTCACAAAATCCCTTTTTCCTCCCCAATGGTCCCATAATTCCATCTCCCACACCCAACTTAAGGCATACTACCCAACCACACAAAGGCACATTCACAAAACTCATACAAAATTAAACAATCATCATTTTAACATTTACAAACCTAGATAAGAAAAAATTACAAGCATGGAGATCCTACCTCTCCATGAAGCTTACAAGAAATACTTCACTCCACAAGTCTTTCACACCTCCAAGCCAAGAAAATTCCCAAAGAATATCCAACAAGCTCCCAAATCCAAAAAGAGCACAAGAAGAAAATGAACAAGTAACCCCCAATCCATCAAAATCCATCAATAAATAGAAATGGTATGTGAGGATGATGAGATGGATCCTTTTAGGATGCCACTTCATCATTCCTCCATTCCCAAACTCAAC
Source organism: Taxus chinensis (assembly GCA_019776745.2). NCBI lineage: Eukaryota > Viridiplantae > Streptophyta > Pinopsida > Cupressales > Taxaceae > Taxus > Taxus chinensis. The sequence goes on from CM034146.1 coordinate 237,327,445, forward strand.
TTCAAACACCATGCAAAAGATAATAAGTGAACTTGTAAGACTATGACAACACAAAAGGCAGTCAAACTTGCACACCATGCCTTCTAAGGAAAAAATTAATTGAGGTAAGTAAGAAAGTGCAATTATTTTAACTCTTTTACACTCCAAAAAGGATAAATAAGTCAAACATAAAATCCCCATAGAATAGGTAGGGTTTTTGGGTAAATTTAAAAGGCATGGGACGAGCTTAGCTTGTCCCACAAGCTTCCAAAAAGGCATCCCATGTCAAAATCCGAATGTTGAAGTTGGGGTGGAGTACATCGCACACAACAAAACATAAACCTCACTTACATTCAAAATATTTCAAGGACTATCTACCTTATTAATTATCTAATAGTCACATATTAATTATAGTTAGTAAATTTAAGTTAGATTAGCTACTTAAGACACAATTATAATTGTTAAAAAAGTGACAATAATTTTATAAATTAATACATATAACACAATTAAATCACAGAAAAAAATTAAAATAAAATAGAAAACATTTCACCCCATGTCTGCACATCTGAGGTCACCCGCCCATGGGAAACATCCTAACTAGACATTAAAAAACACCACACTATAACATTACATAAGTTGTCGAATTTTGGCCATGTTGCTCAACACCCGACATCCTTTCGTGGTTGGTCCCCTATCCCTTTTCGATGTATGTGATAAAATGTTTTGTAACACAAACAAAATATCTCTCTTTCCTTTCGGCCATATTAAGAACATCAAGATAATATACATATAAAATCAATAATCACCATTTGAAATTATCAATTCCATCATTTACATCAGACAATTAATTCGATTTTTACATCCATAAAAATCATAATTCTACTAAAAACATCCAACATATGTTATGAATCCAAATTACGACATGTTAATAAAAAAATTAAAAAATCAAAAATCAACATATATAATTGTCTATCATCGCCATCTAGTTCATCATAATGAAAATGTAAATCACATCATAACAATAGTCCAAAATCTGCATAGTGTATTCTATACTAAATCAATGTATCACAATCACAATGTCTAAGTATCAATCCAAAGAAATAACATCATAATGTAATAATGTCGAAAAGGAGTGGAAACCTCACTCCCCCACCCCTTAGAATCGACTTCCTCCTGGAATTCACTGGAATAGATGAGGAAATTAGGCTCACAATAAAGTGGCATCCTCTGATGTGGTTGCAGTCTCATCGTACCTATCTCACTAGACCCACACCTAGTCAATATCATGGCCTTGAAGGCCCAGTGTCCTATGATCTAGGATGCACAAGGGCTCCACTGACAGCTTCCCTTGCTCCTACACCTACAATGCGGTGTAATATAAAACATAAGAGGGATTTGGATTTAATCTCTTAAGTACATAAACATGAAATACATCTTGGATGCGAGACATGCTGGGTGGAAATGCTAGATGATAAGCCAAAGGACCGATATGGTCCAACATCTCTAAGGGACCCACAAATATAGGAGATAAATTAAATCCTTTTGCATAATAGATAGAACTCTTATGAGGCCTTATATTAAAAAATACCTTAATGCGCACCTCAAAAATATGATCTGTGATCCTCTAATCTTCATATTTATTCTATCTATCTTGAGCCTCTTGTAACCTCTGTCAAATCATGACAAAATGTTGCTCTATATCATATAATAATTCCATCCCAAGAGAAACCTTTTCCTTTGATTTGTCCCAACTTAGTTGTGTTTTACACTCTCTTCCATACAATTCCTAAAATGGAGCCATACAAATTGAATGCTGAAAACTATTGTTGTAGGAAAACTCCAATAAATACAAGTACTCCTCCAACCTAGACTGATGGTCCATGACATACATCCATAACATATCCTCTAAGATCTTATTTACCTGCTCTGTCTGTCTATCTGTCTTTTAATGATAAGTTGTACTGAAGTTGGTACTCATCCCAAGCACATGATGCATGGTAGTCTAAAAATGAGAGGTGTATAAGGGATCAAGGTCATAAATAATCTTCCGTGGTATCCCATGCAATCTAAAAATCTCATATAAGTATACTGGGGCCATTACAGTAGTGGTATCAGTGGTCTTCACTGGAGAAAAATGATCCTCTTTCTTCAATATATCCAGTGTGACCATGATGGCATCATGGTGGTATCTTGACGTATACAACCCTATTATGAAATCCATGGAAATAGTATCCCATTTCCACTATGGTATATCATGTGAGTAGAGAAGGAAATTTGGATGCTGATGCTTGACCTTCACCCGCGGATACTCTAAATTGAATGACAAAATTGAGCTACATCTATCCATAGAACTCTTCAATGGTATAGTTGTCTCAAGTTGGCGTGCATCTTATTGACCCATGAATGGGCTGAATAAGGTGCATGATGAGCCTCTACCAAGATATCCTGTCACAAACCTCCATCCCTAGGTACATAGATCCGGCCTCTGTGTTGGAGAATACCATTTACCTTTAATGAAAATCCATCAAAATTCCCCTCAAGGGGTCTCTGAGACTCAATCTCTAATCTGATTGTAAGGTAGAAGCTATCTTGTGAAAGCTGCTACAATATCCTTCTCTGCAAATATGTACCCATTGAAGTAGTCATAACCAAATGTCTCTAACTACTCAGAGAATCTGTAACCATATTCTCTTTCCCCTTCACTTGCTCTATATCCATGTCGTACTCACAAAACAACCCCATCCAATTCCATTGACAATAATTGATATTGGGCTACGTGAAGAGGTGATGAAGACTCAAATGATCAATCTAGAGAATGAATCTCCTACCTAAAAGGAAATGTCTCCATCAAACCAAAACATGCAAAACTTCTACAAGCTCAAGATCATCAGTCACATAATTGAGATCATAATCCTTGAGTTTGAAAGACTCAAAGGATACCACTCAGACCTCCTACATCAATACAGCTCCTAATCCTACCAAAGAAGCATCTTTCCATATGAAGAACTCTCCCTATGGTTCCAGTACTACAAGAACAGGTACTATCATAAGGAATTCCTTCAGTGTCCTGAAGGTCTGCTTAGAAGTATATGACTAGATGATCTTCTTCCCTTTCTGATGAAGGGAATTCAAGGGGTGCACAACCCAACAAAATTCCTGAACAAATATCTTGTAGTACCCTACCAACCCCATGAAACTGTGCACCTCGTTCACACTAGTAGGTGATCACTAATCCATAATGGCTCTAATATTGGAAGGATTGACTGTGATACCTTCCCTAGAAATGACATGACCCAAATACTGCACCTATGACTGAATGAATTCACACTTCTCCAAGTTCCCGTAAAGTTGCTTCTTATGTAAAAATTGTAGAACCTGACGAAGGTGCTCCTCCTACTCCCCATGTGTATGAGAGTAGATCAAAATTTCATCAAGGAACACAAGTACAAAGTGGTTTAGATAGGTCTTTAACAACCCATTCATAAAACTCATGAACATTGTAGGGGCGTTTTTTTGGCCGATTGGCATGATTGTGAACTCATAGTTGTCATATCTCATATGGAAATTTGTCTTGTGGAAATCTCCCTCTACAATCCTCAACTGATGGTATCTAGACTTAAGATCTATTTTGGAAAACATTATGACCTCCTTTATATGATTAAACAAATGATCGAGGAATGAAAGGGGTTAATTATTCATGATTGTTACTTTGTTCAACTGATGTAGTCCACACATAACTGCAAGGATTTGTCCTTCTTCAAAAAAATCACTATTGTACTCCAAGGGGATACACTCCAATGGACTAGTCCTTTCTCGAGATGTCCCTCTAGTTGCAACTTGAGCTCACATAGATTAGATGTGGTCATCCTATAAATAACTCGTGAGATATGTTCTAATCCTATAACCAAATCAACGTGAAAATCGATCTCATGTAGGGGAGGCATCCCTTGCATTTCACTAGGAAAAACATAAAGAAAACTCATATAAAATGGGATGATCATTAAATGAAGGCTAATTAGCCCCATCCTCTAGCTTATAACTAACTATGATAACATACAGGTGACAACCCAATCACGCAAACCACTTTATCTGTATAGCCGAAATAGTGTGAATAGAGATGGGTCACCTGACTCCAATAATCACTTACACCACTCCCAAATCATATGCACAAGATATAAAATTGTTGTGACAATCAACTCTAGCTCTATGCGTAGGAAACCGATCCATGCCTAAGATAACTCCATATGAACCAAAGGGAATGATACAAAGATCCAAAGTAGTTGTAAAGGGTCCTAGGTCCAATATGCACTCCTTGACTAAGAATTCTACTGAGATATTGGCTCCAGAAGCCACATAAACATCCTAAATAAGGCCTTGTCTAACTATCACCAAAGTACAATGCTCCACTAATGAGGGATAAATGAAAGAATATGAAGAGCATGAGTCAAATAGAATAGGGGTGGAAATACCACCAATTCTACCTGTGGTATCAATCACCATGCCGTGGTGCTCTGCCTAGTGGTTCTCAACTATTGCATATATGCTACAACTCCTAGCCATGTCACAAACCCTAGGCTCATAAAAAATTTCCATACCTTGATTAGCAGCGTTCTGAGGGAACTCTCTCCAATGATGTCCATGCAAATTGCATTCATAACAAGTACTTGGTCCTCTCCACTAAGAAGATAGTCCTCCAAGTGGTCCACTAGTATGTGCTAAAGGACCTAACTATCCTGCCATAAATCTTTGTTGGTGTTGTGGTGGGTGTACTCCATATTATTTTCATCAAGGTAGAGCCTATGTCTTGTCAGGCCCCCTAGCTAGAGGTCCTACATTACGCCCTATCTAAGCATCGTGGTATTGTGTAGGTTGAAAATGCGGTCGAGTATACTATTGTGGAGGAGGAGGAGGAGGTTGGAAGGAAGACTATGCAGAAGTGTTTCTGCCATGAGACGGAGGTGCTAATCCCCTCAATCTACTATCCTGTAACTGTTGTATGTGACTCTTCACTATGTTATGCACCTACTGAGTCTTCCCCCTAGTGTCCTATGCTATATAGGCCTTCACCATGACCTTTGATAGTGTCTATGGGCATTGAATGTGCACTACCCCACCCAAGTATAGGTTCAGGCCTCGGATGAACCTACTTATTCATCATGAATGTAGTCCACATAATGAAGTAAATCTTAAAAATGACCCTCATACTCTACCACTGTCATGGAATCCTGTTGCATATCATGAAACTCATCGATCTGCTGCTGGATGAATCTCCTATATATATATATATATCTACTCTTGAAACGCTCCTCAAAGAGATCTGAAGTAATTATCTCTGAATCCACATGGATCTTCTACTCCTCAGTCCTCCACCAAACTCTAGCTCTATCTCTCATAAGGTGGATGGCAACATGAGCTTTCGTGTTCCTAGAATAAGGGCATAGCTTGAAGCATCCACCCAAATGAACCAACCATGCCTCTTCTTTACATCCCCCTATGTCTCCAGTAAAATGAGGTGGGTGTAACTTTAGTATCTCTCTAATATGATCCGTTGTCAACTATCAACCCCTAGGTCTCTAGGAATGATCGTCTCTTAGTGTATGGATCTTAGACCTGTCTCTATGCTTCATAGCTCTATCTCTATGCTCCTTAGGAGGTGAACCATGTCTAACTGACTCCACTTGGGAGTTCTCCTCCCTATTCTCAACATTGTGACGTGAAGGTGCATGAGTGTCCACTAATGCCTCTCTCTCCTTTCTACTGAGTTTCCCTCCTAAATATCCTCTGCGTATAATGACATTAACATCATGTACTGTCTGCAATATCTGAGGAAAAAAAGATACTACACACTGATATGGGGGTGGTAGGTCTAGTACCACATGAAGTAACCCCTCGTCTAGTTGGTGCCTCCTGTACAGACCAAGACGGGAGTCATTTTATCATCATCTAGGCTTTGCTTATGTTTTCTAGTTTTTTTTACGTTTAACAAAATATGATTCAATATTGTGTGTTCTAAGTTTAGAGTTGCGCTAGGTTTACTTTTTTATGTTTCATGTTTCCAAGTATGCCCAAGGTCCAAGAGTTAAACTCGTCACTCTGATACCAAGTGTAATGCCCACAATTTTCACCCGCATGAAACCCCAGACAAAAAATAGTTAATTTAGAAAAATTACTGAATAAATTAGTTTTATTTTTTAAAAATAAATCAAGTGGAAAATAATATAACATTTCTTGGTTAATACTCTATCACTCTTAACTAAACATTAATTTATTTCATTTAATCTCTAGTTAGGTTTAAAAACTCCATTCCTATAATCAATAATTAATTTAATAATGTGGTTCCTAAAGTAAATTAATAGTTTATTAATTTACGGCTAAGTCTATTACCATCCCAATGATTAAACACACCTAAATAAAATTCCTATAAAAAAATATTCCTTAATTATAAAAGGGTAAATTTGAATTGATTAATTACAAGGGTCATGGGACTTTTATAAAAAGGTCACCATCTAATTAAAAAGGTTATAAAAAAAATTTAATCTCTACACTACTTAAATGGCCCCATTCAAAATTGACCCATGGATTTTATTTAAAACATTCTCACCTACTCTCACCTAACTTTTGTCAGGATCAATTCTAGGCATTAGATGGGATCAATCTAGGCCATTTGATCCAAGATATTTCAAACTAACCCTAATCATCTCTATCGAAAATTTCTTTTATTCTTTCATTGACTTATTTTCTCATTTCTATTTTGCAAGTTTTAGGGAAGGATAGGAAACCAAGGAAGAGGATGTGGAGCTATGGATGGATACACACAACCCCAAGTTTATTTTATTTTTGTATTCCATTTCTATTATACCCTCTCCTAGGGTTTGTTTGTAGAAATCATTTTCTATTTGTTGTAAATTTATTCATTGTTGTAAAACAATTTTATTTTGTATTTACCCTATTTGGTCAAATGGGCATTTGCCTCATTTTACAAATCTAGGTTATAAATAATATACATACGGATTGTTGGATATATATGTATATATCCAAATATATATATAAATATTATATATATAGACACTTGTGTGTGTATATATACACAAATTTATTATAATATTAAAGACCTAAATTTAAATATATATATATATATATAATCATTTTTTTAATAATGTGTTCTCTTACCATGGCCTCAAAGAATATAGTCTACATTTTAATCTATTCGGTTGTGTGAAGGACTTAAACAAAGTTAAGTGGTTTGGCGGGGGCTCGGCCCCCACTCACAGCTTCTATTAATAAATTCAAATGTTTTGTAGAGTATGGTTTCCTAGCCCACCCCCCATACCATATATTAATGGGTGGGGGGAGGGGTCATCGACCCTCTCCCCCCCACCCCCCACTTTTTAATATAAAACAACACAGTCGCCACTTAGGCCTAACCGCAAAAAAAGCACAATTTTAAATTTAATTTTGTTTATTATAAAACACACACACACACACACACACACATATTAAGGTTAAGTTTAATACTATATAGTGAGTATAGTTTATTTATTTAACAAAATTTATATATATATATATATATATATATATATATATATATATATATATAGATTTATAATTAAATATAGTTAAACTTAGAAGTATATTTATACTGATTTTATTAATGAATTAAATAAATATTCAAGAAGGTATTTGGTAAAAACAGTAAACAAGACAAGGCTTCAAAAAAATAGTAAAGTTTCTTATTCAACCTATCTAACTAGTAAGGAGAAATTCTACCTTATACAAGAATTTTTTTAACCATATAATTTCCTTTCATAAGCTTGACTAAAATCCATCTAAAGTTTTAAATCATTCAATATATTTTTCATTCAACAGATCAATAGTAACTTTTCCTTTCTTTTCTTCAACAGTCAAATGACAACTATTTCACATGGTAAGTGCATTTTAACAAAATTATCATTTCTTTTAAAATGAACCCTATCACAATTTGGAAATAATGAAATAACTTCAATTATTAAAGATGTATTTTCATTTCACTTATTTCAAAATTTTCACTTCACCAAAACAATGCAAAACTTGAAAATTTATTTTCACAAAACTAAAAACTTTTAAAATACACATTTCTCATGCAAACACTCTTAGACGAGTTTACAAGGAATAAGGATTTCCAAGTAATATTTTTTTAGTTTTTTAAAAAAATTCAAATTTACAACCATCCACTCAAAGTGGGGATGATAAAATGAACAATTTAGAACATAAGGGCTATCCATAAGGCAAAAATACAAGTCTCCAATTGCATATCTCCTCCCAAAGGTAGATCCAATCTTGCACTCTTCAATTTTTCACAACAAGTATCACAATACAAAGGAATGGGGAATAGGAAATGTTCTCTGCCCAAAATTGAATCCATTAAGATGGTAATCCATCCCCTTAATGTTCCCCGAGCCCCATGCAAAGAACCAAGAGGGATCTTGAGAAACATTTGACAACTTTTCAACAAACATGGGTTCCACAAACAACACACATTTCAAAATCTTCAACACAACTAAAATGACATACTCAATAAGTTTTATAAGCTCTCAAAAAATAAAGACGTTTGATACCAAACCAAATGGAGCATGGACTATGGGAAAAAAACTCCTTTTACCTCCCAAGTGAACTGGGAATTTCACCCTAATCCTCCAAGTGCACAAAACAAACAACACAATATCCTTATCTCTCCCTTGCAAGTATGCAACAATATGACCATGATTTCCTTTTCATTCCCCATAGGTGAAACTCCCAATCACACTCCCACCAAACTCATGTCTCTCAAAATCCATTTTCCCTCCCCAATTATTTACTCATATTTGTAACTGATATTTGAAAGAGACAAGATCATAAGGATTTCTTCCTTCCACTTCAAGATGAATAACACATTCAGTAAGATTTTTTTGAGATAATTTATAATATTTTCACTAGACTTTTTAACTTTTAATATTGCTATGAATTCTTCTAACTCTACAATTTTGTCTCTTGTACATGTTTCGTAAGCTTCAGAGACTTCACCTTAGTAGAATCATATTCAAACACTGCAGTTGACCTCCAAATATCCATTTAAGCATTTGAGAGCTGATCAAATCTAATCATGTTAAAACTAACAAAATATTACTGTACATAGTCTCAAAAGTTTCTTCTAGAATTTTTAGCATAGAATACTTAATCATCCACTCTAATACCTTTTTGTACATCTTTATAAACCTATAATATATATTTCCTCAAAGTTTCATTTCTTATGGTTGGGAAGAACTTCTTATTCAATAAAATATTTCTTATCAAAACCCTAGATCAGGGTTCTAACAAGTATGTGGCTTGAGATCAACAAAAAGTTGATTTCTTGCATAATTTTGAGTTATGTTCACAGCTTTAAGACTCTGTGGAGTTGTATGAGAGTTCCACATCTTCTTTAGCCATCCATTTGAAGTAACATGACTTATATACCCTTCTTGAAGAAAATAATGTGGTGCATAAACTCAGAAACGACAAAAAAAATTACTTTAAGGAACATTTTAATCATAGGATATCACCATTTACAGAGTGTTTGTGACTTATAATAACTTAATAAAATTCCATAGGTGTTATTTATCACTTCAAGTCACATAAGCATTGTTGAGCAAACACCTTTCAGTGATTTGAGTTGATTGTATACGAAAACTTTCCTCCAAGAATCCTATCACCAAGTATGAAGACTAACACCTTTATTTTTCTTATTGGATCTATAATTGATGAGTACAGATTATCTAGCCTCTAAATATGATGAAAATTATGGTCTGTAGTAATAACTTGAAATGGAGCACTCATATCAGTTACTTCATGGAAACGTTTAGCAAGATCTTTTTAATTTAACCTTCCTAGCAAGCATGGAGAAAAAAAATTTACACCTTAAATTTCACTTATAAATCACCTAACGTGATTGTGAACCTTGAAAAATACCAATGGAAAGAGTGTAAACTCTATTTTGTAGTAGTTTACATCTTTTTATTTCTATCGATTTGGAACATAGTCGAGGAGAGAAAAAACTACTTTAAAATGCTCATATCTTTTCAAATACACCTCCTTTTGACAAACCAATTTTTGAACCTTATCTCTAGGAAATTTTACTACAAAAAATTACTTATATTTTTTATTTTAAGGATTCTTTATATTTTTTTACCCTTAAGAAACCAAGAAACTCAAAATGAAATTTTTAATAGACCAGTTTTGTAAAAACTTAAACAACTTTCTCAAATGACCAGAAGTTTTTCGTGAAACACAGGGACACATTCCTTCATCATATACCACGATTTTTTGAAATTAATATGTGTTAAAGTTTCTAACCCATCTCATTTTCATGCAAGAATAGTTGGGTTCCCAACGGGTTGTTTTGGTTAACTTTTGAATTTTACCTTCATGACATAGAATAAACTTTAACTTTTCTCAAGTATGCCCTAAAAACATTAATAGGGTGCTTCCATACTATCATAGTATTTTCATGACCTTTACAATCCTTTCATACCTCATCAGGCTCAAGAAATAGACCTAAATTGCCTAGTTTGAACTGATACCTTCATCAACCGACCTAGTATTCATTGTACAAGATTGTTATAATTATTAAAACATCATACCTAACTTGTGCCAAATTTTAACTAACTATATCTATCATGTCTATGCTCACACTGGACTCCTACCTCGCCAACCAAGCCTGCAAAACACTGACACCATCTTGAAATTCCTTACTAGGTCTCACTTCACTACTTTTCCATCAATTCCACTTGAAATAAATGACAACACCAAGGACCAGGGTTAAAAATAACATTATAAATGAAATACCAAACTTGCATGGTGGAAGGATTCTCTACCCGAGCATCGAAGAATCAATCCTAAAATAGACCTGGTCGTGGAAACTAGCACTCCCCCACAAGTTGACTGACTAGCAATGGAAGGGTATGTGAATGATTTAACTCCATATTCTTATTTCCAGGATGCAGATTCAGTTATAAATTGTGCTTCGAACCCCCTCCCTGTGGGTCATATCCCTATCAATTCATTTACATTTATTCTTCTTATTTTAGTGAATGAAGGAAATGAGGAATTGACAGTGGTGGATAGGAAAAATAAGGGATATGACAAATATAAATCCCCCATCGGCTCGAACAAACCATGAATATTGTCCTAATGTATTCTCTTATTTCTACATCTAGGTTGTTTTCTTGTTGTTTTACTGTTGGATTGTTGTTATTAAGTAGTTGTATATTGTTATTTTTTAGCTGTAGGACTGGTTATTGGTTTTGTTCTTTACAAATTGTCTTTTTTTGTTTAGCTTATTGGTTATACCTTGATTTTTATCACATTTTATAATGATATTATGATACATTCTGGCTTTTGAGCCCTTCTATAAAATGGTGTTCTCTTGTAATAAAAAAAATCCGTTGATGAAAATATCATATATGAAATTAACTTATCACATATTCAATTAATTTTTTTATATTTTTGAACATGTATATGATAAAATCATTCTTGAGTTCTAAATGTTTTGTTATAGCATGGACTATTGGATTCTTGAAAAATTATATTTCCCCACTGTTATCACAAATTATATGTGTAGGATCAAGATAAGTATGTCTGAAATAAAATAAGAGTTTTATTACCATGTACCTTATGTGAAATATTATTTAAGAGTTGCATATTCATCTTCTGTAGATGATAAAAAAAATATAGGTTGTTTCTTTGATGACCATGATACTAACCCACTTCTTAATCCGAAACAATAACATGAAATAAACTTCTTGTCATCAAGATAACATCTCCAATAGTAATTTATGTATCAATTAGACATAATGGAATTTAATATATGAAATTAATACCATGATTATAAGTACCTATATAACATGTATGATAATTTTTTTGACTTCTATTAAATGATTCAATGTTGGATTGCTCATAAATCTAGAAACTAGTGAAATCCCATGACTAATATGATGTCTTTTCATACTGACACACATAAAACGTTCAAACATGATTCAAAATTTATTTTCACTAAATAAAGGACTTTCATCCCTTATATTAATGTTTTATCTACTTTTAAGAGGAGTGTCCATGGTATTACAATATTAAAGATAGTAATTTTGTAAGATGTCTTGAACATACTTAGCTTAACAAATGAGTACTTCCTCATTTGTTTCTAGTGAAAATATTGAATACACACATAATTTCTCATCTAATTATTTGAAATTTCTAAAAATGATAAGTTAATAATTTTTTGTTTCAATAGAAATACCCACATAATACTAGTTACATCATCAATGAAGGAAATGAAAAAAATAAAAAAATTGCTACCAATATTGTTGGAAAACATTGATCCTCATAAATTTTAATGAACCTTCTCTAAAGATATACTTTGTATACATTTTATGATATAAAAAGGATCCATATGATATTTCCAACAAAGTATGACTTGCGTGTTTCAAATCTCTTTGAATATAGCCTAGAAAGATATCTTACCATATATTTTATGTCAAGAATATCTAAAATATTAAAATTAATAACGAACATGTATTTAATACAAAAACATGTTAAAAATATAAATGGATAAAAAAATCCATTCATCATATTTAAACTCAACGGGGACTTATTATTTTCCAAATAGATTATTAAAATCAATTTATTTCTATTTTTTTAATAAAAAAGTGGACAAACACCATCTTGAAATAGTAATTAAAAACCCTTTTAAAATAGGTAACCAACACTAATTAAAATATAATTCAAATTTTTAGAAAATTAAATATTCTTTATATCACCCCTACATTGACATGTGTTGAGTTGCATGATTCCATTTCTTTTAACACAAATGCAATTTCCATCTCCCAAATGTAACTTGTTCAAACCCTTTTTGTGACTTGTCATGTGATTTGAAAAACTGAAATTAAGGAACTGTAAATTCTTCCCATATTCTATTTACACATTGCATGTGCAAACATAAATTGATTCATCCTGACCCTCGCTTTGTTTAGATTGAAATTACTTCTATTTACATTTTTTTAGTTTGATTCTTAGTTATTAATGTCATGTAATATTTGATAAAAAGACCAGGTATTTTACAATAGTTACAATAATGACAAGGTTTCTCTTTCCTTTATTTATGAGTTTACCTTGGTATTTCCTCTTTCAATTGTAGTTTTTAAAAGTCACTTGATTATAATTTTATACTTTATTATCTTTGGTCTTTGAATAATTTGATTTTCTTGCAAGTTCCTATTCTAGATCTCCTCCATATAATTTTATTTTATCATCATGGGACATAACGAGAACTAACCATTCTTTAACACTTCTAGTGTTAATTTACTTGAAATACTAAAGATTTATCACACTATTCAACTATTTATGTCAAATATATCAATATTTTACATTAGATAATATTTTCTTCATTGGTTTCCCATAAAAATCTCGTTGTATGCACTAAAGCATTTATCTTTAAGCAATATTTTCTAACTCCTTCATTGTTTGGCATTCTTGAATTTTCAAAAAACAATTAAAGTTTTAATAGTTTTTCATCTCTTACCTTAGAATATCGTTGATTTTAATTCTCCAAGGTATTCCATGCATCATGGTAATATTTTCTTTAAACACTTCTCCGATAATTACTTGGGTTTATGGAACTCTAGAGATAGAAGAAACTTTTTGCATCAACGTTTTTTCTTAATTTTTAAATATATTTTGATCATGACACTAATCATTACAATATATAGATGGAATTTATCCATGGATAACATTATTTAGCACTCCCTTAAAAATGAAAATAATCTTTAAATTATCTCTCTTTCATTCTATGTTGTCTCCTTTAAAACCCTTCAAAACCTTTCTATAACAATGATATGATACTAAATTATTATTTTTTATTTTTGGATGGATTGAAAATAAGATCTGAAATATCTTGTAAATGAAGCTAGCAATCCTCTAATCTTTCCCATTATAAATAGTTTTTAATCTAGTATTTATCGAAGTGAAATGTATGACAAAAGATGCATTGTTTAACTTGTAAAAATAAGATCTGAAATATCTTGTAAATGAAGCTAGCAATCCTCTGATCTTGCTCATTATAACTAGTATTGCTATAAGTGAAATGTATGACAAAAGATGCATTGTTTAACTTGTAACAATGAATCCCTATCTTGTTGATTTTACATGTCAAAATACCTAAAAATGAAATAAGATATAAACTCAATCTTAAAAGTATATATACTTGGAAAAAATCACCCCACTATCTCTTATCAAGTTTATAAATAATAAAGTCTAATTAAACCATAGCTAAAAGAGTTATTTATTTTTGCATGAAAATTAAATTCTAATAATAAGAAAAACAGATTTAATATTTAAGTACTGAATATATATGATTCTTGCAAAGTGATGTTTTCCCCGAGACCTAAACCTAACTTTAAGCAGATTATTCATAAGAAACATAGCGATAGAAATTCTTGATTGGAGGTGACTCTAGTAAGCGTGCAGGTGGAATATTCCTTCATAGGATCGTCGACAATGGGAGCGGGTGGAAAACACTAACTTGATGATAGTGCATATAGAAAAATGAGGAAGTGGTGGGAAACAGTGGTGACCATATGGGATTTATCTCAGTCACGCTGAGGACAAGTGCCCCTATCATATCTAAAGTTTTTGTTTTTAGATGAACGTACAGAAATAATATGCATCAACCACAAGGAATCCTTCTATGCTCTTGCTTCAAATATAGGAAATGTTAGGGGTGTTAAATCGGTGAGGAATCCCTTGAATAAAATAAAAACTAAAACTTTGTTATCAAACACGAGGAGGATATGCTCAAAGATGTTCTGGGTCTGTACGAGTATTATGGAAAACTTGGACTCATCTTGCACTTCAATAAATTATTCCCAAAGATCTCCCACTTACATGAATGGATCCCAAAACCTTAATATCCCTCGTTCGACCCATCAAAATAATTTTTTGATACATTTTCTATCTGGGACATACTTTTGGGTCTTTCCCTATAACTATCGAATAAACCTTGTCCCGAACCCATTGGGAATATTTTGGGGGATTTTGAAAAATCGGATAATGTCAGTGCTTAGTTGTTCCATTCTACTTATGCTAAAATATTAACATATTTAGACAACTCTCATAATTTGTAACGCCCATAAAAATTGCACACGAAACCCAAAACCAAACAAATGTTACAATAGGAAAATTATGGAATATTTATTTTTTTGTTACAAGAAACAAAGGTGGCGGTAAGGTTGACCTTTGGTTTCAAACGGTTGTTACAAAATTACTTAACTAATATTATTAAATAAAATAATAGATTTAATCTATGGTTAGGTTTAAAATATTTTATTCATTTAATCCTTAATTAATTTAATACAAAGGTTTCTAAAGTCATGCAATAATTTAATAATTACAGTTCAAGTCTAAAATAACCCCTCTAATTACATAATGCTATAAATTTAATTTTCCAAAATAAAGGGGTCTAAACTATTAAGGGAGAGGTTTTTATTAAATTCCCCTAGGTTATGGCCTATTTAATTTTGAAGTTGCAAAAGAAATAAATCAAAAAGGAATTATTAAAATTTAATTTACTTGCAGACCACACAAGTCACCCCATTCAAAACAAGATCCAGGTGATCAAATGATCATCTCACGAACCCCCACCTAACAATTGTAGGAGACAATTTGGGCCATTGGATGAATCCAATCTAGGCCATTGGAGGAAGGAATTTCATATCAACCCTAAAATTTCTAATGAAGGATTTTATTCATCTCTTTTTCTCATTTCATCATTTTTTTTTGCAGGTTAAGGAAAGATGGAAGAGGAGGAAGCCATAGATGAGAAGGAAGAATTTTGGGGGTGGATGGTCACAAATCCTACATTTTATTTTGTTTTTCATTTCCATTCCACCCTATTCTAGCGTTAGAGATAAAGAAAATTCATTTTATTGTTGTAAGATTAATTAAATAGAATACCCATTTGGGTATTTTCTAGTTACCCAATAGATCTACATTTTTGTAATATTACCATTTCTTTTCTTTTATTTAAGAATATATACTTATTTGTATATATCCAAAGGCCATGAATATATATAGATATAGATATAGATATAGATATAGAGTTAAAATATAGATATAGATATAAATATAGATATAGATATAGATATATATATATATATAACATCCGTATAAAAATACAAATCTACAAATACTTATATAAAATCTTATATATGTAATATACAAATAAATATAAAACCAAAATCGTAAATTCACTGCTAAAAATACAGATAGGTATTTATTTGAAAGGCCGAATAGAAAAAAGGGATTTATTGACATTTTATTTGTTTAATGAATTGTGTGGGTTGGTGGAGGGCGCACCGACCCCACCCCCAACCAGCTTACCTAATAAATTACCATGGCCATAAGACCCATCCACTTTAAAAATTACGGTTTCAATTTTTCTTTTAAAAAAAAAATTTATTTAATAAAACTTTTATTAAACTTTTATTAATATATATATATTATTAATGTTTAAATCTATCATTTATATTAAATTATTATAATAGTAATATATTACTAATACTAAGATAGTATAAGATAGTTAAATCACCCTTTTGGGTTAAAAGAATTCAATATTAGATTAATATGTATAGGGAAGATTCGTAAAATAAGTCTATAAAACTAACTTAACACTAATTGCATTTAAGTATACATGTGGATTTATATATACTTTTGTTTTGTTAAATTCATCTAATTTTAATTTAGTCTAATTGTAAGATATATTACACAACTTATGGAACAGAGTGATAATAAGAGAAACCGCTTTCATTCAATCTTATGGTTTAAACTATTATTTCTTCAACTAGTTTAATAATTCATTTATAGTTTAGGTCCTTCAATTTACTCTCTTTTAAGGGAAAAAAATAACCATTCCACTTCACAAGCAAGTGCAAACCAACATGATACTTAATTCTTTCAAAATGAAGTCTATCAACTTTAGAAGATTTTTAGAAATGAAAGTATATCACATTTGAAAAAAAATGAACTACTTGAATTAAAATAGTGCATATCCAATTCAACTATATTAAAATCTTCCTTTCACCAAGATAAGGTAAAAATTTATAAAAAATTTAAACATAACTAACACATTTCAAGTTTTAAGTCTCTTAAACAAGCACTCATAAAGGGAGTTTACTAGATCAATGGATTTCTAAGTATAACAAAAAATTTTGCACAATCTTACAACTTGCAAAAATCAACTCAAGTGAGAAGTATAAATTTGAATAAATTACAACAAGTCTATCAACAAAGCCAATTTGATAAGTCTCCAATATGTATGTCTTCATCAAAATGGTAGCTCCAACTCTAGCTTTCTTCAACTTCACAATGGGATCACAAAACAAGGAAGGGGGAGTAGGCAATGCTCTCCACCCAACCTTAAATCCATTAAGATTAAAATCCATCCCCTTAATGGCCCTTGAGCCCCAACCAAAGAGCCATGAGGGGTGTTGAGAAAAAATGACAACTTTCCACAAAGTGGTTTTGTAACAAACACACATACAAGACTTTCAACTCAAGCAAGACTACATATCCAACAAGTTTACACATTCAAAAAAATAAAAATATTTGATTATCAAACCAAATAGAGAAAGGGATATGGGAAATCACCTCCTTATGCCTCCTAACTGAATTGAGAGTCTTACCCTAAGCCTCCAAGTGCACAAAATGATCAACCCAAATTATTTATCTCTCCCTTGCAATCTTGCAACAAAACCATGATTTCGTTTTCACTCCCCATAGGTAAGACTCCCATTCAAACTCCCACCAAAATGCATGCATCACAAAACTCCATTTTCCCTCCTTAATGGTCCCATAAGCCCTTCTCCCACACCCAACTAAGGCCTACTACCTAACAAAACACAAAAAAACTTCACAATACTAAAAACCATTTTAACAAACACAACATTACATACTAACAAAAACAAACATAATACAAAGGTGGAGAGCCTACCTATCCATCAATATCCAAGGAAAATCCCACAAGTATCTTCAATCCCAAGCCAAGGAATATCCAAAGCACTCCCACAAGATCCAATTCCAAAAGTGCACAAGAAGAGAAAAGAACAAGTAACCCTCATTCCAACCAAAAAACACTAATAAATAGAAAATGAATGTGAGGATGATGACGTTGCTCCATGTAGGATGTCACTTCTTCATTCCTCCATTCTCACACTCAATTCAAAACACCAAGACCAAGAAAATCAATGCACATGCAAGGAATATGACAACCCACATGGCTCACAAACTTGCACACCATGCTTTCAAAGGACACAATAAATTTGGGTAGAAATAAAGTGGATTAATTTTCCCTCTATTACACTCAAAAATGGACAAAAAAGTCTAAAATAAGGTTCTGAACCCATAGGTAGGGTTGTTGGGTAAATTTAAGAGGCAAGGGACAAGCCTTGCTTGTCTCATAATCCATCAAAAATACCTCCAAAGTCAAAATCCGATTTTTTAAGTTGGGGTAGAGTAAAACACTAACAAACCTACATAAATTTTACTTACAAAAGGACCACCAACTCTCATCATAACTATTTTTCACATCCTTAGTTTGGTTAACTAAAAATAAGAAGGGTTGAGATTAATAAACACACATTTATATCATGCTAATAAAGTGATTTTTTTTCAAATTTTATACACAAAAAACATAAGTAAAGCACATAAAATAAATAAATAAAGGGAACATAATTCACCCCATGGTCACACATGTGAAGTTTCTCCCCCATGGGAAACCTCCAAACAAGACATGCAAAACACACATTAGAGAACATTACATAATTTTTCAAATTTGGCCTTGTTGCTCAACACCCGACATCCTTGCTAGGTTGGTTCCATATCCCATTCGATGTACGTGATAAAGGTCCTGGACACAAAAAAATAACTCTCTGGCCTTTCATCTGTATTAACAACATCAAGAAAATATATGTATAAAATCAATATTCATCATTCGACATTAGCAATTCTATTATCCATCAATATATCAAAATTTAACCCTAACATCCATGAGATTACAATTATACTCCAAAAAACCCAAAACATAACTAGTCAGTATAAAATCCACATCATGAAAATTAACATATATCGAACTCTCTAACATCACTATCTACTGCATCATAATAAAACATAAACATCATAATGTCAATAGTCCAAATATCAATGAAATATATCATCTACTAATCAATGTATCATAATCAAAATGTCTGAATATAAGTCCAATAGTATCAATATCAAGATGAAATAATTTCAAAGATGAGTGGGCACTACATCCCCATCTCATTAGACTCAGATTTCTCCTGGAAGTCAACGGAATAGCTTAGAAAATTGGGCTCACAAAATATTTGCATCCTCCCAAGTGGTTACATTCGCATCGTACCTATCCCACTGGACCTGCACCTAGTCAATTTCATGTCCTCGAAGGCCCAGAGTCTTATGCTCTATGATGCGCACGAGATCCACTAACACCTACCCCTGCTCATGCACCTGCAACGCGGTCCAATCCAAAACATGAGAAGGATCTGGAACATATATACTAAGTACAGATATATGAAAAACATTGTGCACACAATACAAGCTCGGTGGAAATGCTAGATGATAGGCCAAAGGACTGATATGCTCCAAGATCTCGAAGGGACCCATAAATCTAGGAGCTGACTTAGAGCCTTTTCCATAACGAATAGGTCTATTATGAGTCCTAACACAAAGAAACACTTTCATGCCCACCTAAAAATTATGATCTTTCCTCCTCAGATATGCATACTTATTTTTCCTATCCGGAGCCTCTTTAAGTCTCTTTCAAATAAATACAACTGACTACTCCATATCTTGTACCAACGTCAGCCCAAGAGAAACCCTCTCCTCCAATATATGCCAACTCAATGGAATCCTACAATCTCTATCATAAAACGCCTAAAAAGGAGCCATGCCAATCGAACTCTGAAAATTGTTTTTTCAGGAAAACTTCACAAAATATAGGTACTCCTCCCAACTAGACTTGTGGCCCATGACATACATCTGTAACATATCATCTAAGATATGATTTATCCAATCCATCTGTCCATTTTTCTCTTGATGATAAGTTGTACTGAATTTGATGCTCATCCCAATAACCTGCAGTATGGTAATCAAGAAGTAAGAGGTATATAAGGGATTGCAGTCGCAAATGATCTTCCCTAGGATCCTGTGCAGTCTAAAAATCTCATCAAGGTGTACTTGCGCTATTGCACTAGTTGTATAGGTGGTCTTCATTGGATAAAAATTATCCACTTTCATCAATTTATCCACTTTGACCATGATGGCATCGTGGTGGTATCTTGACATCATTAGCTCTACGACGAAATATATGGAAATGGCGAGCCATTTCCACTCTAGTATGGCATGTAGGTAGATAATGCTAGCTGGATGTTGATGCTCAGCCTACACCATATGACACTCTAAATAGCATGATACAAACTGAGCTATACGTCTTCGTGGACCTCTCCAATCGTAAATATGTCTCAAGGTGGCATGCATATTTTTCACCCTTGGATGGGATAAATAAGGTGTATGGTGAGCCTCTAGAAAGATATCCTGTCTCAATCATCCATCTCTAGGAACATATATCCGACTTCTGTGTCTGAGAAGAGCATCTGACTCCAATGGAAAACCATCAAACTTCCCCTCAACGGGTCTCTGAGACTCAATCTCTTATTTGGCGGCAAGGTAAAAGCTGTCATGAGGAAGCTGCTAGTAAAATCCTGCTCTGCAAATTTGTACCCACTGAAGTAGCCTTAACCAAATGTCTTCATCTACTCAGAGCGTTGGTAACAACATTCTCCTTCCCTTTTACATGCTCTATCTCCATGGCGTACTCGCAATGTCAACTCCATCCAACGCCGCTGACAAGCATTGAGATTGGGTTACGTGAAGAGCTGGTGAAGACTCAGGTGATCAGTCCTGAGTATAAATCTCTGGGAAAGAAGGAAATGTCTCCACCTAACGAAGGAATGTACAAATGCCACAAGCTCAAGGTCATGAGTCAGATAATTTATCTCATAATCCTTGAGTTTTTGAGACTCAAAATCTACAACCCAGCCCTTCTCCATCAAAACACCTCCTAATGCTACAAAAGAAGCATCTGTGCAAATGAAGAACTCACCCTGAGGGTCTATAAATGCATGAATAGGTGTTTTTGTAAGGAATTCCTTCAGTTTCCTGAAGGCTTGCTTACATTTATCATGACCCGATGAACTTCTTCCCTTTCTGCTGAAGGGAAGTGATGGGGTTCACAATCCGATAGAAGTCCTTAACAAATATCATGTAGTAACCTACAAAACCCACATGAAACTACGGACCTCAATCACACTAGTGGGTGCTAGCCAATCCATATTGGCTCTAATATTGTAAGGATCAGATGCGATACCTTCCTGAGAAATGATGTGACCAGAATATTGTAGCACCTTTGAGTGAAAGAATGCACACTTCTCCAGGTTCCCATAAAGTTTTTGATCATGAAGAAACTAAAGAACCTGATGAAGGTACTCATCATGCTCCTCATGCATGGGTTAGTATATCAATATTTCATCAAGGAACATGAGGAAAAAAATGTCTACAAAGGTCATAAAACCCCGTTCATCAAACTCATGAACAATGCAGGGGAATTCGTCAGGCCAAATGGCACAACAGTGAATTCATAGTGACCATATCTTGTGCAAAAAGATGACTTCTGAACATCTACCTCTGCAATCCTTAAATAATAGTATCCTGACTTAAGATCAATCTTAGAAAACAATGTGGCCCCCTTCATCTAATTAAAAAAAACCATCGATCTGAGGAAGGGGGTAACGATTCTTGATCGTTACTTTATTCACTTGACGATAGTCCACACACAACCGCAAGGATCCATACTTCTTCCTCACAAAAATCACTGGTGCAGCCCAAAGAGGATACACTAGGATGGATTTGGCCTTTCTCGAGAAGGTCATCTACCTAAAACTTGAGCTCACATATATCAGGTTTTGTCATCCTATAAGGAGCATGCGAGATAGGTTCTTCTCTTGGAATAAAATCAATGTGAAAATATATCTCACGTGAGGGAGGAACACCTGACAACACACTAGGAAAAAGATCCAAAAACTCCTACAAAATGGGGTGATCATTAAGTTAAGGTCCACTAGCCCCATCCTACAACCTATCACTAACTGAAATAGCATATAACTAAAAACCCCGCCATGCACACCGCTTCAGCTGTATAGTGGAAATAGTACAAATAGAGATGGGTCTTCTAACACCAACTATCACTAAATCCACACCCAAATTATCTGCACAAGATATAATCTTACCATATAAATCAACTCTAACTTTGTATTCTGACAACCAATCCATGCCAAAAATCACTCCATAAGAACCTAAAGGAGGGACACGAATATCCAAGGTCATGGTAAAGGGTCCTAGGTCCAATAAAAACTCCTTGAATAAGGAGTTAACTGAGATATTGACTCTAGAAGCCATCTCAACATCCCAGCTAAGGCCCTACCTAACTTCAACCAGCCTGCAATGCTCTACCAATGAAAGAATCTGATTAGCCTGATGAGCCTGAGTCAAATAAAATAGGGATAGAAATACCACCAATGCTACTTGTGGTCTCTATCACTATTCCCTAGTGCTCTTCCTGGCATTTCTCAACCATTGCATATATCTTATGGCTCATATCCATGTCACCAATATCAGTCTCATAAATAGGTTCCTTACCCTGATTAACAGGGTTCTTAGGGCACTCTCTCTAATGATGTCCATGTACGCTGCATCCATAACAAGCACCTGGCCCTCTCCACTGTGCAAATATTCCTCCAAGTGGCCTAGTAGTACATGTTGAAGGAATTGATGACCTTGTTATAGATCTATGTGGGTGCCTCGTTGGACGTTATCCTACCGACTGTGCTCGAGGTGGAGCCCATGTCCTATTGGCCCCCCTAGCTAGAGGTCCCATACCACACCCTCTCTAAACATCATGGTGATCTAGAGGTCAAAAGGGTAGTCAATTTTATGTTGTTGCTACTAGTGAGGAGGTGGAGGAGGCCGGAAGGAATGCTGTGTGTAAGTTTGTCCCACGCGAGGAGGAGTTGATCCCCTCGATTTACTTTCCTACAGATGATGTATGTGACTCCTCACTTTGTCACATGCATGCTAATTATTTGCCCTAGTTTCATCTGCAATATAGGCCTTCTCCACAGTCTCTAATAATGTATGTGGCCAATGAATACGCACTGCCCTACCCAAGTCCAAGTTCAGGCCCCTGATAAGCCTATGAACTCAAAATTTCTCATCATGCACGTAGTCTACATACTGAAGTACATCAAGAAACCATCCCTCATACTCTTCTACCATCATGGAGGCCTGTTGTAGATCATGGAACTCATTGATCCAATGCTGAATGAACCTCTTGGAAATATATCTGCTCTTGAAATGCTTCTTGAATAGATCCCAAGTGACTATCTCAGAATCTACATCGAGCTTCTACTCCTTAATCCTCTGCCAATCTCCAAATTTGTCTCTCATAAGGTGAATGGAAACACAAGCTTTCGTGTTGCTATAATAAGGGCATAGCTTGAACCATCCACTCAATCTAACCAACCATACCTCAACCTGAAATCTACCTACATGTCCATCAAATTGAGGCCGATGTAAATTTAATATCTCTTTAATGTGCTCTGCTGTAATTGACTGTCAACCTCTAGGCCTCTCAACTTGATAATCTCGTTGTCTATATGTCATATACTTGTCTTTGTGCATTGTAACTTGATGTATGAGCTCTCTAGGAGGTAAATCATGTATAGCTGACTCCATGTGGGAGTTATTTTACCTATCCTCTATAATATGTTGTGAAGGTGCACAAGCCTCCATTGATGTCTCTCTGCCCTGCCTACTAGGTTTCCCTCCTGAATATCCTCCGCGTATAGCGGCATTAACCTCTTGTAGCGTCTACAATATATGAGGTAGAATAACTACTACTGCCTGATTTCGGGGTGGTAGTTCTAGATCCACGTGTAGTAACCCCTTGTCTGGTCCACGCCTCTTTCATAGAACAAGTCAAGAGCTAGTTTTTAATCATCTAAGTTTTTGTTTTCAGTTTTCTAAATTTTCTACGTTAAAAAATCATCCATAGTTGTGTGTACTTGGTTTAGAGTTACAATAAGTTTATTTGTTTTTGTTTTTTGTTTTCTAGTGTTCCTAGGGTCCAAGTGTTGAACCCTTGACTCTGATACCAAGTGTAATTCCCATAAAAATTACACACAAAACCCAAAACCAAACAAATGTTACAATAGGAAAATTATTGAATAATATTTTTTTGTTACAGGAAACAAAGGTGACGGTAAGGTTAACCTTTTGTTTCAAATGATTGCTACAAAATAAATTATGTAATATTATTAAATATAAGAATGGATTTAATATATGGTTTGGTTTAAAATATTTCCTTCAATTAATATTTAATTAATTCAATACAAAGTTTTCTAAAGTCATGCAATAATTTAATAATTATAGTTCAAGTCTAAAATAACCCCTCTAATTACACAATGCTATAAATTTAACTTTCCAAAATAAAGCGGTCTAAAATATTAAGGGAGAGGGTTTGATTAAATTTACCTAGGTCATGGCCAAATTAATTTTAAAGTTGCAAAGGAAATAAATCAAAAAGGAATTATTAAGCAAGTGACCCCATTCAAAACAAGACCCATTTGATCAAATGATCATCTCACCATCCCCCACCTAAAACATTTACGAGACAATTTGAGCCATTGGAGGAAGGAATTTCAAATCAACCCTAAAATTTCTAAGGATTTTATTCACCTTTTTTGCTCATTTCATCATTTTTGTTTTGTACGTTAAAGGAAGAAGTTTGGGGGTGGATGCTCGCAAATCCTACTACATTTTATTTAGTTTTTCCATTTCCATTCCACCCTATTCAAAGGTTAGAGATAGAGAAAATTCATTTTATTGTTGTAAGATTAATTAAATAGAATACCCATTAGGGTATTTTCCATTTGCCCAATAGATCTACATTTTTGTACTATTTCCATTTCTTTTCATTTATTTGATAATATATACTTGTGTATATATATCCAAAGGCCATATATATATATATATATATATATATATATATATATATATATATATATATATATATTTGTGTGTGTGTGTGTGTGTAAATATACATCTGTAGATATATAAATATATTTATATGCACCATCCTTATAAAAATACAAACCTGCAAATACTTATATAAAATCTTATATATATATATATATATATAAAAATATAAAACCAAAACCATGAAGGCTCTTCTAAAAGTACAGACTGGTATTTATTTAAAAGGTTGAATAGCAAAAAGGGTTTTATTGACATTTAATTTGTGTAATGGATTGTGTGGGTTGGCGGAGGGGGCACTGTCCCCACCCCTAACCATATTAATATGGGTTGGGGTGGGAGCAGTGCCCCCTCCTGTAACTCACTTACATTTTTAATTACTATGGCCATAAGGCCCATCCACTATAAAAATTACGGTTTCACTTTTTCTTTTTTTTTCAAAAAACTTTTCTTAATATTAATAATAATATTTAATATTAATGATAATAATAATAATAATTAATAGTATTACTAATAAATTATATATATATATATATATATATATATATAATTATTATTATTTCAATGCATCATTATTATTAAATTATTATAATATTAATATATTATTAATACTAAGATAGTCTAACTTATATAAATCCTCGTTTTGGGTTAAAAGAAGTCAATATTAGATTAATATGTATAGGGAAGATTTGGAAAATAAGTCTATAAAACTTAACCATAATTTCATTTAAGTATGAATGTGGATTTATATATACTTTTGTTTTTTAAAATTCACCTAATGTTAAGTTAGGCTAATTGTAAGCTTTCCTACACAACTTATGAGACAAAGTGATAATAAGATAAAATGCTTTCATTTAATCTTATGGATTTAACTATTATTTCTTCAACTAGTTTAATAATGCATATATAGTTTAGGTCCTTCAATTTACTCTCTTTTAAGGAAAACAAACATAACCATTCCACTTCACAAGCAAGTTCAAACCAACAACATACCTATTTATTTCAAAATGAAGTTGATCAACTTTACAAGATTTTTAGAAATGAAAGTATATCACATTTCAATAACAATGAACTACTTGAACTAAAAGAGTGCATATTCAATTCAACTATATTAAAATCTTCCTTTCACCAAGATAAGGTAAAACATGATAATTTATTTTAAAATAACTAACACATTTGAAGTTTTATGTCTCTTAAACAAGCACTCATAAAAAGAGTTTACAAGATGAATGGAATTCAAGTATAACAATAAATTTATCCTAATCTTGCAACTTACAAACATCCACTCAAGTGGGAAGTATAAATTTTGATAAATTACAAAAAGGCTATCAACAAATCCAATTTTATAAGTCTCCAATATGTATGTCTTCATCACAATGGTAGCTCCAACTCTAGCTTTCTTCAACTTTACAATGGGATCAAAAAACAAGGAAGGGGGTGTAGGCAACGCTCGCCACCCAACCTTAAATCCCTTAAGATGAGAATCAATCCCCTTAATGGACCTTGAGCCCCAGCCAAAGAGCCATGAGGCGTATTAAGCAACAATGACAACTGTCAACAAAGTGGCTTCAGAAGAAACACATATACAAGACTTTAAATTCAACCAAGACAACATATCCAACAATTTTACACATTCAAAACAATACAAAGGTTTTAATATCAAACTAAATAGAGAAAGGGCTATGGGAAACTACCTCCTTATGCCACCCAAGTGAAGTGGGAGTCTTACCCTAAGACTCCAACTACACAAAATGATCATCCCAAATTTTTTATCTCTCCCTTGCAAGCATGCAACAAAACCATTATTTCCTTTTCACTCCCCATATATAATACTCTCATTCACACTCCCACCAAATTTCATGCCTCAAAAAATTCCCTTTTCCCTCCCCAATGGTCCCATAATCCATTATCCCACACCCAAATAAGGCCTAGTACCCAACCAACAAAAAAACACCTTCACAAGACAAAAAAATAGTTTTAACAAGCACAACATTACATACAAAAAAGTAACATAATACAAAGGTGGAGAGCCTACCTCTCCATCAAGCTCCAAGGAAAATCCCACAAGTCTCTTCAATCCCAAGCCAAGTAATTTCTAAATCATTCCAACATGCTTCAATTCCAAAAGTACACAAGAAGATTAAAAAACAAGTAACCCCCATTCCAACCAAAAATAACCAATAAATAGAAATGGAATGTGAGGATGATGAGGTTTCTCCATGTAGGATGCTTCATCTTTTCTCCATCCCCACACTCAAGTCAACACACCAAGACTAATAAAATCATTGCACATGTAAGGAATATGACAACCCACATGGCTCACAAACTTGCAAACCATACTTTGAAAGGAAACAATAAAATGGGGTAGAAATAAAGTGCAATAAATTTCCCTCTTTTACACTCAAAAATGGACAAAGAGGTCAAAAATAAGATTCCTAACCCATAGGTAGGGTTGTTGGGTAAGTTTAAGAGGCATGGGATAAGCCTTGCTTATACCATAAGCCTCCATAAATGCCCCCACAAGTCAAAATCCGAATTTTGAAGTTAGGGTGGAGTAAAAAACTAACAAATCAACATAAATTTAACTTACACCAAGGACCACAAACTCTCATCATAACTATTTTTCACATCCTTGTTAACTGAAAGTAAGAAGGTTTAAGCTTAATTAACACACATTTACAACATGCTAATAAAGTGACAAAATTTTCAAATTTTGAATACAAAAAACATAAATAAAGAACATACAAAAATTAATGAAAGGGGACACAATACAGCCCATGGAAACACATGTGAATTCACCCCCCATGGGAGACCTCCAATCAAGGCATGCAAAACAGACACTACACAACATTACACGAGTTGTCAATTTTTTTCTCGTTGTTCCACACCCAGCATCCTTCTGTGCTTGGTCCCTTATCCCCTTCGATGTATGTGAAAAAATTCCTACACACAAGAAAATACCTCTTTGGAGTTTCATCTGTATTAACAACATCAAAAAAATATATATATGAAATCAATATTCATCATTCAACATTAGCAATTCTATTATTCATCAATATATAAAAATGTAACCCTAACATCCATTAGATTACAGTTATACTCCAAACATCCCAAGACATAACATGTCAATATAAAATCAACGTATATCAAATTGTCTAACATCACTATCTAGTGCATCATAATAAAACGTAAACATCATAATGTCAATACTGCAAATATCAGTGAAATCTATCATCTATTGATCAATGTATCATAATCAAAATGTCTTAATATCAGCCCAATAGTATCAATGTCAAGATGAAACAGTGTCGAAAAGGAGTGGGCACTACATAATCTCCCTGAGAAGATTAAATTAAATATTGGAGAAAGTATATGGACTCAATTAATGGACTATGAAAGACTAGATTTATTTTGTCATGGATGCTTTAAAACTATACATTTGATTGAGGATTTTGGGAACTCTACACGTAAAATAGGGAATAATCTGGTGTGGTGGAAGGATATCTCCCTTATCACTTCACCATTAGGTTCCCCTCTGATTATGTTGATGATAATTTTTCACTATTTTCTAAAAGTTACCCCTTAAGGGTTAAATATACCCATGTTATTGATGATATTCTTCTTTAATTTCCTCTTCACTATATCTTTCCTTTGACACATATCCCTTAGGTATCTTTTGGCATAGTTAGGGAGAGGGAAACTCCCTCTTATCCTATTAATATTTTATTGTGACCTATCAATTCTATTGAATTTCTTCTCCCGTGCGAGTATGATTCTGTTTAAAATATTAATAAGGAAGATTTGAAGATTTTCAAAAACAAGAAAATAATTCCTTCTAAGATTAATTTATTCCCATAACAAATGAAACTCAGATATTAGTTTTATTATTTTTCTTGATGTCCTTTTCAATGTTCTTATGTTGTTGTATTGTTGTACATTGTTGTTTTTTGCTACACAAAAACTTCTTTGGCTTGTTGGTTGTTTTTCTTCTACTCGGAAGCAATTATTCTTGTTGGCACATTTGGATTTAGTGTTTTATCTGTACTTTGGCCATTATTTTGTTTACTTAGGTAGGGTCCCATAAAAAAATTACTTTTATCATTATCCAAAAAATAAATATTAAAAATAAATCCTTTGTGAACTACATTAAAATAAATATGACTAAAAGTATGCACAAGATTACTAGTACCATACACTAATAATATATTGTCAACACTAAAGAAACCATTATTATATATGTGGCATATGCACACGCATCAAGAACACTAGTGAAACTACGCATCCCAAAAACTCCTAACAAAAGAAATGGATTGCGATTAGACTAAATTAAGTCATATATACAAAGAAATAGAGTTCCATATCTAAGGGATGAATGGAAAGTTATTTGAAATTGAATTCAAGAGTACATTCAATGAACTCCACTCTAATTGGTAGTTCTAGTTTAAAAATAGAAGGTGTTTAAAAATAGATTATTTTTAGATAACATACAAAAAATTCTCAAAACTATTGGAAATGAATCCCCTAATATTGCTAGACTCGATGCCCATCTTGGAATCATATTAAAAAATATGACACACTTAACATCCCGCATTTTATGCATTTTGTAAAGAGATCAGCCCAGGGCGCATTTGATTTCATGGTGATTCTTGAGTGAACTAGATAAATTAATACAGGCTTATGTAAATTAGGGAAATAACAACACATTCGCTGAGTTACTTAAAATTTTCCACATTGAACTTCATTTCATTATGATAGTTTCTATTTTTAATGCCGCATGAAATTAGTCACTATCCCACAAAAATTTTCAACACCATTTTTTGATTTCATTTCTTTGGAAATTGTTTATTCCAAATTAATACATATTTTTCGTAAGTTTACTTCTAATGATTGCGTCAATGTTTATTATTTTCAATGTATTTATGTCTCTAACCCTAAGTCTGTAATATTTTGGAAGCATTCTAGTAATTTTTAGTTTTCTTACGATCTATAAAACATCTTTTAGACATTGAAAACTACATGTTTTCATTAAATCTGAATCATGTGTGGTTCTAAAATTGATATTTGATTTAGTGAATTTACTAATGTAAAACTGCATTCCACACCTCATTATTTATATTATCAATAAGCCTAAAAACATCTTAATTGTGTGTAAACACTCTTTTCACGACGAGACCAACGTGACCATACACTTTAATATGATTAATAAAATAAACATTACATTATAATATACCTAATATAATAATTTTAAAAATTTTAGAAATAAAAAAAATTAAGAAACATCTTTTGTATTTAATACATAATTAGTTTATTATTTTTTGATCATCACCCCTAATGACTATTTTAAAGTAATAAT
Source organism: Taxus chinensis (assembly GCA_019776745.2). Classification (NCBI taxonomy): domain Eukaryota; kingdom Viridiplantae; phylum Streptophyta; class Pinopsida; order Cupressales; family Taxaceae; genus Taxus; species Taxus chinensis. Next base: position 237,357,980 of record CM034146.1, read on the forward strand.
TTCCTTATTGACAAGAGGGAAATGACATCTTTATGAATTTCATGTATTGATGCACCAAAATTAAGGTCAGAACTTGAGCTCCGGGTGTCCATTTGAGACCGTTATTTTTTAAAACCACATGTTTCAATGAGATGAACGTACCAGTACATTCACTTTATCATTTGGAGCAATTTTTTGCACTTTTTTGGGCCGTAAATACACCATCTTGAGACCAAAAATTAGGATTTAAGTTATAGTTCAGTTTCTTTTCTATTTTTGGGCATTAATTAATTTTATTCTATTAGTTGCATTATGAGTTAGAAAGTTGGAAATTTATCTAATTTAGGAATTTAGAATATGCGTGGAAATTTCTATGCCCATACGAATAAGCATGTGAGCTTACTAAGAGTAGCACGTTCTAGTAAACTGCTAAAAATAGTAATTTCCACCACCTAGAGTAGATTTAGTCAAAGTTATTTAGAGTTTACTTCGCAACTCGAGTTGGAAGTTCTTTTCCTATTTAGGAAAAATTATAATTCATTATTTGAGAACAAAAAAGGAGATCTATTTTCTTTTGGAGTTCATATTATTTGTAGTATATCAAGTTTGTTTAGAATTTTCCTACATTATCTAGTATCAGAGCTAGTTCGAGTATTTAAAAAAAATGGCAGGAAGAGGAAGAGGAAGAGGAGGAGGTATTTCCCAGATGAATAGAAATATGTAAGATCTACAAAGGCAAGTTGTTATGCTTGCTACAATGATAACCCAGAGATGAAATCAAGGTGAAGATGACATAGATGAAGAAGAAGTTTGTGAAGATTAGGAAATGCAAATGCCACCATTAGCTTTTTAAGAAAGGACGCTTCGAGCATTTGAAGGAAAGAATGATGGGATAAGATTTGATGTTTCAAAGTATGGTGGTAGTCTAAAACCAGAGAATTTGATAGACTGGTTGACTAGCATGGGGAAATGTTTTGAGTGGAAGGATATGTCATAATAAAAGAAGGTGAAATTTACATGCATGAAATTGAAAGGTCATGCTATGTTATGGTGGGATCGCCTATAGAAAGAGAAGTTAATAAAGGGGAAATAAATAATTAGGACATGGAGTAAGATGGAGAAGAAGATGAAAGATAAATTTCTCCTTGTGGATTATGCACAAACCCTTTACATGAGGTTTCAGAATCTCAGATAGAACTTACAAATAGTGCAAGAATACATATTTGAGTTCTTCAAGTTGTCCATTCATGTAGAGAATGAACAAACTAAGGAACAAATGGCTGCAAGTTATTTAAATGGATTAAAATTTTCTATTCAAGATGAGATAAGTATGGCATATGATTGAGATAATTGAGGATGCCTATCAATTAGCATTAAAGGCCGAGGAAAACAAAATCGTCAAAGTTTTAGGAGATCACTTGGAATGAATTGGGAGGCCTTATCTTCCTTTTGAGGACGAGATGGTTTCAACCAAGGTAGGGGGAGAATTATCTCGTGGATTCGAAAAGCAATAGGATATGAGACAAGATTTCGAGAATCAATAAAGAGGTAGAGGATTTTTAGGGGAAGAGGATATGCTCGCAATAGAGGATGGGAGCTTCCACGAATACTATTTGTTTTTTACAAATGTGGTGAAGAGGGGCATTGGGATTTTGAATGCACACATTCTTATACACATGTCAAGAGGAAAGGAGATGCTCCAAGAGTAAATTTTGTTGAAGCTAAACAAGTAGAAGATGAAAAGGACCTAGAAATTCCACTAGATGTTGGAGAAAATGTGATCCTCAAGAGGATGATAATTGTACCAAGAAAGGATTTCAATGGGGGATGCATGGCTGTGTAAAAATATTTTCAGAACAAGACACACTTCAGGAGGAAAGGTATGTAATGTTTTTATTTATGGTGGTAGTTATGAGAACATGGTTTCGAATGAGATGGTCGATAAATTGTGTCTGCATTGTGAGAAGAATCCTAACCCCTACCATATTACATGGTTTAAGAAGGGTAATGTAGTTACTGTTGATAATATATGTTTAATAAGTTTTTATATTGGGAATAGTTACAAGGATGATACTTTGTGTGATGTTATTCCTATGGATGCATGTCATATATTGCTAGGAAGAGCATGGCAATTTGATAGAAAATTTATTCATGACGAGGTAAATAATACTTATACTTTCTGGAAGGATGGCACAAAATAGTTTTGCTATGTCTTAAGGAAGAGGGGAAGGATGAAAATATTATTTCTGAAAATGAATTTGTGAAGGAGGCAAAGGAAACTGGTTTTTGTTATGCACTAATTGTGAATAAGGATGAACGTGCAAGTACATAAATACCAGTAGAAACAACAAAATCAAAAGAAGAATTTTTCTGATGTTATTCCTGATGAGCTACTAGAAGTATTACCGCCAAAAAGTTGAATAGGAAATTGGCATAGCTCGTGAGAAAGGGGGGCATAAGGGAGAGCATGAGTCTGTGTGCAACCCCAGCTTTATTAACACCAAAGAAGGATGGGAAATGTAGAATGTGCATGGATAACAGAGAAATTAATAAAATTACAATCAAGTATAGGTTCCCAATACCTCACCTTGATGATATGATGGATGTGGTTTATGTATCTAGGTATTTCACCATGATTGATCTTCAAAGTGGTTACCATCAGATTTGGATCAGAGAAGGAGACACGTGGAAAATAGCATTTGAGACAGGAAATGGATTATATGAGTGGTTGGTGATGTCATTTAGGTTATCTAATGCACCTAGTAATTTTATGAGACTGATGAACACCGTGTTGTGGGAGTATAATGGTAAGTTTGTTGTGGTTTATTTTGATCATATCTTGATCTTTAGTAAAACTAAAGAAGAACATTTGAGGCATCAAAGGGTGATTTTTGAAGTGTTAAGGAAAGATAAACTCTATGAAAATATGAAGAAGTGCACATTTATGCAAGAGAGTTTGGTATTATTGGGCTTTATTATTTTAGAAGATGGGGGTACAAATGGACTTAGAAAACATAAAGGCAATTATTGAATGGCATACTCCATGGAGTATAATAGAGGTAAGAAGCTTTTATGGTTTAGCAACATTTTATTGAAAGTTTATTGAAAATTTCAGTAGTATTGTAGAACGTTATAACAAATTGCACAAAAGGAAGGGAGTTTTTGTGGACAAAGGCAACTTAGGATAGTTTTTAGTTCTTGAAAAATAAGGTGACAGAGGCACCCATTTTTGCACTACCAGATTTTGATAAAGTGTTCGAGGTTGATTGTGATGCCTCGCATGTGGATATTGGTGTTGTTCTAAGTCAAGGTGCAAAATCCGGTAGCTTTCTTTAGTGAGAAACTAAACAAGGTAAGAAATAAAAAACTCTACTTATGATGTGGAATTTTATGCAATTGTACAAGCATTAAGGCATTGAAGGAATTTTTTAGTGCGTAACATTTTTGTGTTATTTACAGACCACATAGCCCTGAAGTATGTGAATACACAAAAGAAGCTGAATCGTATGCATAAAAAGTGGTTATCATTTTTGTTATAATTTTTCTCTACAAAATAAATCAAGAAAACAAAATCAAGTTGCAGATGCATTGAGTAGGCGTGTGACTTTGTTTACCACTATGGAAAATGAGTGGTGGTGGGATTTGAAGCAATAAAGGGTTTGTATTCTTCTGATTCTGATTTCAACGATATTGTTAAAAGGTTAATTCTTCCATTGTCAGAAAATGTAGGAGATGTCAAGGATAAGTACATTTTACAGGATGGCTACCTTGATGCGTTAGAATTAGAAGGAGCTTGACAAGGTCATAACTTGAACTTTGGGTGTCCGTTTGTTTTTTAAAACCACATGTTTCATTGAAATGAACGTAGCGGCAACCTTCACCTACCGGTTGGCAAAAGTTTTTGACACTTTTTTGGGCCCTAAATCCACCATCTTGAGGACGAGAATTAGGATTTAAGTTATAGTTCAGTTTTTTTATATTTTTTGGGCATTAGTTAATTTTAGTCTATTAGTTGCATTACGAGTTAGAAAGTTGGTAATTCCTCTAATTTAGGGGATGTAGAAGATGCGTGGTAATTTCTGTGCCCGTAGGAATAAGCATGCAAACTTCCTAAGAATAGTAGGTTCTAATAAACTGCTAAAAATAGTAATTTCTGCCACTTAGAGTAGATTTAGTCAGAGTTAGTTAGAGTTTACTTAGCACCTCAAGTTGGGATTTGTTTTTCCTATTTATGAAACATTTCAATTCATTATTCAATAATGAGGAAGGATATCTATTTTCTTTAGAGTTCATATTATTTGCAGTAAATCGAGTTGGTTAGAATTTGGCTACATTATCTAGTATCAGAGCAAGGTTCGAGTCTTTAAAAAAAATGGTAGGAAGAGGAAGAGGAAGAGGAGGCGGTATTCCCCAGATGAATAGAAATATGCAAGATCTGTAGAGGAAAGTTGTTGCACTTGCTTCAATGATAACCCAAAGAGGAAACCAAGGTGCAGATGACATAGATGAAGAAGTTTTTGAAGAGGAGGAAATGCAAGTGCCACCATTAGCTTTTGAAGAAAGGATGCTTCACACATTAGAAGGTAAGAATGCTAGGATAAAAAGTAGATGTTTTAGATTATGGTGGTAGTCTAAAACAAGAGGAGTTGATAGATTGGTTGACTAGCATGGGGGAAAATTTTTTGAGTGGAAGGCTATGTAAGAAGAAAAGAAGGTGAAATTTGCATGCACGAAATTGAAAGGTCATGCTATGTTATGGTGGGATCACCTATAGAAAGAGAGGTTAGGAAAGGGGAAAGAAAGAATTAGGACATGGAGTTAAAATGGAGAAGAAGATGAAGGATAAATTTCTCCCTGTGGATTATGCAAAAACCCTTTACATGAGGTTTCAAAATCTCAAATAGAACCTACAAACAGTGTAAGAATACACAAATGAATTGTACAAGTTGTCCATTCGTGTAGAGCATGAAAAATAATGAGGAAAAAATGGCTGAAAGGTATGTAAATGGATTAAAATTTTCTATTCAAGATGAGATAAGTATGCATAGGATTAAGAGCATGGAGGATGCCTATCAATTAGCCTTAAAGGCCGAGGGAAAAAATAAAATTGTCAAAGTTTTAGGAGATCGCCTGGAATGAATAGGGGGCGTCATCTTCCTTTCATGGATGAGCTATTTTCAACCAAGGGTATGGGAGAATCATCTCGTGGATTGGAAAAGAAAGAAGATACGAGAAAATATTTCCAAAATCAAACAAAGAGGCAAAGGATTTTCTAGGGGTAGAGGATACGCTGGTGATAGAGGATGGGAGGCTCCACAGAAACCTTTTTTTTGTGTTACAGATGTGGTGAAGAGGGGCATTGAGGATTTTGAATGCCCCACATTCTTATACACATGACAAGAGACAAGGAGGTCCACCAAGAGTAAATCTTGTTGAATCTGAACAAGTAGAAGATGTAGACGACCTAGAAATTCCACCAGATGTTGGAGAAAATTTGATGAATCAAGAGGATGATGATTGATTCAAGAAAGGATATCCAGGGGGATGCATCCCTGTGTATAAATATTTTTAGAACAAGATGCACTTTCAGAGGAAAGGTATGTAATGTTATTATTGATGGTGGTAGTTGTTGAGAACATGGTTTCAAATGAGATGGTCAAGAAATTGGGTCTGCAATTGTGAGAAGAATCCTAACCCCTTACTGTATTGCATGGTTTAAAAATGGTAATGAAGTTACTATAGATAAGAGATGTTTAATAAGTTTTCGTATTAGGAAAAGTTACAAGGATGAGATTTGGTGTGATGTTATTCCTATGGATGCATGTCATATGCTGCTAGGAAGACCATGGAAATTTGATAGGAAAGTTATTAATGATGGGGGAAAGAATAATTATACTTTCTGGAAGGATGGCACAAAAATAGTTTTACTACCTCTCAAGGAAGAGGCGAAGGCTGAAAATATGCTCTGTGTAAAGGAATTTGTGAAGGAGGCAAAGGCAACCAGATTTTGTTATGTACTAGTTGCCAACAAGGATGAACCTGCAAGTGCACAAATACCAGTCGAAATAGTAGATTTAATAAAATAATTTTTTGATGTTATTCCTAATGAGCTAGCAGATGGATTACGACCCAAAAGATATATTCAACACCATATTAATTTGATTCTAGTGTCTTCACTCCCAAATCAAGTGGCTTATAGGATGAGCCTGACATTGCATGCTGAATTGAATACGCAAGTGGTAGAGCTCATGAGAAAGGGCGTCATAAGGGAGAGCATGAGTCTGTGTGCAACCCAAGCTTTATTAACACCAAAGAAGGATGGAACATGGAGAATGTGCACTTATAGCAGAGTAATCAATAAAATTACAATCAATTATAGGTTCCCAATACCTCGCCTTGATGATATGATGGATGTGCTTGCTGGATCTAGGTATTTGACCAAGATTGATCTTTGAAGTGGTTACCATCAAATTTGGATCAGAGAAGGAGATGAGTGGAAAACAACATTCAAGACAGGAAATGGATTATATGAGTGCTTAGTGATGCCATTTGGGTTATCCAATACACCTAGTAATTTTATGAGATTGATGAACACCGTGTTGCGGGAGTATAATGGTTAGTTTGTTGTGGTTTATTTTGATGATATATTTATCTTTACTAAAACTAAAGAAGAAAATTTGAGGCATCTAAGGGTGATATTCGAAGTGTTAAGGAAAGAGAAACTATATGAAACTATGAATAAGTGCACATTTATGCAAGAGAGTTTGGTATTCTTGGGCTTTATTATTTCAGCAGATGGGGTACAGATGGACTCAGAAAAGATAAAGGCAATTATTGAATGGCCTACTCCACGGAGTATAATAGAGGTAAGAAGTTTTCATGGTCTAGAAACATTTTACAGAAAGTTTATTAAAAATTTCAGCAGTATAGTAGCACCTATAACAGATTGCACAAAAGGAAGGGTGTTTTTGTGGAAAAAGGAAGTCGAGGATATTTTTCAGTTCTTGAAGAAGAAGGTGACAGAAGAAGTATAGATTTTGATAAAGTGTTTGAGGTTGATTGTGACGCCTCGCATGTGGGTATTGGTGCTGTTCTAAGTCAAGGTGGAAATCCAATAGCTTTCTTTAGTGAGAAATTGAATGAGGTAAGAAAGAACTAATCTACTTATGGTGTGGAATTTTATGAAATTGTACAAGCATTGAGGCATTGGAAGCATTACTTAGTGCCTAAGGAGTTTGTGTTATTTACAGACCACATAGCCTTGAAGTATGTGAATACAAAAAAGAAGTTGAATAGTAGGCATGCAAAGTGGGTATCATTTTTGCAGGGTTAAACTTTTTCTCTAAAACATAAATAACGAAAAACAGAATCAAGTTGCAGATGCATTGAGTAGGAGTGTGACTTTGTCTACCACAATGGAAAATGAGGTAGTGGATTTTGAAGAAATAAAGGGTTTGTATTACTCTAATATCGATTTCAAGGATATTGTTAAAAAGTTAAATCGTCCATTATCACACAATACAAGAGATGTCCTGGATGAGTACATTTACAGGATGGTGATCTATTCAATGGATGCCAACTATGTATTCCAGTTAGGTCTATGAGAGAGAACATAGTAAAAGATTTGCATAGCGGAGGATTGGATGGGAATTTTTGGTAAAGATAAGATGATAGCCTTAGTAGCAAAGAAATACTATTGGCCAAAGCTGAAAAGAGATGTGGAAAGGCGTAGAATTTTTCAAGTCTCCAAAGGCCATGCACATAATACAGGGTTGTATATGTCGTTTCTTGTTCCTAAAGGGTCATGGATAGATCTGAGTATGGATTTTGTTTTAGGATTACCAAAAACACAATGAGGTAATGAATCAATTTTTGTGGTTGTTGATAGATTTTCTAAGATGGTTCATTTTATTTCCTGTAAGAAAACAAGTGATGCGACAGGCATAACATATTTATTTTTTAGAGAAGTTGTTCGTTTGCATGGTGTTCCAAAAACCATTATTTCAGATAGCGACACAAGGTTCTTAAGTCACTTCTGGCGGACTTTATGGAAGAAATTGGGAACGCGATTACAGTTCAGTAGTGCCTATCATCCTCAGACTGGTGGGCAAAAAAAGGTGCTAAATCAGAGTTTAGGAAACCTATTAAGGTGCATCATTGGGGAAAATCTGAAACAATGGGACTTAGCATTACCAAAAGCTGAGTTTGCATATAATAGTTCCATAAACAGATCCACAGGAAAGTCTCCATTTTCAATTGTGTATGGGAGAAATCCAAATGGGGTGTTAGATTTGGTACAACTACTAGTTGATGGTAGAGTTAGTGATGATGCAGAAGCATTTTCTGAACATATACAACAATTATAGGAAGAAGTGTGGAAGAAGCTATAGAATAGTAATGAAAAGTATAAGGAAATAACCAATGTGCACATACGGAGAAAGGTATTTACAGTTGGTGAGGTTGTTATGGTATATTTTCAGAAGGAAAGGTTTCCAAGAAGAACCTATAACAAGCTGAAGTACGAGAACATTGGTTCCTGCAAAATCCTAAAAAAATAAATGATAATGCTTATGAGGTAGAATTTCCAGGGAATTTTGATATTTCTCCAATGTTTAATGTTTCATATTTGTATACTTTTCATGGGGATGGTGTAGAAGGGGATGTTATTGATGAAGTAGTAGATTGGAGGCAGTAAATTTTAGTGACGAAGAAAGATGAAGTGGATCAAATTCTAGACAAGAAAAAAATGGACACGCGACATGGGAAATACAACAAATATTTGGTACATTGGAAAGGACTGGAAGAAGAGGACAATACTTGGGTCACAGAGTGGGAGATTAAGAAGTTGGATGCAGATAAATGGAAGAAGTTTGAAGAAGACAACTTGCAGGAGCTACGTTTTTTTCAAACAGGGGAGAATGATGTGCCAGAATTAGCAGGAACTTGACAAGGTCATAACTTGAGCTCCAGGTGTCCATTTGAGTCCGTTTGTTTTTTTAAAAAACATGTATCGATGAGACGAACATAGTAGCAACCCACCTTACCAGTTGGGACAAGTTTTTGACATTTTTTGGGCCCTAAATCCGCCATCTTGACGCCGAAAATTAGGATTTAAGTTATAGTTTAGTTTTTTCTTATTTTTGGGCATTAGTTAATTTTAGTCTATTAGTTACATTATGAGTTAGAAAGTTGGAAATTCCTCTAATTTAGGGATGTAGAAGATGCGTGGTAGTTTTTGTGCCTGTAGGAATAAGCATGTGAACTTACTAAGAATAACAGGTTCTAGTAAACTGCTAAAAATAGTAATTTCCGCCACCTAGAGTAGATTTAGTCAGAGTTAGAATTTACTTAGCAACTCGAGTTGGGAGTTTTTTTTCCTATTTAGGAAAAATTGCAATTCATTATTCAATAATGAGGAAGGAGATTTATTTTCTTTGGACTTCATATTATTTACAATAAATTAGGTTGGTTAGAATTTGGCTACATTATACCTATTTAAGGGATGCCAACTATGTATTCCAATCGGGTCTATGAGATAGAATATAGTGAAAGAGGTGCATAGTAGAGGATTGGGCATTTCGGTAAAGATAATATGATAGCCTTGGTAGTAGATAAATACTATTGGCCAAAGCTAAAAAGATAATTGGTAAGATATGTGGAGAGGTGTCAAAATTTCCAAGTCTTGAAAGGCCATGCACAGAATACAGGGTTATATATGTCGTTGCCTATTCCTAAAGGGTCGTTGACATATCTGAGTATGGATTTTTTTTTGGTATTACCAAAAACACAACTAGGTAATGACTCAATTTTTTTTGTTGTTGATAGGTTTTCTAAGATGGTTCATTTTATTTCCTACAAGAAAATAAGTGATGCAATAGGCGTAGCATATTTTTTTCTTCAGAGAAGTTGTTCATATTGCATGGTGTTCGAAAAACCATTACTTTGGATAGGGACACAAGGTTCTTAAGTCACTTCTATCAGACTTTATGGAAAAAATTGGGGAACTCAAGTACATTTAAGCAATGCATATCATCCTCAGACTGATGGGAAAATAGAGGTGGTAAATCGGAGTTAGGGAAACCTATTAAGGTGCATCATTGGGGAAAAGATGAAAAAATAGGACTTAGCATTACCTCAAGCTGAGTTTGCATATAACAGTTCCATAAATAGATTCACAGGAAAATATCCATTTTCAATTGGGTACGGGTGTAAGAAAAATGGGGTGTTAGATTTGGTACAGATACCAGTTGATGGTAGAGTCAATGATGATGCAAAAGCATTTACTGAAAATATATAACAATTATAGGAAGAATTGGGGAAGAAGATGCAAAACAGTAATGATAAGTATAAGGAAATAGTATATGTGCATAGACAGAGAAAGTTATTTACAGTTGGTTATTCGGTTATGGTATATCTACGGAAGGAAAGGTTTCCAAAAGGAACCTATAACAAGATGAAGTACAAGAATATTGTTCACTACAAAATCGTGAAAACAATAAATGAAAATACTTATGAGGTAGAATTGTCAGGGAATTTTGATATTCTCTAGTGTTTAATATTTTCTATTTGTATTCTTTTTCATGGGGATGGTGCAAAAGGTGATGTTATTCATGAAGTAGTAAATTGGAGGTAGGAGGTTCTAATGAAGAAGATAGAATAAGTTTATAAGATTATAGATAAGAAAATAATGGACACACAACATGGGAAATACAAAAAATATTTGGTACATTGGAAAGGACTAGAACAAGAGGAAAATACTTGGGTCATAGATTGGGAGATTAAGAAGTTGGATGTAGATAAATAGAATCATCTTGAAGAAGACAACTTGCAGGAGTTGTGTGTTTTCCAAGCAGGGGATAATGATGCACCAAGATTAGTAGGAACTTGACAAGGTCATAACTTGAGCTCAGGGAGTTGGTTTGAGTCCATTTGTTTTTTGAAACCACATGTTTCAATGAGACAAACACATTTTTTGAATCTCCCTACTATTTGGAACATCTTTCGACACTTTTTTGGGCCCTAAATCCACCATCTTGAGGTTGAAAATTAGGATTTAAGTTAGAGTTCAGATTTTTCCTATTTTTGGGCATTAGTTAATTTTAGTCTATTAGTTTCATTATGAGTTAGAAAGTTGGAAATTCCTCTAATTTAGGAATGTGGAAAATGTGTGGCAATTTTTGTGCCTATACAAATAAGCATGCGAACTTACTAAGAATAACATGTTATAGTAAACTGCTAAAAATAGTAATTTCCGCGACCTAGAGTAGATTTAGTCAAATTTAGTTAGAGTTTGCTTGGCAACTTGAGTTGGGAGTTTTTTTCCTATTTAGGAAACATTGTAATTCATTATTCGAGAATAAAAAAGGATATATATTTTCTTCTGGAGTTCATTTGTTTAGAATTTGGTTACATTATGTGTGCTATTCGAAATCCCTCTCATACCATTACAAACTTTATCAAACGTGATGTAGAAATCTAAATTTTAAGTCCACTAAAAATAGTTAAACTTATACCTTATTTGAAATCCCTCTCATATAATTATCATGATCAATACATGTTTTACTTTTCGTATGTATTACCTGTTTGTATTTTTTTGCCTACGCCATTTCCAACTTGTTTTATTCGTGTGCTTTTTTTAATGAAACTAGTACTCTTATAAATCTCAAATTAGGTTCAAATTTTTCTTTGACCATCAATTTAAAAAACAAAATGATAAAAATAAATGATTACAGTATAATGCTAAAAAATAATGAGTGGAAAAACCACTCTTCATAATGTTATTAAAATCTAGATAAATTAGTTAACAATATTAAAAAATGATTGTTATCAGTAATTATATTTTTTATGTATGTTACAAAATGTTTGATTTTTTTTTTTAAAAGAGATATAGGTAAGTTAATTAATAACCATGAGTATTTTTTTATTTATTCAAATTTAAATCTTATATATAATTCAAATGAGTTGTAATCTAAAAGTCAGGATGTTGGTGTAAAATGTGTTGTCTCGCCATTCACCAAGATAAAATTTTGTTTAAAATTAATAAAAAAGGTTGAAGTTGGAATTGATAAAATTTGGAAGAATATAATACCCTTCAATCTTTATCACTAAACCAAAGAATCATAATCTAGCACCCAATTCTTACACAATTAAGTTTTTAATAAAAAAAATTCATGTAACTAATTTGTAAAACTAGTTGCAACTATATTTAGATGTTTATATTAAAAAAATCAAACCCAATAAACATACAAAGACATTGATAATAGTGATATACAATAAGATAATTGAATTAAAGACATTTTTTAATCTATAGATCGTTACATCTGTGTTTGAGTGTTTATCTCATTAAATATGCGACTTCCTCTATAAAACACACATATCTTTTTTTAAAACTCAAAACACAATCAAATTTCACCAACATTGACAATACTAATATACATTACTGATAGAAATATCTTCAAAACAATCATTATCCAAAGAATATGGAAAATGATAAATCAAGCTAATCTATTAGTTGATCAGTAATTGTTTATCAGTAAGGATCAAAGGAATGATTAATATAATCCATGTTTAGGCTTCACACTTTAACTTTAATTCTTTTTTAGTTAATCTAGTCTAATAATATTTATCCATGTGAGATTAATAAGATTACAAAAAAATGTGGAATGATTAGTTTAATTAAATAATTAACTTTTTGAGATTAGTTTAAGACTATTAAACATGTTATGGAAGTCACTTGATTAAAAAATCAAAATATTTGATTAAAAAATCAAAATATTTGTTAGTAAAACGAGAATATCATAATATTATCCTTTATTTCCGTAATTTATCTCACCACACAACTATTATTGGAATTTGCAACCGCTTTGACTCTATTATACCTATTTTATGTATTTTATCATTGTAAAATATATAAATGTAGGTGACAATGTATATTATGGCTGCATGTTGTTTTTAGTAGCAAAAGTTTATGAACACATAATTGTGTTTACAAAACTAGTTAGTTGATTCACTATTAGATATTGATTATTAGTCCATATGTAATTCCAACACATTTCTCGCATGTAAGCCAAGACAATCGAAGAGTTAAATTAGAAAAATTATTGAATTATTTTTTTTTAAAATCCGGTTGTAAAGTTAGTTAATTTTTTCGTTAACAATCTATCGTTTTAAGTAGAAACTAAATTACATTATTTAATCTCCAGTTCGGGCTTAAATATCCACTTCTATAATCCTTATTTATTTTAGTATCATAGTTCAAATTTCCTTTTATAATTTTGTTATTTAGAGCTAAGTCTACACTCACCCTCCCATTGATTAATCACAAATAAATTTTAATTCCTATTATATATATTGCTTAGTTATTAAGGAGTATATTTGACTTAATTAATTACAAGTTTCAAGGAGTTTTATTAAAAAAATGTCATCAACTAATCAATAAAGTTATAAAACAAATACCCCTGTACACCACTTAAGTGGATCCATTCAAAGTTTACCCATGCATTTTATTTAAAGATATTCCCACCTAACTATTATAGGGATGATTTTTAGCCATTGGATTGATTGAATCTAGGCCTTTGGATCTAAGGGATCCAAACTAGCCCTTATTATCTCTATGGAGGGATTTTATTCATTCTCATGACTTATTTCTTAATTTTTCGTTTTTGCGGGTTTATGGAAGGAGAAGGAGAAGGAAGCCACAGAAGGATAATCGAGCTTAGGATGGATGCTCTAATTTTTTGTTTTCTATTTCAATTTTATGCTTTCCTAGCGTTTGGTTATAGGTTTTATTTTTTGTTGGACAATCTTATTGTATTTTCCCTATTTGGGTAAATGAGCATTTTCCCCATTTTAGCAAATCTGGTTTAAAAAATAGAGCATACACTTATTGTTGGTATATATATGTACACACACACCTGTGTATATATATATGTATGTATACAAATTTATTATATTATTAATAACACAAAATTTAAAAAATTATTTATTTCAAAGAATATATATACAAATACATATTTGTGTGTGTGTGTATGCTCAATATTGAGGTCGCGGTTTTGAAATAATTACATACTACATTTTTAAAATGCTTTAGCCGAATGTTCAAAAGTTAAAAGGTTTAAAATGTTGGCGGGGGCTCGGCCCCCACCCACCACTTATTAGTTAATGCAAAGGGGGGAGGGGTCGCTGACCCCACCCCACATCCTATATACATATGGTGTGGGGGGTGGGGTCGAAAACCCCTCGTCCCACATTCCCCACACTACCAAACAAAGGCAGCCACGACTGCATTACGACCTACACAAAAAACAATACAATGACATTTTTTTAAATTTATTTATAAGGTTTATTTAATAGTAGTTATCATATATATATATATATATATATATATAATATTAGTATTGATATATATTAACAATGATATTAATATTAATGTATTAATAGAAATATTTATTAGTTATTGATTTTATATATTTATAATCAATAACTAATAAATATTTCTATTAATACATTAATATTAATATCATTGTTAATATATATCAATACTAATATTACTAATGATATCCAAGTCATCATACCATATAACGTTTTTTTTAACAATTAAACAAAAGTAAGTTTGATATATTTAGTATTGTGAAGCAAATTTAGGTAATTAAACTAAATTCTAATTATATTTAGATATAGGTATAAAGATACTTTTTGGTTGGTTCAAGTGACCAAAGAGTTGAATAGTGTAGTGATATACAAGGCAAGACACCATGGTTTTCTACCTATACCAAAAATAGATAAAATGAGAAAACTATAAAAACCTCTTATTCAATCTTATATGATTTGTCAGGGGAAAATTTTCCTTCAACATGCAGAGAAATGCAACTATAGTTTATATTCTTCAATATACCTTTCACTCAATAACATAAGAGTAATTATTCCTTTTCTTCTTTCAACAATTAAATGACAATAATTTCTCATAGCAAGTGAATTTTCACAAGATTCTCATTACGTTTCAAAATGAAACAATTTAAATGAAATAGAGATGCATTTCCATTTCAACCCATTTCAAACTGTCTACTTCACTAAAACAATGTAAATTTGGTAGTTTCCTTTGTCAACACTAACACATTTCAAATATTTTTTTTTAATTCAAACACTCTTAGAAGAGTTTACAAGTTATAGGGATTTCTAAGTAATAAAAGAAACTTTCTTTCAAGCATACAAATTTACAATCTTCCACTCAATGTGGGAATAATAAAATGATTAAATTATAACATAAGGAATTTCAACAAGGCCAAGATACAAGTATTCATTTCATGTCTTCTCCCAACTTGTAGCTCGAAGCTTGCATTCTTCATTCTTTTAAAAACTTGGATCACATTACAACGAAAAAGGGGTATAAGTGACGCTCTCCGCCCAACCTATCATCCAATAAGGCAAGAATACATCTCCTTATTGTCCCTCAACACCCAACCAAACAACAATGAGGAATCTTGAGCAACATTTGACAAATTTTTACAAGAATGACTTCCATAAACAAAATACAATCCAAAACATTCAACACATTAAAATGGACATAATTGAAACAAAACTTATAAATTTCTCAAACAACACATAGGTTTGATATAAAACCAAAAAGGAGTGAGAAATATAGGAACCATCTCTTTTTTCTTCCCAAATGAAGTAGGAGTTTCACCCAAAGCCTCCATGTGCACAATACAACAATATAACATCCTTATCTCTACCCTTTCAAGTATGCAAAAATATGTCCATGTTTTTCATTTTCACTACCCATAGGTGAAAATCCCAATCACAATCCCTCCAAAATGCATGTCTCATATCTCCCTTTTCCCTCCCCAATGATCCAATAAATTCATCTCCCACACCCAACCTAAGGAAACTACTTAACCACACAAAAATAACCACATTCACAAGGCTCATACAAAACATAACAAGCACAATTTTTCACATCTCCAAATATAATACGAAAACAAAAAAGGTGAAGAGCCTAAATATCCATTAATATTCCAAGAGACTTCACTCCACAAGCATTTTTGACACCTTCAAGCCAATCACACTTGAAAAGCAACTCCAACAAGCTCCCAATTCCAAAATTGCAAAAGAAAGAAAATGAACAAGTAACCCAAAATCCATCAAATTCCATCAATAAATAGAAATGGGATATGGGGATGATGATGTGGCTCCATGTAGGACGTCACTTCATCATTCATCCATTCCAACTCACAAGTCAAACACCATGCCCAAGACAATAAATGACCATGTAAGACTTATAACAAGCCCACATGACACTTAAACTTGAACAACAAGTCTACCAAGGACAAATTAATTGTGGTAAGTAGGAAAGTACAATTATTTTCAGCTATTTACACTCAAAAAATGCATAAATAAGGTTAAAATTAACTCCCCATACAATAGGTATGGTTTTTGGGTTAATTTAAGAGACATGGGACAAGCTTAGATTATCCAACGAGCCTCCAAAAAGTTCTCCCAAGTCAAAATCTGAATTTTAAAGTCGGGCAAGGGAGCACAACACAAACTCCAACACAATCCAATCAACATCCATAAGATTTCAAGGACCACCTACCCTCATAACTATCCAAATGTCACATCCTTATTTTAGTTAACAAAATTAAGTTGGATAAGCTAATTAAGACACATTAATAATCTTTAATAAAGTTACTATGATTTTCAATAATTAAAAACATAATACAAAATAAAACACATATAAAATTAAAATAAGAGAAACAATATCCCCATGGTCACACATGTGTGGTCACCCCCCATGGGAAACCTCATAATTAGGAATGCAACAACATAACCTAACACTATACAAAATTTGTCAAATTTTGGCCATGTTGCATAACACCTGACATCGTTCTGTGGTTGGTCCCTTATTCCCTTTCGATGTATGTGATGAATGTCTTGCAATACAAACAAAATACCTCGCTGGCTTTATGGTTGTATTAATAACATCAAGGATAATATCCATATAAAGATAAATAATAATCATCCAAAATTAGCAATTCTATCATCTAGCATCATATAATTATTTCGATTTTAGCATTCAAAAAATCATAATTCTACTCAAAACATCCAACATTTGTTATGCATTCAGAAAATGACATGTTACTATAAAATCAGAATATTGTAAATCAACATATATATCTGTTTATCATCACCATCTAATGAATTGTACCAAAAATGTCAATCATAGCATGTCAATTCTCAAAATGTATGCATATTCCATCATATACTGATCAAAATATAATACTCAAATGTCTAACTATAATTCCAATAGTAATAACATCATAATGAAATAGTACCAAAGAGGACTAGGCACTACATCCCCCTCCCCTTAAACTCGACTTTATCCTAGAAGTTACCGGAATAGATGAGGAAACTAGGCACTAAAGAAATTGACATCCTCATATGTGGCTGCAGTCTCATCATACCTATCACATTGGACCCACACTTGGTTAATCGCACACTCTCAAAGGCCTAGGGTCCTACACTCTATGATGTACATGGGCTCCATAGAAACCTTCCCCTTCTCTTGCACCTACAATGCGATGTAATCTAATACATGAGAGGGATATAGAATGTACCTCCAAATCACATAAAAATGAAATAAATCATGGATGTGAGACAATATGGGTTATAATGATAGACGATAGGCAAAAGTACCGATACACTCCAAGATCTCAAAGGGACCCAAAAACCTAGGACAAAGCTTAGATCCATTTTCGTAACGGATAGAGCTCTTATGAGGCCTAACACAAAGTAACACCTTCATGCCAACCTCAAAAGTATGATCTATCCTCCATTGATCTACATATTTCTTTTGTCTATCTTGAGCCTCCTATAGTCATTGTCGAATCATGACAACCAATTGTTCCATATCCTATAATAATGTCGTCCTAATAAAAATTATGTTCTCCATTCTATCCCAACTCAACGGTGGCATACACTACCTTGTATACAATTCCTGAAATGGAGCTATGCCAATCAAACTCTGAAAACTATTATTGTAGGAGAAATACACTAAATACATGTACTCCTCCCACCTCGATTGATGGTCCATGACGTACATACTAAGTTTTTCCTCCAAGATCTGATTCACTATCTCTATCTATCCATTTGTCTCTGAGTGTAAAGTTGTACTTAATTTGATACTTGTCCCAAGAGTCTATTGCATGGTGGTCCAAAATTGAGAAGTGTACAATGGATCATAGTCACAAATGATCTTCCACATAATATCATGCATTCTAAAATCTCATCTACATATACTCATGCCATTGCGCTAACTATATAAGTGGTCTTCACCAGAGAAAAATGAGCCATTTTCGTCAATATACCCATCGTGACCATAATAGTGTTGTGGTGGTATCTCGACGTTGGAAGCCCTATTAAGAATTCAATGGAAATGGTGTCCCATTTACACTTCGGTATGACATAAGGATAAAGAAGACCAGCTAGGTGTTAATGCTCAGCCTTCCACCTTCTGGAACTCTAAACAATGAGACACAAATTGAGAAACATCTCTCCAAAGTTATCTCCAATGGTAAAACTATCTCAAAGTGGCATGCATCTTCTTCACCCCTAAATGAGCTAAATAAGGTGCATGGTGTGCCTCAACAAAGATATCCTTCCTCTAACCTCCATCTCTAGAAACATAGATTTGACCTCTATGCCAAAGAAGACCATCTACCTCTAATGAAAATTCATCAAATTTCCCTTCAAAGGGTCTCTAAGACTCGGTCTCTACTTTAGAAAAAGGTAGAAGTTGTCCTATGGAAGATGCTGCAAAATATTAGTCCTCAAGTCTATAACAACTATTGTAGCCATAACCAAATGTCTTCGAAAACTAAAGGCATCCGCAGCCAAATTCTCCTTCCCCTTCAAATTCTCTATCTCCATGTCACACTCACAAAGTAACTCCATACAATATCGCTAATGAGTGTTCAGATTGGGATGCATAAAGAGGTGATGAAGACTCAAATGATCATTCCTGAGAATGAATCTCTTGCGCAAAAGGAATTGTCTCCATTAAACCAAAACATGCACAACTTCTGTAAGTTTAATGTCATGAGTGAGATAATTCAGCTCATAATCCTTGATTTTACATGATTCAAAGGCTACGACTCAGCTTTCCTACATCAATACACCTCCTAATCCTACCAAAGAAGCATTTTTTCATACGAAGAACTCTCCTTGTGGATCTAGCACTATAAGAATGAGTGTTGTCATAAGGCACTCCTTCACTTTCATCAAGTCCTGCTCATATTTATCTGACCAAATGAACTTCTTCACTTTCTGATGAAGGGAAGTGATCAGATGCAAAAAATGAGAGAAGTCATAAACAAACCTCCTGCATGAACCTACCAATCCCATCAAATTATAAACCTCGGTCACACTAGTGGGTGTTGGAGAATCCATAATAGATCTAATCTTGGAAGGATCGACTATGATACCTTCCCCAAAAATAATGTCTCCCAAACATTATACATATGATTGAAAGAATGCACACTTATCTAGGTTCCTATAAATCTTATTCTCATAAAGACACTGTAGAACCTGATGAAGGGTCCCCTTGTGCTCCTCACGCATACGTGAGTAGATAAAAATGTCATCAAGGAAAATGAGTAAAAAGTGCTCTAGAAAAGTGTTGAACACCCCATTAATCAAACTCATGAACACTTCAGGAGCATTCCTCATATTTAATGTGAAAACATCAAACTCATGATGGGCCATATCTCGTATGGAAAGTTGTCTTGTGGACATCAGCCTTTATAATCTTCAGCTAATGGTAACCAAAATTAATACATATCTTGGAAAACATTATGGGCCCTTTCATAAGATCAAATAAATCATCGATGCAAGGAATGGGGTAACGATTCTTGATCGTTACATTGTTCAGATGTCTATAGTCCACACACAACCGCAAGGATATGTCCTTCTTCACAAAAATCACCAGTGCACCCAAAGGGGATACACTACGACAAATTAGGCATTTCTCGATAATTCCCCCTAGCCGAAACTTGAGATCGCATAGCTTAGGGGTGGTCATCCTATATGTAGCATGTGAGATAGGTTCTTCTCCTAGAACCAAATCAATTTGGAAGTCTATCTCATGTTGGGGAGGCATCCCTGGCAGCTAACTATAAAAAACATAAAAAACTCCTACAAATTGGGGTGATCATCAACTGAAGGTCCATTATCCCCATCCTCTAACTTATCACTAATTGTAATAGTATACAACTGACATCCATGTTGTGCACATCGCTTAAGATGCATAGTGGAAATAATGCGAATAGATGTGTGTTTCCTAACACCAGCTATCACTGACTCCACAAAAAAATCATCTACACAAGATATAACATTACTGTAAAAATCAACTCTAGCTCTGTGTGTAGATAATTAATCCATGCCTAAAATCACTCCATAATAACCCAAAGGAAGGATACAAAGATCCAAGGTAGTGGTAAAGGGTCCTAGGTTGAATACACACTCCTTGACTAAGGTGTCTACTGAGATCTTGGCTTCAGAAGCCATCTTGAAATCCCAACTAAGGCCTTGTATTACTGCCACCAGCCTGTATCGCTTTACTAATGATGGAGAAATTAAATAATCTAAAGAGACTGAGTACAATAAGATAGGGGTAGAAATATTTCCAATGTTACATGTGGTCTCAACCACCATGCCCTGGTACTCTACCTAGCAATTCTTGACTACTACATAAATCATGTGACTCCTACGCATGTCACAAACCATAGGCATAGAAATAGGTTCCTTACCCATATTAGCAGGGTTCTGTGGGCACTCTCTGCAATAATGTCCATGCACACCGCATACATAACAACTACATGGTCCTCTACACTAAGAAGATAGTCCTCCAGGTGGTAGGGTAGTTTGTGATGTAGAACCTGACGATCCTACCATAGATCTTTGTGGGTGTTACGGTGTACATACTATAGTTGATTTTGCTCGAAGTGGAGCTTGTGTCTTATTGAGACCCCTAGATGGAGGCCCATACTGCTCCCTCTCTAAGCATGATGGCGTTGTGGAGGTCAAAATATCGGTTGAGTCTGTTTCTGTTGCTAATGAGGAGGAGGAGGCTAGATGAAAAACTGTACTGAAGTGTGTCCACCATGAGGAGGAGGATTTGATGCCATCAAACTACTATCTTGCATTTATTGTATATGGCTCCCCATTCTATCTCGCGTCTAGTGAGTCTTCCCTGTGGTTTCTTATGTAATGTAGGGCTTCTCCACGACATCTGAAAGTGTCTGTGAGAAATGAATGTGTATTGTCCCTTCCAAGTCTAAGTTAAGGCCCCAGATAAACTTGTAAACCCTACCCTTCTCATCCTAAATTTTTTCTATATACTGAAGCAGATCCAAAAAATTACCATCATACTCTTCTACCATCATGGAGACCTGTCGTAGGTCATCAAACTCATTGATCCACTACTAGATGAATCTCCTGGATATGTATCTACTCCTGCAACTCTCCTTGAAGAGATCCCAAGTAATTATCTTTGAATCCACATGGTGATTCTAGTCCTCAAACCTTGACAAAAATCCATCTCTGTCTCTCAGAAGGTGGATGGAAACATGAGCTATCATGTTGTTAGAATAAGGTCATATCTTAACGCAGCTTCTCAAGGTAACCAACCATACCTCTACCTTAAATAGCCCTATGTCTCCAGCTAAATAAGGCAGGTGTAACTTCAGTATCTATCTAATGTGATCCACTAATGTTGACTGTCGGCCCCTATGTCTCTCTACCTTATCATCTCTCACCAAGGGATCCTAGACCTGTATTTGTGCCCCGTAGCTCTATCTCTGTGCTCGTTAGGTTGTGACTCATGTCTAACTGAATCCACATGGGATTTCTCTACCCTATCCTCAACACTATGACACGAAGGTGCATGAGCCTCCATTGATGGCTCTCTATCGTGTGTGCTAGTTTACCCTTCGAAAGATTCTCCATGTATAGCAGCATTAACATCCTGTAGTGTCTACAAAATCTAAGTAAAAATAGATGCTTCAGTCTGATTTGGGGGTGGTACATCTAGATCCATGTCTAGGAACCCCTCATCTGGTCTGTACCTCCTGCACATACTAAGGTGATAGTTACTTCATCATCATCTAAGTTTTATTTTATTTTTCTAAGTTTTCTACATTTAAAAAAAAAGTATCATGTGATGTTGTGTGTTCTAGGTCTCATCTTGTGCTACGTTTACTTGTTTATGTTTTGTGTCTCCAAGTGTGTCTGGGGTCCAAGTTTTGATTCCGCAGCTCTGATACCAAGTATAAGGCCACAAATTTTCTAAACAAAACGTAAGATAATCAAATATTTAAATAGGAAAAATGAGTGAATAATTTTTTTGTTAAAACCGGTTACAAAGTAAGTTTATTTCTCGGTTAACAATCTATCATTCTAAGTAGCAATTGAATTAAATTATTCAATCTCTAATTCAGGATTAAATATCCACTTCTATAATCCTTATTTAGTTTAGTATCATAGTTCAAATGTCCTATATTAATTTTATTATTTAGAGCTAAGTCTAAACTCAACCTCCCATTGATTAAACACAAATAAAATTTAATTCTTATTATAAATATTTCTTAGTTATTAAGGAGTAAATTTGACTTAATTAATTACAAGGTTCAAAGGCTTTTATTAAAAAAAAAAGACATCAACTAATCAATAAGGTTATAAAATGAATACACCCCTACACCACTTAAGTGGCCGAATTCAAAGTTTACCCATGCATTTTATTTAAAGATATTCCCACCTAACTCTCATCTAACTATTGGATGGATTGAATTTGGGCCTATGGATCAAAGGGATCCAAACTAACCCTAATTATCTCAATGGAGGGCTTTTATTCATTCATTTGGATTATTTCCTAAATTTGGGTTTTGCAGGTTTATGGAAGAAGAAGGAGAACCAAACCATGGGAGGATAATGGAGCTTAGAATGGATTCTCCCATTTCTTGTTTGTTATTTCAATATTACCCTCTTCTAGATTTTGGTTACAATTTTTATTTGTTGTTGGACTATCTTATTGTATTTTCCCTATTTAGGTAAATGGGCATTTGCCCCATTTTAGCAAATTTGGTTCAAAAAAATAGAGCATACACTTATTGTTGGGTATATATACATATGTATATATATTTCCATATATATATATAAATATATATATACACCTATGTATATATATATACAAATTTATTACATTATTAATAACCCGTAATTGAAAATTTTATTTATTTAAAAGAATATATATACAAGCACATATGTGTGTGTATCCATTGAGGTCACGGTTTTGAAATAATTACACAATACGTTTTTTAAATGCTTCATCTGACTGTTGAAAGGTGACAAGGTTTAAAATGTTTGTGGGGGCTCGGCCCCCACCCACCAGTTATTAGTTAATAGCAAAGGGGAGAGGGGTTTCCTCCCCCACCCCCCATCCCATATACCTATGGGGTGGGGGAGGGGTCGCTGACCCCACCCCCCATTCCATATATCTATGGGGTGGGGGTGGGGTTGACGACCCCTCCTCCCCCTATTCCCCACACTACCAAGCAAAGGCATCCGTGGCCGCATTATGGCCTACACACAAAAAAATATAATGATTATTTATTTATTTGTTATTAAGGATTCTTTCATATTAGGTATATATATAATCAATAATTAATAAATATTAATAATAACTATTCCTATACCAAAGAAATTTCTTTTTTTTTTAAAGAATTAAACACTAGTAAGTTTGATATATATAGTATTGTGAAGCAAATTTAGGTAATTAAACTAAATTCTGATTATATTTAGATATACGTATATAGATACTTTTTGGTTGGTTCAAGTGACCAAAAGAGTTGAATAGTGTATACCAAAATAGATAAAATGAGAAAACTATTAAAACTTCTTATTCAACCTCATATGATTTGCAAGGGGAAAAGTTTCCATCAACATGACTAGAAATGCAACTATAGTTTAAATTTTTCAATATACCTTTCATTTAATAAAACATTAATAACTATTCATTTTATTCTTTCAACAATTAAATGACAATAATTTCTCATAGGAAGTGCATTTTAACAAGATTCTCATTGCTTTTCAAAATGAAACATATCACATTTTGGAGATAATGAAACAATTTAAATTAAAGAGAGATGCATTTCCATTTCAACCAATTTAAAATTTTCTACTTCACAAAAACAATGTAAAATTGGGTAGTTTCCTTTCCCAACACTAACACATTTAAAATACCTTTTTTTAAATTCAAACACTCTTAGAAGAGTTTACAAGTTATAAGGATTTCCAAAGAATTAAATCAACTTTGTTTCAAACATACAAATTTACAATCTCCCACTCAAAGTGGGAATAATAAAATTATCAAATTACAACATAAGGACTTTCAACAAGGCTAAGATACAAGTCCTCATTACATGTCTTCTCCCAACTTGTATCTCCAATCTTGCATTCTTCATTCTTTCAAAAACTTGGATCACATTACAAGGAAAAAGGTTTATAGGTGACACTCTCCTCCCAACCTATCATCCAATAAGGTGAGAAGACATCCCCTTATTAGTCCCCAAGCCCCAAAAAAAGAAAAATGAGGGATCTTGAGCAACATTTGACTACTTTTTACAAGAATAGATTCCACAAACAAAATACAATCCAAAACATTCAACACATTAAAATGGACATACTCAACAAAACTTACAACTTTCTCAAACGACACAAATGCTTGATATCAAACCAAAAAGGAGCAAGGACTATGGGAACCACCTCCTATTCCTCCCATATGAATTAAGTGTTTTACCCAAAGCCTCCATGTGCACAATATAACAACAAAATGTCTTTATCTCTCCCCTTTCAATTATGAAAAAATATGTCCATGTTTTTCCTTTTCACTCCCCATAGGTGAAACCCCCAATAAAACTCCCTCCATAGTACACGCCTCACATCTCCCTTTTCGCTTACCAATTTTCACATAAATCCATCTCCCACAACCAACCTAAGGCAACTACCTAACCTTTAATGCAAATGTAACAGTAAAAATATTGGAATAATTTTTTTTTGATTTTAAATGCTCATTACACAACACCACATGGGATCAAATAGATAAACTTAAGGCCACATAAGATACTTACACAATTCATTGACTCACGTAGTCACAGGACAATACCATATACGTTTCAATTCCACACTTTCCCAAATGAATGAATGCTAGCAATGACCCAACCATAAAAAAGGGACCCAAGGATTGGCAAACCCACAACACATCATTGCCATGATTACATATCAGTTACGATCAACATTAAAAAAAATATATTATTCAAGGTTAATTTTCTCCTTTTTTCACCTATAGATTCTTGAATTCATTTCATATTCAACTTTCAGTTTGATCATTTAATTTGTCTCTTAATCTCTTACGAAAATCTCCATAACTTATGTAATTAATTTCCATATTTCAAATTGCATACAAAGTTACTAATTCTCTCATTCTTATGTTAAGATTATGCTTTCCAAACATTTATTCAATGTTTAAATTTTACCCTTTCAACACAATTGAATATGAAGTGATGCCAAGAAAGAAATATTAGGATTAAGGGAGATTTAGATTTAAGATATTTTTTTTCCATAAACATTCTTCGATCCCGGTATATTTATTTCCCTATCATAGTTGATATAGCTCAATAACTTTTCAAATCCATTCAACATTTCCACATTAAGAAATTTTATTTGTATTTATATATAATTTTTTTTTTCCCGAAGTTTGATCTCACCAAGGAAATTCATATTCTTTTTAACACATGAAAATGTCTAATTGAGTTATAAGGACTCGAAGAGTGACATTACTCCTAACTTCAAATCTCATTTTACTCTTAATTTTTTTACTCTTAAATCACACTATGGTCTCATTGTTAGCATTTTTTTATAACATTTGTAAAAAAAATAACACATAATTTTCACTAATGGATTCACTACTACAAGGAGTGTAACCTAACACGATACATCTAAATTATTTTCTCTTATACACTACAATATTAAACACATGCTGCAACCAACACATCCACTTGTGTCATTTAAATTCCACCATGAGATCATTCATAGGAATATCACCTACTACCTTTGTTCTATTTTGGGCCACTCACTAAGTTTTAAAGGGAAACTAGGCATAATGGGTAATGAAACTATTTTTTCTGTACACTTATCTTAATTCAACTTAATTTAAAATACAATTACATTTGCTAATAGTTAGGAAAATTTTCCACTCACAAGTTTTACCCGTTAATAAGCCAAGGATTGGTTTATTTCCAATTGTACCTAAGGATCAACACTTGAAGTAAATATGAGTTTAAGGTGAGGGGAAAAAATTTATTCTAGACGACATTCAAGAAAGACCAATGTGTTATGTTTCTCGTAACCAAGGTAACCCATTTATCTGTGTGGAACTAAAGAGATCATTAACAAGAGTTTAAGTCATAGGATAACTATCTCACTGGCTCCATTTGTGTTACTCAAAGATGGTTTTGGTCTATGTTTAATGTTGGTCCCCATGAGCGCTACCTTAAGAAAATATCATTCTCCTTATTATACACATGGTTTTCTATCCTGGATGGGAACCACATAGTCTGGAGAATGTTGGACTATGTTGTTCCTCTTTATTATTGAGTTCACGAGGATGACACTAAGAATACAAGTTATGACGATAAACTCATACTTGTGATCTTATTTATTTAATCTAGAAGGTGTTATCAAGTGTAAGGATTTTAGTTTTTCCTAAGCTTTTAGTTTTCTATGCTAAGGGAAAACACATCTAGAAGAGTAGTTATACATGAATTTTATACAAGGGTTGAATATTGTGTTTAGATTCCTTTATTAAATTTTAAAGCTAAGAGACACAACACCAATTATTTAATTCTCTATTGTACATTGGAAATGCACTACAAAAGAATAAATTTGATTTCATTTAACATACATATCCAACCCCTTTTCTATTTTTTTACATACGGAAATTTGAATCAAGCGACACCTATGATTTAATGCACATTTCCCAAGGCATTCCTAAAACTAACATCTCATACATATTAGAAAATTTCAAATATAACTTTTACGTAACATGGAACTACATTATACATATATAAATATATAATTTACAATAATAAACAATGATGTACACCACACTTTTTCACCATCTTTTCTTGCATCTTGCAAAATCGAGTCAGCATGAAATCAAGGATAAATCATTGACATGGCATCCACCTAGATGTAGCATAATTAAGATTTTTAGTTCCTCATTTACATAATAATAATAATAAATTGTAATTAGAAGGAGAGGTGTAGACACACAAATCTATTTCATTTCATTTCACTTCATTACTTAACAAAGGAGAGAGAAAGAGGCAGCGAAGAGAGAGAAACACTATCTTCCCAAAAGTTAAATTTCTCACAAGCCACAAGATAGAGTTACAAAAATTTATTTACAAGGGCCAACAAGTTTTCATGGTGGTTTGGTAACTTAATTGGGGTCCTACAAATTTATTTTTACATTTTCCTGCTAGTAGCAAAAATGTTCAATTTAGGCTTGGAGGCTAAGAAACCACGTTCAAAAATTGTCTTCCAGTGGGAAAACATACTATGGATAAGTTTTTACGTGTCCTCCTATACACCAATAATTCACAAGAAGTGTTAGAATTTAGAACTGGCAAACGGTTTATGATTGGTGGCCAATTTTTTGAGGCCATCGGTCGTAATTGGCCTAGTTGCAAACAATCAAAAGCTAGTTCGAGGGCTCATAAAACCACATCCAAAACTTACATTTGATGGATGAACATGTAATGATAATATTCTTATGATTTCCCCTATATATGGAGAATTCTGACTGAGAACTAGCAAACGGTTTTCAAACGGTGACAGGTTTTCTGGAGCCACTGGTCATAATTGGTCTAGTTTTGACCTAGTAAAACTGTGACCGAAGGCCTACAATACATTTTCCAAACTATCTAGAAGAGTGTTTTCCCCAAACTGACAAACCCAGGTAATGTTCTAGTGAAAATACTAAAGGTTTACGAAGGAAAATAAGTATCTCATTACTTCTGGTCTAAGGGGCAAGCCAAAATAAAACCCAACTTTTTAGTTTTAACAACTTCCTAGAAGTGCAAATGAGAGTAATAGGGATCCTAGTGGGGTGGCGAAGAGAGTGAAAAAAATCAAACAAGATCGAGCTAATGCTAGAAGCAAATCTCTACATAACAAGGAACAAATATGATGTTTGTCATCTCTTCTATAGACTCGCAATGTTGTTTTGCAAGTCTCTGGAAAATAAATTTTTTTTCTAACTTTGTAATGAAGACAAAATGGTTGTTTTAGTTAACTCATCTAGCTCTCACCTAAAACCAATGGATACAAGCACCTAATTTTTATACCATGAATCTAGTACATACAAGGTTACAATAACAACATGGTTGAAGGTTAATTTTTGCACCAGTAACATTGATGACCAGGAAGAGTTTTATTGTTTTACACTAACATTCCAATTAAAATTATCAATTGTACACTTATCCAATAGTTTATTATTTCTGTTACATTGTAAAAAAGAACCCAAGTATACGATAATGTTAAAAGAAAAGGTAAGGAAACCATGCCTGGTAATACCAATGTCCGAAGAGTATGATGTAGACCAAGTGGTTTTGCTTGCACTCCATAAGGATTCAACTCTCTTTTAGAATTTTATCAAATATTTCGTGAGCATCCACAACTCCACCATTTTTCATTTTCTTGAAAGGTTCCAAGCACTTTTTAACAAACCCATTTTGTACAGATCATGCTATCATTGTGGTCCAAGAAGTCACACCTAAAGCATTTAGTCGAGTGGTTCATATGCCACTAGAAGATGGATGTGAGGATCTACGAGTGAATCCATGGCTGATAAGGTAATTTTGCACATTTTAATGATGCATTACTTTATCATCAACCAGCTCATATCCACCCTTTTTTCATCTATCTACATGATAGGAACTGGGTAATGTAAGTATAGGGTCATGAGGGCATGAATCCCAACTCTGAAACTGCACCAATGTTTCCACCATTCTATCATCGCTTCATTCAAACATTAGTAAACTAACTCTTTATTTAACCCTCTCTGTAGTCACACCTCCAAGGCAAATCACTTTATCTGGAAGATCATGTATCAAAATTCATGTTTTGTAGACATGTATGTCTCCCTCAATGAGTGAATCATAAATACTCTATTGTTCTTGAGGAAGAAAAACTGTAATATACATGTTTTCATCTTTCTTTGCTACAACTAGACCAATGAAGGGTTTTTTAATCCTCTATCTTCTTCATCCTCTGCATATAAACCAAAATAGTGGCATTTACAAATCCAGTTTCTTGTTAGGGATGATAGGAACATGTTTCAAATGCAGATATAGATCCATAGTTTTTTAAATACATTTAGTTAAATAGTTCACCCGCCTGGTTTAAGGATCCTCATTATTCATACACATCTGCCATAACGTTTATAGTTACAACATTTGACACTATTCCTTGATTCCTTACACTTTTTTTGATAGCCATACCTTTTTCCTAAGATCCCGTTTTACACAGGATGGGAGGATGCAAGAAAGGCATGAAGAAATATGGCTTTAAACATGCAATACATTGACTTGGAAGTTTCTAAGCCATTTCAATAAACCCATTTTGGAATGAGATGGGAGGCTGCGCATATAGGATAACATTGGCAAGGGATGTGGAGTTTTAATTTCCACCTATAAAATTCCTTTGTGCAAAATTATTCAATGCCTTTTAACAAAAAAGCATTTTGTGTAATTTTTGTAACCGTGTTATTCCAATAATTTAATCTTTTCAACCAAACATATCAGCGCACAATAAACTCCTTCATTTTTTCCAATGTTCTTGATGATTTTCATGCAAGTTCCAAAGCTCATGTTTTATCCAAGTTGTGAGTACGCTGGTAAATGAGAACTAATTTGTGTAGAGACCTGTTTGTTGCATATATGAGGAAACCCATGTCTTCTATGCATAGTCATCCACACACCAAGTAAATAATTCCATGAGATGTTTGTTGGGGTTAGCACACCGGTTTTATAGACAATATATTTAATCTAAGCATACATGAAAATAAAAGTGGATATTCTACCAGAAGAAATATACAAAACAAGAGATATAAATCAACACCATATTTAACGTGGTTCACGCAATGTGGGCTACTTCCACCAAAAAACAAGCGAACCTATTATCCAAATCTTTGACAAGACATACAATTGAAGATTTACAATCTTCCACACCTATTAAATGTACAGTACTTTCTTTCTCTCAATATTTTTCTTCTCCCCCAAGAATTCTCTCTTTTACAATTATTCTTAATTCTTGTTTTTTCTCTACTTCTAAAACCTAGATTTTATTCTTATATAAGCATTTATAAACTTAGGGAACTTATCCATGCAATTACAGTCAATAGATATTCTTTAATGCTGAAATTAGATTTAATTACTAAGATTTAATTAAAACACTCATGCATAGGTAACCGATGTCAGTTCCTCCTTGCCTGACCAATGCCAGTACCCCCTAACCGATGATGGTTACTATATTTTCCTGCAATTTTTACATTGCATGCTAAACTGAAGTACTTGAGATCCATAACTCAACAATATCCCACTTAGAGGTTAATTACTCCACCATACCTGTACATCATCATTCTTGGATCCTTTCTTAGTTTTGTTTCTTCCTCTTCAAGTCTCAAACTCGAAGACCAACAGAAGTGGAGTGTAGCTCCAACTTATCCTTTGCTAATGGATTCGTTAGCATATCCACAGGGTTCTTACTCATATGAATCTTTTCCAGATTTAGTTATCCATCCTCTAATACTTTCTATATGAACTGATACCTCAACTAAATGTGTTTCGTTCTTGAATGAAACATTGTGTTATTTGTCAAATGAATTACACTATGTATGTTACTCAAAAATTTGTTATCAGTTTTTTCCTTTCCCAACTCTTCCATGAACCTACTCATCCATATCATCTCTTGCTAGCCTCTGTATCTATAACATACATTTCCTCTGTAGTATATAAATCCAAAACCTTCTACAATCTTTAAATCCAACTAATTTTCGTCCCACCTACTGTGAAAATATATCCAGTAGTGCTGCTCCTACCATCCAGATCTCCAACCATATCCAAATCAACATAGCCACATAATGAACTATCTAAACCTCCATAGAATAACTACATGCTATATGTCCCTTCCAAATACTTTAGTATCCATTAGAATTCTTTCCAATGCTCTTTACCTGGATAATCCATATATCTACACACAACTCCCACTATGTGTGCAATGTCTGGTTTAGTAAAAACCATACAATACATGAGAATCCCAAATGATGAACCATATGGTACTCATGTCATGTATTTGAACTCCTCATGTGATGAAGGACACTTATATTTTCTCAATTCAAAGTGTCCATCCATTGGTGTAATAACAAGTTTTGCATTTTGCATCTTGAACCTTTCTAACACCCTGTAGATATAATCCTCCTCAAACAAATACAATTTCTTGTTTTTCTTGTCTTTATGTATTTTCATGCCAAGGATTCTTTTTTCAGATCCTAAATCCTTCGTATCAAATGTTTGAGCTATCTTTCCCTTAAGCTCACCAATTTCCTACATACTAGATCCTGCAATAAGCATATCATTCACATACAGTAACAAAATAATATAGCTCCCATTTTCAAGCTTCTTAAAATAGACACAATGGTCATATTCACATCTCAAGTAACCATACTCATGCATAAAAATATCAAACCTTATGTACCATTTCCTTAGAACTTACTTGATCCCATATAGGCTCTTTTTCAACCTGCACACTAATTTCTCCTTACCCTTGACTTCATACCCAAGCAGATGCTACATATAAATTTCTTCATCCAAATCACCATGAAGTAAATTTGTCTTCACATATAGTTTCTCTAAATGGAAATCCTCTACTACAACTAAACTCAATACAGTATGAATAGAATTCATCTTAACAACAAGACAAAATATTTTATCAAAGTCAATACCTGTTTTCTATGCAAATCCCTTTAGTACAAGCCTTGCCTTATACCTTTTATGTTGACCCTCTTCTTCCTTGATCCTGTAAACCCACTTGTTCTACAATGTAATCTTACCTGTTGGCAACTTAACCAAATCCTAAGTCTAGTTCTGTTCCAAGGAGTTCATCTCCTTATCCATGTCTTATCCTGTATTGCTTCTTTAAAAAAATTGGTTCACCATTATTAATCAATAATAACAAAATAGAGAAGGTGTAAATATTTATGGAGGTTTACTCACCCTTTGTGAACTTCTCTCAGGAGTTTGGGGTACTGAAGGTTCATTTTAGACTGCATGGACATTTGTATCAAAACCTATCAGTGACCGATGCCAATCACTTGTAGCCGACGTTGGTTCTGCTAACTGATACCAGATTGGATCTTCTGTAACCGATACTATTTCCGATGACCAATGCCAGTTAGGGGTCAACCGACAATAGTTATTGTGTAACCTTGTTAGTATTACTTTTAAATCTGAGAGTTCATTTTCATCCACAAACTTCTAAACCGGTTCATACTTTGGTACCAAAATTTGATCCCTATACATTTTATTTTTATTCCATTCCACATCACGACTCCTAATAATTTTAGAAATTTCTAAATACCAAAACTAAAATCTGAAATCACCATATCCATAACTAATGAAAGTACATCTCTTGGATTTTTGCATCCAACATTTTCCTATTTTCCTTATCAACATGCCCAAAGGGTTCTAAACTAAAAACTTTGAGAAAAGAGAGATCTACCTCTTTTATGGTCCAAGCTTCCTTTAGTATTCCTCAATATAGTGAACTTGAAGGCCCACGGTTAATCAAATAAACCGTTGTATCAACTACTTCTTCTCAAAACTGCAAGGGCAATCAAGAATGTATCCTCATACTTCTAGCATATTCCATGATTTTCATGTTCATTCTCTCTCTAAAACCATTCTCATGTGGTGTTTATGGAATTATTCTTTCTCTATGTATCTCATTCACTGAACAATAATCATTGAAATCTTTTCTACAGTATTCACCACCATTGTCAGATCTAAGGAACTTTAACTTTTAATTAGATTCATTCTCAACAAGGGCTTTCCTTATTTTAAAAATCTCAAAAACATGATATTTATGTTAAATATAATAAGCTCATACCTTCCTTGTAGCATCATCAATGAAAGTAACATAATACTGGGATCCTCCATGAAAAAATACCTGAGTTGGTCCTCACAGATCTGAGTGTACAAGCTCCAATTTTTTCTCATTCTTAGTTGCCCCAAATTTGAGAAATCTCACTCTCTTTTACTTTCTAAAGAGACAATACTCACAGAAATCAATATCTAAATATTTCAAATCTACTAACTTACCCTTAGCCTTTAAGATCTACATTCCTTTTTGACTCATATGGCCCAACCGATTATGACACATACATGCATCTAAATATGAAGTACATAATACAAAAAATGAATCAGTAACACAGGTAGATAAATATAATGAATCAGTAACAAGGGTGACTTTTCAAGAGTCTCCTGTAACAGTAACCATGTAACAAGATTCACCTAGTTACTTTGCAGAAATAATATTCCTCCTGAGGTTTGGCACATGCCTCACGTATTTCAATACCAATGTATTTCCATTCTAAAAATTTAGACGAACTTGGACCCGTTTACCACTAATACTACAAGGTTCATCATCACCCAAATAAACATGCCCAAAATTACCCTAGAAATAATTTTTGAAATAATTCTTATTAGGGGTTGCATGGAAAGAAGCTCGTGAATCTAAAACCCATGATTCAATTCTATTACCTAAAGAAATAAGAAGAGTGTTTTGCATTACCTATCATTCAGCAAGTTTTGCTTCTTGACTTTTGTCTGGTTGTTGGTTCTCTTTGTCCTTTGACCAACAATATTTTTTTGCATGTCCTTTCTTTCCACATTTCAAACAAGTAATTCCCTTACTTCTGGATTTAGATCTCATATCCTTGGAATTTGATTTCCCATTACTCTTACTCTTAAATATCTCCTTCTACCTTCCCCTGCATTCTACATTCAAAGCATTCCCAGATGATGATTCCTCTATACTCTTCCTACGAATTTCTTCATTCAAGATTATGTTAACCATATCATAGAACCTTAAAATATTATTAGCAGATGTTGTATTACTAACAACAACTACCAAGTTATCCTAACTATCAGGAAAATAACATAAGAATAAAAGTGATTTTACTTCATCATCAAATGATATGTCAACTGATTTTAACTGATTTACAATAGATCTGAAATCATTCTAATGACTAGATGCAGATCCACCTTCGTGCATCTTAGAACTAAATATTTTCTTCGTCAAATAAACTTTATTTGAAGCACTATTTTAAAATATAAATTAGTAAGATATTTCATTAACCCTATCGTATAAGTCACTTCTGTAATATTGGAAGCCATGGATGATGCTAAGCTCAATCTTATAGATCCCAAAGCCTTTCTATCAACAATCTTCCATTCTTCATTAGTCATCTTCAGAGGTGTAGACTTCTCATCCAACGGTAAATACAAATCTCTTTGATATAGATAATCCTCAATTTTCATATTACATAATTGATCATTTCGGCCATCAAAATTCTCTACCTTGTATTTGTTTTCTTCAACCATTGTTGTAGCTCCCACTCAATAAGAAAACCCTCTGTCAGTAAATCTGTCAACACATAAAACCCTCAAACAAAGCTCGGATACCATTTGTCAGGGTTAGCACATCGATTGTACAAACAATATATCAAATCTAAACATACATGCAAATAAAATCAGATATTCTAGCAGAATAAATATACAAAACAAGAGATATAAATCAACACCAGATTTAACATGGTTCACCCAATATGGGCTACAACCACCAAGAAACAAGAAAATCTATTAGCCAAATATTTGACAAGATATACAATTTAAGATTTACAATCTTCCACACCTCTCAAATTTATAATTTACATTCGTTTTCTTCTCCTTCAAGAATTCTCTCTTTTACAATTATTCATAATTCTTATTTTTTCTCTACTTCTTAACCCTATATTTTATGCTTATATAAGCATTGATAAACTTAGGGAACTTATCCATGTAATTACAATCCATAGATATGCTTTAATGCTAAAAATAGATCTAATTCCTGAGAGTTAATTAAAACACTCACGCATAGGTAACCGATGTAGGTTCACCCTAACTGATGTCAGTTCCTCCTTTCCTGACTGATGTCGGTCCTAGGTGACTGATGACGGTCCCTCCTAATGGATGATGGTTACTTTTTTTCCACAAGTTTTACATTGCATGCTAAACTGAAGTAATTCAGATCCACAACTCAACAAATTTTTCTCATTATTTCATTCAATAAAACAGTGTAACAGTGTTGATTACTATAGAATCTACAATGTGAACTTGGGTTTACAGCGAGGTTAAATCCTACAGCTCACCAAAAAGTTTCTTACATTATTGTGCAAGGAAAATGACAGTTTTTGAATGGCCGTTGAGGACGAGTTGCCCATGAGGTGTGTCAGAGAGGTCCATGTGCCCTCACATGGCAATAATTATTCCACTCGCCCACTTTCCCACCAAATCATGTACCAAGATTTATTTTATTTTTTTAATAGTATATTTCTTGTCGAGCATTACACAACTACATAAAAACAACCACATTCACAACACTCAGAAAAAACTAAACAAGCACAATTTTTTGCATCTACAAATATAATAAGAAAACAACAAAGGTGGAAAGCCTACCTCTCCATTAATATTCCAAGAGACTTCACTCCACAAGACTTTCTGACACCTACAAGTGAATCACACTCCAAAATCAACTCCAACAAGCTCCTAATTCCAAAAGTGTAAAAGAAATAAAATGAACAAGCAGCCCTAAATACATAAATTCCATCAATAAATAGAAATGGAATGTGAGGATGCCACATCAT
Organism: Taxus chinensis; assembly: GCA_019776745.2. NCBI lineage: Eukaryota > Viridiplantae > Streptophyta > Pinopsida > Cupressales > Taxaceae > Taxus > Taxus chinensis. Next base: position 237,394,032 of record CM034146.1, read on the forward strand.
CATTCCTTCATTCCAACACACAATTCAAACACCATGCCAAATTCAATAAATGAACATTAATACTTATGAAAAGCCCACATGACACTCAAACTTGCACACCAAGTCTACCAAGGAAAAATTAATTGTGATAAGTAGGAAAGTGCAATTATTTTCACCCATTTACACTCCAAAATGCATTAATAACTCTAAAACTAACTCCCCATACAATAGGAATGGTTGTTGGGTGAATTTAAGAGCCATGGAACAAGCGTAGCTTGTCCCACAAGCCTTCAAACAAACCTCCCAAGTCAAAATTCGAATTTTGAAGTTGGGGAAGGGTACACAACATAAAATCCAACACAATCCAATCAACATCCACAAGATTTCAAGGACCGCCTACCCTCATAACTATCAAAATTTCACATCCTTATTTTTAGTTGACAAAATTAAGTTCGATTAGCTAATTAAGACATATTAATAATTACTAATAAAGTGACTACAATTAACAATAATTAAAAACATAACACAAAATAAAACACATACAAAATTAAAAGAAGAGAAACATTACCCCCATGGAAAACACATGTGAGGTCACCACCATGGGAAACCTCCTAACTACGCATGAAACAACACACCATAAAATTATAAAGAAGGTGTCAAATTTGGGCCATGTTACACAACACCTGACTTCCTTCCGTTGTTGGTCCCCTATCCCCTTTTAATGTATGCGATGAATGTCTTACAATACAAAAAAAATACCTCTCTGGCCTTACATTCGTATCAAGAACATTGATACTAATATACATATAAATATCAATCATCATCATCCAAAATTAGCAATTCTATCATCTAGCATTATATAATTAATTCGATTTTGGCATCCATAAAAACATAATTCTACTCAACACATCCAACATAGGCTATGCATTCAGAATATGACATGTTAGTATAAGATCAAAATATTGCAAACTAACATATATATTTTTCTATCATCGCCATCTAGTGCATCATAATAAAAGTGCAAATAACATCATTTCAATAGTCCAAATATCCACATAGTCCATCATCTACTGATCAAAATATTATACTCAAATGTCTAAGTATCAATCCAACAATAATAACATCATAATTAAATAGTGTCGAAGGGGAGTGGGCACTACACCATATTATTACTTGTCACTTTCTCCTCCTATCTTTCCGATTTACGCATCTTTTTGATTGTATGCCACTTGTGAGACTAGTTTTCCTCTTTCGTATTGTATTATCTCCCGCCACCATTTTTCCTATTCCAAAAAAATGGTTTCTTACCAACAAAAATATCTACTTTTTTAAGTTTTAATTTTTTTGACCCATTACATGTAGTTGAGTTAATTTTTTCACTCTTTAATTTTGTCAATTTTCCCACCTATTTCATGTGTTCTTTCTTATACACACACACACACACACACACACACACACACACACACACACACACACACACACACACACACACACACACACACACACACACACACACATAGATATATATACATACATAGATATATATATATATATATATATATATATATATATATATATACATACATATATATTTATAATACAATAACATAATCTATTTCTTAAGTATCACCATAGAAAAACATGAAGAAAGAATTAGGACAAGTTTGAGCTAATACCAGTTATTATATATACATGTAAAGATAGGGTTTGGAACAAGTTTATACATAATATATAACATTAACTCACATTAAGTACCACTTTAAATTATGTTAAATCATAAAATATTCATAGAATAATGAAGGGATTAAAAAACACCTTTATTATACCTTATTTTTATGGGTTTCATAATGATATCAATAACAATTATGGTTTTACAGAAGGAGTCTAGTATAGAATCATGATCTAGTGGTCTAGCACCACATGTAGGAATGAGAAATAGAACATGAAGAGTGTCATGAAAATCATTTATTAACTACAATAGACTAAACAAGTGAGCAATTTATAGCATATGAAAGAGTATAAGAATAATTTGAATCATACTCTATTGCAATAGGAGAAAGATATTTAGGTCAATTATTGTCCACATTCGAATGTATAAGAGAAGTATCACAAGTACACGCAACAAGTCTAATTGTATATCTAGTAGTAACATTGTTCATAGAAACATGATAATCAATATTACCATGCATTGATTATATCATTTTATGTTTCAAGAGAAGGTAAGGAATCATTGTAACCATTTTTCATTTAGTTGTATAATAGTAATAGAAGTATCAACATGCCCAACGTTATTATAATTATTACTAGAACCATTATTACAATTACAAGCATTACTAGAATGTGTATCATGTGAATGATTGAGATGGGGTACACTTGTTTTGTGGCAAGGGAAGCATTAATAGGAGAAGAGGGACTGAGAATCTTTAAAGAGCCCTCAATATTAGAGGTTTTAATATATAATTATTTAGGAATATGGTTGGGATATGTTAGAAGAATAATAATGACTTTTGTTGAATCTTGTTGAATTAGTTGGTGTTTTCATTGATGTCACACGGCATTGATAAAAAAGGAGGAGTAAAATTTCATGTAGATAGGTATATTTCATTGGTGTAAAGTGGTCTCTAGTAAATTCTTTGATCTTTCAAGATGGCTTCAAGGTGGTGTCAGAGGGCTACATGCCTGAACAATGAGGTTGATATTCACTAAAGGTAGAGTTCTCATTGGTCTACTTCAATTTGATATTCTATAGGTAAAACCCAATGGTTTGAACATGGTCAAGATCTCTTGGAGTGAGATTTAAGTCATCTTTTATAAGTCTCAATTGAAACTCACTCATTCAGGCCTAGTTCTAGAACCTAGTGAGGTATGAGAGATTAATGTGGGTTATAAAATTCTTAGTTAAGAATGGGAGGAGACTTGAAACATTTTATATGGTATTTATGAGAAATTTAAAGGCTTATTTCATCTCCTAGAGGTAAAATTCATAAGGTCACCAAAACTAGGTTTGAGGATGGGCAGTGAATGTTGACATAAATGATACATTTATGATCATTAAAATAAACTTCATGCTTAACCAACCTATAGAGAGTATATAGGGTTTTTCTTTTCATGCAAAATTTCATCAAGTTATTAGAAATTTTGTGGAATTTATGCAAGTTTTGCTAAAACTGGTCTCTTAAGGAAAACAAATTGAGTAACCTATCTTCTTAGCATAGAATAAAACATATCAATAGTTATTCCTATCAATCATACAAGGAATTTCAAAATATAATTATAAGCCTAAATTTTTGTAAATTTTTTGAAGGAAATTGGTGAAGAAACGAAAAAGTTATGATATTGTTTCTAACAGTGTACTTCTCTCTCAAGGGATCTCTCTTGAATTCATAGATATAATATGAGTTATTTAACTCCAAATCACTTTTTAAAGGTACATGCACTCTTCAAAAGCATATAAAACCTCCTGTATATAAAAATTGTGACTCTTGTGTTCATCAGGATGGACTGTACCATATAGGTCTCTAACTCCTTTGGAAGGTTATTACTCGGTAGTCCTGAATTGAAGACTCCAAACTTATCTTTCTTTAGTGGAAGGTGACGTGTAATGTTTTTTTGTAACTCATGAGATGTTAATCAACCTATATAGGACAAAGGTAGTTTATTAGAGCATGCAATGGCTATGGTCAAGTGTTAGATTGATCTAAGTTTGTTGGATGCTTCAAATGACCTATATGTTGTGTTAAAGAGGCATGAAAACCCAAATTTTTCCTTTCCAAATTAACTCCAAAAAGTTATAACCATGATTGAATACATTCATTTTGATATACGAATTAAAAAGAGTAGTTGGGTTGGTTGAATTTTGTGAGAAAGAAGAATAGACTCAAAAATAGGTCATGGTGGTTTAAGCACAGTTCACACAGTCCTGAATTGATCAAGCATCATAGCTAGTCTCCTTCAAATGGTGACTGTATGTAGTGTGGCACATTAAGTTGATAAATTGAATCCTCAAATACATGGCATTTAGTCTGAGATATATATTATCAAAGGTCTCCATCTCCTTTGAAGTCATAAATCAGATTATTGTATGTATTTGGAGAGGAAACCTCAATTCCTGAGAGACTAGGGAGATTGTACAAGATAAAATAAGAGTGAAAAAAGCTTCTAATAGGTTGGAAGAATTTCTTAGATTTCATAGACTAGCATAAATACCAAAAACAAGGAAGAATTGAAAATACCCTCTCAGGTTTTTATGGTGGCTCTTAACCTAAAACTAAGGATTTTGAGAGGAAAACTCATCAAACTTGAAATCGAACGAATGAAAAATTATAAAAATTAGTATTTTTTTCTATGGAGGGGTCATAATATTACTTAAAAAACAAATAAACCATATATTTTTAAATAAAACGAGAATTTCATGATAGTTTTACTACACAATTGTGTCAGGGAATAGAAGTAGGGATTTTTCTAAATTAAAATCTTAATTAGATATTGGAGAGATTTATCATCATTTTTTAACTCCCAAAACTAGCAAGAATGTTTAAATTGATCCTAATTTTGTTAGGATGTGTATGAAAACTTGATTTATTGTGATAGTATATGAGAAAGTCTCCAAATTGAGCTTAGTATACTTGTCTTCCCAATACAATCTTATAGATTTATCATTATCACCAAAAGTTGGAATCGATAATTTTAGTGTGATCAATATGACACACAAGAGAGTTTTGAAAAAGTTTATTTAGTGTCTCAAGTGATTAACAATGATTTTCATAGGTAATTTTTGTTGATACAAATAGGGTGATGGTAGTTGAACTTTCAAGGCATGTTTGTTCTCCATGTGAAGTTGGGAGATCAAATGTCATACAACATGAAACATGGTTCGAAGTGATGGAAAAGCTCAAAGGTCGTGGACAGTTATAAGGTTAGCAGTTCTTCATCTATCTCGAATTAAGCTTGATAGAAATACAAGAATGTGAATACTCTTGTTTTTTTAAAATATAGTGAAAATTCCAAAAGGGATTGAAAAGAATAATAATAGAAGTTAGAAAGTAATTTTTGAGTTGAGGAAAGATCGAGTAAATAGGTGTAAAAGGTTATAATGTCTTGAACAAATATAAGGATGTGAAAGGTCAATTTGACTATAGAGGATCAGAAAATGAAGTGATTCAAAAGCGTATGTCATGAATTAATGCATGTGAGAATAGTGAGAAAAATATTGAGATATATATGTGCTAAGAGAAATTGTATGATATATAAAACTTAAAACTGAGCCTGGAAAACCTTTCTAATGACGACATGTGTTTGTTTGAGAGGTTTATAAGTTAAGAATGTGTAGGGTATTAAATTGGGATATATTGAATTCTTTAATAAAGAGCTTGTGAAAAGTGTATAATGAATTGATAAATTGATGAAATTATAGGTGAAGTAAGAGAGTTAATGTTCTTATATAGGGTAAAAATTCAATTTCCAATAACAAAATTGAAGTGTGTGATAATATTTTATATAATCAGTGAGTTGTAGCTTAATATAATAGTAAATTTGTAGCTTTATTGCAAGTGGTAGCTTGTTTATCATCAAGGTGTAGCTTGATATGAATTTCTAGCTTCATTGATTGAGTTGTATCCCATAAATCTTGTAACCATTGACAGATTATTCCTTTGATACAACGTGTTTTCTCCCAATTTGTGTTTTCCACTTAAAAACCATGTCTCTCTCTTGTGTGTGCTCATTGTTACATTTAATTTGTGTTACTAGAATATGATACAAAACTAAATAATCTAATTTAAGTTTTAATTGTCAAACAAAATATTAATTGAACACTTGTTCACCTCCCTCTCAGTTTTCTAGTTTCTAAAAATTGGTATTAGATCCTGGCCCTGGTTTGGTGAGTTTAACAGCTAATGGGAGATCCAAAAAATTAAACAATGATAAGCAATTAGTCAACAAGTGGATTTTATACCTCCAAAGAACCCCTATTCAATGGATTAAACTATGTCTTCTTTATTTCTAGGACGAATAATTACTTCATGTCACTCGGATATGATATATGGAAATCAGTTGCTAGTGGATAGATTATTCCACCTACACCTACTACTGATGTAGTAGGAAAGTGAGAACATGAAAAATATCTAAATCCATGAATGTAATTATCTGTGGCATAGATGAGGATGATTTCATAAAGGTCATTTAGTGTACTACAACTAGGGAAATGTGGGAAAAATTGACCACAATAAATGAAGGCGATACTACAGAAATATTGGTCGAGTTACAAACTTATAATGATCAATTTGAAAGCATGAAAATGAAGAAGGTGAAAACCTTTCTTCATATATGCAAAGAATGGATGAATTTATAAATCTGATCAAAGTCTTAGAAGAGAAAATAGAAGAATGCATGGTTGTTAAATTTTTTTGAGATCTCTATCTTAAAAATTAATTCCAAGGTGTCAGTTGTAGAGGAATCTAAGGATCTAACCACCTTGAAAATGGATGATATTCATGGACTATTAACTGTATATGAGATGAGAATGAATGAGTCGAATTTAATCAAGAAATATGCATAATTCAAGGATGATAAGGAATCACGGGTCAAGAAGAAAACATATGAGTTTGATATGAAAATAGATGATGAGAATGTGGAAACCATGTTTACAAGGAAGTTGAAGAAAGGATCAAGTACGTAGAAATGAAAGCTACCATTCAAATTCTTTAGTTGTGGCCAAGTTGGTAATTTTACCTCAAAATGTATTTACAAAAAAAGTGGGATCAAGATGATGATGAATCCTCTCAAAGAAAAAATAATAAATTTAAGAAACAAGGGGAAAAAGAGAAATACTTCAAAAACAAGAATAATTTCTACACACAAGAAGGCTCAAGCTCTTCTCATGAAAGTGACTTCAGCAGCTCTTAGAGTGATGATGAATGGACATAGGTTGAAACATTGGTCATTCTTGTGGAAGTATCTGTTGAAATAATTTTGAAAGGAAAATTTCAGAATGAATATGAAAGTTCAAATGAAGAAGAGGCAAAGAAAAACCTTAAGGCTGAATTAATCAGTGTTTGAAAATAGTTGAAACATGAAAGAAAGAAGGATAAGAAACTGAAAAATGATGGTGAAAGAGTATAAAGGAAAAATCAGCCTTCTTGATGAGAAACATAAATAATAATCCCAATAACATGAACATATGGTCAAGGATTTTGAGGCATAAATCAAGTTGATTGAAAAATCCTTCAAAATCAAGGAAGAAGAGAACCTATAGCTCAAATCCAAATTGGAGCTATTGCAAACCCAATAGTATCAATCCTCTACCAAATTGAAGAAATACCACAAGTTTTAAAATAGCATAGACAATCTAGCTGACCTTCTACGCAAGAAAAGAGATGCAGATGACAAATCTTTTCTAGGATTTTAGGAAAAGAATGAGGATGAAAAATCAGAAAGCAAGAAGATAACAGAGTCAACTTAAAAACCTCCTAAAGCTAAGAGAGTTAATTTCATAAGGAGATATCATGCAAGAAAACAACATCACACTATGAGGTATGCTCATTAATTTTATGGATATTGATTTTTATGAAATGAATTTTTTCATAAAGCATTAAAATGTAGATATCATGCTAAAGGTCATGCTAGACATCCTAATTTTTATCATTTGAGGAATAAGGAAGAGAATATTATCTACAATTGTCAAAAATATGGGAATATAGCTAAGTTTTGTTCTCAAATACCTCTAAAACAAAGAATTTTTACAAGTTCAAATAAGATCCTATAAATGCAAAGGAACAAGGGTTAATATCTCAAACTGCCTTCCATTCTTAGAGTGAAGACATGGAGTGGTATATTGACACTGGGTGCTCAAGCCACATGATAGGAAACAAAAGTAAATTCATCTCTCTGGAAGAAAATGATTCAGGTAAAGTGAGGTTTGGAGATAATACCTTAGCGAATATTGTGGGGAAAGTAAGCTAAGTATTGACAATGGTAAATTCATCATTGAAAATGTATTATATGTTGAGGGATTGAAGCACAATATTTTGAGTGTCATTAAAATGTGGAAACATGGATATAAAGTAATGTTTCATGATAAGATATGTGACATAAAGAAATAAAAATAGGTAAGGTGGTTGGAAAGGAAAATAGAACTAAAAATAATATGTCTGTTTTATATGAGGTAAATAAAACTCATTCACTTTTAAATTGGATGAAAGTTATCTTTGACATAAAATACTGGGACACCTAAATTTTTGTAACCTTGTTATAATTAGATCCATAGGATGTCTAAGGAATATGTGTAAGATCAAAAAACCAGCTGATAAGCTATGCAAAGCACACCTGCATGGGAAACAAACTAAGAGAAGTTTTGAAACAAAATAATACTCCACTACACAGCCTCTAGATTTGATGCACATTGGTCGTGTAGGACCAAAAAAAACTGAAATAATACAAGGACATAGATATTTCATGTTTTTGATTGACTATTTAACAAGGATGACATGGGTTTCCTTTTTCAAAGTAAATCTGAGGCATTAAAAATATTTACAGCATTCGAAGCACTAGTGGAAAATGAAAAGAATGTCAAAATAAAGTGTTTAAGGTCTGATAGAGGAGGAGAGTTTTGGTCATATAAATTTGATAAATTTTGTGAGACTCATGGAATAAGAAGACAATTCTTAGCTGAAAAGACACCTCAAAAAATGGGGTAACCTAAAGAAATAATGGAAATATACAGGAAATGACTAGATCTATGGTTAATGAATCAAAATTTCTTGATGGATAATGGAGAGAAGCAAATGATTAAACATTATATAATCTAAAAAGAGCTCAAATAAGAGATGATCATGAGAATACACCCTATGATATTTGAAAAGGAAAACCTACAACTTTGAATCACCTTTGAGTATTTGGAAGAAAGTGCTACATCAAGAGATGATGATAATCTGGGTAAATTTGATTAAAGGTGTATAAAAGACATCTTTTTAAGCTACTCAGCTGATACTTTTCCATATAGATGGTACAATTAGATCCAAGAAAATATATTTGAGAGTAATAATGTCATAATCAGTGAATCCTATCAAAATAAGGTCATAACTTAGCCCAAAGAGACTTTACAAACTGCTATAAATCAGGATGATGAAGAAATTTCAGAAGTTGAACATGATGAAGAAGATGAAGAAGATGATATACTGGATACTAAATCACCTTCTAGGTAGGATAAAAGATACCTTCCTTCAAGTAAAATCATAGCAAACAAGGAAATGGACATCCAAACAAGAAGAAAGATTAAAAAAAATTAAAATAAAGAAAATCTTTCTCTCTTATCCAAAATAGAACAAAAGAATGTCATGGAGGATCGTAATGATAAGAATTGGGTGAAAGTAATGAGTGGAGAGTTATACCAAATTGAAAAGAATGAAACATGGACGTTTGTACCTAGGCCAAAGGACAAAAACATTATTGGAACCAAGTGGGTGTTCAAAAACAAATTGAATAAAAAAGGTCAAGCTAATAGAAATAAGGAAAGGCTAGTTTATAAAGGAAATGCTTAGATGGAAGGAATAGATTTTCATGGGAATTTTTCTTTCAGTGGCTAGGATGGAATCCATTAGGATTTTCTTATCTTATGCATCTCACAAAGGCTTCAAAATATATCATGTGGATGTCAAATCAACATTTCTCAATGGGTAGTTGAATGAGGAGGTTTACATTGAAAATCCAGATGGGTTTTCTCTTACTGGGGACATGGATTATGTGGGTTGAAGAAGACTCTCTATTATCTTAAACAAGCAACTAGTTCCTTATATCATAGGTTATACAATTACTTGATTAAGAAAGGATTCAAAAAAGGTATAGCTGATAGAAACTTGAACATAAAGAAGATGAACAACACGTATTGATTATTGTTGTCTATGTAGATGAAATCATTTTTGGGAGAAATAATGAGATCATGTCACATAGTTTCTTTGAGGTATTAAAAAAAGAGTTTGAAATGTCAATGTTAGGTGAACTCTCATTCTTCTATGGTTGTAAATTATCTAGTACAAGGATGGAATTTTTATCTCACAAATAAAGTACATCAAAGAAATGCTCGAAATATTTCAGATGCATGATTTTAAGCCAGTAATCACTCCCATGAGTGTAGGATGTAAAATCAACAAGGAATATATCACACCAAAGGTAAATCAGACCCAAATATAAATCCATGATAGGTAGCCTTCTGTATTCAACAAAATCTAGACCTGATATCATGTAGGCAGTTGGTTTTCTTGGAATATTTCAAGAATTCCTAAGGGAAGTTCATCTACAATAATTCAAAAAAAAACTTCAGGTATCTCATGGGGACATTGGGCTATGGTCTTTGGTATCTGAACTGTAATGAATTTTAGATTAAATATTTCACAGATGTTGATTAGACAGGCAACATAAATCATAGAAAAAGCAGAACTAGTGGATCCTTCTTTTTAGGAAATTTCTTTGTTTCATGGTTGAGTAAGAAAAAAATTCTTATAGATATTTATATTAACCATTTTTTGTACATAAGTGATGTGGATGAAGAAAACTATTAAAATTTAAAAATTTAAAAGTGAAGGTCCTTTCCCTCTATACTATGATAGCAAAATTGTTATAAGTATCTCAAAGAATATAATGTTACATTCTAAGATAAAACACATACCAATTAAGTATAATTTTGTAAGAGAACAATTCAGTTATAAAATAATTCTAGAGAGAAATAGATGGGAATGAGTGGGAATATAAATTTTTAAATACATAGGAAGAGAAAGTTCGATACCTTAGCACTAGTTTTTATCATCCACCTAGCATTAGGTTAGGTCTGCAGGAGAAGGAGAAGGATGCGAGAAGAAATAAAGACAAAAAAACATGGGAAGATCTGGTATTGGGGATGTAAGATCTATGTCCTCTTTTCCTCCCCTAATTCTGGTTTGGAAAGGGAAATAAGAAGGGTTGTTTTGTCTAGCTGCTAATCAAGCGAGAAAGCAATAGGTATGGATATACTCTTTTTGGAATCTTTGTTTCCCTTAAACCAAACATTGACTTTGTTAGGGTCTAGGAGGAAAGGAAATGGGCACCACTAGGAGGAATCTCAGTTGTTACCATTTCAAATAAATATTTTTTGTTTCAGTTTAATGCTAAAGAAGATTCTCTTAGAGTTATAAATGGAGGACCATAGTTCTATGGGAAAACTATTTTACATTTGATTAAATTGTGCCCTAGACTAAATTTGAGGAAGTTCAAACCCTGTGCCTACCCAGTTTGGGACAAACTCCAAACCTTTCCTCTTAAGTTTTGGGAGGTTGAGGTATTGATGCGAATAGGCCATGGATCATATGATTGTTGCAAGAACGAGAATGGTCTCAGTTAGGATGTTTGTAAATGTGGCTGAGAGAAAATAGTTACCATCTTCTATCAACCTTTCCTCTACTCACAAGGAGGTGGAACAGGAACTAGAATATGAATATTCCCCTATTTTTGTATGGAAAATTCAAGGTTATAGAGTATGGACCGGATACCTGTAATGGGTTCTCATAGGAACTAATCCTTAAATCCCCCGTTTAAATACACCTCACCTAAACCACCCCCATCATTTGACCCATTAACCAAAACCCTAAACCAATGCCCAAAACAAACCTAACTTGATTGTAGTGTGAATGGTGTGAATGTGTGCCCTATTTTGGAACCTTTGAAGCCCTCGTCCTCTTTTTTCGGTGATTTTTGTAAGGGGTCCTTTCCGAACATGTTGATCTGCATGCCTCCACTAGCTGGGGACTAGCATGAAAACACATCCATATGGCAACCTATTTTCTCCAGCCTTGAACAAAGTGTTAGTAGAGCCCGTAGGAAGAGAGAAGGATAATGAAGGAAATAGGGAGAGATAAACTGATGAAGACCCCAACGAAGGAGAACATGAAGATAATTACTACAAAGAATAGAATGAAAAGAATTCATCGTTTGAATCAAATGAGTATTATCCTACAGAAAAATTGGTTAACGCGGTTCCTATGTTAGAATGAATAAGAGAGAAGGATGTGTTGTTAGAGATGTCCCCTAAATTTTAAAAAAATAAGTATGAGGTTTCTGAATTGTATGAAGAGGAACATAAGGCCATAGAATCAATGAAATGAAAAATATCCCAATGCCATCTATGGTTAAAATTTTGGGCCTTATGTGTAAATTAGAAGGTTTTTTAAGCAATACCACTGAGATTGTTAAAATAAAAGCACCACTTAAGGTTCTTACCCCCAAGTCAATATAAACTCCCTTAAGGTTTTTGACTTTTAGGATGGTGAGAATTATAAATATTATATCAAATTAACATTTGGGTATTTTCTTTTCGATTACTCTGAGGATGGGTGGAACATAGTACAGTCGAGATGGGACAAACATAAGCAATGAGTCACATAGTGTGATAGAATCAAAAGGAGAAGAGCCAAATGTGAGTGGCTTTTAAATCCCTTCCAATTCTCATCTTCTACTAATCTAGTTTTGGATTTTCCTTCTCATATGGGTGTTTGTGATTCTTTTGGTTCTTTAAGCGGTCTTTTGGTGGAATTTGAGTTGATATTATGGTGACATTGAGTTATCATCCAATTGCTTTTGTGTTTCTTGCTGATTAATATTTTTTATAGTCTTGTTTCACTCTTGTGTTTCGTAACATTTTGTTTGGGATTTAGGCCTCTTTTGTAACTGGGTAGGATCCCATCCAAAAAACCTTTACGATTAATAAAAAATTCCATGAGAAAAGAATTAAGCTTGAACATGTATCTTCAAAGGAAGAAGTGGTTGACATAATGACTAAACCTTTTTTGAGAGAATATTTTTAATAGTTAAGGTATAAATTGGGGGTAATATTAGAACATAATAGTCACTAAATATCTCATAATGATAGG